>OY293826.1:58092745-58721495 GCA_958507055.1 Crioceris asparagi | reverse complement strand
AACTAAACCCTTTCGCAGTAATTGGTGCTTTGTAGCTGGTCTTAGTGAAGCGTAATGTTATACGGGAGCACTTAAAGCGTGGTGCGGTGCTGTAGGGGAATGCATTACACTATGAATGCATTAGAGCCCCAATACTCCGACTATAGTATTGAGATGGGGGGAAATTTATCAATGCTTGACGTTACATAAAATATGGAATGGTGCTCGCTACAAATCAGAATAAAAGATGGCAGTTTATCATCACTCTTGATTTTCATGTGTGTCTTTATTGCATAGGAGATTCACTTCATGTTATGTTACTAAACTATGTAATAGTATCAACTGAAAAAGTAGACAATAATTCCATCTTACACTTAGGGCCAATTTCATAATCAAATTTAATCTCCTTTTAATTTCAATCCTACATTAAAAACTTCATACCTTTTTTGATTGAACATATAATTCAAAGTTATTTTAAAAGAACAGAAGATAAGGTGACTGAGTTTATAAAAGTTATTATAAAATGCAGTATTTTTATTCTGTCATAAAGATATGAGTTACACAAATTGAAGAATTAACTAATCTCCTATTAGGAATTCATTATAAAATCGGTCCTCATTTTAGATAAATTTAAAAAACAAAATTGATCAATTTCATTGTGTAGCTCTTAGCCATCGCAGGCTTAAGCTCGCTATTCTCATCACTCATCACAAGCGACAGTGTCGTACCTACACCGTGTTAGATTTGGTTGGAACAGTATCTCCTATCTTTGTCATTAATCTATGTTAGATTTCCGTTAGTAGATAGATACTTTATAAATCAAAGTGAAGCTGCGTATTGATATATTTGATGGCTTGTATTTGTGCTCAACACAAAATCTAACACAGAAACACGTTACTGTAAAGAAACACAAATGTACAACATGAATACAAGGCAACAGATAGATGAGATAAAAGAGATGCATAAAATACTTCATGGGCATGAGCAATATACGAATATATAATATGCCCGTCCTTGAATATTTCCTTGTATAATCGAGACAGTTAGCTATTGGTTTAATTTATAAATATATTGCATATTTATAAGCATTTCACTATGCTTTAGTGATCCTAAAGCATATTGAAATAGAACTTTGCTTTTATAGCTGCAAATTGCCTATTACATATTGTAGAAGCTAACCCAGCTCTACTTGGTTGAGGGATGAAAATAAATGAAGAAAATATACCCAAAACAAGTGAATGTCTAGAGGGTAAAACATCATCATAAAATTATATTCTCACATACTTATATTAAGCACAAACTATAAATAAAAATAGATGTGATTTTTCTAAATCAGAGATTTTACTTTCTACTAAAATTATTATGAAACAGCTAATAAATACATAAATAAAAATAATTTCTATAAATCCATAACAAGGATTTGGATGTCGACGCAATCTATACTGAACCTTCTGAAATAAGTGAGCTGACAGATGAAGATTCAGGCGATGAGGAGGATAATGACATAGACCATTTATCTGGACGTCTTCTTCGAGCTCAAGTTGAAATTCGGCAACGAAATAATGTGAGGATAAATACAGAAACGATACTACAACGTGACAGCTGTGAACGTGTGTTTGAACATCAAAAGGAAAAACAGAAAAGTTTTCTGTGGACTGCAGGCGACCTTATAGACCAACATAACGAATTTATAAGCCTAGATTTTTCCCACTGTGGCAACTGTACTCCTCTTGAAATTTTTGAAATGTTTTGGGATGACGAAATCTTCAATTACATTCTGGATGAAACAAAAAAATATGCCTTCTTCAAAAATTCTCAGGATCCTCAAATCAGTGTGATGAACTAAAGTGAGCAACGAAATGGTGAAAAATTCCATGCGATAGAACAGGTTTGAACAGATAATGCAGTTTCTACATTTAGCAGACAACACTAAGCCAGACAAAAATGATAAAGCTTGGAAAATCCGCCCGTTGGGGGACAAACTAAAACATCGATTCTTGGAACATTTCGTAGCCGAAGAAGAAATAAACTACGACGAAACAATGGCGAAATATTTTGGAAGGCACAGCTGCAAGCAGTTTATCAGGGGAAAACCCATCCACTTCGGCTACAAAATGTGGTCACTCAATACGAAAGGAGGATATTTGATAAATTTAGACCTATATCAAGGTAAAAATCTGCGAAGTATGGAACAAGACGAGATACTTTATGACAAACCTACTTCACCACTGGTTACAAAGTTGAGGGAGCTTCCAGAAAATAAGAAGAATTTGCCATACAAGTTATACACCGACAATTTATTTACAAGTCGAACCTTTCTTCGTGATATGAGGGATATCGGTATATGGTGTTCTGGTACCATTCGTGATAACCGTCTACCTAAAGGAATTCCATTGCCTGATAAAAAAGACTTGAAGAAATCTGCTAGGGGTGAATATTTTCATACCATTGACCGTGAAAATGGAATAATGTTCGTTCGTTGGGTCGACAATAACATCGTCACAGTAGCATCAACCTGCTTTGGAATTGAACCAGTATCACACGTACAACGATTTTCACAGAGTGAAAAGAAAATTATTCAAGTTCCTAGGCCAAATATCATTGGACGGTATAATAGTTCCATGGGCGGAACTGATTTGATGGACCAAAATGTTGCCAGATATCGAATAGCAATTCGGTCTAAAAATGGTGGTGGTGCTTATTTACGTGGATGCTAGATGTAAGTATCCACAATGCTTGGTACCTTTACAATCAAGCTAATGTTCCTAACAATCAATTAGACTTTTGCCGAAACATAGTAATCACATAATTCTCGCGATACGGTACTCCAGCTAGAAGTGCTGGCAGGCCATCAAAATCTCTTTTTAGTAATTCGGAAAGAGTTGGAAGCGACATTAGGTACGACCGGATTGGTCACTTTCTAATATATATCCCAGACAAAAAGAGAAGGCGTTGCGCACTAGAAACGTGCAATTCTAGTGTACGAACAATGTGTTCGAAATGCGACATTGGTCTGTGTTTTGACTGCAATCTTATCAGAAGTGATATTATATTCTTGTTTTTATTACTTTTATTGCTTTTGTGATTTTATTAGATCAACAGTTTATGTTTGTGCTACAGAATACAGATTTGCTCCCTCTTGTTCCTAGTGTTACATGTATGTAACACATTTTTTTCGGTAAGTAATATACTTTCCCCAAAAAGTATTCTTGTTTTTGTTTTAAATAGTTGTTGTAATGATATTTATTGCAGAAAAGAAGTTATCTTAGAAAAAAATCGAAATTCAGGAAGTTAAGGGTTGGTTCCATTTAAGCATGTGTCTATATACCATACTAGAATACTAGGATATTAGAATGGAGGTGATTCAGACTTTTAGGCAAGTTACTTCTCGCTTTTGTACCTCAAGATCTGCGATGAGACAATCATAAATCAGATTCGAACAGCTATATAATATGTATTGGGTTTGAGGAAATAATAAAATTATTAGATTTGCTTCTTTTTGTTTATTCAACACATGATGAGCATGGATGAAGAATTGCATTAGAAAATAAAAACATAGTTGCTTAACCTACAATACACAATTGATGATGATGTCCAAAGATGCAATAATACATATATTATTCTTTATGCAAAGTTGGGCGAAATATTTCAAGAAGCTCCGTGTGCTTCATATATTTCATCCTAAAATATGGGAAAAATATCTTTTCATTTTCTAATGAATCTGTAAAAGTTATATGAGATTCCACAAACAATATTATTAGGATTTTTTTGACTAAGATTCCTTTTTCACTGACTTTGTTGAAACGACGGATGTAAGTATACAATTCCACCAAATTAAAGAACCATATCCAACAACATTTAAATTGGATATTTTTTAAATGTACTCTTTCCTAGTTACAGCAGTGGTAAAGTCATGTATATTTCCGCAATATTTTGAAATCTCTGAATTGTTAATGATAATAAGTATATAAGCAAAAAAATATATGGGTAATAGTATAGATACTCATATGAGCGTTCAATGATTTTAATGACATTATATTAATTTCACTGGTGCTGATACTTTTGAAGCTACTTTTAACTGCATAACTCCAAAAGTATCAATACCAGTAGAATTAATAATATTTCGTATGCTTCAGTGCACGAATTAATAAAGTCTTCCTAGTTTTTGTGAAAACGTTTTAGTAACAGTATTAAATTTCATATACGAATATTTTCTGTTGGCACTCAAAAGTGTGAAATAATCCTTTAGGGTACGTTCACAACGGAGCTGCGATGATAGCGGATATAAGCGCTGGTTATTCGCGCGCACAAAACAAAGAATGTCTTGAACCGTTATTCTGCCAGTAGGTACCCGTCAGTAGCGATTTTAAAGAACCCACACACACTCTTAAGCCCTTAAATTTCAAAATAATGGAGGATTACTCCTGAAACTCGATTCGATTCTCTACTCTATTCTCTATTCGACTTAGAACTCGATCCACCAAAATACCAAAATTTTCACTCGGTCGAAAACACAATCGAGGTATATGAAATTCGTGTTCTCTGAAATAAATCGTCAAGTGTCAAATCATATACTTCAGGCCTTTATCTTTATTAGTACGCGTGTTACAAAAAAGTTTTAATTAATCCTAATATTTTTGAGAAAACATGAGTAAGTGCCTACAATTTTTTTTGAAATTAATGAATGTAGTGTTGCCTACATTTGAATTTGTGAATAAACTAATATCTATCTTTCTATTAAACGAGCAATTATATTATATATATATATATATATATATATATATATATATATATATATATATATCTGGAAATTGGTTCTTGAATCCTGATGTGTAGTCAGGGATTATTTGTTGGGACTTGGATTCTGGTACTAACAAAAATAAGAGATGGGTTACGCAACGTTTCGTCCCTGGCCGGGGACTTCTTCAGGCTTTTATTATATAATTATCATTACAATTTTTTTTTCTGAAAAAAAGGGGGAAATATACATATTATGATAATGGTTATAATATTGGTTAAATGATATTATTTTTGAACCATCAGATACGCACCTTGGCAGAGTATGGATTACCTTTAATAGATTTAATTTTTGTTTTAATGTTTTTCATCTTTAAGTACTTGAGTAATTGAACTTTCTTATTTATTCTCGAATTTATATTTGTCTAGTTGAGGAAACGTGATCAAGATGGAGATATAGGAATGTGATGCAGGTTGATGGAATAGAAAGAGCATGTGCGACAATAAGTAGCTCATATTTTTTAGGATTATTTCGCGCCTACTTGTTTGGGGGTGATGGGGATATAAATTCTGATGGTGTAATTATGTTTTTTTTTTGTTTCTTTTATTATTGTTGTGGAAGCTATGAGCATCATAAGAGTGTGTAGTAAATTTTATTTAGGTTGTTGATGTCTGTTCTATTATTAAGGGGAGATTAAAATTTTTATATATATCATTTCTTTTATGTTGCGTTTTTCTCTGTTTCTTTGAAATGATTTTGGTGTTATTAAAGTTTGGATTGTGGTTGTCTCGAATGATATGTTTATTGAGAGCTGTGCTTGATTTTTTCATGAATTTGTGTCCGTTTAGTCGATTATTTAGGAGTTGTGCTGTCATACCAATATATTCTTTGTTACAGTCATTGCATGGAATACTGTATATAAGATTTGAATTTTTTAGTTTTACAATTTTGCTTTTAAGTGGAGTGAAAAATCTTTTAAAAGTGTTGTGTGGTTTGAAGCAAACTTGGATATTTTGCCTGTTTAATATCTTTTTGATATTCTCTGATAGATTGTGGACGTATGGTAATGCGCTTATTACAACGCTTTTTTATGTTGGGTGGGATGGTTCGAATGGAAATTTATATATCTGCCCGACCATGTCTCTTTTGTGTACCAGAGTGTGAAGATTTTTTCCTTTTCTCTTATAAGGGTGAGATCTAAAAAGTTAATTTTATTATTTTCTTCTATTTCTGATGTAAATTGCAGTTTTGGATGGAACGAGTTGAAGGCAGTGAGTACATAGTCAAGTTTGTTTTTGGGAACGGCTGTTATGCAGTCATCCACGTATCTTTTAAAGAATGGTAGTTTGATGTTTAGGTTTTTGATAACTGTTTCTTCAAGGTCTTCCATGACTAATTGTGCAATAGTACTAGAAATAGGTGAACCCATGGCACATCCGTCTATTTGTTGATAAAAACAATCTTTATATTGAAAGAAATTTGTTGTTAGTGTGAGATCAATGGCTTTAATGAACTCTTTCAGTGGTAGGGGAGTATGGTTTTTCAATTTGTTCCATTTCCTTTTAATGATATTCTTGATTAGTTTGTTTGGAATTTTGGTGTAGAGTGATGTTACGTCTAGAGATACGAGGATATGGTCTTCTGGAATTTTAGCGTTTTCGATGAATTTTTTGAAAGTGAAAGAATCTTTAATGTAGTATTCGTTTCTACCTGTGATATTTGAGATACTGTTTGTTAAGAATTTCGATAGATTGTAGAAGGGGGATTGGATGCTAGATACAATAGGTCTCAATGGGATGCCCTTTTTGTGTAGTTTTGGTTCTCCATAAATTTTGGGGGATGTTGCGTTGTGTATCGACAACTTTCGCTTTATCACTTCTGAAATTATGTTTTTTCTCTCCATTTTTTTATGAGTTGGTTGTTTTTCGTTTGATATTTGTTGGTTGGATCAGTTTTTAGTTTTTTATGTTTTTGAATCTTTTAGTAGTTGTTACATTTTTTCTTCATAATCGGTTTTGTTCATAATTACCGTTTTTTTGCTTTTATCTGGTTTAATAACTATGATTCGAGGGTTTACTTTTAAGAATTGTTTCGTTTTGTTGATATTTTTTATGATGTTTAATTGAGTTTTATTTGGAAAAAAAAAATGGAACAACTACTAAAAGATTAAAAAACATATAATGTTTTTTCTCCATTTTTTTAAGAGTTGATTGTTTTGTGTTTGAAATTTGTTTGTTGGATCAGTCTTTAGTTTTTTTATATATGATAGAGATAGAGAGAGAGAGAGAGCGAGAGAGAAATGCATTATTGTCGAAAAAATTTTGTATACAAAGCAAAATAAAAATATCAAAATCAAAATCAAACAATACACAAACAAAACAAAGTCAAAACTAAAAATTAATTTGAAATTAAATAAATTTATATAATACAAAACAAAAATATAAAAATATAAAGATGTACAAATATAAGATAATAAGTATAAGAATGTAACCTACAGCTGTATATTCGGTTAGAAAGTAAGTTAATATACAGCTGTAAATTCATTCAGAAGGTAAACACTTACTAAATCACAAAAAACAAAAACAAATTGTGTACAAACAATAAACCAGTGCGTGAGCTGAGCAGAAACGTGCCTTAGTGAAAAAGTCGTTAACTGCATAAAAGGCATTATCTAGGTAGTAGGTAATTTAATTGAAAGTTTGGCAAAATCTGGGAAACGCCGTTATAGATTTTATTTCGTGTGACAGATGATTTTACAATTCAAAAGACCCTTAGGATATCAAACATCAAATAATATTCACTAAACCAGTGGGTGTAAGAAGCTTAATATTAAGTATTAACAATTTTTAACAAAAATGTCGCTTACTGCATACAAAGCTCTCTCCAGTAAGTATGATTTAAAAACCTTTCGAAATTCAGGAAAAGATCTTATGGACTTGATTTTAAATGGTAGATGATTGTGCATTTCTTTGCATTGTACAGTAAATATGTTTTTGAATCTTTTAGTAGTTGTTCCATTTTTTCTTCCAAATAAAACTCAATCAAACATCATAAAAAAATATCAACAAAACGAAACTATTCTTAAAAGTAAACCCTCAAATTATAGTTATTAAACCAGATAAAAGCAAAAAAACGGTAATTATGAACAAAACACATATAAACAACTAAAAACTGATCCAACCAACAAATTTCAAACACAGAACAACCAACTCATAAGAAAATGGAGAGAAAAAAACATAATTTCAGAAGTGATAAAGCGAAAGTTGTCGATACACAACGCAACATCCCCCAAAATTTATGGACTACCAAAACTACACAAAAATTGCATCCCATTGAGACCTATTGTATCTAGCATCCAATCCCCCTTCTACAATCTATCGAAATTCTTAACAAACAGTATCTCAAATACCACAGGTAGAAACGAATACTACATTAAAGATTCTTTCACTTTCAAAAAATTCATCGAAAACGCTAAAATTCCAGAAGACTATATCCTCGTATCCCAAGACGTAACATCACTCTACACCAACATTCCAAACAAACTAATCAAGAATATCATTAAAAGGAAATGAAACATATTGAAAACCCATACTCCCCTACCATTGAAAGAGTTCATTAAAGCCATTGATCTCACACTAACAACAAATGTCTTTCAATATAAAGATTGTTTTTACCAACAAATAGACGGATGTGCCATGGGTTCACCTATTTCTATAACTATTGCACAATTAGTCATGGAAGACCTTGAAGAAACAGTTATCAAGAACCTAAACATCAAACTACCATTCTTTAAAAGATACGTGGATGACTGCATAACAGCCATTCCCAAAAACAAACGTGACTATGTACTCACTGCCTTCAACTCGTTCCATCCAAAACTGCAATTTACATCAGAAATAGAAGAAAATAATAAAATTAACTTTTTAGATCTCACCCTTATAAGAGAAAAGGAAATAATATGCATGGCAGATAGAGCCATACTACTTAGCAGTCCAAAATTTAGACAAGAATGCTTAGACAAAGTGAGGAAAACCTTACAAAACAACAACTACCCAATAAAATTCATAAATAACATTATCAAACAAAGAATACACATAGCCTACAACTCTAACCACAACAACAATTCGCAACCAACGTCTAGCAATTATCTCGCATTACCATACGTCCACAATCTATCAGAGAATATAAAAAAATATTAAACAGGCAAAATATCCAAGTTTGCTTCAAACCGCACAAAACTTTAAAAAGATTTTCCACTCCACTTAAAAGCAAAATTGCAAAACTAAAAAATTCAAATCTTATATACAGTATTCCACGCAATGACTGTAACAAAGAATATATTGGTATGACAGCACAACTCCTAAATAATCGACTAAACGGACACAAATTCATGAAAAAATCAAGCACAGCTCTTAATAAACATATCATTCGAGACAACCACAATCCAAACTTTAATAACACCAATATTCTAGCATTTGAAAGAAACAGAGAAAAACGCAACATAAAAGAAATGATATATAAAAAGAAATGTAAATCTCCCCTTAATAATAGAATAGACATCAACAACCTAAATCAAATTTACTACACACTCTTATGATGCTCATAGCTTCCACCACAATAATAAAAGAAACAAAAAAAAACATAATTACACAATCAGAAATTATACCCCCATCACCCCTAAACAAGTAGGCGCGAAATAATCCTAACAAATACGAGCTACTTATTGTCGCACATGCTCTTTCTATTCCATCAACCTGCATCACATTCCTATATCTCCATCTTGATCACGTTTCCTCAACCAGACAAATATAAATTCGAGAATAAATAAGAAAGTTCAATTACTCAAGTACTTAAAGAGGAAAAACATAAAAACAAATATTAAATCTATTAAAGGTAATCCATACTCTGCCAAGGTGCGTATCTGATGGTTCAAAAATAATATCATATAACCAATATTATAACCATTATCATAAAATATATATTCCCCCTTTTTTTCAGAAAAAAATATTGTAATGATAATTATATAATAAAAGCCTGAAGAAGTCCCCGGCCAGGGACGAAACGTTGCGTAACCCATCTCTTATTTTTGTTAGTACCAGAATCCAAGTCCCAAGAAATAATCCCTAACTATATATATATATATATATATATATATATATATATATATATATATATATATGAAGAAAACTATAATTCAGTATTACTGAATTATAGTTTTCTTTATATTTATATATACTTTAAGTTAAACGTAACTAGCTATTAATACCTAGGTGGCGCAAATTGCGTCCCACTGAGAGGTTATTGTCATGCATCTATGACATCTTTCAGTTGCCTTTGTCTTGTCGGACTAAGGTAAGAAGGAATGGCTTAAAATAACTCCTTTAGTAGAAATTTCAGAACCGAGAGAGACTATTAACAGTAGCGAAAGCGATGAGAACTTTATATTTCATGGTATATTCCAAACATGTAACATCAATTTAATATTCACAACCTATTATTTTAATAGACTTCTAATTTTCAAAATTCAATAGCCTCGAGACTCTCTCTCTCTCTCTCTCTCTGTCTCGTCGGATACGGCTTCCACTTGTGTGGCGCTGACGAAAGCAAATAAGCTTGAAATCACGTGATCCGCTTCTAGTGGATGACTGTATCCGATGAAATAAAAGCATAAAGGTGAATACCATTCTCATTTTGATATATATATATATATATATATATATATATATAGAGAGAGAGAGATTTGAAGTATTCTTGAACCTGGGAATGTATTAAGGTTTGCAATTTCTTGGGTATTCTGGTTCTTCTAATTTTCTATGACAAAAAGAAATCAACTCTGGTTAGAGGAAAAAATATATATAACATTCAACGTTTCGACGGGACACCCTCGTCTTCTTCAGGAATATAAAAATATTAATTCTAAAAGTATAAATAAAAATATAAAAACATTTCACAATACAATAATTAATTTAATAACATTTTTTTATGTGAATGCCATACCTTCGTACAATAATTTCGTCAAGGCGTACTCGTAGGTATATCAATATTTATAATTATAGAAATAGGTTGACTAATTTTTTTTCCCACTCCTTTAAATATAGGTAGGTAGTTTTAAGAGCAGTCATATGTGTGAAAAATTAGTGTCTTTTTATTTGATTGAAATAAATTGTATTCGCTGTTTGGTTTCGTCATTCTATAATAGATTATAGTATATGCTGTGTAAATCGGCGATTTCTGTTTTATCGTTTACGCAATTGGGGTTGTTCTTGATATGAATCATTCAAGTATTTCTCTCTTCCTTTTGTTTTTTGTATTGTTGTAGTCAAAGTCATGGGTAGTCGTTTTTTGTGTTTGTTTAGGGCTGTCGTTGCATTGTGTGTATTTGTGTGATCTTGATCTTGTGTGATCGATTATCTAAGTATTGTATACTTTGTCCGATGTTGACTTTATTGCAATCTGGTTCTCTACAGGGGATTTTGTAGACTGTATGTGTTTTTTGTTAGGTGGAATGTTTGATTTCAAATTAGAAAAACAAGTTTTAAGGGTTTTATAGCTTTTATGCCCAACTTTTAGGTTGAAAGGTTCGAGTAACTTTGCTATATTTTCAAATGTTTCTTGTAATATGTGCGTACTAGGATTTGTTATCTTCTTAATTTGAGTTTGGTTATATATATATATATATATATATATATATATATATATATATATTGTTGACTGGTTTTATAATAAATAAAAAGATGTTCTTGGGGATGCAGTCATATAGAAGAAGAGAGAAGAAGAAGAAGAGAATAAACATTTTCGAAAGCTCGGCTTCAATCAAAGAATTGTATTTAATATATGACTGCATCCCCAAGAACATCTTTTTATTTATATATATATATATATATATAGCAATATGAACCCGATATCATCAAAGGGAAAAATAGTCCTATGGTTAAGCTTCCGGGTATTAAGCTAGAGTTCCTCGGTTCAAACTCTGTTCACCTTTGAGTTTTTTTAACGAAACCCATTTTTAAATAAAAGATGTTAATATGAGTGTCTAATAATCTAATAGGAAATTTCCACAGAAAATTTGTACATATCTAATATATTGCGACCCTTAAGCTACACATTATCTATTTCATGGAAGGATTAGCAGATTCTGGTAAAAATTAGCAAAAAGGGGGTTTCGGAATCGATTGACGATACTTCATTTTCAATAGGTGTGAAGCCGATTGGTGATACAACTGAGTTCTGTTATGAGAAATCAATTGGCGATACTTTCATTTTTTAATGGTGTAACACTCGTGGTCCACACTAGCTATTTCAAGAATGGCTCCGCAGATAAAAGTTTCAGTATGTTTGGGGGTTGAGAAGTCGATTGGTGATACAGCTGAGTTCTGGTAAGTTTCACATTCATATTTATTTCGAAATCTTTAAATTCTGAGCCATCTAAATGATAAAAGCAATATTTACCGATCGCAATATATTTATAACTATACTATACATATGCACATTTTTGAACTTTTAGAGTAACTCTTATAGACCCACTCTAAATTCTGTGTTACCCGACAACAATGCTCGGTCGCCTAGATATTATCTATTAATACGAGCAACTCTTATATATATATATATATATATATATATATATATATATATATATATATATATATATATATATATATATATATATATATATATCTAACGATTTTGACCCTCGAGGTGCACCCTAGCTTTTTTGGGAATGGCTCTGTAGATTGCAATACAAATTTCAATATGCGATTTGGGGAATTGAGAAGCCGATTGGTGACACAACTGAGTTCTGGTATGAGAAATCAATTGGCGATACTTTCATTTTTAATTGGTGTAACCCTCGTGGTCCACACTAGCTTTTTCGGGAATGGCTCCATAGATTGCGATAAAAATTTCAGTATGGGGTTTGAGGGTCGAAAAGGCGATTGGTGATACAGCTGAGTTCTGGTACGTTTCACATTCATATTTATTTTGATCTATGTAAATTATGAGCTATATGAACAATAAAAGCGATATTTACCGATCTACCCATCGCAATACATTTTAACTAGAAGTATGCACATTTCTTATAGACCCACTCTAAATCCTTTCTTACCCGAGCAAAGCTCGGTCGTCCAGATATTTAATAATATAATACATATTTTTAGTGCTTCTAAACGTCTTATCAGTACAAAATACAAATGAAAATATAATTGAAATTCTAAAGAAGATCTTGAAATTGTTCAAGGCATTTGCAGTCTATTGAAACTGAAATGGATCGAAATAACAATTTTATTGAATTCCTTGGAAGGCACAACAAAAGTCGCAAAATAATGAGCTAAAAAGTTAAGAACACCACAGGAAACTTTTTGATTTTATATATACTATTTCTAAAAATGTATACCTTTTTCAGATTTGGACTGATAAAATATACTCACTCTAAAAATGGTGACGATGGGCAAGCTATGTGCTTTGAGTCTGTGTTGAATATGTAAAACAACCTTAACAACGATGCATGTTGATTAAAATAGAAATGTCACAATAAAAATAAACATTATAACGTCAGTACATAAATAATTTAAACTCAAATGTGTAATTGTTCATTTGATCAATCTAAATATTGCTGATCTAATTGATACCAGGAGTATAAATCAACAACAGGTTATGGGCCCAGTGCTCTAAAAACAGTGAAAACAGTTTCTGGTAATTTTTTGGATCTGCATACACCGAAGAAAACATGGTGGACATTGCGAAGGAAGATATAATTGGAATTCAAGTTTTCGAAGATTCCTCAACATTTGCTATGTGGAACTTGGAAATAAAAATCCTTTTTGGTTCCAAAGATCTGCTTGGAGTCGTCGATGGAACAGAGAAATACCCAGATGCAAGTGATGAAAAAGCAAAGAAAGTCTGAAAGAGCAAAGATTTCAAAGCACAGCACTACATCCTGAAGACCATTGATATAAAGATTAAGCCAAGGATCCTAACCTGCGAATCTGCTAAACAAATGTACGATAAGTTGAAGATACAATTTATGAGAGTCGATGAGGATCGTGCTCAAACTCTAATGAAAGATTTCTACAATTTTAAATATGACAAAAATCAAGATATGACAACAAACATTGGTGAACTGCAAAATATAGCATTTCAGCTTAATAAGATCTCACCTGAAGAAAACAAAATCAACGATATGATGCTCATAACAAGATTAATGACTGCTTTGCCAGACAAGTATAAATATTTTGAGGCAGCTTGGGATTCTACCAAAAAGGAAGATCGGACTATAGATAATCTTGTTGCTCGACTTGTCAAAGAAGAGGAAAAAAACCAGAAAGAAAAGGAAACCAGGAAGAGTGAAGCAGCATGCAAGACTTCATTCAAGAAAAAGGGTGGATTTCCAAACAACTGTAACAAGTGTGGAAGACAAGGGCACAAATCCTTTGACTGTAAACAAATTCAACAAGAACAACAAAGTGGGAGCAATAATTATTCAAATCAGTCAAACCTGTCAAATAAGTTTTATCACTACAGCAAACGTACCAATCATTTTGTTAAAGACTGCCAATATTTACCAACTGAAGGAAAGCCCATTTGCACCATTTGCAAGAAAAACACTCACTCAAGTGAGGCGTGCAACTACAAAACAGAAAATGAGCGACAGCAACGGACAAGAAACAATTACAACAATGGACCAACGGTATTTTTGATCGAAAATGAAAGTTTATACACCAGTAAAAATAATCCCCAAATTGACAATGAATTTATTGTTAACATTGCTTGCACTGGTCACATAACCAAAGAAAGAAAAATTCTTCAAAATGTTCATGCAGTAAATCATGTAAAAATAAAAGGGGCCAAAACAGGTGAACATATTTTGGCCAATACACTAGGATCAGTGAAATCTGAAAAGGTGCATCTGAGTGAAGTTCTCTACGTTCCTGAACTGACGAGAAATTTGTTCTCTGTAACAGCAGCTACTAAAAAAGGAGCTACAGTAATTTTTAAAGAAGATAAATTGAAAGTCTACAAAAATGCAAAAGTTGTCTTGCAAAGTGGAGAAATAGTTATGGAAGGAGAAAAGAATAGTAGTGGTCTATATACAATAGACATTCATCAAGAAAAGAATCAAGCAATGTTGAATGAAAAAGAAAATGAACAAATCATGCAGTGGCACCAGAAGATGGGGCATTTAAATTTTAAAGACTTAAAGAAAATTTGTGACTTGTGTGATGGCGTGCCAGAAGTTTTGAAGAAGATTGGTGACCGTCATTTTTGTGATTCTTGTGCCGTGGCCAAACTTGTGAGAAGCCCTTTCAACTCAGTGAGACAAAGACCTTTCCAAATCATACACACTGATTTGTGTGGAAACATTTCTCCTCCTACAATTTATGTTAAAAACTATGCAATGACATGCTTCGATGACTGCAATCATTTTTTGAAAATTTAATTGCTTCAATCCAAGGATGATGCATCTAAATGTCTCCAAGAATTCATAATGGAAGCAGAAGCTCATTTCAACATTAAAGCATCTAAAATCCGGTGTGATCATGGTGGAGAATGAAATTTCAAACCTGGTGTAAGCAACGTGGAGTCTCTCTAGATTATAATGTGCCTTATTCTTCTCAACTAAATGGTAAAGCAGAACGAATCAATTTGACACTTATGAATAATGTAAGGGCAATGTTGCATGATGGAAATGTTCCAAATTATGTGTGGGGTTGTGTTACTGAAACCGCCGCATATCTGCTCAACAGAAGTCCTTCGAGATCTCTACAGGAAAATGCAACCCCAGCCGAAAAGTGATACGGAAGAAAACCTGATCTATCAAGAGTCAAAAGTTTTTGTAGCCCTTAATGTTGTGTTATCTTATTATGTATATACTATCAAAAAGCAAAGCTTTGCCAGGGCTCCCAAGATTTAGTGAATGCGGTACATTGAGAGGTGGAAATAAGGATCACTTGCAAAAACAAGTTATTGAGATAATAACTTACTTGACAGCCGCTATCCTATGTGATCTATACATTATTGAGATTTTCCTCTAGTAATAAAAACACAAACTTTTTTATTACATTAAACAATTAAATTTCTCCAACGGATTTCTTCTAGTTTTATACATTTTAACATATGTCAGTTTTTAATGTTACTTAACCTATCGAAAGTAAATTTTCTATGTAATGCTAATCCTTCCAATGACATAAATCGTAAAAATGCAACATAAGTTAAGCCAATATCGACAACGGCTTTATTAACACCTTAGCTGCGTTACATATTCCCGGAGATATGTATCTTTCGTTAACAACCAACGGCACGAAAAACAAGTAACATGTCCAATTTGCGAAAGCTGCCACTTCAACAATTTTCAAGATATTTCAATGATTTTTTTATAATTATAATATACTTCTATTACTGAATATGCCCTTATGTGTACTAAAGTACATATCTCCGGGGATATGTACCGCACAGAACTAATGCTACATTTCGTATTTGCGATACATATCCCCGAGGATACGTATAGTTTTACCTATTTGGGGTAGTGCACATTCCTATTTGGACCACTACCGACAAGTCGTGACAAGCTGTACGCGTTTGTTTCTTGAGTATCGAATTGGGGATGAATTTGAGTTGTTTGTGCAGTAAGGTTGTATTTTGAAGACTTTTATTAAGGTGTTTGGTTATTGTAAATATATTTACTCTTTATTCAGTATTGTTAACAGTGTTATCTAGTAGAGTTGTATTTTTAAAGTGTCATATGATGTCAAGCCGTACGAACTGAATATAAAATTTAGTAAACGCAGATCGTAATAATAAAGAGGATGCCTTACAGTTACGGATAAGAAAATAAATGCAAATATTCTATGTGACGACGCAAACCCCAGAACTTCGCAAAAAAATAAATTGGAAATAAATATTCCGGATTCGCATGATTTCTTTTTTAAATAATATATCTGAACCGTTCATTGATGATTCTTTAAATGATAGAACCTTTAGAACACCATCTACTACAGATTCTGAATCTGAATATGATTCGGAATCAGAGGCGGAAAGTAAACAAGTAGAAAGTGCCGAAGACGTTTTTTTTTTAATTTAAGGCAAAAAGAATCGACTATGTGTGAATGTTTGTAAACCAAAAGCTGTCATCGATTACAATCAATCCAAAAAAGGAGTGGACTATTGTGATCAAATGTCATCTTATCATACTTGTATTCGTAAGACCATTAAATGGTATCGGTAAGTTTTACAGTACTTGTGTAAGTAGTTCTATATATAAATATAAAACATTTTTTTAGTAAGGTGATATTTGAAGTAATACTTGGCATCAGTGTAGTAAATGCTTGGATTGCCTACAATATGATGGCAACAATAAAATTAAGCATAACAGAATTTAGGCAGCAGCTTGCTAAAGAACTCATCAAACCTCACACAGATACAGATGCATTGATTACTAGACCGAACACACCAAAGAAACAAGCCCATACCTACGTAAAGCTCGAAGGTCCTGGTCGAAAGAAAAGGAAAATATGCAGAGGATGTTACAAACGGTTAAGAGATTCTGGATTAACCAGTCGTGAAGCTGATAAAAAAGTGCGGCGTGTCATAAGCTCCTGCCAGGCTTATCCCGGTCCGCCAGGATATTGTTTGGGTTGTTCCAATAATGATCACACCTGATAATTTCAACGATAATTTGTATTATTTCTAATTTATAAGTTAAAATAAATATTTGTGCTAATACCAACTTTATTTCTGAATTCTTTCTCCTCCTGTGTTGAACATAGCAAAAACATGTATTTATACATTAAATTGTACTGTCCAAAGTTCATCAATACATTGTATAAATTCGTAGAAGCTTAGGTTAGGGTAGGTTAGCATACATATCCCCGGGGGTATGTACCGCACTGAAGTTATTTACTCTACATATCCCCGGCGAACGCAGTCATCGTAAAGAACATAATATTCCCGGTAGCAGTTAAATCTGATCGCTTATGAAATGAAATAAGAAAATATCATAGGATTTGAATTTAATACTTTGGATTTGCGAAAAACAATCCCTTCTTTGATTGAGAATAGCATAGTAATAGTCAGGGTCCAACATACGATACAGCTCTACAGATAACGTCATAAATATTGTTGGACTACTAAGCAATCTCAAACTCTTGACCTGAGTAGTTTTCTTCCAAAATCTGCCCAACCAAATAAATCTTGTTCTTGGGCGATTTTCCTTTAAACTCGACAAGCACAAAATCATTTATTTTTGAACTTCTGTCTAGATTCTCAAATCCATCTGGATCGATTCTTACAAAGCAATCATCTCCAGAAGATGAATCTATTATTAGATTTTCATTTGAGGTTTCTGAATCATC
The DNA here is from genome assembly GCA_958507055.1 of Crioceris asparagi. NCBI lineage: Eukaryota > Metazoa > Arthropoda > Insecta > Coleoptera > Chrysomelidae > Crioceris > Crioceris asparagi. Next base: position 58,703,432 of record OY293826.1, on the reverse strand, counting down.
ACCAAATACCTGTTTCTTCATTTTCTTAATTTTTAATAACTCTGTTTTATCTTTTCTTCTGGTGTTTCGTACATTCGCTAAGCTTCTTTCTTCTATTGCATCCTTTTCTGGCGTATCTGTGGCTATTATACTTTTATATATTTCAGCTTCGTTGATCTTACTCTCATTTAAAGAAACGCAAGGAATGTTTGTCGTGTTGTCACTTTCATTTGAAAGAATGCGATCAATAACACTGCTAAGAAGAAAGTCAATATCGGTGAAAATGTTTTCATCGAACGGGTAAATTCCACAAATTTTAAATGCGCTTATAAGTTAAGGCTTTTTCATGCGCAAAGCCAACACTTTCATCCACTTCGTATATGGAAAATTAACAAAATTAATATTGCCTCAAAAAATACCAAGAGTGAGACATGTGCTCAACAATGAAACACTGTTTCACTGTAGGACAGTGCATGTCGTCTCACTGTTGGGGACACTTACTCTACCGCCATTTTGAGATATAGTTCACTCAAGATAATATTTTTAAACAGAAATAAGATATGCTGATAATCCTTATACTTTAAGCTTATCTTTCTTTGTAATCTTTTTCACCAGAAAATGTAAATGTACGTTTTAAACACGAAATGAGAAGATTATACTTTTAGGAAAATTTCTTAAGAAATGTACCTATTGCGATCGTTCACACTTTTGAATTTCGAAAAAATTTCAACGGCATGTTGTTATATGTCTATAAGTTAGAACATTTGGTTCAAAAGTTTATATATATATATATATATATATATATATATATATATATATATATATATATATATATATATATATATATATATATATATATATATATATATATATATATATATATATATATATATATATATATATATATATATATATATATATATATATATATATATATATATATATATATATATATAGTTAGGGATTATTTCTTGGGACTTGGATTCTGGTACTATAGATATAGGAATGTGATGCAGGTTGATGGAATAGAAAGAGCATGTGCGACAATAAGTAGCTCGTATTTGTTAGGATTATTTCGCGCCTACTTGTTTGGGGGTGATGGGGGTATAATTTCTGATGGTGTAATTATGTTTTTTTTTTGTTTCTGTTATTATTGTGGTGGAAGCTATGAGCATCATAAGAGTGTGTAGTAAATTTGATTTAGGTTATTGATGTCTGTTCTATTATTAAGGGGAGATTTACATCTTTTTATATATATATCATTTCTTTTATATTGCGTTTTTCTCTGTTTCTTTCAAATGCTAGAATTTTGGTGTTATTAAAGTTTGGATTGTGGTTGTCTCGAATGATATGTTTATTAAGAGCTGTGCTTGATTTTTTCATGAATTTGTGTCCTTCTGGTCGTTTATTTAGGAGTTGTGCTGTCATAGCAATATATTCTTTGTTACAGTCATTGCATGGAATACCGTATATAAGATTTGAATTTTTTAGTTTTGAAATTTTGCTTTTAAGTGGAGTGAAAAATCTTTTTAAAGTGTTGTGCGGTTTGAAGCAAACTTGGATATTTTGCCTGTTTAATATTTTTTTGATATCCTCTGATAGATTGTGGACGTATGGTAATGCGAGATAATTGCTAGACGTTGGTTGCCAATTGTTGTTGTGGTTAGAGTTGTAGGCTTTGTGTATTCTTTATTTGATAATGTTATTTATGAATTTTATTGGGTAGTTGTTGTTTTGTAAGGTTTTCCTCACTTTGTCTAAGAATTCTTGTCTAAATTTTGGACTGCTAAGTAGTATGGCTCTATCTGCCATGCTTATTACAACGCTTTTTTATGTTGGGTGGGATGGTTCGAATGAAAATTTAAATATCTGCCCGACCATGTGTCTTTTGTGTACCAGAGGGTGAATATTTTTTCCTTTTCTCTTATAAGGGTGAGATCTAAAAAGTTAATTTTATTATTTTCTTCTATTTCTGATGTAAATTGTAGTTTTGGATATATAGAAGCGAAAATAAAAGATCTTCCTAATGATGTTAACAACCAGATCATAGCTGAAATCATGGCAGCTATGAGCAGTCATAAGAACAAAATTAAAAGTAGAAATAAAACACAAATTCCAAATAAAACTCAATCAATCATCATAAAAAATATCAACAAAACGAAACAATTCTTAAAAGTAAACCCTCAATTCATAGTTATTAAACCAGATAAAAGCAACAAAACGGTAATTATGAACAAAACAGATTATGAAGAAAAAATGGAACAACTACTAAAAGATTTAAAATCATATAAAAAACTAAAAACTGATCCAACAAACAAATTTCAAACACAAAACAACCAACTCATAACAAAATGGAGAGAATAATTTCAGAAGTGATAAAGCGAAAGTTGTCGATACACAGCGCAACATCCCCCAAAATTTATGGATTACCAAAACTACACAAAAATGGCATCCCATTGAGACCTATTGTAACTAGCATCCAATCCCCCTTCTACAATCTATCGAAATTCTTAACAAACAGTATCTCAAATATCACAGGTAGAAACGAATAGTACATTAAAGATTCTTTCACTTTCAAAAAATTCATCGAAAACGCTAAAATTCCAGAAGAATATCTCCAGACGTAACATCACTCTACACCAACATTCCAAACAAACTAATCAAGAATATCATTAAAAGGAAATGGAACATATTGAAAAACCATACTCCCTACCATTGAAAGAGTTCATTAAAGCCATTGATCTCACACTAACAACAAATTTCTTTCAATATAAAGATTGTTTTTACCAACAAATAGACGGATGTGCCATGGGTTCACCTATTTCTAGTACTATTGCACAATTAGTCATGGAAGACCTTGAAGAAACAGTTATCAAAACCTAAACATCAAACTACCATTCTTTAAAAGATACGTGGATGACTGCATAACAGCCATTCCCAAAAACAAACGTGACTATGTACTCACTGCCTTCAACTCGTTCCATCCAAAACTGCAATTTACATCAGAAATAGAAGAAAATAATAAAATTAACTTTTTAGATCTCACCCTTATAAGAGAAAAGGAAATAATAAGCATGGCAGATAGAGCCATACTACTTAGCAGTCCAAAATTTAGACAAGAATGCTTAGACAAAGTGAGGAAAACCTTACAAAACAACAACTACCCAATAAAATTCATAAATAACATTATCAAACAAAGAATACACAAATCCTACAACTCTAACCACAACAACAATTCGCAACCAACGTCTAGCAATTATCTCGCATTACCATACGTCCACAATCTATCAGAGAATATCAAAAAATATTAAACAGGCAAAATATCCAAGTTTGCTTCAAACCGCACAACACTCTAAAAAGATCTTTCACTCCTCTTAAAAGCAAAATTGCAAAACTAAAAATTTCAAATCTTATATACAGTATTCCACGCAATAACTGTAACAAAGAATATATTGGTATGACAGCACAACTCCTAAATAGTCGACTAAACGGACACAAATTCATGAAAAAATCAAGCACAACTATTAATAAACATATCATTCGAGACAACCACAATCCAAACTTTAATAACACCAAAATTCTAGCATTTGAAAGAAACAGAGAAAAACGCAACATAAAAGAAATGATATATATATAAAAAAATTAATCTCCCCATAATAATAGAACAGACATCAACCTAAATAAAATTTACTACACACTCTTATGATGCTCATAGCTTCCACAACAATAATAAAAGAAACAAAAAAACATAATTACACCATCAGAAATTATCCTCCCATCACTCCCTAACAAATACGAGCTACTTATTGTCGCAAAATATTTAGTCCATTTAAGCATTTGAGAATAGCAAATAAGACAGTTTTAACAATCAATGCTGCATTTTCCAGAATCAAAGATAAGTCACCCCTTCATCTCTATCAAATGCTATATACTGCATTCCATGCAATAACTGTAATAAAATATATATAGGACAGACCTCAAGGCCAATTAGAGAAGATAACTTCACATAAAAGCGATAGTATATTATATCCAGATAGATGTGCTTTAGCAGAACATGTTTCTACAACACAACATAAAATGAAATATGAAGATGTTAAGATTCTAGCTTGTGAAAAAAATGAAGATAAACGAAACTTTTTGGAAATGGCATTTATTTCTCAATACACTAATTTAATTAATAAGAAAACGGACATAAAACACTCGCGTGAAATATATATATATCTTACATGCCGAATCGAAAAATATGAACAATATATCTAATGCCACGTCACAAATGTAGAAATATCAGTGGGAGTATAATTATTTAGTTTGGTTGAAAGCAGCTGAAGATAATGTTATGTATGGCATATGTCAATCACATAGAGTATATAGCAAGACAATAATAATGTCAACAAATGAGTAACATACCTGTAATCATTTTAAACACCTACCTATTATATGTCTTTTAAAATTTTGTTCAACGTTTTGTCGAATTTTATTATTTTTATTGTTATGTTTGTAAGAACGATTTTATTATGTTTGTATCAGTGTTAATTTTAAATGTGTTATTGTCTCGTCAACTATTATAGTCTATTTATGGAAAACAAACCTCAATAACGTGAGTTTCTACATTATTATTATAATCCAAATAAAATTTCCTAATTTCTTGTACCTTATTTTAGTTTCGCAGAAGATGAAATAAAATCATTCCGAAAGCTCGGACGTAGTTAAAAGAGTCTTTCTTTTAAAATTTTTCAAAAGCTGTAATCCCCAATTACCCGACATTTATAATTTGAATTTGACAGCATTAACTCACTTTATATATTATATATATATATATATATATATATATATATATATATATATATATATATATATATATATAATTAAATAAATGAAGAACTATCCGTACCAGATGACCATATTAGAATATGAATAATAATTTCATGCCTAGCTGGTAAATTGAACCTACACTTCGTAGGATGCCGCAATAAGAACGAGGTTTGTCGTCTACATATTGCGTTGATATGCATTTTTTCCACTATACTGCTCAATCAGATTGATTACCAAACATAGCATCAGTCTCCCAGACATATATCATGATTTCGAGTTTGTTGCCTCTCATCAGTATGTCGCAGGACGAAGAGCCATATTTGATAATCAATCCTAATTTGGAACTCATACTTGTATCATTCTTCAGTATAGAACTGTCGGTGGAGACAAGTGTGAGCGATATATTAAGGATGTATAATGGTGGATAAGAACAATCGGCAAAGGTGAATAATTAATTAAATAAATGAAGAGCTATCCGTACCAGATGACCATATTAGAATATGAATAATAATTTCATGCCTAGCTGGTAAATTGAACCTTCACTTCGTAGGATGCCGCAATAAGAACGAGGTTTGTCGTCTACATATTGCGTTTGTATGCGTTTTTTCCACTATACTGCTCAATCAGATTGATTACCAAACATAGCATCAGTCTCCCAGACATATATCATGATTTCGAGTTTGTTGCCTCTCAACAGTATGTCGCACAGCGAAGAGCCATATTTGATAAGCAATCCTAATTTGGAACTCATACTTGTATCAATCTTCAGTATAGAAGTGTCGGCGGAGACAAGTATGAGCGATATATTAAGCAAGTATAATGGTGGACAAGAACAATCGGCAAAGGTTAATTAAATAAATGAAGAGCTATCCGTACCAGATGACCATATTAGAATATGAATAATAATTTCATGCCCAGCTGGTAAATTGAACCAACACTTCGTAAGGTGCCGCAATAAGAACGAGGTTTGTCGTCTACATATTGCGTTGATATGCGTTTTTCCACTATACTGCTCAATCAGATTGATTACCAAACATAGCATCAGTGTCCCAGACATATATTATGATTTCGAGGTTGTTGCCTCTCATTAGTATGTCGCAGGGCGAAGAGCCATATTTGATAATCAATCCTAATTTGGAACTCATACTTGTATCAATCTTCAGTATAGAACTGTCGGTGGAGACAAGTATGAGCGATATATTGAGCATGTATAATGGTGGATAAGAACAATCGGCAAAGATGAATAATTAATTAAATAAATGAAGAGCTATCCGTACCAGATGACCATATTAAGATATGAATAATAATTTCATGCCTAGAGAGTTGAGGTTACCGTGCGATTTGCTCTTTCGAAGACCCTTTCCATCAACGGAAGCCACGGATGAGTTCACCAGCCGGCTGCAAGAACGACTACGAGAAGTTCATGAACAAGCCAGAAAACATATCCGTATGGCCAGCGACCGCATGAAAACACGGTAAGATCGACGCGCCAATTCCGAGGGTTATCAGGTGCAAGACCGGGTTTGGCAAAAAAGACGATTGGCCGATCTCACAAACTGCAATCCGATTGGAAAGGTCCTTACACCATACAGGCGCGAGTCAAGGATGTCGTTTATCGCATCCAACGAACACCACGGCGAAAGAAATTACTCCACCGGATCATACATGAGCCAGGATTTCGTTCGGGACGAACGAAACTTAAGGAGGAGGCAGTGTACTGAAAATTAAAGGTTCTATTCAATAACATTGAAACATTAACATTTATTAACATTTATTAAGAAAAATAAAAATTCCTCTATTTACAACAAACAACAAAAAGCAAGAGAAGGAATTTAACTTGGAATGAGCATGGAATGCCAAGGATCTGTCCAGATGAAACCCATTTGTTACGGAGTGTGAGGAATAATTAAATGCACTTCAAATAAGTGGAAAAAGAATGGATCAATCTAATTTCCTATGTAAACTGCAAATCTCATACGACGGGCAGTTCATTTCTCCTAGTGACCCCGTAAAACAAAAATCAGTGAGATTCGAAATCAAATTAATACCAGCTGAATCATCGACGAAGAAGAAGACGACATCTGCAACCAGACCAGCCTGCACGTGGAATCAATAAATTTGCTATCAAATTATATTGCCAGTGGCGCACCAAAACAATTTTATTTTGGGAAAATAAAATTCTGAAACCGGAAAGTTGTGTTTTCTTGTTGTTTTGACAAAGCCGAAAGGATCCCGTACTGCAATTCAGTTCAATATATTAGGATAGAAAAGCTATAAGAAAATAAAATATAGCCTATGTCACCCGCGCAAATGTAGAAAATTCAGTAAAAAAGAATTGTTGAAATCGGATAAGTAGTTTTCGAGATTTTCGTTGTCATACGAAAAGTCCTTACTCGTATATATAGATATTAGTATAGAAAAGTACATTATAAGAAAAATAAAAAACAAAACTAATAAGTCTTTCATATAGTTCTGATCAACGATCAACCTGTCTATATCCTCAAAAAACTCGTCCAGGTAATACTATGCTTTATTCAGTTGATATTTCTTAACAACATTTTGTGCTAGGCTGTTCGATCGTTTTCTCACTCTAGACGGAAAGGAGTAATATTTTTACAACGCAGTAAGCAACATGGTGAAATTAAACTTCTCAGAGATGATATCCATTTTGAGCCTTATCTTATGATTTACATGTTGTGAATCATTGAATACGTCTTTATTTGAATGCACAAACATAAATTAATCTAATATATACATACTTACATACAGTTAAAATTTGTTCGGTAATGAACAGCTATCTAGAGTTTTCATTCCATATATTTCTACGTCTTAGGCACTTTTTTTTGTAAATTATTGTTTCTTTCAATGTTGGTAGTTTCCTCAAAAAATTAAACTATATCTCACTCTTGACTGAATAAAGGCATAATAAGAACTTATAGTGGCATCCACACCTTCTTTGTTGACAATAACCCTCAAAGTGTATTAAGCGACACTTGTAACAACTTTATCAAACACTTTCCAATCTAGTCTTCCGTCGATTTCGACTCTCAGAAAAGACACATGTTGAGTTGTTGTGAGGTAAACGATTCGTTCTTTCTATTACCAAAAACAAGACACTGGGTACATTTAGAAGTAGATCCGAGCAAAATATTTATCGAGAATTTTGCATGCATTGTATACATCTGCAAGCAGTGCTTCTGCACTTTTACTAAAAATTGGAGTCGTATCATCCGCATAGAGGAAAGTATACCTACTCACCTGTTATATTGGGCAGTTCATTAGTAAGTTTATGAGATATAAAATAGTGGGCCCAAAATAGAATATGTAAAGCATTTCCGCCGATTCTGTGATTATTCAGTTTTTTTCAAAAAGTGTTATGGTTTACACTATCGAACGCCTTAGACAGATCCATACACATTGCCTTGGTAAGATTTTTGTTATTTAACGAATTCGTTACGTTGCTAGTTGCTTGACATTGTTGGGCAGAGAAAATATGGCGCAGGTACTCACAATTAAATATATTTATGGAAATTGAAGAAATTAACAAAAGGTTGTAATAACTAACAAGAATGAATAATAATGATGAATTAAAATTAAACAGGAAACGGATATCTTGTCAATGACATAGTACATAGAATAACACTTACAGAACTACAGAACAAGATACATTACAGAACAGTAGATTATAAAATAATAATACATCCTAACACCCTCACTTAATCTACTGCCTGTAACAAAAGATTACTCAATTAATCATACCCATGAATTGGACACAAAATTCATGTTTAACTTTTGAAAGAACTTTTGTCAATACATCAGCTATCATCTGATCTGTTGGCAGATAGGCAATATTCACAACGCCACATTTCACCCAATGTCTTATTTGATGAAATTTGACATCAATATGTTTACTTCGGCTACCAGACGATTGATTCATGCATAATTTTTGAGCTCCTTGATTATCATTGTATATCTTGATACACTCAATCGGAAACGACAATTCTTCAAGCAAACCCTTTAAAGATATACCCTCTTTTCCACATTCACTCGTGGCAACATACTCTGCAAACGTTGTGCTGTCCGCTAATGTCACTGATCTCTGTTTTTTAGCTTTCCAACTAACTGCTCCACCTGCAAGTGTAAAAACATAACCAGTAAATGATCTTCTGTCAACTGCACAGGCAGCATAGTCGGCATCTGCGTAACCAGTTAAATTTAATTTGCCTTTACAATAATTCAAGCCCAATCCTACTGTTCCTTTCAGATATCTTACCACTCTAAGGGCTGCATTGAGATGATCATCATCATTACAACTATTGAATTGACTCAAATAGCTAACTGCAAAGCAAATGTCAGGTCTAGTACTCACGGCAAGGTACATTAATGCTCCTATCAACTTTTGATATACTGGATTGTTTGCACAGTTCGTCGGTCTAGTCAATTTAACACCTAGTGATAAGGGGGTGCCCACTGATTTACACTCCTCCATGCCGTAACTCTTGATAATATCCTGGGAATAACTCTCCTGATCCAATTTTATTGTGTGGTTATTTCGGTCTCTTGTAACTTTCATGCCGAGACATTCACTGACAGAACCTAGATCTCTTATCTTAAAACATTTAGACATTGCTTTCTTGAGGTTCTCAGTTTCCTGCTTTGAATTTGAAAAAATATAAAAATCGTCAACATGAAGTCCAATAGCCATAAATAAATTTCCTTCACTTCTAGTGTAGACACATGCATCGTGCTGAGAATTGTGAAATTTATGATCAATGAGAAAATTATGAATTTTATCATTCCACGATTTTGCGGCCTGCTTGAGACCATATAAAGCTCGCTGTAATTTGCAAACCTTTGATTCATTATTCTTCTCCACAAATCCTTCTGGCTGCTCCATATAGATTGTTTCAGACAGGTTACCATTCAAGAACGCTGTTGTGACATCTACATGATCTATTTCATAATCAAACTCAGAAGCCAAGGCAAAAAGTACTCTTAAAGATGACAATCTTACAACAGGTGCAAAGGTTTGATCATAGTCCCTTCCTGGCACCTGAGTGAATCCTCTCGCTACCAGTCTTGCTTTGTAACGCTTTGATCCATCAAGACCTTTCTTGAGTTTATAGATCCACTTACATTGAACAATGTTATGATTTGTGGGTCTATCCACCAATATCCATGTTTTGTTATTTGTGAGAGATAACATTTCCTCTTCCATAGCTTCAATCCAGAGTTTTCTATCCGAACTAGAGCATGCTTCAGAATAGTTCTTAGGATCGCGTGGCCCCACGGAAAGAAATGAATATTCAAAATCCTCGTACCTTTTTGCAGTTCTAGCACGATGTGGATACCTTCCTCCAACTGGCTCATTCTGGATCCCCAAATTATCAGCGTTCTTAGTTAAATCAGTATCGTCATTGAAACTTGAATTAGAACTACTACTAACAATATCAGATGTTGTTCCAATAGGTACAGATTGTGTGGATTCATTTTCAATACATTGTATTTCATTTTTCATTATTGACTTATTCGAGGATTCATTAATTCTTTGAACAGGCAAATTCACAGTTCTGGTTGGTACATCATTTGTAGTGATTTGCTCAGAATCATAAGTACTTGGCATTTCTTTTTGGGCCAATGAAGAACTTATATTATTTTCTAGAAACACTACATTTCTCTCAATAACAACGTGAGTAGGATTATTCATATCAACAAGGCGATATCCCTTTGTCTCCTCGCTATAACCGACAAAAATCATTTCAATTGACTTTTTATCTAACTTCTGCCTCTTTTCCTTAGGTATATGTTTCTGAGCTTTACACCCAAATACTTTTAAGTGAGATAGGTCAATTTTCTTACCAGACCATACTCCTTCTGGTACTAGACCCTTCACTGCTGCGGTGGGAGATCGGTTTTTGAGGTAAATAGCTGTATTCATGGCTTCAGCCCAGAATCGTTTGTCCAAATTTGACTCAAATAGCATACATCGAGTCCTCTCTGTCAAACTTCTATTGGTTCTTTCAGCAATACCATTCTGCTGAGGGCTGTATGGTACTGTGGTTTGATGGATGATCCCATGCTCCTTCAGATATGACTCGAATGATTTGCTCGTATACTCTCCACCATTATCTGTCCTTAAACATTTGATTGTTTTACTAGTCTGTTTTTCAACCAATGCCTTGAAGAGGCGAAAATAAGTAAGTACATCTGATTTATTCGCAATCATGTAACCAAAAACTTTTCTTGTAAAATCGTCTACAAAAATTAAACAGTATCTAGCACCACCCCATGACGGTACCTCCATAGGTCCTTGTACATCACTATGAATAATATCTAAGATATCTTTGGCCCTGGATCCTCTTTTAGGAAATGGTTTAATCGTTTGCTTACCATCAAGACATGTCACACATACCTTGTCTATTTCTTCACGGAATGAGATACCTGATACGATGTCCTTCAGTTTTTTCATATCCTTGCGGTTTAAGTGACCAAGTCTCTTGTGCCAAAGTTCATGATCAGAGATAGTGGTGATTGACATTGCCCTCACTGGTTCCTGTGAAAATTTGTTTATTGCATAAAGACCATTTGTCTTGGAACACTCAAACTCCAGATCACCCTGTACAGAAAAATTTGTCCCATCATAAACTTTACAAGATATGTTATCGAAGACAATTTTATAACCTTTATCCGTCATTTTGTTTACAGACAATAGATTAAATGATAAAGTTGGTGCATACAAAACATCAGTAACAGTTTTTACATTGTTATCACCTACTTGAAGTACAACATTGCCAATACCTTCACATGCAATTTCAGAATCATCAGCTACAGATATAGGAATATTAATATTAGAATTTAAATCATAAAAAGAATTCTTATCTTTAGTCATATGTGAAGTTGCCCCCGAATCGATTATCCATGCTGTGGGAGACATCTTTGCAGCGAGGGCCTTGGTGAGTAGAGTTACATTCTTCTTAGTTGACGCTTGGTGGGCCTTCTGCTTCTGTTTGTGGTTTTCTTGATTGAGCAGCTTGGGACAGTCTGGTCGACGGTGCGAAGGGCTACCGCATTCATAGCATCGGATCTCTTGAGGAACTGGTTTCTTCTTGTACCGATACTGGTTATGTTTATATTTGTTTTGCTTAGAGATGAATGCTGTAGCTGATGTCAATGACACAGTACTTTTCACTGTTCTTCTCTCACTCTCACCAAGAAGAGCTATTTTAACATCATCAGACGTGGAATCTTCTTTCAGCTGCTGATTCAAAGCTGTCACATAATTCTCATATTCGTCGGAAACACCGTTTCTCATGACAAAAGAGATCCATTTGTCTTCCAGAACCTCACCAATATCAGCAAGTTTCTGCACCGTAGTTAAGATATTATTGATAAACTCTTCCATTGTGCTTCCATCTTGTCTCATGTTAAAAAATTGTCGGGTGAGTTCAAACTTTGTGGCCATGCTGCATCCCTCAAACGCTTTTTTGAGGTTAACCCATGCCTCTTGAGAATTTTTCGCATTATGCACATGCACATAACAGTTAGGCTTAACCGAAAGACATATCTTAGCAAGTGCACTCTGATCACGAACAATGTCCGCTGGAGTGCTAACCGGCATTGTGCCATCAACATAACCAAAAAGTCCTTCGAGCATCAAACACATTTTCATTGCGAATTTCCAGCTTCCATAGTTAAATTGTCCTTCTAGTTTTTCTATATTTGGCACTGATGATGATACAGTTACACTCGAACTAGTAGGCATTGTTCCCTGCTGTGTAAGCATTGATCCGGATGGCGTGGTCACCATTTTGTCGTCGCCGGCCATGCTTTTTACTATTTCTCAAAATTATAAACGAACAATTAAATATCGTTTCGTAATTAACAGTTATGTCCTGGGCCCATAACCTGTTGGGCAGAGAAAATATGGCGCAGGTACTCACAATTAAATATATTTATGGAAATTGAAGAAATTAACAAAAGGTTGTAATAACTAACAAGAATGAATAATAATGATGAATTAAAATTAAACAGGAAACGGATATCTTGTCAATGACATAGTACATAGAATAACACTTACAGAACTACAGAACAAGATACATTACAGAACAGTAGATTATAAAATAATAATACATCCTAACAGACATATGGTAGATTTTCTTTTACGAAAATCAATCTTTGGAAATTATTTTCTCGAATATCTTGCCAATATTGGAAATAAGTGAAATGGGCCTGTATAGAATGATAAAGCACACACTTATTAGAAAGTATATTCGAGATTTAAATAACAGAAGAAAATATTATTATGAAGTTGCGAGAACAAAGACTGATCATCAAAAAGTAAAGGCAAACAAGATTCGACAGAAACGTTTCAAAAAATATTTTCGAATATAAAGTAGGAGATAATGTTTACGTGAATCTCAGGCCAGAGCCTTTTTAATGGTCCGTTTGAAATAGTTCAATTATTCGATATTTCTCCATAGTTCTCAATCCCCAAACTAATCATGAGACAACATTAAATTTCGATAGAATGAAACCCTACTATGAGTAGTCTCTTTTTCGGTTTCAGATTCCTCTGGCTGGTTAACACCGCAACAGCGCAATTTTCACTCACGCCTTTTAACAATAGGTACAGTTGATCATTGGACACAATTAGTTTATAAAGACCTTGAATTTATTAGAAAATCCTTGGAAAACAACGATCCAATATTACTGGAAATTTTAGAGATGTTACAAGACCCATCTCCAAGATCTTTAGCATTTAAAACAGAAGCTCAAACTCATGTCAGCCTACTAAACAATACAATTCAAGAGAAAAACGAGGAATTTAGCATAGTAACCGTATGGAAAGCTATCCCCGGTAATCTCGATTTAACAGACGGTGATCATTTTGATAATTGTATAAACAATTTAACACACGATGAATATGAATTAGGAAGTTCAGTAAAAAAAAATCAGTAACAACTATACAGAAGCTGCAAATTGATGGAAGCCCTTTTAAAGATGATTTAGAATCAGTCAAAAAATTCGTGATTAATGGCGATTTTGCGTTCTATGAGGCACAAGTAAAAATATTTAATATTTGTGAATCACTTATGGAAAGCTCGCACATTTTTGGAAAACTCTTTAAATACAATATTAAATTTAATTACATTACGAATTAAATTGGCACACGGGTCAATAATAAATCCATCTGATTTAATTAGCTCTTTACACAAAATCGGAAAATTAATTGTAAGGAATAATTTACCCTTGCCACCATATAGATCCAATGTTGCCGATTATCTGAATATTATTGAGCTATAAGCTTACCAATCGGAAAATAGAATCATATTTGTTGTTAAAGTTCCTCTTACCGAACCGGAAGCTTACATAATAAATAGACTTTATGCAATCCCGAAACTAGATATATCGAAGAGGCTTTTATCATATTTTGCCGACAAAACATAAGTATTAAGTTTCATTATTAAATTTGGGCAAATGCAAAACTCTCCAAACTCGAACAAAGATCTGTACCGACTTTCTGCCGTACCCAATCGACAGCGATGCTGTATGAGAAACCGAACTCTTTCTAAAGTTGAATCAACTGCCTAAAACCTACCAAACATCCCCTCTATTCGTAAAGGACTACAATGTCAATCAAATTAGGCAAAATCTATGGCAAATTACAGTTCCCGACCCATTGCCTGTTAGTGTGGAAACAGACATATCAAAACAGAAATATTCAAAACTAACAGTCTGTTGAAGCTACAAACAGAATCCATCAATGCAAACCGTAGTTTGCAGAGGAGAGAGCGGTATTTCTCACTTCTGCCTACAGAAGCATTATTTACAGAAAAATGTTGGATTTTCAAGGTCACGTAATGGTTTTTCTCGATTAATTTAAAAATATGGCTTGAATTTAATGAGATATTGTATATCATACAATCTTACAATGATAAATAATCTTTTGAGAACGTTTTCAATATTTATATTATCAATATATGTAAAACCAAGTCGACGGATTTCACAATTTAATATTTTCAAGACTTTACGGTGTTGCCGGTGCTAAAATTTTACCTGTTTATAAAGACCTAAGCCATATATAAATGTCGGATAAATACTTAAGTGAAGCCAATAATGCAATAATTAACGTGATAGTAAAGTCATTTTTTACTTAAAAAGCTTTTATTCGAAAGTGGTACATTGTCAACGCATTGATAATATTCGTCAAACGTATAACTAACGTATCCCTAACTAAACGGCAACATGGTAGCAGTATTTCTCTCACAACTAACAAATGTCAGTCACAATGGTCGTGTCCACAGCAGTGCCTGATTACTAATCGATTAGTAATCAGTAATCAAAAATCGGTATCTTGTGGACACGACTGATTACTGATGCATCATTTGTCAAACTGACACTTGTCAAATGATTTGAAATAATTTAATTCGACAATTACACATATTAGAGGACTTGAAAATGGAAGAAGAAAACGTATTTTCTATTCAATATGTTTATAATGAAAAAGATTATGTGGTAAACGGAACGATAGAGGTCCATAATAAAATTGAGAAATATCTGAAACAAAATATAGCTTATGTTACTATGGTTTTCTGATAGCTGTCACATTGAAGACGTCAACTTTTTGATTACTGATTACTAATCGATTGGTAATCAGACACTGCTGTGGACACGACCAATAACAATGCAAGTGACGATGGCTGTGTTCAGGGAGCCACTATCTGTACAATCAATGCAAACCATAGAGATATAATATTTAACATAGAGTAGGCAAGTCCTATGCAGCACTGCCAGTGGATGTCCATAGATAAAAAGAAATAGAGAATATCGTGCCTCTAAAAATATGTCATTTATTATAGTAAATTCTAATTCTAAATTTTAGGTCATTTAATTTGTCACTTTCATGTCTTAGGCCTATAGGCCTATAGTTTTGTACTAGGTATAAGGTATATAAGCTGCTGTCTGTGTCTTTTTAACCTATTTGTCAATTCTAATTTATCGGAATTTTCTAAATCCAACAAAGTTAAACATTGCTCACAGTGAATTCTTTTCCTTAATGTATAAACTATAAATTCAGCGATGTGTTTTATGATGTCGTCAAGATATTCTGACTGTTCCAGTACGTTAAAACTACTATGAAGCATGTCATCGAATAACAAATAATATATGTTTTATTTTGTTATTTTCGGCAGAAGTCGTTACCAGAAATGTGAGATCTTGAAGTGCGTAATAGACCAATTTCATCAATGGATTCAATTCTCCGCATGCGCAAATTATAGGTCATAGAATACCTCTTTCAAGCTTATCTAGAAGCATTGTTCTCTGGTACATGTCATAGAACATAAGGAAATTGATAGAAGCGCTCACAGAGAGCCATTAGCATGGAATTATTTGGACATAGTTATAGTAGTAGGTAGTTCAAAAGACTGACATTTCAAATGAAAGTGACCGCTGAAACTGCCCGCCGCGCATGCGTAGAACAATGTTCGCTTAATGCAATCGGTCTATTGGCAGACGCAGGTACTAAATACATTCACATTATTAAGAAGTAACTTTTTAAAGGCTGATTGAAACTGAATTGTGGTAGGATTATTATTAAATCAATGTATTCTCCTAATAAGCGCAAAAAACATTTCAACATGGTTTTGAGATAATTTAGATGATAAAGAATATTTTACTATTTCTTGTGTGAGAAGTTTTTCACATGAAGTAGGTATATAAATTTATTAAACAAATAATGAAAACTAAAAAGCTACTTCGAACCGATATTGATTTAAGAACCGGCCTGCGAATAGTTTTATAAAACTGAGGTTGATTTAAATGCTTCACATTGGATTGTTGAAATTTACTAATCTTAACTTCAACTTGTACCTACATCAATTTCTAATTGTTGTATGTAACTAATATATACTTTAATTTTTGTTTCCAATTCAGGTAATGATTTTTCAGTTACACTCATCTTTCCAACTGTTTTATAAAACAGATTCTTGTTATTTAACAAATAAAAAATGTCATTGAAGTTTTTCAAGAATATAGAAGAAGCATTCTCAAGTTCACTATCCTTTATTTCGAATTTAACCTAGTTTACTGCAGCTGAAGTACTTGAACTTAAAACTTGCGCTAAGAGACAAACTTTCTTTTTTTTTCATTATTAGTATATTGCTTACCGTTTAATTATCAACTATTTTCCTATTTATAAATTATAAAAACGTAACTGCTTCGGATTTCTATTTGAGTTTGGATGAATGCTGAGTCGGATGTGGATGACAGATAGGTACAGTAATCCACCAATCACGAGTGTTCAAAATAAAAGAGATAGATAATCCTGCCTTATTTTCTGTTTCTTTCTATTGAGGGTACGCATTTTCGATCGACTTGCCTGCTGTATGTTATATGTTATATCCATAGACATCTGAACACCTAGACGAAGCATTTCATTCATAACATGTATCCAAAGGCGATCTGTTATTGTTAGAGAATTCTTTTGGTATTTTCCATGTGTAAGAGAGAGATAAAATTTTCCTATAGGATATTTTGGCAACAGTGTACCTGTGTAGAAGCGTATAAATTTGTAGAACATAGTAGCAACACTCAAATTATGAATGGAACAACGAACAGCAATATTCCGACTAGCAACGAATGCTGACAAATTCATATGGACGCCTAAATTATATTTTCCTGTGTTGCCGCACTTAACTCAATCGATCGATATCGACTGATGATACCCTTATTTGACAAATTAAAAATTTTATTTTGTTGTAAAATATAAATTTGGTACATAATTTAAGCTGCAGGTGTTTCTGAATAATCAGTAATAACTATTTCAACGACCACCTTTCAATTACGTCTGAATGTCTTTGATTATTACTCCATAAATCAGAAGTTGCCATAAAAATAAGAAGTTTGGCAAATATGTTAATCGTATCAGTCGTACACGAACTATTATGGACCAGAAGAATAATGGTCTTGAGATGTTGGATCGCGCTGAAAGAGGCTATGCGTGGTCTAGGTGTTCAGATGTCTATGGTTATATTTATGATAGAATAGAATATAATTGCGTTCACATTCTGTCATTTGCTGTCACAATGAGGTTAAGGAGTTAAGGCAGAAATTGAGATAAGAAAATTGATTTATTTTTTGTCTATGGAGAGACTCGTCTGAGAAACATTACTAATTGAAAATGAACCAGCTTCAAGACATGGGATAAAGTTGGGACATAATAGCGAAGATGGTTCCTATATTTTATTCGTATTCTCACTAAAGCTGGAACATGTACATATTGAAACTACTTAGCAGTAACTTAAGTACTGACTAGCATATCTCTTTGCCATACCACGACTAATTTCAAACCTGCGCAAAGATCTCTGCCTGAATATCTGGTTTATGCTTATAATTTTCTGCACGTTTGTGCAACCCTCAATATTGGTGAGCATCTTGTTAGGTTTTTCACAGAATTGTCATCCTAATATAATTGTGATAAGTAAAAATTACCACTTAAAATGTGTGTGTAATAAATTTTGGGTTAAATAAATAATATTTGTCATTAATTTTTGGTAAAATCTACGAAGCGTTCGTTTTTCGGTGCCAACTTATCTCAAAAACTAGATTGAAAATATTTTGATGGTTTCAGCTTTTGCATGATGAAAATCCATATTAAATTAGAAATAAAACACACTGGTTTAGATTTTCACAAATATATTGTCAACATGACACGTGTTTCACCGACACAGCGGCTTCTTCAGATATCTGCTTCAGATTTGATTGTTGGGATATTTTCTATGTTGTAACAATGATTAGAAATAGAGCTTGATTAAAATGTAGTCATTTTGCGTACATGATGGCCTGCATCGTGTGAAGCCAACACAAGCAAGGGAGCCATCAACACACCATGCGCGGCAATCATGCAGCAAAACATACTCCGTCTGGAGCGGGCTTAAATCAAACGTAGACATACTGGTATAAGAGTATACTCTTGCAGAAAAATTTGGTGACCACTGCATCTTAATTGCACCTGAGTTTCCTCATCGCGTGAAAATATTTCAGTTAAATTATTTATTTAACTTATCCCAAAGTAGAAACTTATCCCTCTCCGCTTTAGAAAACTGTCCGGATCATAAAAGATTATCGGTTTGTTATGTCAGTGTCAGTATGAAGTCTATGTCAGATATACAGTATTCCTGTCATTGTGGCCTCTATGATTGTGGCTTGCAAACGCACACTCTCGATACACACCAGCACTGAGCCAGACGATGAACTCTCGTATATTGAGAAACTTCTGATACCAATCGATAATTATGTTATTTAATCAATATTCATTCTAATTCAGTGATTTTAATAATTCGATTAAGAGAATTGGTCCAAATGGACCAAAATATAGCAAGAACCATTAACTTTAAAGAGAAACAGAAACCTTTCCCTTACCCTCAGATAGGTAAATCAACTTTTATTTTCGTAGAAGTGTCAATTTATAGCATGGATAATATTTAGGTGGACTAAATTGCAAGATCGCCATTGACTGATGTAAGCCAAATGATCGTATACAAGCTTTCGTGTCGGGATGTTTTGAAGTTAAGGCACATGCAGATTTGCATAACATTTGAAGTTCAAGTAGGTAAAACTTCATCTGGACAAGAAGGGGAGTTCATTAATAGCCGAACTACATAATTCTTACCGTTTAGCTGGCCGAAAAACAAGACTTTAGATTGTGCAATTAATATTAAATATATCAATTTCCAGGAGATCCTAGCTTTTTATATGTAGTGGTGAGTAAAACTAAGTGGGTCTTAGAAATATTTATGGGAAAAATAATAGGAATCGGTGAATCGCCCAATGCAGTTATGTTTGGATGTACCGCGCCAGGTTGGGTTGGTATCAATATAAGTATACCACAGAATGACCAGGATGGAGAGAGATGGAGTTTATTTGAGTGAATATTATATTATAGATAATAGCTTGCGCATATTGAATAATTGAAAAAACTAATTTTGAATCTTGAAGACCTATTATACTGAAATCAGTCATTCATTTCCAGAAATGTTTAAAATACCATTCATGATAGAAAACTTAGCATAATAAACTACGAGTATTTCAATACAATCAATATACATATTATAAGAACGAAAATAAAAAAAATATTAATATGTATATAAATAATTTCAACATTTTTATTTGCTGGTAGTTACATCACCTTAATATTATACAACAAATGCCTAAAATAAAAGTATAATTCCTTGAATAATTGAAAATAGAAAATATTCCTCGTTTTAACCAGTTCAAAATCAAGCAAGAATAAAATCGACATATACCAGAAACATTGAAGGAATTTTTGAGTGAATAATGTAACATTAACATTAATATCTTTTCTTCATACTATAGGTATTTATAGTCTTATTTAATATTGTATTTCACTATTGTAATTTTAACTATTGATAAATATACCATTTTCTCTTTGCTAGTGGTTATAACCTCACCTTAATATTAAAAAATATCATACTGAAGTAAGAGCGTTTGAAATTTATATTGTGAACTATTATGACTTCACCTTAATATTATTATTCAAGCCACACGTTACTCAAAACTCAAATTCTGATAACAGCTGTTTTGCTCAAGAGAGTTTTGGATGTATTTGACCGATTTCGCCAGACGGAGGAGGTATACAATTCGGTTGTGTTTTTTTTTTAGTATTAAGATATTTGTATACATACACGTATTTAAAAATAACATGATTATTGAAAATTAAAGTCCGTGACAGCTAACCGATTTCCAAAATAAATCCATATACCCAAAAAACATTCCCAATGTAAAACTTTTGGAGGAGAGAGCTATCTTCAATAAAATTCAACAAAAAAAACTGAAATCTTTCGCATATGCTCAGTTAAAGCTGAACCACACCGATACAATTTTTGGTATGTTGTTTTGTATAAGAATTTTGTTTGAATGGTACATTTTCATCAAGTGATTCTATCGCTTCTCACCGCCCCCAAAATTCCTTCCATGAAATTACAACTTGACGTATTATATTCATAACCCACATTTACAGTAAATCTGGAATCGAGCATTTCCATTTCCTCACCAGACTGCATTTATGATTCGCAATATTAACGCATTTTGATCGTCATCGTCAATTGTGAATCTTTTCCTTCTCTTGCCCCTGGTCAATAGTAACAAGTGAAATTTTTGAAAAAAAATAATTATACTTGAGGAAATATTAATTTTGTTTTACAGATCAAAAGATGGAGTCAAAGAGAAAAATCGGAAAATGTCCAAAAGAACGTATGAAGGAGGCTGTAATTCTGGTTTTAGAAGGCAGAAGTGTACGAAAAGTTGTAGCTTCAAAAGATAGACGAAGAAGAAGCGTCGCTTGAAAAATATATTGTTGATTGCTTGACAGTTAATGATTGTAGAAAACTTGCATATGAGATGGCTGTGGAAAACAAAAGGAACATTCCTATTAAATGGCATGAAATCAAAATGGCAGTTATGAAATGGTTTCTAACTTTTCGCCAACGCCACAAGAGACTTTCATTACGAAGCAACGTCTTTCAATAAGCACAATGTGTCAATTTTCTATGAAAATTTGAAGGCCATCTACTTATGATCTTCCAATTTTGCTGATGGATGTCGAATATATAATTTAGATGAAACCGCGACTATGACTGTTCATAAGTCACAAAAAGTACTTGCGGTTAAAGGGTCAAACAGGTCAACAAGGTAACAAGTGCAGAGCAAGGTACACTGGTGACTACCAGCTGCATAATATGTGCTTCAGGGCAATACGTGCCTCTTGCTATGATTTTCCCGAGAACACATTTCAAAGAACATATGATTCGAGGAGCACCATCCGGGATATTGGGATTGGCTACACCTAGTGGTTGGATAAATGCAGATCTATTTCTGCATGTAATCAAACACTTTATAAAATATACGAACAGTTCCAAAGAAAATCCAAGTCTCTTAATTTATGACAACCATGAAAGCCATTTCAGCATTGCTGTCCTAAACTTAGCAAAAAATAATGGGGTAACTATTTTGACTTTCCGCACTCTACAAATAAAATGCAACCTCTGGACGTAGGTTGTTTCAAACCATTTTCAGTAGCATATAATGCATCTGTAGATAGATTGATGATACATTATCCATATACGAAGTGGCTGAATGTGATGGCTTTGAGCATGAAAAAGCCTTAACTCCAAGTAATATTATAAGCGCATTTAAAGAGTGTGGAATTTACCCGTTCGATGCAACCATTTTCACCGAAATTGACTTTCTTCTTAGCAGTGTTACTGATCGCATTTTTTCAAATGAAAGTGACAACAACACGACAAACATTCCTTGCGTTTCTTTAAATGAGAGTAATATCAACGAAGCTGAAATATATAAAAGTATAATAGCCACCGATACACCAGAAAAGGATGCAATAGAAGAAAGAAGCTTAGCGAAAGCACGAAACACCAGAACAAAAGATGAAACAGAGTTATTAAAAATTAAGAAAGTGAAGAAACTGGTATTTGGTGATGATTCAGAAACCTCAAATGAAAATCTAATAATAGATTCATCTTCTGGAGATGATTGCTTTGTTAAAATCGATCCAGATGGATTTGAGAATCTAGACAGAAGTCAAAAAAAAATGATTTTGAGCTTGTCGAGTTCAAAGGAAAATTTATTTATTTATTTCTTTGGGCAGATTTTGGAAGAAAACTACTCAACTTCTCAATAAAAGAAGGGAATTTTTTCTAAAGGAAAATTTCAATGATGTATAGATCACATAGGATAGCGGCTGTCAAGTAAGTTATTATCTCAATAACTTGTTTTTGCAAGTGATCCTTATTTCCACCTCTCAATGTACCGCATTCACTAAATCTTGCGAGCCTTGGCAAAGCTTTGCTTTTTGATAGTATATACATAATAGAGATAACACAACATCAAGGGCTACAAAAAGGCAGAGTTAGCTTTTGTCTGATCTGTAGGAAACAGAAAAGTGCTTTCTTCCACTTAACGTAGATAAAAAATGAAAAGAAGTATAAATACATTGAGAAAAAAATAGTAACTAAAGAAATGCCTGAAATTCGTATATAACAACCTGAAATTTAATAATGTAATTGTAATCGGGATAAGGTTTCTGATCAGTCAGAAGTTCAAATCACAACTGAAGAGTATATCCTTCAAATGATTTTTGAACCCAAAGGCCTTCGGGAATCTAGTTATAAAGCTTGGCACAAGTATGTGTGAAACATAACCGATATTGGGCTAAGGTGTAGGAGGGTGATGTGAGCCGAGGTTTATTCCTAATCTTCACATTGTGAACGTCCGTACGAAAGGTATTCTGTCGATACAGGTGGGTGGCTTTTGAGTGGTAACTACTGTATGATATAGGAAAAAGGCATGCAGAATCCTCCTCCTCCTCTCGATATTTAGGCCCAGCCCAGCTCATTGAAAGGGCCAGACAAACAAGCTCGCCTACCTAATCCAGAAATCAGTAGAACATAGGAGACGTCGTGAATCTATTTTCGAGATCACTGGTCTATAGATAATATTGCCACAGTTTAAATGCTAATATACTAAGGATTCACATAGTTTAATTTTGGAACGTTTATCAAGAAATTTCCTGTTGCCGTATAATAATTTTAATTGCAGAATGCTCGTCTTATAACCAGATTAACATGATTTGTGATGGCCAAAGAAGAATCAAGGATAATTCCTGTTTTTTGCACGATTAGAAAGATCAATTGATTGCCCCTCAACTTTGATACGCCTCTGAACAATGAGTATAGGTCAATTTCCTGCCAAACAACATTGCCACAGATTCTCCAGGTTTTATGGAGAGACAAAACTTATCTGAAATTGAAATGATGTCCTCTAAATCAGTATCGTTACCTTCATTCCATGTCCGTTCCCTGCCAGATCTAGGTTTCCGTGGTCCATGATCAGTAATTCTAAAATTTTCATCCGACGATGCCATGGTAATTAAACTAGGGAAATATAATGGTGTAGTTTCCAGTTGCTATTTCCATCGCTGAACAAACGCCTCTTTGTGAACAGCACTCTGCCATTTGTTGTCGGATTCACAACCAGTTACTGCTTATCAAGCGATGCTTGTAGTCAGTTTTGAGATAACCAGCTGCCGTCACTCAGTGCTAGTATTGGTCCACCAGGAGTATATAATTTCCCTGGTACCACCCATATCTGGGCATGCATTTCCCAATCCGGCACCTGGGGAGGCGCCCGATGGGAAACTAACAACCCCACTACGAAAAATGATGATCAAATTATTACTGTATGTAATCGAGCAGCAGATCTTCGGTTTTTCCTTGGCCTAGACTGGATGCTGTACCAATTAATGAATTTACATGTGATGGTTATGTTTGTAAACATTTTTTTTTATCGTCGGTCACCCTCTGGTTCAAAAGTTAAGACCTTTAGGACATATGTTCATATGAAATTTTTTATCAAAATGGACCCGAGGGTATCCTTATTAAAAGTAAGTATGTTATTAGGAAACATCCTGTATAATTACAAACAAAATTTCTAGTTGATCATATTCCATTACCAGGTTGTACATAAATTTTTGCAGCCTATCTTTTTAAAGAGAAAAGTCGCGGTGAAGGATAACCTATTTTTCTATCTAGTATGTAATGAATGTATAAAAAGATTGCTGATGCAACATCGTCTACTTTCCATATTATCTCTTTACCAAACTTCATTTGTATTTATCGTTGTATGATTTTTTTGGGTGGGCTATATTTCTTTTTTTTTTCAAAAACATCTTGAGGTTGTGAAAATGTTTGTTCAAGTAATTTTAATTTATTAGAATCATCCTCCAACCTGGACAATTAGTTAACAAACTGAATCTTCAGAAAGTGTTTATAAGCGATGAAAATGCCTACATTGTTTTGGAATTCTCATCCATCTGTATCTATACCTTCAACAGAAATTTCATGCCCCTGCCATTCTCGTACATCTCCATCACTAATCATCTGCTTGTGTCTATTTGAAAATGTCGTGATAAATTTTATAATACATGCTATTTTTTCAATCCATTACTTACTCTTGTATAGTTCTTGTTAAACTTTGTAGGTATCTTATGGAATGGAGATTTGTCTCTTGGTTGGATGATTTATTATCTAATTTAACCGATAGAACAGCATCCTGGTTTGGTTTCCATTTATGTTTTTTTTGTATTTATATTTGGCAATTTGAAAAGACTATCTATCAAAATTGTCTATGAAATGATCTGTGCATATTCTTGCAGGCTCAATGTTGAATTAGTGTTATTGATAACACGTATGGACCCAAGACTTTCATTTTTCGGAAAAGAAAAATAGGGACATTTTGGTTTATATTCCTTACTCATTATGTTGTTATTGTTAAAGCAACGAACCATTGCGCATAAAACTGCAGACATTTTTCACGGTCTGAATTCATCGGAGATGCGCGTTGGTGTATCTTATTTTCCTCGTATCATGTGCCCACATTAGTCGAGTTTCCAGAAGTATTTAGGACCGTGTTAACTCATATACGCTAAGCTACTAAATATATCGTGATACCACAGTTTAGTTTGGTGGGCTGTGGTCATACTTCAAGCTTGACTGAAATCGTTTTAACAGGAAGTTTTGTAAATCAAGATGCCAATTTAATAATAAGAAATTTGTTTCAGCTTCAGATTTTTTGTTCTAACAACTCAAGCCTTTAGAGGACAGCTAATGTAGATAATTCGAGATTTATAATTATTTTATTAAGGTTAATAGTAGTAGTATTTGGTTGAAGTGTTGTGCTTCTTATACCTATAACAATTCTTTGAAATGTGAAAAGCACTTTGGATATATTTACTCTATAATAAACACGTTGCCAGTGACATAAATAAGTCTGTTTTAATCTCCAAAACTATATTGTTAGTAGTAACGATTTGAATAATAATTATTGTGGAACTGTTTATAGTAGCGAATTTTTTTAAGGGTCTTGGTTCAGTGATTTTCTTACATAAGAATTCTCATTTTGGTCTTGTTAATATATCACGCCGATGGAAACTTTTGAAAATTTCGAAAAATTTTAGTCATAACTAAATTACTAGTTTTAAGTCAATTTTTTTGACTGACAAAGTTCTGCGTATATTTTTAATTTATTTTCATAATGTATAGGGTTTATTAAGAACACGAAATTTACCATAGTTGTACTGTTTTAGAACAGAACGCCTAGAACTCGGCCCTGAATATTAACTAATTTTTGGTTTCAGCGATCAAGAAAATTAGTTTCATGAAAAATATTAGTCTCACAACCTCAAGGCCTTGAAAATATTTAGTTTTTTGTGAAAATTTTGTAAATTTTGACTTCCTAACGTCTCAAAATTTATTTTTCTATCAAAATAAATGATAATGTCTTGAATCTCCCCTATGAAAAGATAGTAGGACTGAGTAAGGTAAATGGAGCACCAGTTTTTTGTATCATATTATATAAGTAAATGTGAATTGTCTATAAAAAAATGGAATAATCTCCATAGCTAATTTCTGAAGTTTTCATAAAAAAATGCAAATATGCATATGAAGACTGATTTTAAATAATTTAATATGGCATTTTGACAGGTTGCATAAATATTATAGCTTGTGTTTTTGTGTTTGTCAGTTAACAATTGGTTAAAAAACAGCCTATTAAAAAATAGCTTCTTGCTAGTTAAAATAATGTAACAATAAAGAAAAACTAAATCCAAAGATTTTAATAACTGGCGTTTAAAAACTCGTGACGGTTGCTCCATCCATTTGAAGCCGAATCTTTCCCCTTATAGCTCAAAGAACGGCTTGCAATTATCCTGGCAATTGATTTATTAAGAAATCCAGAAACAATTCACCATTTGAGTGGTTATAGACGAAGGAAGTACATATTAAATATTGACCTATTAACCTATTATTTCTCTCCAAACATTCACTGACCTAGATTGATTAAATAGTTTTCAGTAAGATATTGGTAACGATAACAATATTTCTGAAGAATGTTTGAGACGCTTGCTCCGAAACTGTTGATATTTGGTTTGGTTTCGACCTGTATGGTGATTCTCAATCACAGACTCAATCAAAGCCAATTCAGTTTCTTCGTTCTTTGTCACAAGTTTTCTGTTACTGGTTTGTCTATACGGAACATCCCCAGTTTGTCTGACTTCAGTTAACTGTCTCTCGAAAACCATTTTATTTGAATTGTTTCTGTTGGGAAATATTTTTATCCACCCTCAAACTTATTTTCTAACCAATACATATAATTTAGCTATAGTATGGCATGTTGAATAACAGGAAAAACCATGTAAATAAAAAATTGACCTACAACTTCAAATAATGACGGAAATTATTATTTTTTTTATTAATGAATGAATATAGAATTTTCTATACCTATGTGAAATAATTTTTCGCAAATATTCGGCAAGTCATGTAAGAATATGATAGTTGAAATGCATATTTTTGCTGTTTGTCTATGACGTGGTCTCTCTTTTCATAAATGAGATAGATGCGTGGCGTGAAAGTTGAATATCATCTCTTATTCTACACAGCATGTTCCACTAAAGAGCTATTTTTTAAAAAATAGGCCGATTCTTTTATTTGAAGATATATACTTGTACTTCTAAAGGTAAAGTTCTAGGACAGAATTTAAACATTCAAATATATAAAAAAGATGTTGCTAGATTTCCGAAGACACTAAAAAACAATATTTCTTAAATGGCAACACTGTGTTTTTCTATCCTCATTCAACAGAACTCAAAATTCTTGCAAAATAGTTAACTAGCTTTTTAAATAGTTTTTATTACTTTCGGTTCTTGTATCAATGGACTCCGCAGCGATTTCTCAGGCCCCATATGGTCTAGAGACTTGAAATTTCGAATTCGTACTTAGATCGCAGACATCTCGCCGCCTGTTCCAAGTGTGATCCAATATTGGTAATTATAATTATCTCATTCAATCTCATTCAACCAAGATCATTATTTTGTCGACATGGAACGACAATGGAATCTGTCACTGGAATTACGCACGAGCATGGAGCGTATATATACATCTCGTTCTCTGGTATATAGGTACTTTCTGGAAGAGACCAAGACCGTCTATGCAAGACCAAGACCCAAGACCAAGACCAATAATGAGATGCAAGACCAATACCAAGACTAACCTGGTCTTGGTCTTGGTCTTGCTGCAAGACTTGCGAGACTTGCAAGACTCTCGTAGTTCCGTAACCAAACATTAAATTGGTAGGAAACATATTTTTTTGCTCAATGATTAGATAAG
The DNA here is from genome assembly GCA_958507055.1 of Crioceris asparagi. Classification (NCBI taxonomy): domain Eukaryota; kingdom Metazoa; phylum Arthropoda; class Insecta; order Coleoptera; family Chrysomelidae; genus Crioceris; species Crioceris asparagi. The sequence goes on along the minus strand of OY293826.1, from coordinate 58,675,386 downwards.
AAACGCTAGTAAATAACCTAATTAATTGAATCTTTGAACTCCCTTATTATCGATATTTATTCTAAAAATATTGAATTAAAAGTTGTTGAGTGAAAAGCGCGTTCATTTTACCCTTCTAGGTTATCTTGATTTCAAAAAATTCTGAGATACCCTATACAGTAATTTCAACCCTTCTAGAATTTCTTTTAACGAGCTTTTTTCAAAGAATCTCGATAGTTCGTAGCCAGGGGAGGTAGGTAAACTACACGGTTATTTTTTTTTTATCGCGCAGAATGTTTGAAGCAAAAGTTACAAATCATCTATGAATCTGATATTTTTTTGATGACTTTTATCCAGTGGCCACTTTTGGAGATTTTTTAAACTTGCAATTACTTTGAAATTATTTTTTCGATCATGCTCATTAACTACCTCAACTGAGATATTCTTACGACTGATTTTTGAAATAGATACCTAACTAACCTAACCTAACTAACAAATCTCTACCTGTTTTTAATTTTCATTATTTTCTTGGAAAAAGCTTTATAAAAAAGTTGAAGTTAGTCTTATAAACCAGAAATACTTTTAATCGCTTACACACAATATCCACTCTGAGAGATTCTTTCTATTTTAATAATGAAAATGGTACAAAACCATTGTGAATGTGTGAATGAGTTATGAAATAAAAGTATGATGCACAAACCTAAAGTAGGGCCAGTGAAACAATTACCTATAGGTATATGAAAATATTACTGGAATGTTGTAAAATGAGTGCACAGCTGCGAAGGAAGATACCAAGAAAGCAGAAGCAGACTAAGTCACACTAGTAAAATACAATTCTCAGCGTGAATGTTGAATAATAATTTATAAAATTTATGAATTAATCACGCATCTCCTTTGCCCTAACTTAATTCAACGCACTTAGATTTATTCTCAGTACTTATTCTAGAATGGTTTGGTACCATTACAATACCAGGCGTGTTTATTATGGACAATGATAATTATAGGCAATCTTATAAGATTATGAATGCTTCCGATCCATATTGCAGTGTTTTTCTTCATTTGAATTACGTAAATACGGTTTAGAATCGCGCCAACTTTTCACACTTTTAAAAATATCAAAATTTTTGCAAGAGTCTTGCGAAGTCTTGCAAGTCTTGCAGCAAGACCAAGACCAATACCAAGACCGTACATGCAAGACCAAGACCCAAGACCAAGACTAAGGATTTAATGCAAGACCAAGACCAATACCAAGGGTGCAAGACCAAGACCAATACCAAGACCATATCGGTCTTGGTCTTGCTTTGCGCATCACTATTAGTCGTTTTTGAGTCGAAGCATGATGATACCTAACTTTTTATATGGAATTTTGAAATCTATTGAATAATGATATGAAAATAAAGCATTGGTATATGAAAAAATAGTGGGTTTATTCTGCAATCTAGCAACACCCGAATAATTTCTTAGAAATTTTCATCTTAATTATCTCTTACAACTTACACCTTTAGAAATAATAACCTATCTCTTCAGATAAACGAAATAGACTATGTTAGGTTTCAAAAATAACATGAACCTGCATGACAAAATAGTGTAGAATAATCAATTACATTTGTTAGATTGCCATTTTTCAAGTGATAAGAGGCTGATTCAGATAATTAGCGTCAGACGATTCTGAAGATATCATTTCTTTGACTCAAGAAAAGTTGTATCCAAGGAACTAGAAGAACTTTGAAATATCTATGGAAATGTGTCAAAACTTTGATTTCTTAAAATTGGACCCATTATAATGACCTTGTTAAGCTAGAAGCAACTCAACTACTATGTATCATAATTAAGTGATTTTTATGTATTTTTTCTATTTGGGTGGAAACTGAAAATTGAAAGTGCTCTTCTAGCTTATCATCACGCCAAATACATAAATAACTTTCCCATTTACCCAAAAATGAGATTCAAGCTCCCCTTAACACTGAATATAAGTCATCTTCTTGACAAATCAAAATGCACCATATTCAAGTACTATCTACCTGCAGTCAGCTCATTTTTAAGAGCAGCTTTGATTGCCAAGGCACTTTTTCTCGGGAAATGAAAAAGATTTGAATTTGGTTTCCAGACATTTGAAAAAGCACCTAAACAATATGCTAATTAAAATAGGATTATGCTAGCTTGATGACAAGATACCAAAACAATTTATATTTTCAATTTCCTCTGAAACAAAACGACAAAAAAAATTTGCATTGCAGTACATAAAAAGCATATAAAGAACACACAATAGTAAATTAATTTCCATTAATTATTGATGATAAGGTACCTACTAGAGCAATTTTGATTTTGAATATCTACTGGAGCAGAAATAGCACAAAAATTTGCATTGTAGCAAATAAGCAGCATCTAAAGAAAAAATAATTCTAGTAAATTGTAAATTCTTTGCTTTTTGCTCTGCTAGCTTAACAGAGATATTATAATGTCAAATTCTTTTGATCTTTTTGAATCCTTTCCTTCCAATACTTTATTACTTTCCTACGCTACTTACGCTACTATAGTATCTGTATAAGAAAAGTATTGTAATCGTGTGGAATTTTCGGTATCGAGATTTTTACAAATGTTGACGTTTCAGAGTTTTCTAAGTCTAATAAACATATTTTCAGCCATTGGTCTGTCTGTCCGTCTGTCTGTCTGTTTGTGACAGCATTATCTCGGGAACGGATCGGTGTATTTTGTTGCTTTCTTTTTTATTTTGTTTGGTTCCAATATCACTCGCCGTTGGCACTGAATGAGAATCCTGTATACACTGGGTGTTCAGCTATAGCCAAAAAACGTGATTTGCTCAAGACAATAGCGTGAAAACGGCTCTAAGGGTTTTGATTAAACTTGCCTAAAGTATTCTTCTTGGAGCCCTTTACCACCCACACATAGCGCCATCTCAGAAAAAGCAAAATAAAAAGTTATGCTTGAATAAAATTCCGTATTTTCCACATGTTTCTTCAGATTCTGGCTAAACGTTTCATCTTGTGAAAAAATGTTACATGACCATTGTTGTTTGTCTTAACATGCTGAAAAAAATGAGTGGTAGCACGATTTTACCAAAGGATTTTTATTTTACTACCGCTGTTATCGTCACTATGTAAGGAAAATATTGTAATATTGTAAACATTTTCATTCACTGGAATTTGCCTGCAAGCGGTAGGAAAGTCATGTGAGTGGACACACCAGGTTTTTATATTTAGTAATAAAAGGGTGATATTTGAATGTGCTTTATTCATGGAATTCTTGTCTCCTTCATTTAGAATTGGCCATTATTTCATTATATCCATTGTTTTGTATTAACGGTATCTCTTATTGTAGGAGTGTATAATATTCTGAACCACATATCATGCTGTTATTTGCTTCATGATATTGTTTGTCAGCCACATTTCCTAAAATGCTTACTTGTATTATATTTGTCGTTTATTGTGTAAAATAATTGGATAAAGCTGGGCAACTTATATTTATGAAATTGTAATGATGCTGCATACGTGAAACGATGATCTGAGCTATGGTATTCATCTCATTCCATTTTTATGTCTATTGTGTTTCCATGGAAACATTGCAATATAATCCATATTCACGAGATAAACCATTCCCGGCATTAAGATTCCATTTGATGTTGATATAATAACTTAAAACCCTTCCCATTTGAACTAGCACCTCTTCATGAATTGGAAATGTAATTTTCTCTGTCGAGCAGTTTTTATCATAAAAGCCGACACCTTAAATTTTGTAACGTCTACTTTACGGTCTCACACATAACTTTTTTGGTAAAATAATAGGTTGAAACAATTGTACCTCTTAACGTGCCCGCTGCAGGATATATACGAGTGAAGGATATTGTTCGCTGGCCGTATAAATCTTTGCTCAGATTAAAAATGGTAAATGCGAATAAAGGCGAGTAGCAAGTTAGTGCCTATTTAGAAGAATTCTTCTCCCCACTTTATCCTCGTAAATCTGTTATATTTTCACAATTTGTTCTGCACTCAGGAGATACATAGCAGTCATTGTGAACTGTTCTAATGTGTTTTTTTTATGTCGAAGTAGTTAATCTTCTATCATGAATTACACAATCTCATTTGTATACCTATCCAAATTTGTCGAACATTGCCAATTATTTCTTTTTGTATTTTCAAATCCCTTACAGCAGAATTCATTTATATTCGATTAAATGATGCATAGTAAAGTTCATCGTTTTTTGGCATCTACGGCACTACAATAAATTTTGACAATCAAATATCTCCTCAACAACTGTAGTAAATGTTTTACGTCCATCATGCCGTCTCATGTAGCATTAAATATAGGTTTCCTATAAAATCTATCTCAATAATTACAATCTTATTTTAGTCCCGAGGATTATCTAATCGACAGAATATTTTGTTGGGATCTAGCACCCTACTTTCATAAAAGTTGATATACCTTGTTGATACGCTATACATCAAAACTCAATGGTTTTGGGTTCGTTGGATTCTTTAGCGTTCGTTAAATTTAAATTTTGTAATTTTTATTTTTGTTTAGTTGTTTTCTCGCAATTAGTTTTCTTATATTAACTACACCCGAGCTAGAAGAACTGTTAATAGTTAATTTGCGACAAAAAATAAACGCCTAAATTTGCCATGTCCATGCCGTGTGTAACTTAGAATACTCTTAGCATATATAGGTATTATGAAACTTTAATTATTCAATATTTACCGGAGAGCGAAATTTCTACGTATATTTTAATCGTATAAAATAAATAGAAGATACTTGGATATGAATGAAATTAACGAATATTCTGTTTGCTATGAATCATGGAATTCGGTATTAGTGTGAAAGGTAAAAAAGGAATAAGAATGCAGCGAGCATTAGCTGAGACCATAAGCACCATGAGAAAAGCTAAAAACATCTCTATAGAAATGCACGACACTAAAAAAGTACGTGGTTTTCTGAAAACTCCATTTTCACGTCCAAATCCTCCCAAAGATCATCATCTAAGCCGGAGAACGAGCTGTTTCTCAAACTCATGAACTCCTACTCCATATGCGTCTACAGTTCTAAGTACGAATATGTTTCTGGAGGGAAAAGAACATTAACAAAACACCTATTAATCGACATGCTACAGTACTAAGCTCGAGAAGAAAAAAATCTGTTGTGTCCACTCACATGAGATTCCTACGGCTCGCAGGCAAATTCCAGTGAATGCAAAATTTTACTCTATTACAATACTTTCCTTATATAGCAACGATAATAGTGGTAGGAAAGTAAAAATCCTCTGGTCAAATCGTCTACCACTCATTTTTTTCAGCATGTCAAGACAAACAACATTGTTCATGTAAGATTTTTTCGCAAGATGAAACGTTGAGCCAGAATCTGAAGAAATATGTGGAAAATATGGAGTTTTATTCAAGCATAACTTTTTATTGTGTTCCACACCCTTCCAGAGAGCTATACTAGGGAATATACTCTCACTGGTTTCCCGTTGCATTTCGAGAGGAGAGAGAATTGTACCAATTATTCTCATGGTAATCGATGTAGTATATTTAACTTCATGTGAGTTTCTAAAAAAAATATACTTCACAATCTCCTATCGAATAAAAAATCCTAGTTTCACAATTTAACGTCCCCCCTATAGAATTTACTTGAATGCACTGGATATAGACACATATTTACAAATATAAGCGTACGTCACAGAACGACATGGGTTAAAAACCCTTTAAACGCGAAGCAATAAAGAAACAGTGTTTATATGAAAACCAACACAACATCAAAAAAATAGGGATACGTATACGCACCTTTGACCTACACCAAAATAAATTAAAGTACATTTTTTTAAAGTTTTGTGTTTTTTTCCTATGGAAGAACATTCGGGATACAAGTGAATTTGGCCTTTCGTACATAATCTTAATATATTACTTTTGTATAATTTACATTTTTTCCTTTCACTTGTATAGTGTTTTTTTTATCAAATGACCAATATTATCAAATCTTACGTCCTCCAGTAAACTATCTTTGGAGGGATGTCCATAGTTTGAGTGAGCAGCCACATCTCTGTTAACAGTTCCATCTAATCTTTCAGTTCTACTCTGTACTCAGAAAGATAAAACAGAATACCTGTCATTGTTAAAATGGCCGTTAAAACATGACAGATATATGGAAACACCATAGGAATATGACATTGATTCATGACATAATTTAGCACTGGTCAGCGTACTGGAACCCGCTATTTATTAGCGATACTGTTATGTATAGGTATAGCAGATATCATAATTTTAACTGTGACATTTTTCTGTCATTGTCTTTATTCTAAAAGTCTATGATTCTAAACTTTCCATCTATTCATGAGTGTGCTATCAATTAGATTTATGAATTGGGGCCACCACCATTTCTTACCTTGTATTCTGAGATGGTAAGTTGCAATTAAATTTTCATGTAAATCCACCCCACCCATAAATTTATTGTATTCTGCTACAAGATTAGATTGATGTTCTTTTCAATCGTATCGTGGTTGTATACCGCAGCTGAATAGTTATCATTCTACCTCACAAGTAAATTCGGTAATAGTCTAGTTTAGGGGCTTTTGCTATAAAAGTCCTCAAAAATCAAATGTTAGTAAAAATACATATATGGTAACATAACTTTTAATAAAATTGAGGCGGAAGACGCTATTTTTAATGATTTATTACAAAAAATAGCAAAATATGGTGGTTTTGGTACTTACGACTTTTAGCAGAAATTTTCGATTTGGAATTTTCTTTTCAATCCCAAATAGTATATAACCATCCTTGTGTTCTATTTAAGGTAATAGTCTAGTTTAGGGGCTTTTGCTATAAAAGTCCTAAAAAATCAAATGTTAGTAAAAATACATATATGGTAACATAACTTTTAATAAAATTGAGGCAGAAGACGCTATTTTTAATGATTTATTACAAAAATAGCAAAATATGGTGGTTTTGGTACTTACGACTTTTAGCAGAAATTTTCGATTTGGAATTTTATTTTCAATCCCAAATAGTATATAACCATCCTTGTATTCTATTTAATACTAAAATTGTTTAAAATAAGCAAAAATATGCGTGAAAATAGTAAATATAAGTTCACATAAAAAGGATTGACGGTTGATTTATGTAGTATGTTTGACGACACGCCTTGACGTTAACAGCATTGATATACGACTATTCCAACGTTGCCAAAACTAATGTTTATGATATTGAACATCTTTAAAAATATTCGATAACGAAAGCATAAACTAAGTAGTAAGATTTTAAATGTCTGAAGGTTTAGTTCTATGTTTAAAATTTGCTAAAAATGAATTTTTCATAAATACTTGCTTTAGAGCAAAAATACGATACATATCATGGCAACTTTTGATGCTGAAGGTGACGAGTTTTGTCTTCAGGCTTTTGAAAATATGAATTCATTGATTGCTTTACGACAAGATATTGAGAAAGAAAGAAGAGCTCAGTACTTGTCATTTTAGAAAACGTTAAACTATACAAGACAAATTCGTATAATATACTAAATTCTGTTGTTATTGTTGTTAACTTTTCTAAAGCAAGTATTATTGGAAATGAAATTCAAATCATAAAATACATATTTATAAAATAATTTCATAGTACAAAAGTTATACTGACAGAGTATTTCATAGTACAAAAGTTATACTGACAGAGTTGGCAACATTGATATTAATAGAACTTGGTAGTTCAGGATGTACTACATAAGACAACCGTCAATTCGTTTTACTTCACTTTTTTGTGAACTTATATTTTATATTTTCACGCATATTCTTGCTTATTTTGAACTATTTTAGTATTAAATAGAATACAAGGATGGTTATATACTATTTGGGATTGAAAAGAAAATTCCAAATCGAAAATTTCTGCTAAAAGTCGTAAGTACCAAAACCACCATATTTTGCTATTTTTGTAATAAATCATTAAAAATAGCGTCTTCCGCCTCAATTTTATTAAAAGTTATGTTACCATATATGTATTTTTACTAACATTTGATTTTTTAGGGCTTTTATAGCAAAAGCCCCTAAACTAGACTATTACCCTATTTAATACTAAAATTGTTTAAAATAAGCAAAAATATGCGTGAAAATAGTAAATATAAGTTCACATAAAAAGGATTGACGGTTGATTTATGTAGTATGTTTGACGACACGACTTGACGTTAACAGCATTGATATACGACTATTCCAACGTTGCCAAAACTATGTTTATGATATTGAACTATTGAACATCTTTAAAAATATTCGATAACGAAAGCATAAACTAAGTAGTAAGATTTTAAATGTCTGAAGGTTTAGTTCTATGTTTAAAATTTACTAAAAATGAATTTTTCATAAATACTTGCTTTAGAGCAAAAATACGATAAATATCATGGCAACTTTTGATGCTGAAGGTGACGAGTTTTGTCTTCAGGCTTTTGAAAATATGAATTCATTGATTGCTTTACGACAAGATATTGAGAAAGAAAGAAGAGCAGTACTTGTCATTTTAGAAAACGTTAAACTATACAAGACAAATTCGTATAATATTCTAAATTCTGTTGTTACTGTTGTTATTGGAAATGAAATTCAAATCATAGAATACATATTTATAAAATAATTTCATAGTACAAAAGTTATACTGACAGAGTTGGCAACATTGATATTTATAGAACTTGGTAGTTCAGGATGTACTACATAAGACAACCGTCAATTCGTTTTACTTAACTTTTTTGTGAACTTATATTTTATATTTTCACGCATATTCTTGCTTATTTTGAACTATTTTAGTATTAAATAGAATACAAGGATGGTTATATACTATTTGGGATTGAAAAGAAAATTCCAAATCGAAAATTTCTGCTAAAAGTCGTAAGTACCAAAACCACCATATTTTGCTATTTTTTGTAATAAATCATTAAAAATAGCGTCTTCCGCCTCAATTTTATTAAAAGTTATGTTACCATATATGTATTTTTACTAACATTTGATTTTTTAGGGCTTTTATAGCAAAAGCCCCTAAACTAGACTATTACCGTAAATTCAATGCAGAACCGAATATTCTCCGTGTCTTCTTTCTTATTGTTCTATTATTTTGTAACAGAACCTTGCAGTGCGGTTTTCTCTAATAGGTAGTTCCGCTTGCATAGAAGCCATGGACGTTCAGTGTCCTGGAAGGAACATAAGACTGTTTTCCACCATATGGAATGTATTTATATAATTAACATGTGTACTGGCACTGGCAGAGGCACCATAATTTGAACCCGAATCATATATACTTCCCCACACTTAAAAAATATTGATTGAGTACCACACTAGTACAGGTTCTCCCTACCGCAGTGGAAATGGAAATATAACATGAATATGATACCATTATGCGGCAAAGGTGTGTATACACTATTTGAATCCTAATTATATTCTTTCTAGCAGAGTTTTATCCAAGTGCTCAATCTAGAGATACTTTTAGCGGTATTTCAATGCTATATTATCATAGTATAAGTAATATATATCATCGTATATATAATATATACTACGATATTATCATGAAATCAGTCTTTATTGCACGAAACATATACTTTTTATATCTAAAATCTAAACATCTTATAAAAACTTATTAATGTAAAAACTTTTATAGCAGTTAAAAAAAGTGTTTACATGTACCTTTGGCCGTTAATGGGCTAAGTAGGCACATGCGTATTGAAAAGTTTATAAAAGTATATGGTGATATTTATCAATTCTTTAGGCAGGTTCTTACAACATATCTAAAGGTTTTCTTTGACATTTGCACATATCATACATATCAGAGGGATACAGTTTTATTACAGTGATTCCTGTAGTGTTGCAGGTAAGTATTAACGATGAAATGAACCATACATTTTGATTTGTGTTTTGAGGTTATGGTATGTTGCAATTATTGGAACTGATTCTCACCTGAACGATGGGATCTGAATTCAACTTCGACCAGTCGTCGAATGACTTTATTCGCACAACTTTCTTGTCAAAATGGAGGTTAATATTCATCCGTGTGCCACAGAGCGCTCTCCATTTGAGATATTCCAGATGATTTCCTGCTATCGCTGCTGCTGAGCTCGTCAAAAGAACTCATTTAACCTGGTGAATAGTAGCGCTAGGAAGTCAATCTTGGGAGATTCAGATAAGGGATCGATTGGGGAATAAAGTTTGCCGCTACAAGTGTGGTTGCCTCACATTTCTTGAAAACTTATGAGCATATTGTTCGCTTATGATAAGGGGACATGTGGGTTTCTTGATAAATCCGATTTATATTATAATACCTAAATTCACATCCACGTATCCAATATAATCGTGATAAGTTTTTTTTAAATATAACATTTGATTATAAATATTTTTCTGTTATTCTATCGCAAGAACAGGTCAGCCGATTATCATTATTAATTTATTAGTAAAAATTTAGGCAGGTACGAGTAGAATCATACATCGAAGGTACCGTAAATCTACATTAAGGTAAAGCATAGTAAATAGGTAGGTACTGTGTAGAAGTCATAATCTGATATCTGTTTTATTTCCATCATTACCTTTGTTTCTTTTTATGAAAAAAAAAATAATAATAGAGATTGAAAAATAAGTTAATTTGTGCAAGATACGAAATCAAAACCTTTTGACCTAAAATTTAGCAGCATTATTCATAAACAACTCTAAGTTCGATACTAGTTTAGTATGTTTCTAAGTTACTATGGTAACCTTAATATCCTACGTGACAATTTTAGTATGAACCCAAGATAGTGCCGAACTAATTTTGTTTATGACTACAGTACTTGATAATCTTTATTATCGGTCAAACATAAAAAAGCGAGTCCATAAAGGTTTCCTTTGCACCTTTCAGGTTCGGAGTTCTAAAAATACATACGGTGTGGAGACTAACATTTTAATTACAAACCATACCTACTACACAGAGCTTTACACCCTACTAGTAAGATGGAAGACCTTGGAGAAAGGTGGTTTTCATTTTATTAGGGTCGACCTTGGAACAGGGAGTGACCTGAGGTTTCTTTTCCAAAGAGAAGTAATTTTGGATATTCCATTATTTTTGGTAGAGCAGTGCTCCATTATCTTGTTCCTCAACTTACTAGATTAATAAATCATTCAGTATTAAGTGGAAAGTTTCCAGATATTCTAACAACTGCTAAATTAGTACCCATTAAAAAAAAATGACCAAGGATAAATTGTCCAGCTACAGAGGCATTACTGTTCCTAGTGTTATTGCCAAAACATTTGAAAAAAAGGACAGTATTCAACTGCATCAATAAATATAATCACTAAAAAACATCATGGATCCAGGAAAGGTTACCTACTCATGTGAGACCGCAAGTATAGAATTGCTACAAACAATACACGACAAAATAGATGAGAACTTGTACACATCTGGTATATTTTTGATTTATCATGGGCCTTTGTCTAAACCCGGAGATCTTGCAAAAATTAAGCTCAGTATGTATTATTTGTTGCCGATAGCAACACTTCTCAGATTTTCAACAATGACTTAGGAACTCCTCAAGGAGGAGTCCTAGGCCCAGTTTTTATTTATGCTGACAACACCACAATAATAGTATAAGCATGTACTGCTGAATTAGTTATGTCTCTAGTTAAAAAAGTAATCCTTGAATTTTGTGAGTGATGTAGACGGAATGGCTTGGTAATAAATTTGGAGAAAACTGTTTGCGTTTCTTTTTCTTACGGAGAACGGAGATTTGATTCCTCTGAACTGTCTTTTCTAACTCCATCGCACACCACATTTCTTGGTACTGTTATAGACACCAACTTAAATTTTAAGCATCATGTAGATCTTCTCTGTAGAAAGCAGCATACTTTATGATATCATCACACAAAAATAATATGATCATTGAAACATTATTAACTGTGAACTGTATTCAGGTATACTCTTTAATCTATCGTAACTTAGTCGTTGGGGGTCAATCACCTGAAAGCAACCACGTTTTTACCATTCGAAAACGTATAATAAAACTGATTTTCAATGAGGGTTACAGAGATAGCTGTCGTGAAATATTTAAACAAAGTGTCGAAAGGATGGCTGAGTTTGTGGTCTATCTTAACTTGGGCTTTAGAGTTCTTTATGGTTATCATTATTCGGCTAAATAGTTTTTTGGGCACTTCCAGGTCTTCGAATATTTCTTTTACCTTGTTTCTTATGCAGTTGTCAAAAGCTTGTTTGAAATCTACGAACAGTATATGGAGGTCTATATCGTGTTCGTTAATTTTTTTTATGATCTGACGTATCTCTCCTAAAGCCACATTGGTATTCGCCAATCTTTTCTTCAGCTATTTGCTTGAGACGGTTGTTCAGTATGGAGGTGAAGACCTTATATGCATTGTTTTGTAGTATGATACCACGGAAGTTGTTGCAGTCGATTTTGTCACCTTTCTTGTGGATCGGACACACCACACCGACAGTTCAGTTTTCCGGTATCCTTTTCTCCTCCCAAACCATCTGTATGATCTCCTGAATCATGTTGTCCGTAGCAACTCCTCTATACTTCAGCAGCTCAGCATTGATATTGTCTATTCCGGGTGCACGGTTGTTCTTTATTTTCTGTATTGTTTTTCATATTTTTTGCAGCATTGGTGGTTCTACTTCTCTCTTTGGCTGTTGTGCTCGTGTGTTTTGAATACTGAGCTCGTTTTCATCTTCGTTCAAAAGAGTTTTGAAATGCTGTGTCCATCTGTTCGCAATATCTTCGTTCTAGGTCAACATCTCTCCGCTTAAGTCCTTGCACGCATTAATTTTGGGTTGGAATCCTCTCTTCATTCTGTTTATAGCTGCGTAGAACTTCCTCTTTTCATTTTCTTTGCGTAATGCATCGGTTTACTCCATCTCAGGAAGTAACAGCTGACATTTCTGAATGTTGTTCTCTAAATGGCCTGCTGCTAAATACTGGGTTTGAAATTGGTAATGAATTTACGTGGAAGTTTCATGTTGATAGTGTCAAACTTAAGCTTTTTAAACCTATCTATTTACTTCACCCGTTGAAACAAATAGTTTCTCTTGATGTTCTCAATTTTTTATATCATAGTTTGATTCAATCTGTTATCTTCTATGGTCTTGAACAATGGGGATCTTTGTTATTCAGAAAAACTCGATTAGAATTCTGGCTGGTGCATCTTCAAGTGAACATTGCAGGCCGCTATTTATACATTATAATTTATTAAAAAGGCCAAGTTTGTATATCTACCAAACTCTTATATATATTAAAAACAATATTTCAATTTTTACAAAAAATGAGCAAGTCCATGAACATCTCACTAGAAATAGTTGTCAACTTCATCAACCTTATAGTAAATTGACTGTTTCACAGACTCATCCCATGTACTTTGGCGTTATCAATGTCTAGAAGACGACTCAAATATTTTTACTGAAAAACGGATACTACTCTGTTGAAGGCTTTCTCCATGAATTCTAATTGGATTACATGGCTTAATAAATTTATTTCTACAATGTGTATATTATTTTACTTTTCAATGTTTGTCCTCCTTCGTTAATCAAGTTATTAGAAACTATTCTATCATAACTAATTGACTGTTTATAGATGAATTGTGGACTACCTTGTATCTTATTGTATTTTTGATGTTCAACCACTCGGCTAAAATATTTTCAAATAGGTGGTACTTCCGGCTATACCTTTATGTTATAACATTTTTAGATTCCTCATTCAATACACCTACCAATTCGCGTAAGTATTGTTCAATACTAATAAGGCCTACCGTTTTGACAAATTTCGAATTTTATGTGAAAAATTACGTTTGCAGACCGTTACGTAATTATCATTCATAAGGAAACTCTTAAAATTTTATTTGTTTTTCTGTAGATTGACTTAGATAATTATTGGTACAAGATGATCAAAAAAGAAGACTAAAAATTAAGTTTAATAAAACGTCAAAAGTCGTCTGTTCAAATAGAAGCTGTCTATTTTTTAATTTTATCATATAAAGCAATGAGAAAAGGGTAAATTTGTATAAGAATGTCTGTTCCAAAAGCTTGTAGTTTTCGAAATAATTGTTAATTTAACCAACTCTACATAAAATTTACTTTATTTTAGTGGTAGGCCATGATTGCATGAATAATCTTAGGTGTCAAAAAAGTCAAACAAGTATCACACAACTTTGCAAATCTATATATACAAGGTGGGAGTTTAGTACGTATTCGGACGATTACGGGGTTATTGTAAAGATTAGGAGAAAATGTTTATAACTAACCCCATCTTATTTTAAACATTCTACATATAGAAATATTTTTTACTTATACAGGTTGTTTCTAAATAGTTGGAACGGTACTCAACTTTGTTTTCTCCTATGGAATGTGTATAGTTTTAATTTATTGTTCAGATCAAAATAGAAAAATGTTTATTAATATGACTTTATGTTTATAGCTAATATTTAATGAGATATTAAGTATTTTCTGAAAATTTTGACAGATACATAGCATTATTTATAAATTCATATCTCTGAGACTAATTAAGATTAAAAGTTGAAATTTTTATGGACACTACTCAATATATGTTAGGGTTAATTCATATCTCTTTGCTCAAAACATATTATTATAAAGTTTTGATAAGATCTGCTACAACTATTTTTTTTTTCAAATAGGAGGGTATTATTTTGACGCTGCTGATGGAAAGATGGGATGATTTTTCACGGTAATAACTGAACATCTAACTAGGCCTCATAATAAATGAATGAGTAATGAAATATTTTAAAAAGAAATTATATTATCGATTTTATTTTTGACTATTTTCTCAATTGATTCAACTTTGTGGCTGACATATAACTATGGCTTCCAGCAGCTTGTCCAGGTAGCCTCATGGTAGGACGCATGTTGTTGTAAACTTTTCACCAACTTATTTATTTACTTACAGATCTCTCAGATTACAGCTGTCAATATATACAACTAGTCATTGAAAACTCACATCCAAATTTAAAATAAGAACTGAACGTATTTAGAACAATCAATTAAAAAATTAGTAATCCTGAACCAGTAATAACAGCAGCATTCAGCAATTATTTCGATATCACAAACAAGGAGCCATAGTTGAGCTTTTGAGAAATAATTCCCCAATATGCTCAATTTTCACATTTAAAGAAGCATTATATTATATTGATGTAAGTACGGGATATCATTAATAATATCAAGAATAGTAAATCTACTGAGATCTACGGTCTCAATATAAATTGAATCAAAAGTTTATTATACAAGGGAACAAAGTACTAGATTTTAGAACTCTAATATTTTTCCCATGTATAATACACAATTTTTTTTCTGTGACGGGAAAAACTATGATTTAATACTGAAAAAATTACAATATATTAAAGTCAGAGGATTATCATGGTAAAATTTGAAGTTTTAAACTGGTAGGCGACCATTAGACATGCGTTGCTAAGGAAATCTTTAAAGTAATCAAATATCTGTCAGTTTAATTCTGTGTTTTGATTGTGAAAGTGAGTATTTTTTTCCCGTGGGAAGAAAACTAGTACTTTGTCACCTGTCAACAGAGATAAAATATCAAACTTTTTCAATCAAAGAAAAATAAACATTAAATTAACATTCCTCTCACAAAATTCATCACCGTATGTTTCAATGATATCAACTTTAAAAAAACCTGCGAAGGTTATCCCAATTTTAAAAAAGAGTGACAGAAGACTGAGATGCATCTATATACCCATATATGTTACCAATTTTTTCTGAAATCCTTGAGATACGTGTACCATTTAGAGATAGCCAAATTCGCCGAAATCTGCGGAGGTTATCCCAATTTTTAAAAAGAGTGACAGAAGACAGATTTGCATCTGTAGACCTATATATGCTACCAATTTTCTCTGAAATCCTTGGGAAATGTGTACCAGTAAAGGATGTCCGAATTCTTTCAAACTAGCAAAATAATACCTTTATGATTATTTCGAACTTAGTCTCTGATCTTGGAAGATTCCGAATAACAAGAATATAGCGTAGTGAGCTTCTGCGACCTCAGCAGGACACTTAGCAAATGCTGGCCCTTAGGTACAATTTTTATGATAGCAGCATTCAGTTCCTCAAATCGTAAATGGAAAATAGAAAACAATCTGTCAATGTCAATGGTATTATGTCTAAGAAGAAATTAATAAGAGCTGGGTTTCTCCAATTGTCAATTATAGGGTATTTTTTAACTTACATTAACGATTTACCTAATATTGATGCAACAGCCACGTTTACTGTTTTTGTGGATCACTCTATTGTCGAGGTGACTCACTAGAGTAATAGTGAAGCTGAATATGACACTGTCGAGTGCTGAGATATGGTTCGGGGCCAATAGACTACTATTGAACAAATATCATGGTATTTTCGCTACGCGTAATCTCAGCAAAAATAGAGAACCCTGAAAACGTTTCTTTGAGTTCAGCTCGATCCAAAGCCTTATTTTGAAGCTCATATCGACAATGTGTGTAAAAAGCTCAGAAGAGACGCATTTGTACTAAGAAGCCTAGGAGACTGTGTATCATATAATGTACTGCTATCTGCAAATTATGCCGTTATTTTATCATATCCGGTAATCATTGGGGTACACTCATCACAATCTGGTAGAATATTCTCCTCACAAAGAAGATCATTAAGGTATATTGCAGGATTGACTTATCAGAAAGACTGTAGGGAAGCTTTTCGATATCTAAAATACTCACATTTCCATCTATTTACTTTCTTGAAAACCTAATCTACATTAGAATCAATATAAATAAGTATCATATGTAGGTATAGTGAGTTTCATGATCATAATACTAGGAGTGAGGAGACAGTTTATATTAGACATCCAAGACTGAATAGATACCGGGCGTGTCGAAATCTTTAACAAGCAAGTCAAGAACTTTCTGCTAGCAGAAGCATTGAGCAGTTAAATTTCTATATTCCGACACCGACAAAATGTAACAGAAGTTTTCAAACTATTGACATCTTTTACACTAATGTATAAGTGTCTGTCTTTTCAGAGTCTTAAAATATTTTAGTTATTAAGTAAACGTTGTATTTCGTAACTTTATTGTAATTGCCCATTTTATTATTGTTTTTTTTAAATAGGAACTTGGATATAAACAACAATAAATTATCAATTAATCAATAAAGCTTCATCTCACTCCATGATCGGTGTCTCTTGCTTTGGCCGCAATGGGTTATGACATGCACATAGCTTATTATGTCTAATCCACGATCGTACACATAGGTCTACAGACTCGCTGAAATTTGAGTGATGCGTGTAGTCCCTATTGAAGACAAGTTGCTGTGATCGAAATTCCAACTAAGAACAAGCTATCATGCAGCCCAAATTAACGAGTATCAAGTAACAATTACAAATAGCAAGTGAAAGTTGAACTTCTCATTTTTCAATGAGAGTGTTCATGCAGTCAAGTAACAATTATCAATTAACAAGTAAAAATGTAGCATTCATGTACTCAAATTAATAACTTTTTTGTCTTCTATATGAGAACTACCCCCACCAAGGAGTTCCCTACACCTACCCTTGATGTTCATTTATCGGTCTCTCTCTCTTCTTCGATCTCACCATTATTTTATCTCATTTAACATCCAAGGTAAAAGGCTTATCCGAAGTCTAAAATAAATATATCAATGAAAAATTTAGATTCTTTTGAACAAGATACACTTACTTGGAAAAAGAAGCCACGTGAAACCTTATATGTATCTCAGTTCGCATAGCTTTTCCAAACTCTAGGTATTTGAGAGAAATTACTTGTGCCCATCTTTCAGATAATACAGCCATGAATTTTACTTGTTAAGAAAATTAATAAATAGATTCAGGAATTAAAATTTTATAAATAATTCATAAGATACACATTGATAAATTGCTGTTCGAGAATAAATGAAAACGCGGATAAATTAAATGGTGCTACTAACAGATAAGGAAGTTTGGATATTATTTCACTGATGCGAAGTGAAAGGGGTCACAAATTTGCATATCAAATGAACATAATTTTAGGCGTCCAAGAGCTTTTATAGTAGCCAGGTATTTCGGTTGTTATTGAAGATAGAACCTTGCCGTTTTTGTGCTTCTGTGTAATTTTTTTGTGAAACTCAAGATGGCCTGAACAGTTTTTGCCTATCTTCTTTTGTTCATAGGTTATACCCTGTATTTTATTATCTCATTAAATTCCTTATTTTTTTCCCTCAAAATAATATATAATATATGAACACAAAGCTCTAAACAACGCTCCAAAATCACAAAAACATTGTATTTTAATAGTGGGCTATGGTTTCTTCATACAAAAAAGGTTCCATTTGAAGGAATATTACTTGTGAATTTTCCATGAAAGAAACAAAAACAATACTAACGCTAAATCACTAACAAAACTCAAAAATTATTTATTGAATTGTTCAATTTGATGTCCATTTTCCCTAACACATAATTGACTCACTTTTTCAATACGTCTTATTGCAATTATAAAATTAAGGGCCGTCTTTGTAAATTCTAGAATCCTTCCTCTGTTGTTGCTCATAATAATATAATACCTGGAGACCGAACTTTGCTCGGTTAAATCCGGATTTAAGATGGGTCTATAAGAGTTACTAACGATATTTAATTTTATTAAAAAATGTGCATATTTCTGGTTAAAATGTATTGCGATCGCTAAATACTGCTTTTATTGTTCACATATTCGTAAGTTTAGATTTCGAAATAAATATGAATGTGTAATATGAATGATAAATATACCAAAACTTTTGAAATAGCTTGTGTGGGTGGACCTCGAGGGTCACACCGATTAAACATGAAAGTACCTATCGTCAATCGATTTCTCGACTTCGAAAACCCCTTTTTGCTAATTTTTACCGAAATCTGCTAACCCTTCCTTCAAATAGCTAATGTGTACCTTAAGGTTCGCAATATATTAGATATGTACAAATTTTCATTGAAAATTTCAGATTAAATTATGTCTTAGAAACTCATATTAACATCTTTTATTAAAAAAATGGGTGATCTAAGGTGATCAGAATTCGAAACGAGGAACTCTAGATCGATACCCAGAACCTTAGCCATAGGACTATTTTTCCTATGATTTTATTGAGTTCATATTGCTAGCCTAAGTATAATCTGAAGGACCCGTAGAATGCCATAAAATTACTAACACATTAAATTTTAATAGTACCTTGGACTTACTACAGGGATTATTATTTGTGATTTTTTTATAGTAGGTCACAGAGCATACAAATATTGTTGTGGCCTTTGGAGCATTGTTTTATCAAGTGATTGTGGAGGAATCAACAAATCTATTTTGAAGGAAAAAAATTAAGGAATTTAAAGAGATAATAAAATACAGGGTGTTCCATTGAAAAAAATATAACTCGGTATGAGTCGTATATCCATTACCATACCCCGAAAAAAAAATGCATGCACCACTGGATTCTGCATAAAATTATCTATGGGATAAGTTTTCAATTTGACGTTATCGCTGAGAAACTTCGTAGATCTGTGGGGAATCCAAAAAGTGTGAATTTTTAAAAACGCCCTGTAACTTATAAACAAAAGAAGTTATCTGTTCAGGCCATCTTGAGTTTCAAAAAAGTGACACTGGAACGCGAAAACCACAAGGTTCTATCTTCAACAACAACCGAGATACCTGGCTGTCTCAACCAAAGTGGGATGCAATGTACAAATGTCCATCTACTAGTTAAAGGTCAAAACATCAAGAGAGAGAATTATTAGGTCTTTCTGTTAAACTTTCAAAGGTATTATAAGTATATCGAAAACCGGTAAAAAAAAATGGACCAACTAATGGTTGTTCTTTCTGATTATTTGTATTTAGGTAGATATCATTTACATGAAACCTATGATACTTCTTGAAAAAAAAAAATATGTAAGAAATTCAACTAATTAGGTGAAGACAAGAAAAAATTTCATATTTTTGTGATTTTAATCACTACAGGCAAAAACTATTTTGTTCTGTTTTTATATTTTTCTTCACTACTTACTTCACTAATACCTCAGAAAACGGTAAAAATTCTTACAAATAAAATATTCATGGATCTGGATGTTGAAGGTGATGAATAGTATAAATATTTGTTTTATTTAATTTATTGTTTGTGGGTATGATTGTAACTGTTTAGAGCGTAAGGTGGTGGTGGTCTTCGAACATTTAATTTCTGAAAATTCCGATGAGAATTGATGGAATTATTATAAAAAAAGATAATAACCATTAACTCATATTTATGTCAGTTTCCGAGAAAATAGTTGCTATACTTACTTATAACAAATAGTTTGATATTGTGTAAGGATGGGTAATATTCCTTTAATTATTTTTCTGGTTGATATTTAATTGACATGTTATTTGATAGGACGGATTTCTAGACAGAACAAAGAACGTTTTTGAATGTTGACATTCCTGTTCATATATCTCCTCAAATTCTAAGCAAGATGTCTATAACTGACAATCAAAAACGTCAATTGTCGTGTCCTGACTATAAAATTAGTATTCTGCGATGATAGCTGTTCAGAGTGATTCTTTTTAGGTTGGAGTTGAATAGATATATTGTATACTATATGAATATTGGAGATTTTCGCCATTATTGGTGTGCAGACGAATTAAATAGTAATTAGGTGAGTGATCACTGAGCTTTCTTGTATGAGATGATGAAGTGTCGATGAATGATGCGTGAAAGAAGGATAGATATTACTGGATACCATTGGCCTGCATGAGGGTTGGCTGAGATATTGTTATTATCATGGATATTATTATTACCAGGAATGTTATTATTATTATTATTATTATTATTACTGATCAGTAATTAGGGACGCCACGGTTGCACATGAGTGTGCGATGGGCCTGGAATAGGTGCCCTGGGATTATTCTCGATGCCGTGGTGGGCGTGCGTGTTTTTATCGCCGTCAGCTTAGTTATGAATTCAATTAGGGACGCCACGGTTGCACCTGAGTGTGCGATGGGCCTGGAATAGGTGCCCTGGGATTATTCTCGATGCCGTGGTGGGCGTGCGTGTTTTTATCGCCGTCAGCTTAGCTATATCTTGTACTAGTGTTGCCATGCAAGAGGCTCATACCGTTTCTTTTACCAGGTGAGCTGCTTCCTCCCGAGGGGCTCGGCATCCACGATGCATATTTCCTGGTGGACCTGGGCATTATAATATAACTGATATTTGGTTTTGATATATATATGTTGTTTCTTTTGGATTATATAAACAAATTGTTCTCATTTCTTTCTCTATATTTAATTAGATCACCTTAAACATATTCTTCTTATAGTTCAGAAGTGGGATTTGGCTTGCGCCACAAAGGTGCAGTTACCCTTTGAGCATAAATATCAAATTTAACTCACGATGAGCTTAATACGTCGGCATGGAAGGAAGCGAGCACTTCCACACTCGCCCGAGTCGCCAGCTAGTGCATCCGCTACTACTAACAATGATATACGGAGCTCAGATGGCATGGTATCTACAACCGCAACATCTTCAACTTCGGAGTAGCTGGGTCAGTTAATGAGAGAGTTGGTTCAACAACTTCAACCACGAGAATCGTCAGGATTTAAGGGCGACGCAATCCCTCCCTTTGACCCTGAGAATGAGGGACACGACATAGGTAAATGGTGTCATACAATAGACGAGTTAAAGGATGTTTTTAGGAGACAACTGTCTGTTATGCCATAGCCAAACTTAGTGGGTTGGCCCAAACTTGGTATCGTAGTCTTCCCACGGTGAAGATGACATGGGACCAATGGAAAGAGAAGCTACGCGAAGCTTTTCCACCGAAAAGCACCTTCTCCGACAAGCTGGAGCAAATGGTACATCGTAAGAAGGCTCCCAAGGAAACCTATACACGGTATTATTACGAAAAGCTATCTCTCTTAAATACATGCGAGATATTTGGGGAAAAAGCCGTCTCCTGCATCATCGGCGGTATACAAGATCCTTCAGTGAAAAACTCAGCAAGCGCAGGAAATTTTGCGACGCCCGATAGCGACCACCATACAAGAAATTCCGTCGAACCCGAAGAACGCATCGCTTGAATAAAAGAGGAGACACGCAGTCGACACCAAGAAGGAATTTTCTCGTACGCGTAGCTTGGGAAATTGTTTTAGGTGTGGCAGGAAAGGCCACCATGCTTCTCAATGCAGACAGAAGCTGAACAATTCCAATTAGAAGTGAATGGATACGATTGGATAGAAATTGTAGGATTTGGTGATGGAAGAGTGCGAACGTTTGGTTCTTCGACTGTCAAATTGGATATAGATGGTGTGGAAGGGGAAGTGACAATCCATGTTGTACCGGATTGGACCCAAGAGATACCAGTATTGGTAGGAAGGACTTTTACGGAGCTACCTCATGTAATTGTTATAAAATACAAGGATAGTTTAAAATTCACCATGATGACAGAAGAGCTTCCGGTAGTAATAAATGAATCTGTTGAAAAGGTGCCATTATGGGTGACAGATGCGGTGGTAATTCCCCGCGATCATGCTGGAAACATTTCGGTGGAGACTGATGCTAACTTCAGAGGAGATTTATTCGTTGACTCGGCTCTTATGCTGGAACAAAGTAAGGAGAGCGGGAGACCCCACGCTGTACTTTCACTTTCATCCGAAGGAAAAGGGTTCATACCCCTTGTGAATCTATCTGACAACGATTTAGTGGTTAAGAAGGGTAGACTTATTGCTAGAGGACGGCCTTGTTTTCCTCAACTGGATGAACAAATATTACGGGTTGATTCGCTTTGTCGACCAGATATGGATTGGACTAGTGTAAAGGTAGGACCGGTGGGGGAAAAGGAAGAAGAAGCTTTACGAACTTTGCTTCGCGAATTCAGCGTATGATTTTCAACTGGATTTGAAGATTTGGGCCGGTTGAACACAGGGAATGAGCTTAAAATAAAGTTGAACGAAGATAAACCATTCCCTTACAGACCTTAACGCATGGCTGAGAGCGAGAAGGAGAAAGTGAGAGGTATTGTTGCTGAATTGATCAATAATGGTATCATTCGTGAATCATCTTCAGAATATACGTCTCCGCTTCTTTTAGTTAAGAAGAAAGATGGCTCGCCTAGGATGTGCATCGACTACCGTAAACTGAACAGCTTGACAGTCAGAGAAATTTTTCCCATGCCAAGAATAGATGAGCGTCTGGATAGACTGCATGGAAGTAAATTCTTTACCAGCCTTGACTTGCGCGCTGGCTACCACCAAATTCCCATAGCTGAAGAGTGTAAACATTTGACTGCGTTCGTAACCCCAGAAGGCTGTTATGAGTACAATCGAATGCCCTTCGGTCTGACTAATGCTCCTGCAGTTTTCCAGCGCATAATGACTAAAATCTTGGTACCAGCTAAGGGACTAGTAGAAGTGTTTCTGGATGATATCCTTATTCCATCAGCTTCGGTGCAACAAGGAATGGACAATTTGGAAATCGTGCTGGAGTTGTTGAAACGCGCTGGTTTAACATTGAACTTGGAAAAATGTGCATTTCTCATGCAAAGTGTTAATTACTTGGGATTTGAGATTGGTGGCGATGGTGTAAGACCAGGGATGATGAAGGTTCAAGCAGTTTATCAGTTCGACACTCCAAAAAGTATCCATCAAGTGCGCCAGTTTCTCGGACTAACTGGATATTTTAGACAGTTCGTCAAGAATTATGCCATCATTGCGAGACCACTTACGGCCAAATTGAGGAAGGGAGAGCCATGGTTGTGGGCTGAGAAGGAGCAGATTGCTTTTGACGCCCTGAAACAAGCATTGATCACGCGACCCATTCTATCTTTATACAACCCAAAGGCGGTGACGGAGGTCCACACTGATGCGAGTAAGCTCGGTATCGCTGGAATCCTTTTGCAAATACAAGATGACGGAAAATTACACCCGACAGCGTTCTACAGCCGACAGACCTCAGACGGTGAGCAGAAGTATCATTCTTATGAGTTGGAGACGCTAGCCGTAGTTGAAACTCTCAAGAAATTCCGTGTATACCTTTTAGGTATACAATTTACAGTTGTTACGGATTGTAATGCGATCAAGGCTTCGCAGTCAAAGAAGGAGCTGGTTCCTAGAATCGCGAGATGGTGGTTGCAGCTTCAAGAATTCGATTTTCATGTTGTTTATCGCCCGGGGGATAGAATGAGGCACGTTGACGCCTTAAGTCGTAACCCCGTTGAAGGACGAGTGCCAGAAGAAATTCTCCATATAGAACAGGCAGATTGGGTCCTTAGCGGACAACTCTCAGACGAGAAGATATCACATATTCGAAAGGTATTATCTAAACAGCCGGAGACAGATGAGGAACGACGCATCTTCAAGGAATATGCACTTCGTGATGGGCGCGTTTATAAAATTACCGCTCGAGGATTGCTTTGGTTAGTACCGAGAGGTATGCGACAACAGGTGGTGAGAGCTGCCCATGATGAAATGGGGCATTTCGCGGCGGAGAAAATACTGCTTCGCCTTTGCAGGAATTACTGGTTTCCCAGGATGAGACAATATGTACAGAAATACATCGCCTGTTGCGTGCCTTGTCTATTCAACAAGACGCCAAGTGGAAAGAAGGAAGGTTATCTCCATCCTATACCGAAGGTGCCAGTGCCCTTACACATGGTTCACATTGACCATTTAGGCCCTTTTCCCGCGAGTGTCAGGAAGAACGAGTATCTTATCACACTAGTCGATGCATTTACCAAGTTCCTCGTAATGAAGGCAGTCAGATCAACTGCTTCCAGACTAGTGGTAGAATTTCTGAAGGAGGTGTTTAATAATTTCGGAACCCCATCGGTGATCGTTTCGGACCAAGGATCAGCGTTTACCTCCAAAAGTCTTAAAGGGTTTTGCTTAACACGTAACATTAAACACGTTTTAAATGCGGTGGCTACGCCCAGAGCAAATGGGCAAAATGAGCGGTTTAACCGGACTATACTTAGCGCTCTTACAACATCCTGTCCAGACGAGAACAAATGGGATGAACAAGTTTCTACAGTTCAGTTTGCTATTAACACAGTTGTCAGCAAGGCCACAGGAAAGACACCATTCGAATTATTATTTGGATATCAACCCCGAGAAATTACAGATCCATTTTTGTCGCAAGAAGTGGCCAGCATTCCCGAACTGATAGCCGATTTGATCCAGTTACGTCAGGAGGTTGCCGAGAAACTAAAATCGGATCAGGAAAAACAAAAGGAGCGTTTCGATGCTAAGCGCAAGGCTCCAACAAATTATAAAGTTGGCGATTTGGTAATGGTTTGGAAGGCGGAGACTGCAGAAGGGCGGAGTAGGAAGTTGCTACATAAATACGCTGGCCCTATGATCATTAAGAATATCCTTCCTAATGATAGATATGTGGTTGGAGATTTGGATGGCAGCTACAGAACCAGAAGGAAGGCTAACTATGAGAGGGTGATCGCGATCGATAAGCTGAAACCATGGGTGAACGCAGCCGATCTATCAGACTCGAATGAAGATGGCAGTGGTTCAGATGGAGTAGTGCTGAGCGACTCCAGTGCTTCAACGGGGGAAGCCTAAATCCTCGAGGGCGAGGAGAGGTAGGATGGCCGAATGTAAGGATGGGTAATATTCCTTTAATTATTTTTCTGGTTGATATTTAATTGACATGTTATTTGATAGGACGGATTTCTAGACAGAACAAAGAACGTTTTTGAATGTTGACATTCCTGTTCATATATCTCCTCAAATTCTGAGCAAGATGTCTATAACTGACAATCAAAAACGTCAATTGTCGTGTCCTGACTATAAAATTAGTATTCTGCGATGATAGCTGTTCAGAGTGATTCTTTTTAGGTTGGAGTTGAATAGATATATTGTATACTATATGAATATTGGAGATTTTCGCCATTATTGGTGTGCAGACGAATTAAATAGTAATTAGGTGAGTGATCACTGAGCTTTCTTGTATGAGATGATGAAGTGTCGATGAATGATGCGTGAAAGAAGGATAAATAGTACTGGATACCATTGGCCTGCATGAGGGTTGGCTGAGATATTGTTATTATCATGGATATTATTATTACCAGGAATGTTATTATTATCATTATTATTATTATTACTGATCAGTAATTAGGGACGCCACGGTTGCACATGAGTGTGCGATGGGCCTGGAATAGGTGCCCTGGGATTATTCTCGATGCCGTGGTGGGCGTGCGTGTTTTTATCGCCGTCAGCTTAGTTATGAATTCAATTAGGGACGCCACGGTTGCACCTGAGTGTGCGATGGGCCTGGAATAGGTGCCCTGGGATTATTCTCGATACCGTGGTGGGCGTGCGTGTTTTTATCGCCGTCAGCTTAGCTATATCTTGTACTAGTGTTGCCATGCAAGAGGCTCATACCGTTTCTTTTACCAGGTGAGCTGCTTCCTGCCGAGGGGCTCGGCATCCACGATGCATATTTCCTGGTGGACCTGGGCATTATAATATAACTGATATTTGGTTTTGATATATATATATGTTGTTTCTTTTGGATTGTATAAACAAATTGTTCTCATTTCTTTCTCTATATTTAATTAGATCACCTTAAACATATTCTTCTTATAATTGAAAGGGTATAATACATTTTCTGTGATAACAACTTATCTTTAGTAAGGCATGGTGTGGAGTATCTACGTTTGGGTACACTGCAAAAAATATTATTTATAAATTAATTCTAAATATACAAGGCAAATAATACCATATTTATAATAAAACCTGAAGTAAGTCCATGAATTCCTTCCAGCTTAGAATCATTTCACATAAATAAATAATAACCAGTGTGAGAATATTACGTTTAAGCACAATAATACTATAGTAGCCAGCCTTATTTACGTAGATCGTGCATAGAAGCGTTTGCAACATATTGTTGGACTATAATAATAATAATAATAATAATACGTTTATTAGTTACCAGAAAAATAAGAAAAATACAACTCTATATAGAATATGATAACAAAAAAAATGTAATAAAAAAACTTAATTCAGGTAACTGAATGGCCTGGTTTTCAGATTTTCAGGGAGATCATCCTCTGAATTCTGTTGAGGCCAAACTTAAGTAAATATAAATAAATTTGTTCTAAAATATTAAGATAATGGTATAATATATAATAAATATCATATACTTGCAGGAAAATTTATTATTATATTATTAAGGATAAAAAATAAAGTTGCAGCAGAAGCAAA
The DNA here is from genome assembly GCA_958507055.1 of Crioceris asparagi. Taxonomy (NCBI): domain Eukaryota; kingdom Metazoa; phylum Arthropoda; class Insecta; order Coleoptera; family Chrysomelidae; genus Crioceris; species Crioceris asparagi. Next base: position 58,648,247 of record OY293826.1, on the reverse strand, counting down.
GATTCTGTTAATATTACTTTTCGTATACATAAAAAACACACTATAAAAAACACACTCGACAATAACCTGGCTAACAAGAGCTGACATTTTGAAATTCGCAAAAAATTAATGTTGGTTTAGAAGAAGCAGTTTGGTTTTTATTTTAAAAGCCTTTATTGAAATAGTAAGATCAATTATTATAAATTTGTTGATTAAATGTGCAATCGAATAAGAAAATGACCTCTTAAGAAATTCTTTGTTATGTGATGGTATAGTTAATACATTTTGTCGTCTTATATTAAGATTGTGCACATCAGTACGATAAGTTATTTTTTTATGTAAATATAGTGGAGTCTTTAGCATAGGCATTTTATAGAAAAACACAAGAGAATGTAAGTCTCGCCTATTATGCATATTTAGCCATCCTGCTACTTTAAGCTTACAGGAAATGTGTTCACGTCTTCTTACATCAAAGATTAACCTTAGGCAGGAATTTTGAAGTTTTTGTATTCTATTCGCGTCGAAATTATCAAGTCACGGACCGTAGATGGTGTCACAAAAGTTCAATAGTGATAACACTATTGCTTCACAAAGCTTTTTCTTAACACTAGAAGTTATAGAGTGCCTTTGCGAGAATATTGTTCTTAAGACGGAGTATCCAGTTCTCAGCTTAAACGTAACATGTTCCTTAAACCTGAGTTTATAATCCATTACTAATCCCAAATTCTTTGCAGAGTTTTTCAAAGCTATGGTATTGCCATTTATGTGAAGATTTAAGTTATTTAATATATTTAGGCAGTTATTAAAGCTACAAAAAAGAATGGCTGCTGATTTAATTGGATTAATTTTTACTTGGAGCTTCTCAGTTTCGGTATATAAAGTATTTAATTCTATATTAATGCATTGGCTGGCTTCAACTACATTTGTAATTTTAAATGAATAATACAGTTGTGTGTCGTCTGCATAGCAATGATGTTTACAATATAAAGATTTATTTTTGATTTGTGACGTATACACTGTGTCTAATTAAGTCGGAACCAGGAAGGAAAACTTTTTTATTATTGGTTTTATGAAAAAAAAAATATTCTTGATAAAAAGTTTTGCCTAGTCCAAAACTTAAAATGCAACAATCAAATATCTTTTTTTTAGTCCGTATACAAGGTGAATCGAAAAATATGAATTTTGCTCAAGAGTAAAGTAACTTTATTTTTGAAAATATCGGAAGTTTTTATTGAAAAAAGTTGATCATAATTGAAAACTATTGTCAGATATCCAATATTATATATCTGCCATGAAAAAAAAATATTTTATTATTTTTATCAACTTCTGTCTATTGTAGCATTGATAATTTACGTCTACCGATAAACAATGAATCGAGGAATCACGGACTGCAAACTTCAAATCGCTAGTTCGTTTTATAAAATTCAAGAAATGGCGGATCTATTAACTATTGAGGAGAAAATTGAACTAGCTTTGATTGTCGGAAATAGTTATAAAAGTCATTGAGAAGCAGCAGCTATTTAATTATCTCCGACAATCAAAACTAATTCAATTTTCTCCTCACTAGTTAATAGAGCCCCCATTTCTAGTATTTTATAGAACGAACTAGCGATTTGACGTTTGTAGTCAGTGCATCCTAGATTAAATGTTTATCGGTAAACCTAAATTATCAATGCTAATACACATAAATTAATAAAAATAATAAAATATTTTCTTTTCATGGTGGAGATTCAATTAGCCCGCCATATTTTTATCCGTTCGATTCCCTCATTTTGTGACTGAATGACGACATGCGCGCAGCGGTTTAAAACGCGTTAACCAACTGAGCATATCTTCTTTGTTATAGAATTATGAAGAACACCTATATCCTATACTTAAACCCAACATCAAACGATATTTTCAATAAAAATCAAGAAATGTCTCATCCTGTCGACAAATTCTTAGCATTTTCGAGTGGCCATGAAAATTGTTTGTTGTGAAAAGAATAAGCTAGCCGGGTCTGTGTGACATAAGCCCAATTAAGCATAACTAACCTGAACTAAAGTAAAATAAAATACAAAATAATAATACTAAATTAAAAATAATTTCATTGATATGCTGACAAAGCAAAAACCAGCATGCGCGCATCAGCAACATCCCATGTTTTAAAGTATCGAATATCGAACGCTTTACTAAAGTCTAATAAACCTAAACATGCATTTTCCTTTTTTCTTCATTTAATCTTATATCATTAAAAAGATTCACAAGACTAGTAGTAGTACTGAAATTCTTACGAAAAATTGATTGACAATCGGGAATTATTTTACATGCATCAGTAAATGAGCATTATTGTTAATACATATTTTTTTCTATTACTTTGGATATAGCAGGTAAAATACTTATAGGTCTCAGATCCTTAAGCTCATGTGGATTATAAACTTTGGCCAAAGGCTTTACAATTGCTATTTTCCAGATCATACGTTATCTAGAATACAAGAATTAATTATGTTTATTAGTGGTTTAATACAAAAGGGAAGACAAATTTTTAGATCTTTTATAGATACGCCGTCTTCTCCTATCGCCGTAGAACTTAACGTTTCTAAAATATTGTATAATGTTTATTCGTCAATTAATTGAAAAACTAGCTCTGATGTGACATTTGTATGTCGATTTGATTTATAAAATTCAGTTTTCTGCTCAGAAGTTGTATCTATCATGTTAGTACAATTTGCAAAATAATTATTTAGAATTGTTGCATCAGCTAACTTTCCGGGTATCTGAAAGTCTTTATTATGAGTTAAGTTTAATGTATTAGCAGTATCCCAAAACTCTTTACCTTTTTTTCGTGACATTGTATTAAAATATGTAATTTTTTCTCTAATGATTTCATGTTTAGTAAAATTTAAATTTTTCCTGTAATAGAGTAATTTTGCCTCAGTTCTATGTTTTAAATATTCGCGGTAAGCTTTATCTCTCAGTTTCATTAAATATTCAATATTGTTAGTAATCCATGGTGAAAAAGGTTTGTGTTTTATATTTTTTTGTTTTATGGGTGCATATTTGTTTAAAAGAAATAAAAGAAGCTCATTGAATATTTGTAATTTAACGTTAACATTTCTTTCATAAAATACCTATCTGATCCCAATTAAGTTGCAAAGCGTCGAGTTCTAAGTTATCAGCATCTATATTATTATGATCTCTTATTTGAATACGCCTGAACGTAATTTGGTTTTTAGGAAAATTCAAAACTGAATATATCAATTTGTGATCAGATATATTATCAGATAAATTAACTGTGCCATTTGCATTAAAGGTAAAATTTTTATTTGTAATTAAAACGTCAATCAAGCTGACACTATTTGCAGATATATTAACACGAGTTGGATTATGAATTAACTAAATGAGGTTAAATGTATCAATTTTTATTCAATATTGGTTTTAGGAACAGAAACATTTAAAAGATCTATATTCAGATCCCCTGCATAAATTACATAGTCATATAAAGGTACGGTTACACTCATAATGTCTGCTAACCAGTTTAAAAAATTGTCAACATTTGAAGACGGCGGACGGTAAGTGCAAGTGAAAAGTATGTTGTTATTGTTGATATTGAATTTTATGCAAATAAACTCACAGTCACAGAGCTTAAGCACGTTTAACCATAATTACTTTGAATCTATACTTAAATTAAACTAATTCCATGATACATATTGTAAAAATTTCAAGGGTATTGAACGACAAAAATCAATGTTCAAAAAAGGTCTGATTTGACAATCTTTATTTTCTGTCAGACTGTCTCCAAATCAATAACAACAATTGAACATCAAAATGACAAAACAAAATAATCTAACAGTTCTTCCTCGCCTGGGCTGAGAGCTTCAATGTTGCCACTAAACGAGGGTCATCATCTTCAGTTTTGATTCTGGCAAATCTGCTATCCGGTCTCTGATTCTCGGTCCCCCATTTTTCACTTTTTCAGGCGTTAATTTACGAATATAACCTTTTTCTTCATATTTCTCAATATTTTGATAATATTTCATTCTAAAATTTTCGTCTTTCTTCATTTGCTTCTCCACACACTGAAGTCTCCTGAATGCTGTATTGTAACTTTCAGGCAATGGAACATCTTCTGTTTTCCATAGTAGCCCTATTTCAAAATGTTCTCCCACAAGTCTTGATGTTTTACTCATAATTTCTATTGCTCTTTCAATATCTTTATTCTTCTTGCTTGGTATAACGGATACTCCAAATACTTCTATGGTAAAAGAATTCTTCACCAGATTATGTAAATCTTCATTATGCTTTTGTCGATTGCAAATATGAAAAGAAAATCTCTCTTTTGAAAGATCGTTTTTTACTTTTCCGTGTAAAATCCATCCCAGTCATATTTTTGTTACAATAGGCGTACATTCCGGATCCTCATATACTTTCCTTGGAACTGTTAAATATTATCATGTCCTATGAGAATCATTGGAGGCTTATCAATGTTTGATACTGGTAATCCAATAATATAAGGATACTGCTGCCAGTCTTGTATTTCAATATTCTGAATCGGTAATGATAAATTTTTGACTGATATTAGACAGATTATAAATTTTGGAATTACGGTAGTCTCCGGAAATTATTATGTCCAAACTTTCTGAATCTTCATGCCTTTTAACAATATCATTTGTCCATTGTACACAGAGAGGTTGTCTTGTTCCTCTTATTCCCAAATTTTTCAAGATAGCATCATCAATGAGTTTAATTGATGAGCCTTCATCGCAGAAAGCTACAGTATGAATTATGTTGCCATTATGTCCATAAAGACGCACATTTATAGTTCTCAGTAGCACGTTTTCTTTTGATCCTATTTTATACAGTTTTTTATAATCTTCCTTGTCAAGATTTGAAGGTTGCGTCAGATTTCCATCATTAGGATAATATGATTTTGTCAGTGTCATATTCCTGTCATGATAGAATTTTGACTGTTGTATAGTGCTGTCGTCATTGTTTTCAGATTTAACTATTTTTTGCTCTGTGTCATTATTATCCTTGTGCAATAGTCGATTATGTGAGTATATACATCCATTCTTTCCACAAACTTGTCTCTTCTTGCATCGTCTGGTCTGGTGATTACTTTTTAAACATGAAAAACATAATTTACATTCTGTTATCTGTTTCCATCTTGTATATACATCATCGGATTTCAACTTTGAACACGCCTCTATCTCACGACCTTCCTTTCTATAATATTTACACTTGACAAAATTTTTGTTTTCCGAATGTGTTGCAAAGTATGTTTTCTCATGTATACGTGTTTGCTGAGGTTTGTTAAATTTCATTGATCTCGGAGTAGTAACATAACAAGCAGCATTTGCTATTTTTGCTAACTATTTTTGAAAATCTTCCAGGTTGAGATGATTTTCTTTGTTTTATACATTTTAGTTCCCCAATCCAATCTCATTGTCATTGGCAACTTTTGCATTAGATCTTTAATTAATTGCGGAATTTCTAGATGTGCTTAATGTTTTAAAGATTTAATTGTACTTACTCACTACAGATCCGACATGAACAGAAAAATTGATAAGGCCTTCCATGTCATATTCTCGAAAATAATTAAGATTGTTCACCTTATTTAAAAGCACTTCTATAATATAATCTGCTCTTCCGAATCTTATTTCTAATGTCTTCATTACTTGATCAAGGTTTTCTGGACACATTAACATCGCTGCAACTGCACTTTTTGCTTCCCCTCTTAAACATTTTTGCAGTTTAATTAACTTTTCTTCATCTGAATACTCACAGACTTTTCAAATTCTTTGGAACTGGTACATAAACGTAGCCCAATCTTGGTGAGCAATCAAAAGTAAGAAAATCTTTCTCAACTGAATATCTTTTATAACTGTTGTCAAGCTTTTTCTTATTTTCTCGCACTGCCGTATTCAGTACTCTTTCTAATGTTGTCTTACATAGATTTGAAATATAATTTTTAATCAATTATATTATTATTATTATTTATTATATTAATAATTTTTACTATCTTGCGTCTGGCATATATTCTCTTCTATCTTTATATCTTCGTTGTCTGAATGTTGGCTTGGATCAACTTTTTCTATCAATTTGCCCACAAACGATTTTGCTGAAGATACTTCACTGGTTTACATCTTGTCTCTTCAAAATTTCTTGAATTTCCTGACATAATTCTTTCATTAATTTCAGTTTCAAGTACCTCTTTTTCTATTTCTAGTAATTTTATTTGCCTTTCTGTTAATTCTAGTTCTTTTTCTTGTAGTTTCTTATGGATCGCTACTTTCTCCTTTCAATTTCTACTATCATTCTTTTTCTTTCAAGTTCTGAACTCTTACTAACATTAATCATTCTTGACACCTTTGACACTGACTTTGTCTCATCAGATGTCTTTTCAGATATGTCTAAATTTTTACTTTTAACTTCTTCTCGGTTTTCTTCCGGTCTTCCTTCTTCTTTCCCTGTATCATTATTTCCAAATCCTGGGGCCATTGACTCATGTCCAAATGTATTTTTCTATATATATATATATATATATATATATATATATATATATATAAACTAACAACATTTTCATAAAGATCACTGTCTTGTTTCTCTTCCATTCCATGAAATAAAATAATATTTAGATTTACGGACATTACTTGATTTGACACTGCGGCATTTAGTTGACTTACGTCATTTCTAAAACTTTGTAGGGTATCCTTCCAATACCTTCTTAGACGACTTATCCTTGAGATCTTGTTTGAAACTCCCAATTCGGCTGTAACAATGGCAGCCATTTCTTCTATTCGTTTATTAGGTCTGTTCACTTCAGAATCTATTTTGGAGGATTCGTCTACCTTACTTGCACCTCTTTCTCTCCCCATAATTCTTGGTAGTTAAGGTGGAATCTGGACACCAATTTCACTATATTTCTCAACTCAGTACCATGGAAAATTAAGAATATTTTTGGGTAAACGAGATGGCGAATTTAGCTGTTGCGCCGACGCATGCTCAGATGCCTAGTATCTATAAACTTGTAACATATTAGCACCTCATTATCTGACAGATCTCTAACATAAATATTTGATCACTTGATCACCATTTTTGTTCTAGCATTCTGTTAGGTAATCTACTACCATTTAATATTGTAGTACCTACTCGTTATTTAGTTGGGATCAAAAGTCTTCTACAACTAATGCAATTTTGAAGTTTGAGGATATGTTTGAAAATATCCGAGAATATCTATTAGGTACCAGTTAATGGTTGGTAATGGATCCAACAACTATACCAAATTTAATAGTAAGTTCTCGTAAAATAGTCTTCTGTTTAGCATAGCAATATCTCGATAATATTAAGTTTAGCCATAGGACGTACAAACTCTCGAGATTCAAATTTCTTTTCAATAGTTTTTGATAAAAAAATTACTTAGTTGTTATTTTTGACAATATTTTAATACAACATACGTGCCCATACGGTTCGAAATGGAACCATAAACGGGAAGTCGAAAGTGTGGAATACTCAGTATTTTTTACAATTTTGACAATCTATATCGATAAATATTGATCCTAAATGAAAACTACAGTCAGATATCCAATATTATCCATGTGCCATGAAAAACCAGATATTGTTACCAAGATGGTTTGCACCAACCACCATCTTGTTTTATGTCTATAGTTTATGCAAAGATTGGGCTTATGTGTAATATATGATGGATGAAATTTATTTATCACAGCATCATAGATTAAATAAATGTCGATCTGTAAACATAAATTATTAATGCGAATATAGAATTGGTAAAAAAGCAAAATCTGTTTTTATGTTATATGAATATCTAATACTCAACAAATATTGTCGATATTGTTAAAAATAAGGACACTGTATTGAACAAACTTGACATTTTTAAACAAACCTCGTATATGAATGCCAAAGAATTGCTATCTGATTATTTCATTTTACGTTTCAGGCAATGCACAACGTTTTATCCGGAATAACTTTTTTCATAAGCAAATAATAAAAAAAGTCATCCATATGATATTAACATAATTAGACAAACGATATTTTGAAAAAATGTAATTTTAGGTATAGTATTATGAGAAATATAATTATAGGACAAAAACAAAAGATTCCCGCCTTATTTAATTATGTTATAACTCATGATTTCTCCTATAAAGTCTATAGATTTACTATGCTTTAACGTAAAATAGGTAAATGTACGGAATCCTGGAAGTATGAATTCTGTTTTTACTTGCCACATTGTTTAATAGGATCCCACGGATCTGTTTAAAAACAGCAACATTATCAGATTATTCGTGACTATCTATCCCTTTGTTTCTTTCCTATAGAAAGCTGTGGATGACTCAAACACAGTCGTATAGCGCAAGCAAACAAACTTAAATTGTATGCTGACTTGAAATAAAAAAACTAAATGGAATGAATAACACAAATATGTTCATGTTTTTGACCGACTTCGTAAAACGGAGGAGGCATAGAACTTAATTATATGTTTGCTTTTTTATGTCAAAATGCGTATATTAAAAAACGTTCTTGAGAATAGAGCGTTCCTCCAATAATTTCTAAAAGTATTAAATCCAAAACTTAATACAAAAAAAGGGATTTATTGTTCAGGTATGAGACAACCTAAACAAAATTCAGAAACTCGACCGTTAGTTCTTATTTCCTCATGAAATACCTGTATACCGCATATCCACTAGTTTCAACACAAAATGTTATTTCTCAAGTACCTATCTACAAGAAATAGCATAAGTATTTTATTCAAAAACAATACTTCTTGGAAATAATTGATAATTTATTATATCTCAATTTTTCAAGCAGTTGATTTGGCGTTTTCATCTTGTACTCAGCTCAAAGTCTTCAAAAAACATCATAAACAAAGGACATATAATTGAAATATTCCATTATTATAGAAATACAACTAGAATTTCTTCACCAATAATATTGAAAATAGTGAGCTATGTTACACGAAATAAATGTAGAATAATGTATCTGTATTGAGGAAATTTGAAAAAACGAATGCAGAATAATGATATATAATTAGTTGACTTAATGATCGCAACGATCTGCACAGAATCACAGTTGTCATATCAAATCAGATTTTATGCATGCTAGTTAGTACTAATTGAACCTTATTATTATCATTATTAGTAATTCTTCACAGTCCTTGGCCCCAGACCTAGAATTAATAATCGGAAACCATTCTTTTGAAACATCGTATCTGATTTCATTATGTTGAGTAGGTCAACTTTTTTATTGAGTTTAGAGCTCGGAACGGAAAAGCTTGACGTCATAACTCATTAACATTGCAAAGTTATGACGTCATATTTATTTACTAGTTATTTAGTACTTATAGTACAAAATAAATAGTTGAACTTGGACTAAAGCCTTTCAATAATTTTAAATAAATGTCAGTTTTTAAAAATGGTCTAGAATATCATAACATTGCCTGGCATGATCCGGAATAAGACTTTTCATATCTTGTAGATGTTGAAACTTGTCCTTTTTGATTTTCAGTGCATTTTTATAAAGCTTTGGTATCATATCTGGTTCATTGTTAATGACAGTATTGTGTGGTAATCCTTTCCCTCAAAGTTTGTATTGGATATTTTTTTCATATGTATTGCATCTCGGATATCGTGGGATCTTCCCGTATTTCTAATGGGCGGACTGAAGTGTAGTGAGACAAACTACTGACCTTTGAAAAAAAATTGTATGTTAAAAATTTTACTTTAAAAGGATGACTTAATCTGGCTTCAGAGCAGACGTTTACATATAGTCACTAGGCCTCTCGAAGGGTTGTAGGACCTTGACCCTGGTGGATAGGCCCCTGGGAATGGAGGGCCCTAGACTTCCTAGTAAGGGGTATCCTTGACAAACTGGACCTCAATAAAATGGGCTCTCCTGGGGCGAGGGGATACCTGGACTACATGTAGTCGGTCTGGCCCAGTACGGTTCCTGAAAGGAAGACGCGTTGGAACTCTTCGGCGAATGCATTCGCCGGGGAGGATCAACAGGCAAGTAGTTCCCAGGAGCGACCAAAAACAATACCCCGTCCTTGTTTGTGCTGCGGCAAGGGTACAGGGTACTTAGTGGCACCCCTGTGTTTGTGTCATGCAGGACGATCCGTGTCGTGGGATGACGGGATCCTGATGGCTAAGTTGGGTCCGGGACTCGCTTCGGGAGGCCGGAAGTCCGGCAACACTCCTCTTTGGCCCACCAAAACGAAGACTAAGTCTTGCGCGGCCACTGAGGGAACGAGGGGGGTAAAAACCTGCCGGCTTAAAGTGGTGTGGCGACCGGCAACCGCCAACGCTCGCCCGGTAACATGCCCTCACCTGGGACTCGTCCTGGAAAGAGGGCGAAGGCCGGGGAGCAAACGCGCGCCAGGCAGACAAAAGTTGTCTCGGTGGCGTGGTCCTTCAGAGAGGCAGTGGCCAGCCATCTCAGGCTGGCCATTGTCGACCAAAGCTGCCCCCTCACCGAGGAAAAGACAACCCTTATCAAGGAGGAGCTTGGCCACATTGTGGCTAACGCGCTGGATACGGCGGAGGGTGTTCCCACTTTCAAGCGCTGTGGCTTCGCAGCGGGATCTCTGAGAATCACCTGCACGTGACTTTCTGATAAAGGCGGTCGAAGCCATGAAACCTCTGTGGGAGGGAGCAAGGCTTACCGTACTCCCAGAAGATGAGCTGCTGAGCTAACCAAGGCGACTCTTTTTATCCCTGGCCCTCCTGTCGAGTCTGGGGTCCTGAGGGGGCGCCTGGCTGGTCAAAACCCATGGGCAGGCATACCAAGGTGGATCCTCTTCCAAGAGGCCATCAAGGAAGAACCTCAGGGCAAACTCCTTGTTTTCGGCCCTGTTGAGAAAAGAGAGAGACGCCTTAGCCAAAAAAGCAGGCAAATTATTTTACATGCTTGGTCAGTGCACCTGAAAGATGATCAAGTTGAGAGAGGGACGTGAGACCACCTCAGCTCAGGGAGCGCCCATGTAAATGGACGCACCAGAGTCAGCTGGGATTTTCGACCCACCAGTACAAGCCTGATGGCCAAAATCACCTGTTTGGCCATAGTTCAGGCAAAACTGCACCGCTCCCGGGGGCGACTGTTCTCCTACGTCGTCACCTTGAGGCTGAGCAGACAGCAATAGCTCTTATCCAAGAACCCTGGAGCACAGGCAACCGGGTATGTGCATGGAGCGACATCTCCTCCCAAAGGCAAATCTTTGTTGGAGCAATTGATGAAAGACCAAGGACATGTGTTTCCCTTTCAGGTCATATAGAAGCCATCCTACTGACAGGACTCTCAGGACGCGACCTAACGGCTGTCCAAGTGCACCTGGACTTCGGAAACGGCAAAGAAAAGGTTATTGTAGCCTCATGTTTCCTGCCAATAGACGCCACAAAGCCATCCCCCAGCAAGGAGCTGGCGAAGCTGGGGGAGAAAACACCTCATAGTAGGGTGTGGCGCAAATGCCTACCACTACGCTTGGGGCAGCGAAGACTGCAACTGCAGAGGTAGGGCACTACTAGAATAGCTGTTAGGGACAAATTTGGAAATCCTCAACCGAAGGAATGAATCCAAGTTCGTAACCTCGTGGTGTCAGGCCGTGATTGACATCTCAGTCGCATCACAAGAGATCTCCAAATCAATCGTGAAATGGAGGGTCAGCTCCGAAGCCACCCTCTCTGACCACAAATGGATAATGATGAGACTCTTGCGGTCAAGACATCAAGAGCCGTACAGAAATCGCAGGAAGACAGACAGGAAAGCGTACCTAACGCACCTGGAGTTTTCCAATGGCAATGATGGGGTGGCCAGTCAGATCAAGTTTGTAAAGGTCCAGGTAAAGACAAGCGAGTCAACGCTTGAGCATGAGCATGAGTATTGAGATCAAAAGGACCCACCTGCGGAGACTCTTCAACAGAGCCAAGTCATCCCGAAATACGTCCGACTGGGAGGTCGACAAAACATACCAAAAGTCGTATAAGAAGGAAATTCGCTCAAAGCAATGGGAATCTTGGAGACTCTTCATTAAAGAGACAAAAAGTACACCTGCAGCATCCCGACTGCTTAAGGTGATCTCCAAAGATCCTAGACTAGTGGGCTGTGTCAGAAAGGAGGATGGTACCTATACTGACACTGCTATAGACACAGCAAAAACACTTCTTTCAACACAATACCCTGGGTCGATATTACTAGGGAACGTTACGGAACTTCCTCAAAACTCGAGATGTCCCTCTGCGGAGGACTGGCAATTGGCGAGAGAAGTCGTAAATCGAACCGGAACAATACAGGCGGTCAAGGCATTCTCCCCGTATAAGTCATCAGGCACGGATGGGATTTTCCCGGGTCTCCTTCAGTGGGGACTGCGAGCTGTACTGGACGAACTGGTGGTTATCCTCAGGGCGTTCCTTGCATTTGCATTGCAGGCAATAGAGACTACTTATCTGTCAAATCATACCGTCCAATTTGCCTTACCTCGTTTTTACTGAAAAGATCGGAGAGGCTATGCGACGGCTGGATCAGGGGTAACGTCTTAACCCAAAGACCGCTACACCCCAACCAATTCGCCTACACACCAGGGCAATCTAGGGAATTCTCCACTTTCTGAAGGGCAGGATAGATAGAGCCCTGGACAATGGCGAACACTCCCTAGAAGTCTTCATAGACATCGAAGGTGCGTTCGATCGAACTACCTTCGAAGCAGTCTACAAAGCTCTTCGGGACAGAACCGTACCGCCAGGTTTGCGCAGGTGGATAGGAAATGTACTCGAGAGTAGAATAGTTGAAACAAGTGTCGTAGTCGCAACTGTCTCAGGAAGTGTTGCGAAGGGCTGTCCTCAGGGAGGGGTACTCTCCCCCTTGCTATGGAACATAGTAGTAGACGACCTTCTAACGACCCTGAATGACGAGGGCCTGTACATCATAGGATATGCGGATAATATAGTCATACTCCTGACAGGGAAGCACATTGGAGTTTTATGCAAAGGGCACTCCGCATCCTAGAAAAGTGGTGCAGGGCAACGTCTCTTTCTGTGAGTCCCCACAAAGTAGAGGCTATGCTCTTTACCAGAAAAGGAAAGGTGGGCGACATAAAAATGCTTACACTAAATGAAACCCAGCTCAAGCTATCCAACGAGGTAAAATAGCTAAGGGTGGTTATCAACAGAAAACTGCCCTGGGGAAAACATCTAGACAGCAAGCTGGACAAAGCCAGTGCAGCTCTATGGCAATGTCGAAGAGTTGTAGGTAAAATCTGGGGCCTATCGCCAGAGGTAACCCTATGGTTGTACACAGCAGTGATAAGGCTCATGACATGCTACGGTTCAATAGATTGGTGGAGACGCACCAGATTAAAAACTGAGGACAGACTTTCGAGACTACAGAGATCTGTAATAACCTAAATTGGTTTTGTAGTGGGCTTTGTCTGCATCTATCTCCCTTCTTGCCTCCTCTCTTTTCTTGGTTTATCTTCTTCTTCATAACCGTGTCCCAGATTGTGAGTAATACATAAATCGCATTGATCCTTTTTGGGTTTGCAAATGTCAATTTTCTGGGAAAGCATTTAATCAAAGAATGGGGCTGTGCTAAGTATTTTAATATTGGCTGCCATACAGGCTATTTTATATTGCCTGTATACGTCTATTTTACTAAAGATTTTAGGCTCAAGATATAACTTAGAGCTTGAAGCGCGACAATAATGTGACTCCAGTTTTGGCAAATCTTTAAACCATTCTACCATGAAACGCTTAGACGCGATTCCAGTATTCGTTTATCTAGATTTTATGGGTGTTCTCTTCAAATGTCTGGAATTGCAAAGGCATCCACTTGTTTATTCCTAGTGTGTTAAGGAAGGTAATTTTACACTCCTGAAGTCTAGATTTTTCAAGAAAGAGGAAATAATTATAGGTAAATCCTCACAAATATTCTTATTCTGACTTTTGTTATTTTTGGGGGTATAGAATCTATGACTGACGATACGTATACTTTCTTCATATCCTAAGACATGTCCAAAAACTCGTAAATTTCCTTGTCCTCAGATCATCGGTAAACGAAGTGCAAAGTTTTTTGATGGCTTTCTATAAAAAGAGGATTCACACGACGTTTTCATGATTCGTTCATTCTTATCTACAATATATTTTAAATTTCTACTGTCTTTATCTTTTTTATTCCTTTATATTTTCTACCATGCATTCGCAGAACATATGCTTCTATCTCATCAAGCAATTATCTATGTATAATAATATACCGATGGTTGTATTTCCTTCTTATATAATAATATAATAATAATAATTTCTTATGAATGTGAATACAATCAATGGATTCAATACACTCTAAAACCCATACATATGAATTTTCATCAAAATCGGTAGACCAGATTCCGAGATAAAATTTGCATATATATTTATATATATATATATATATATATATATATATCTTAACGATGAGGGTAATTGGGAAAGGCAGCATAAATAAAAGAAGACTCTTTTAACTCAATCCGAGCTTTCGGAACTGCTCAGTTCCATTTTCAAGGATACTGAAAACATTTATTTTAAACAATACTTAGAACATATTCTTTAGATGTATATATTACTTACGTTAGGTGAGGTTGGTTGTTTTCAAAGATGTTAAAAATTGTGAGACATTAATATGGAATAAGGGGCAGTTGTATATAAAAAAAAATTAAATATAAAAGTATATGGTTCCTGTTGTAGAATAAAAAGACAGTAATAAAATTGGAATAAAATATATATAGACAGATAGAGAGGACTGACAAATTATTAACAATAACAAAAACAAAAATGAACTCGAACATATGACTTTTGACGGAGGACATTTGGTTTGCATAAAATTTATATTCCCTAGCTATTTGGATAAACGAACAACTTTTCTATGTATTGCTCAAAGAACACTTATGTTGGAAAATTGACCTTCCGATGTAAGTAAATATGAGTATATGACACTCAAGTGCTTGACATCAGTTTTTTTGTTAATTGTTTCTGTATGTTGGTAAATATATACCATCTCCAAAAACTTTCTTTTGATTTGATTTTTCTCCTTTGCTAATATTTTTACAGAATCATAATCCATTTTATGATTTAAATCGTGTACATGGTGTGCTAAGGTACATCTATCTGGGTATAGTCTGCTGTCACTTTTATGAGAACTTATCCTATCTTCAACGGGTCTTGATGTTTCTCCCATATAGCTTTTCTCGCAATTCTGACAAGGAATACAATAAACTAAGTCAGAAAGGGATATGATAGGATTTTTATCTTTCAATCGTGAGAAAGTTGTGTTTATGGTTAACACTGTTTTATTTGCAATTTTTATTCTGCTGAAAGGTCTAAATATCTTCGCAAGCTTAGACGTGATTTCTCTAATGTATTCTCTGTTCGATTGTTTTCTTGGTTTTCTGCGGATGTTGTACTATATAAAATTTGTTTTAATAGTTTTGGAGGGTAGGCATTGTCTACAAACAAATTAAACAATATTTTTAAGTTTTTTTCATGTAGTGTTTGATCAGATATGTTGAGTACTCTATTTTTCATTTGTTTGATTAAGTTTAATTTTATTTGATGTTTATGATAGGACCAATAATTGATGAACTTTCCAGATGCTATTATTAGATTTATTTATTTAATTTAAATATAGACACAATATATATAGCACCACTCTCAATTAAAATATCCATTTAATTTATTTAAATATTTATTTATACAAAAAGTAGCTTTTAAGTTTATAACAATCACATAATTTTTAATTCATATAAGTAATCAAGATTTTATATTTCAAACCTTTCTTATAATATAAAATTAACTTAGGCAACTAACACAACACATATTTATTACCAAAGATTATTTCTTTCTCTTTTCCACTTGATTTTCAACAAATCAGTAGTCTTTAAGTTTTATTTATACTATTTCATCCTTCAACTTATTATTTTATCTATATTTAATGTTTTGAACAGTGAATTTGTCCTATTGTTGTTTGGTTTTTGTGTACTCAACTACGTGTTGATTATTGTAAGTATTATTTGTTTAATTTTTTATTTTTATTTTTTATGTAATCCACTCACATACATTTTTAAATTCCAAATAAGATATTACATTTAAATTAAATAAAAATCGTAGCCTTGCTGCCTGATGATGATGCATTGATGCATTGAAACCGGTTGCACTATTAAAAGGAACTGTGAGAATTGGTTTTTTATTCATCCCTTTGAATCTTCTCATATATATATATATATATATATATATATATATATATATATATATATATATATAAAAGCATTGCTCGTTTAATATAATTAGATACACAAGATACTGAATGAACCTATATTAAAAGGTAAAATTATTCTGAACTATATGCTTATATATATACAGGGTGGGCCAATGAAAACTTTACACTCCGATATATTGACATTAAAATCAAAATAGGGAAAAATGCTCGGATCCGTCGATTTTGTTTTCAAGGGGGAACAACTTTGCTACTTTTTTCAGTCTCCCTAACGGAGACTAGCACAACCTCCTAATTTTAAATAGGGATGAGGGGTATTGCTATACCTTATATAATATAATAACAGGTAATTTATTTAACCAACGTTATCCTGAAAGAAATGTCTCCAGTCCAGAATCTCTACTTTCCAAATTTGAAGCTACGGGTTCAGTCGAAAATAAAAAGAGGTCATGAAGCAATGGATCCGACCCTCAGTACTAGGCAATTGTTTAACGCATCTGGTGTATTACGCACAACAATAAGGAGAATCGTCAAACAACATAAATTTCATCCTTTCAAGATACGGTTGGTTCAGGAACTGCATGAGGATGATTTGATCGCCGAGTCCAGTTCTGTGAAGTGATCAGTGAAAATATTAACAACTAGCAGTACTCGGTGCGTTGCTTCCGTAGCAGTAATAATTATAGAGATATATGAAATTTGACATAAATAGCTATGTTGGATATTGGCCATGTGCAGTCCAATAGAAAAAGTAAATAACTAAATAAAAAGAATTCCATAGTAATCACTATAATTACTTTAATTTTAAATAACGATTACTTACAAAAATATCTTCCAGCTTTTGTACACTTCAGTAATAATATCATATTTTTATTGTAATGCTTTATGGTACACGATATTTTTTTAATTGCTTGATTATTTTAAATAACTTACTTTTATCACCTATATTTCCACAGTGTTAGATGGAGTAGTTTCAATATTTATCCCTTTCCCTACCAGAAGTGCTGTCCTCTCGTAGCGAATGGCCACACTGTTCCCAGGAAAAAGACTCATTGTTCCAGATAATATAGGTGTTCTTTGGATAATGGTTCTTGACGTGTATGACATATCTGACACCACACTAAGAAAGTATATGTTTTCACTATTTTCCTAGCAATTTTTACGATTTTTCTTTCCATAAGAACCTTCCTTATGCTTTAACGAAAATATTAAAACAAAACTTATCCGAATTGGTCGAACCGTTCTCGAGTTTTGCGCTTAGCAACGCATTTAGCGATATGTTCGATATCTGTTTTTCGGATGAGTGTTCATTTCACCTTAACGGAACTGTAAATAGGCATAACTGTCGGTATTCGTTGGACAAAATCCTAGACTATTTCATGAAGTACATACTCAACATGTACAAAAAGTGAAAGTTGGAGCGAGTATTTATGGAAATAACAAAATCGGACCCTTTTTATACCAGGTAACCTCAGTGGCAAAATATCTCAGGATTTATTAGAAAATACTATTTATCCAACCCTCGTGCATATTTAGGAGAATGAATAAGAACATCATACGATCATTTTTCAGCAATATGGCATACCACCTCATTTTGTACAACTTGTACGTCAATTTTTGGACGAAACTTTTGCTCAAAATTGGATTGGAAGAAGGGGGCATATTGAGTGACCACCGAGATCACCTGATCTGTCTCCTCTGGACTATTTTTTGGGTCATCTGAAATCTAGGATCTCACTGAAAGATTTGCGAATTCAGATAATAAATAAATGCCGTCAAATTACACCCAACATGTTGCGTAATGTACGGAAACGTTTTGAATAGAACTTATTTTACTGTATGGAAGTGAAAGGTGCTCATTTCCAGCATTTAATAAACTAATAGAAAAAGAAGTATTTTCTTTTTGTTTTTTAAGTACAATTTGTGTTCTCATTGTCTCTTTCCCTATTTTAGCTGTCATTCTGTTATCGATGAAAATTTTCAAGCCAAACTTCAGGATAGGATAGTACTCGATGAGATCTTTGAAATAAGGTATAGCAATACCCCTCATCCCTATTTAAAATCTGGGGGTTGTGCTTACTACCCCCGTTAGGGGCCCACACTGTATATAAATAATATACCGGACCAAGGATGCTCACCTGGAGGACACCTCTGTAGGTATTTCATCAGAAACGAACCATGAGGAGCTCTGTCAATCTGCTGTTTACTGAGAATGGGATAGCTTTGAAGAAGCTTCAATTGATTGTAGAGAAAATGGAAGTATTCTGATATTAACACCTAAAAATTCAATTACAAGTTTATTATTGGTATTATTCTTTGTATTTTGTTGCTGTCTATTCAAGCACTAATAAAGACTCATCCAATGAGCAATGAAATTTCTGCTAGAAATCAAGAAAGGTAATGGAGGGTTAACAACAAAACTTGATTTCAGGTTAATCAGTGGATATCCTAGCTATTAACTATTTTTTGAGTTTTGGATTAGCGTAGCATTAGGATGAAATACTGTAAAGTGCGATTTTTTATTCTTTTATATCCTTATATTTTTTCATATATTTTTCTTATTTTGATTTTATTTCCTCTTTACCTAGATACTATCTTCCAGCAACAAATTCAGGTGGGGTTAGTATTGAAAAAAAATTCTCAGTGGTTTCACTGCTATCTTAACGTGTAACACGATTTTTTTTAAACTGGTTCGAGCAGCAGATTTAAAATATTTTCACCGTCGCAGTATTGCAACTTTGATTTTTCAAATGAGGCACTCTATAATTTCTTATATTTTCTACTCCACTATTAGTTTTTTAGAATATTTGTTAAATATTTCCGTATATCTATCTATAGTGGTTTTTTGAAATATTAAGGATTTTCGTTATTTTTCCAGAAAACAGAGACCTATTTAAATTCTTATTGCTGCGGTATTTAGTTATACAGAAAGCTGAAATTTTGGCTAATCTTTACCATTATTCTGGTTATTAGTACTATGTAGAGAAATTTCTTCTACATTTTACAGGTTTTCTGTTTAAATCTTGATATTACCGCCTTATACAACAATGGTGAACAATGCATGAGTTTCATGAAATGTCACTATGAAAATTTGACAATATTCAGCTCATTTAAACGAAGAAGGTTTTGGACTGTTCAAAAAGTAGGCAAAAACACTGAAATGGATGGAGATAGTTAATCGAATGAAGTTCTGAGGTACTTGTTTATTATACATGGAGACTGTAGACTAATAATAACAAGAACATGCAGAAAGTTCAACGAGGTGTATCCGGATTCATCTCCAATGAATCTGCAAAACTTTGTTAGAATACAGAATAACTTCATTGATTCCGGGTCAAGGCTCAAAGCAAAACGACAATTATCGAAACCACTAACTGCAGAAGAAAATACCATTATAAATACTTTAGCCTATTTTTACGCTCATCCCCAAACTTCCATCCGATGAGCGGAACAAAATTTGGGCTTAATTCCTGCGTCTATTCAAAGAATCCTTCACAATCATGACATGCATCCATATGAATTCACAAAAGTCCACTCACTGAAGCAAGAAGATTGTCAAAAAAGGATCTACTTTTATTAAAAAAATAATAATTTGGACGGATGAAGCCAAGTTTTCAAGGGAAGGCCTTTTCAATAGACAAAATGAACATTTTTGAGCTGACCAAATTCTTCAAGCTGTAAAGGAGATAAGATTTCAGGAAAAAATCAGTTTCAATCTTTTTTGATTGTTAAAATTTGCTTAGTAATTTACTACAAAACTTTAAATTTCACAAAATATCTAGAGATCCTAACGATAACTATGTACGAGTTTATTGGACAACCTGTTACTGGAAGAACACCGGAGCTCCTGGAATCAGCTGGATGGAGCACGAGCGAAGTAAAACAGGAATTGTTTCAAATATTCAACGACCGTTGGATTAGAAGTTTGGGTCCCTGGGATTGGCCGACGAGATCACCCGATTTAACACCACTAGACTTTTACTTATGAGGAACTTTAAAACAGAGAGTCTAAAATATTACATCGGTAATCACCAAGGATGAACTACGGCAACGTGTGATCACCTGAATAGGCGAGTTAGATCCAGAAGAGCTAAGGAGGGCTAATTTTTTTCTTAAAACCACTGAATTTTATAATGACCGTCATTTCGAACATTTATCGTAACTTTTTTCAACATGTAATTGAAAATAGTTTTTCATTTTCATTGTTTGTAAATTGGGGTAAGATTCATTGAACTTTTGATATGTTCTTGTTTTAATTTTGTTGATTATAAAAATTTACTTGAAAAACTTATGATGAGTAAACCTCAACATGAACAACTGTTTATTATTTTAAAACATAACTTTCAGTGTGTCATATCTGAAACAAAACTATATGACAACTACTAAACAACATACATACTGGGGGAGTCTAAAGGAAATTTGTATGATTTCTACCAACACTTCCCCTATATCATATAAATTTATATAAATATAATATATAAAAAACAATAACTGGGAATTAACAATAAACGGAATTAACAAAATCACAAATTCCCAATTTTTTCAAAATCTTTCGAAAAGCACTCGCGAAAGTAGTTTTGTAAAAATATCTGGTTCTCACTTGAAACGTGTTCTGTTTCCAATTCTCCGTTCTGAATCTTCTCGTGTACAAAATGAGCACAAACATCACTGTGCTTGGAACGTTTATGGAAGCTTGGATTCTTGGCGAGATTAATGGCACTAATATTATCGACCAGCAGTTTGGGTGGAGATTCTTGAGGAAAAACTTCGTTAAACAGACGCTTCAATCATATAGCGTCCTTGGCGGCTTCACTAGCGGCAACATATTCCACCTTGGTTGTCGACAACTAGACACTTTGTTGCCGCTTACTTGCCCAGACAATCGCTCCATTACTGAACTTGAAAACGGTACCACTGACGGATCGACGGGTCCGTTCATCGCTGGTGTAATCTGCGTCGCTGTAACCTTCAAGTTTGCCGGTTGCATCATAGAGAATGCCCATCTTGGGAGTACCTTTGAGATACTTGAAGATCCGCTTAACCAATTGCCAATGAAAATCTCCATTTTTTTTCAGGAACTGTTACAAGTAGCTAACAGCAAAAGCGATGTCAGGGCGTCTAGCCACGTTCAAATACATCAGAGAACCTATAGCCTCTCGGTAAGGAACGCTGACTCTGGCACCCTTCGTTGCTTCCCCTGTTAATTGGCACCTATCCATGGGAGTAGAAACTGATTTCGAGTCCTCCATTCTGAAACGTCGAAGTATGTTCTTTATGTACTTTTCTTGACTGATAAATATTGAGTTGTTGTGACGTTGAATGAGAGCGTTAAGAAAACAATCAGTGGGTTCAGATGTGATTTTAAATTCTGAACCTAATCTGCTCAAGAATGTCTCTATGCTGCCTTTTTTTTTAGAAAATACCAGTCCGTCGTCAACATACAGTACCACAATCAATTTCTCATGAAATTCTGTAGAACAAACAAGGATGAACCCAGCTTTCCTGAAATCCAAGAGAAATTAGAGAATCCTTGAAACGAATATTCCAGCATCGCAGTGACTGTTTCAGCCCATAGAGACTTTCACGAAGTCTACAAACACGTTGTGTTCCATCAGCAAATCCTTCAGGCTGTTGCATATAAATTTCTTCTTTAATCACACCTTTGAGAAAGAAGCAGCAACGCTCAGCATTGTTCAAATTGTGTCGAACCGAGCAACAGGACTAAAAGTATCAAAATAGTCGATTCCTTCCTGCTGACTAAATCCTCGCACTACTAAACGTGCCTTATAACGTGAAGTTTCTCCAGCAGCGTTGCGTTTGATACGGAAAGCCCATCGATTAGTAATGGCTTTTCTTCCTACAGGTAGTTCCACGAGATCCCACGTTGAGTTTGTGTCCAGGGAATCTATTTCCTTCCACTGCGATTTTTCAACAGAATTCAGAGTTTCAGTGTAACTTTGAGGCTCATAAACCTCGAACACCATCGCCTCGATCAATCGATCTGGAGCCCTCAAGGTTTACCGATCACGGAGTAGACGTCCTTGTTGATTTGAAATTTCTTCATCTAATCTGGGAGTTTCTATCGATGAATCTGATGCAAGTTGAGAAGAAATCGATGAGGTCTCTTCTTTTCTTTCCGGAAAGAATGTTATCAAATCTTCTGATGTTTCAGGCTCGAAAATGACATCCTTGCTCTTGACAATCCGATTTTCTGTTTGGAGCCACACTCTAAAACCATCAATGATCTCAGAATAATCAACGAATATTCCCTTCTGGCCTTTTCTATCCCATTTATTTTGCTTGACCTTTGGCACTTGAACATAACATCTTGTTCCAAAAATATGTAGATTCTTAACACACGTTTCTCTTCCATTAAAAATCTAACAGGGTGTCTTTTCAGCAGTTCTACTCGGCCCTGCTCGATTCAAGATATAAATCGCCGTGTTTACCGCCTCAGCCCACAAGAACTTGGGAAGATTCTTAGCCATGAGCATTGTGCGCGCCAACTCCACGACAGTTCTGTTGGTCCGCTCAGCGCAACCATTTTGCTCTGGTGTATAGGGATTGCTGATGATTATAGTTGTTCCATTAGACGCTATAATTCTCCGCACTTGTTCATTGTCAAACTTTACTGGATATCCTCTTTGGTTCAGAACGATCTTCAGCATCTCATCAATTTTTGCAGGAGCCTCAGATTTTTCCTTGAGAAAGTGTACAATGCGAAACTTTGAGAAATCGCATGTAAAACACAAAAAAATATTTTGTTCCACCCAAAGAGGAGCATTCCATAGGACCGCACAAATCTGCATGCATAATTTCTCCAGGTTCAGTGGCACGGTGTTGACGTTCCTTGTAACTACTTCGATATTGCTTCTCTTGGATACAGGCACCGTCTTCAACGAATTCAAATTCATGAATTTTCAAAAATCGCCGTTAGTACTGCTTATTTTGGTGGCCCAGCCTCTCGTGTCAAATTTGTACCGTGCTTTTGGATGACAAATTAATTTCTGGAATCAATGAAGTTGTGAGCATCTTTATTTTTATCATCATTTCGAATAATGAGCCGGCATGAATTCCACAGGCCTTAACAACATCTTTCACAAATTTACAACTATTTTTAGAAGATTCAAATCTCATAACTTTATCAAGAGCAGATATAACTGAAAATAGATTTCTACGTGCGCTGGGTATATACAGAACATTGTCCATTTGGCACGACAACCATTTATTGTCAACGAGCACCTCAAATTTTATCATGCCTTTTCCAACAGCATCCATTGTTGACTTGTCACCAATATAATCCTTGATAGTTGTAGAAAACTGCTCAAAAGTCCAAAACCACTTACTACAATGAGTCCGTTGCTCCAGTGTCAGCAATCCACGTATCGTTGATACTCGCGCTGAGAGCTTCACAGATGAACGTCTCGTCCCTGGACTCGCCTCAATCCATTATATTATGCTTGTCCGATTGTCCTTTTTTGCAAAAACGACGAATGTGACCAACAGCTTTACACCGGTAGGATTTGCTCGCTGGTTTTTATTGATGATTTTCCCTTTATTAAATTTAATTTTTAATTTAAATGCCAAAGTTGCCTCCTGTTTTCCAGCTCGTTGCCACCTACGTTGCTCCTCGGATGTAAGCACTCCCACAAGATCCACGATTGTTGGTTGATTCTCTGTTCGTGCCCACCACGAAGACTATCGTAGTCATCTGGCAGTGAATCGAGAAGCTTTACCATAAGAGATGATTCATCAGGCTTGACATTCAGTTACTGCATCCGCAACACAAGTCGCTCAAATTTTGCAATATGAGCAACAATTTCATCATCCACATTCTTTTTAAGACCAAAAAATTTTGCTTGTACTGTGTGAGCAGCCTGCTTGGTTTGTTGTTCATAAACTGCGTGAAGTTTAAGCCACATATCTCTGGCTGTTTCACATGTAATTATTACATCCATTAACTTCGATTCGAGAGTTTTAACGATAATTTGACTTGCCGCTCGATCACCACGGTCCCAAGCTCTGAATGTTTTATTGTATTCAGCCGTTTCGTTAACTCCAGCATTTTCTGACAAAGGCATTGGTTTTGACTAAAGCAATCTCGCGCTGGTCAACTTCAGATGTTCACTGCCGCAACCAAAACAAGTCCACAGTTACGAACCACGCTCTGCGCAAGAGTTTACTTGAAAAACTAATGATGAGTAAATATCAACATGAACAACTGTTTGTTATTTTAATACATAACTTTTAGTGTGTCATATCTAAAACAAAACTATATGACAACTACTAAACAACATACATACTGGGGGAGTCTAAAGGAAATTTGTATGATTTCTACTAACATATTTGATCATGAATAATAAGCAATATTGCCAAACTTGAAATTCATAAGTAATTTACATAAATTTTAACTCTGTTCAATTAAATTGAACATGATATATCTTTTAAAAGCGACTTTAATTATCTAACAGAATATTAGATAATATACAGGTTGTTCTATTTGAAAAAATGCACTATTCACCATTTTTGTATAAAGCGGTAATATCAAGATATTTAAAACCCCCTGTTAATTATAGACAAAATTTCTCTACACGGTTCCAATAACCGGGGCAATGGCAAACAGCAGTCAAAATTTCAGCTTTCTATACAACCAAATACGAATAAGAATCTAAATAAGTCTCTATTTTGGCTGAAAAATAAGGAAAATAACTAATATTTCGAAAACCGCTAGATATAGGTATGGATAAAGAAAAGTAATAGTGCAGTAGAAAATATTAGAAAATATAGGGTATCTCATTTGAAAAATCAAAGTTGCTGCTACTTTTCGATATAAGCGGCAACACTGCGACGCTGAAATTTTTTAAATCGATAGGACAGTATCGATAACTTGAGTGACCAGATTTTTAGAAAATTTCTACTAGTCATTTTCCCAAAAACGTCTAATGTTCCATTGGCCTTGAGACACTACGTTTATCAAATTCAAAAAACAAAATCAAACTTAATTTCAAAGATGCATTATGAGTTTATAAAAAAACTTTATGCACAAATATTTCTTATCAACACAAGCAGAGCACTTTGTGTTGCACTGTTTTGCATCTTTCGAAGCATTAGCTCTAGTCCATGAGGAGAAATCTGATTATGAGCATTCTCTTCATCGTTTTTGCACAAACCTTCAACCAGTTTATCTCTGAATGTCGTTATATCAATTCTTTTTGACGATTATAGAGTTTCAATGCATTGACAAGACAGGTACCTGCCAATATCTCTATTCTCACCTTCCGGTACCATATTATAGAACGCCTGTCAGGGTTACTTCATGAAGATACTTGGTCTGAGAAAATGTACAATTTTACAGAGTTGTATTCGACTACAGTAGAAGGTTTTAGTTTTGTTCCATTTTTTTGATTGGATTTCTGTTATTTCTGGAACAGATTCAGTTGGCAAAAATGCAACGTCTCTTTTATCAAGCTATTTGCCAACAATTACCTTTGTATTACTTTGTTGGCTGAGCATTTCTCCACGTAGCAGTTTCTTCTCAAAAACACGTTTGGGGTTGTTTTTTCGTAGTATTCCGATCAAATGGATCTTGTTGTCATTGAGAATATGAGCCAGTCTAACACTAGTATAATAATCATCGGTAATTGGTGTTCTTCCTGTCTTTAACACCGGTTTCATCAACTCCATTACTACTCGAGTAATTACTGGTGATCACTAGGTTAGACTTATTTCCCAGCATAAACTTTAATGTTAAATGTATAACCACCCTCGGAGCACACTTTGAATATTTTAATGCAATAATTGTGCCTTATACCAGGAATATATTGTAAAAAATGAAAGTCGACCTCTGAAGGTTATCATGGATTCGTCAATGCACATATATTTTTCTGGAGTCAACACTGCCTGAAGCCTGAAAATTTTTGTTTCAAATGTTCAACATATTTTCCAGTTAGCAAGAATTGAGTTTTTCCAGATTGATTCACCCAGAAGACCGGAAATAATTTTTTGTTCTGCATATTGATTTGTTTCTGTCACCAACATATCAAGCAACAAAAGTCTATAAGAACTAAGTGGACTGAACCAAACCGAGTTTCAACTACTGCTGCTCAGGTACTTGTAGTTCTATGAATGAATTGAAATTTCCTTTCACATCATTCCAAATAACATTTGACTGTATTACTCTAACTGTAATATTTCCATTGTCTGAATCTGAATTATGTAAATCATTTGAACTTTTAACCATGCCATCATTACTACTGGTAACCTGGATTTGAATTTTAGTTGGGTCACATCTACACAATAGAACAAAATTTATACATACCTGCTGCTGTACCTGAGTATGCGTTTTTTGCAGTTCACGATTATTGTCGGTAGAATTTTCACTTGAATAATCCGAACTGTGGACGTAACAGGGGTCTCCATCAGAATCATCGAATGGCTCATCAATATCGCTAATATCGCTCGAATGTTTTGCGAAATATTCTATTTCATTCTCAGTTAACGGTATTTTTTGTCATGAGACATTGTGGCACATTAGAGTCGTTACCAAAAACACAGGAGATGAACGTTCTCTGAACTATATGAAGAAAATAAACTGTAAATCACCAAGACCATGAAGTTATACACAAATGACATTCGGCCTTTTTGCCACATTGACATAATTATTTTCTACAAACTAGAGGTAAAAATTTATCACTACAGCCTAAGGGAATAAGGCAGTCCATATAAATGCATGTTATCGGTGTTCAGATGGAATACACAATCGAATGTATGCACCCATTATATGTGTATCAAAAAAGTACACATGGGTTGCATTGAGAATATTTTTAATCGACTTCAAAAAAGGAGAAGGTACAATACGGTTGTATGTTTGCTTTTATTATTATTATTTTTGTTATGGCTGATTTTTAATTAATTTGGATGAGGAGAATTGAGAAATGGTCCCATATTGAGAAAAATTTAATCCGAAATCACCTTCCCTCCAAAAACCGCCCCAAAGGAGGTGGAGGAGGCAATTTTACTCTAAAATTAATGACAATTCCATATCCGGAAATGTTTATTGGATATTTTTTAGAATAATCATAGGTTTCTGCGTTACAGTCTGAAATATGTGTTTCAGCTATGTGGAAGGGGCAAATTTTTCCGAAAATCGAAAATTCGAGATTTTAAAATTAGAAAGGGGACCATATCAAAAGAGTTACGGTTTCCAAGTTTCGCAATGGTAAATATATGATATGTGTATTTCCGCTATGTGGAAAAACAATTTTTTTTCGAAAATTGAAAAATATGAGAGGACCAAATTTAAAAAAAGATGATATGTAGCAACATTTAAATTGAGTTACGATTTTCGAGTTACAGCAGTAAAGTCTGAAATATGTACCTATATTTGCGCCGCGACGTTTTGAGATCTCTGAATAATAAATAACAAGTACAAGCTAAGCCTATATGTTTTTGAGAAATAGTTCACGTTCAACAATTTTCATGACTAATGTAATACTCAAAAATATGAAATAAATATTTTCTACAAAAAAAATATTAGTTTTTGCTCTGAAAAATACAAAATAATATTAATTCTATTGGTGCTGGTAATTTTGAAGTTGTGCCGTTGTAGTTTGTTGTTGTAGGCACCAACTCCAAAAGAATTAATATTATTTTGTATTTTACAGTGCAACAACAAATTGTTTCGAATATTTATTGTGTATTACTTTTAATACGCATGGGGGTTGAAGTGTTATTTCGGGATATAACGGTGCACGTTTCCAGAGCTATGACTCGGAAGCCCTTGTGTTTTTGAAAAATATCAGATTTAAATGTTGCCTTCTAGATAAAATTTCCAATGTTCTAAAAAATTACCCTTTCAACCCGTTCGACTGAATGATGTGAGGGAACGGAGTCAGTTTAATGTGGTACTCAATATCTAGTCGAAAAATGAATCATCAAAATTGGTGAATTTTTACTGTAATAAACGCATGAGGGTACATTAAAGAGCATACAATCGAATTGTTTACTTTATATCTCCTTCTTCTAGGAGGTCTACTAGAAATACTCAGTGAAGACGCGTAAACCTATGAAAACAATATGTTAGAATCGTAGGTGGGCATAATAAAAATTGACAACTCTTTGATTGTGATCAGTGTGTTTACTATTTGTGTTTATTTCTAAAATTAGCTCAAGAAGTTTCGGTTGTTGAAGGATTTGGCAGCCGCTTATTTGATTATTAATTGATAAGGTGCGAATAACTTTTACATTTTTTATTAAAAAGACGGTAAATTTGAAGAATGAATTTCAGGTAACGGCCTTTAGCGGAGACAGCAACTGCTATGTGATAAAAATCTACAGTATCGTTGATGTACTGATAAGCCAAAAAGCTTTTCAAAAGAAGATTATTTGAATACCCAACTCGGCTATGTTTGTGGCAAACTCTCACCATTCAAACTTTTATTAAGAATTCTTGTGTTAGACAAAAGACATTGTCTCCTTCTCATTAACGTAGTCGAAACAGGATTCATAAGGAAATGGAATAGTGCCCTCTAGTAAAGTTTAATGTTGAATTGGTTGTAGATCAACTTTATTCTATTGGCGGAAAGCAGCTCTTTTCAATGTTGATATCTTTGTAAAAGGTTACACAGAACGGGACTAATAATAACAGTTCTTTCAAAACGACCTACATAATTTCTTAGCATTTCCAAAATATGCCCGACAAACAATTTTATTTGGCCATCCTGTACAAATTTGGAGGACTTTTTTACATATACATAGAAAAAATAAGTTACGACCACACGCCAAAGCTGGTTTACCTCGACATGACATCAGTTTCGTCAAGAAATTTAACAAAAAGGCACAGCTAACCCCGGCGGTCTTGTTGGTAGATGGTGGTCTTATAACCGAGAGGTATGGAGTTCGAGCCCAACTAGGTCACGAGGAATGTGAATGAAAATTTACTGAAAAATCGCTATAAACTGGCAAAAACTAGCGGTCGACATCACTTGCCCCTTACCAACACGTATTGAGACAGCGTGATAAGGTACGCTTTAAAACCCTCTGATCTGGTTGAATGGTATGTCTCTTAAAGATTCGCTTATAGATATATTGGTTGTTCGGAGTCCACCTTAAACTGTATCCCGTTATTAGTTGCAAGAACTGATAAGGCAGTGAAAGGGAGGCTTGTTAAATATTAGACATGCAAAAAGGCTGACGAAACAGCTAACAATGCGATCTAGTTTGACAAAACACGTGTTGGATTGTTAGAAGTATCTTATATTTTTCAGTGAGGTGTCTAAGACATAACAATGAAAATTTCATCGAAATCAGTTCATTAATTTCAGTAGTTTGCTCGAAAAATACACATACAAAAAAATTTCAAATCTGGTTTGAGTATTATTGACGTGCAAATATACATTCGAACTCTTAAAAACCCATCTGCCTTCGAATCAAAGATAGACAATTCATATCAATATATATATATAACTAGGTGTCGGAACCTACAAGCAATATTTTACCTACGTTTTTAAATTACAAAGTTAGGGTAATTTTGAACTTTATGTCAAAAAAGGAGCTATACAATTCGACTGTATGTTCTTCATTTATAAGAGAACAGTTGGATGATAGGTCTTCAAATTTCCAGGGTTTGACTAAACCTTTCGAAATGATGGAAAATTTAAATTATATCGATCTTATACATATATTTACACAAGATCTATTGAAAATGTTCTGAATAAACCTCCAATAAACTTTCTTACAAAAAAAGGAGCTACTTGTACAGTTATGGGAAGATAGAAGACTTTTGGCATCAAATTCAAAAGTGTCACCATTAGAATTGAGATTTTTTAATGTACCTAACTAATAAAGTCCGTCCTATTTCTTGCAAAATCTATTTATTACTTTTAACTATGCTGACAACTATAAAATTCAGTTTGTATGCATTATTCCCTTATGATTTCCACTGATTATCCAATTGCTAATTTGACCGGACGTGATCAATGAAAAGATAAAAATGAATCAATTTATATAAACGAAACTGTTGCAGAAGCTGGAATATTTAGTAAAATGTTTGAATACATGCTCTTTATAGTAACGCTACATTATGTTTCACATGCAAAGCCGGTAAGTGTTATCTATACCTATATCTACATGTTACGCTCAAAAACCGAATTCGGCCCAAGACCGAAATTTTACCAGAAAGTGACGTGGACAAATATAAATACCCACATCTTGATCTGAGTATTTCTATTCAGCCACTGTTTGAAATATGAACTCGTTGTGAGCAAACACATTTTCATAATCACCGATTCAATCTTTCACGTCTATTTTCGCAAATCCGTTTGGTCTTAACATGTACTGGGAATTTGGTATTTGCGCAAAGTCAGAAAAAATCGCACTTTCTTATGATTGAGTCATTCTAAACCAACAAAAAGGTTAAGTAAACATATATGTATAAAAGATATATAAAACAATTTCTTCTGACCCAAGTGTATTCAGTTCATTGCTACGTATTATGTATCGAACTTGGTATCGAATCAAACTAGTCTAATGATGCTGTCACTTTTGGTTGACGAGATAATCGGGACCAAATTGCCGTTACTGTAGATTTCTCAATGGACCCAAAAATTATATTTTTCTATCTGTTGGTATTTAACAGAACTGAAAATTCCTCATACAAAAGTTAACTACCATATTTTTTCTTTGTAAGCCATCTCGAGCCATCGGTCAAAACATTTTTGAGTAATCCGTAGTCGAATAGTATCTAAAAATAAGGTAATAGTCTAGTTTAGGGGCTTTTGCTATAAAAGCCCTAAAAAAATCAAATGTTAGTAAAAATACATATATGGTAACATAACTTTTAATAAAATTGAGGCGGAAGACGCTATTTTTAATGATTTATTACAAAAAACAGCAAAATATGGTGGTTTTGGTACTTACGACTTTTAGCAGAAATTTTCGATTTGGAATTTTCTTTTCAATCCCAAATAGTATATAACCATCCTTGTATTCTATTTAATACTAAAATAGTTCAAAATAAGCAAGAATATGCGTGAAAATATAAAATATAAGTTCACAAAAAAGTGAAGTAAAACGAATTGACGGTTGTCTTATGTAGTACATCCTGAACTACCAAGTTCTATTAATATCAATGTTGCCAACTCTGTCAGTATAACTTTTGTACTATGAAATACTCTGTCAGTATAACTTTTGTACTATGAAATTATTTTATAAATATGTATTCTATGATTTGAATTTCATTTCCAATAATACTTGCTTTAGAAAAGTTAACAACAATAACAACAGAATTTAGTATATTATACGAATTTGTCTTGTATAGTTTAACGTTTTCTAAAATGACAAGTACTGAGCTCTTCTTTCTTTCTCAATATCTTGTCGTGAAGCAATCAATGAATTCAAATTTTCAAAAGCCTGAAGACAAAACTCGTCACCTTCAGCATCAAAAGTTGCCATGATATGTATCGTATTTTTGCTCTAAAGCAAGTATTTATGAAAAATTCATTTTTAGTAAATTTTAAACATAGAACTAAACCTTCAGACATTTAAAATCTTACTACTTAGTTTATGCTTTCGTTATCGAATATTTTTAAAGATGTTCAATAGTTCAATATCATAAACATTAGTTTTGGCAACGTTGGAATAGTCGTATATCAATGCTGTTAACGTCAAGTCGTGTCGTCAAACATACTACATAAATCAACCGTCAATCCTTTTTATGTGAACTTATATTTACTATTTTCACGCATATTTTTGCTTATTTTAAACAATTTTAGTATTAAATATAATACAAGGATGGTTATATACTATTTGGGATTAAAAAGAAAATTCCAAATCGAAAATTTCTGCTAAAAGTCGTAAGTATCAAAACCACCATATTTTGCTATTTTTTGTAATAAATCATTAAAAATAGCGTCTTCCGCCTCAATTTTATTAAAAGTTATGTTACCATATATGTATTTTTACTAACAGTTGATTTTTTAGGGCTTTTATAGCAAAAGCCCCTAAACTAGACTATTACCAAAAATAATTCCGGTGACAATAAAACAAACCTAATAATACCTTATCAGTTCCTCACATTTTCCTTATTGGATTACATTACATAAGAAGTTCAACGTATTCTGGGTATTTCATTTCGGCCATTGACCGAATAGAAATGCCTTAACTATGGAGTGGGAATTTTGATTTGTTTTCGTCTCCGTCTGGGTAAAAATGTTGGTCATTGGCTTACTCCGGTCTTTGAGCGTAACATACATATCCACATATGTAATAAAGTCCATTTAAATATGCTGTGTGATTACGTCATCAGCTTGGGAACTTTTTAGCGGCTTTAATTTTTGTAATTTTTGTAATTATGAAGTTACATGTCAATACCAAATCAATCACAATATAAGTTCGTTTATTTATGTCAAATTAATCTTATGTAACATATGATTATCATAACATTTTAAGCAGGTAATCAGCTGATCCTTATCAATTTTAAGGACGTACCAAAACTCGTCCCCAGAAATAAAATGGAGTAATTAGTTAATCTCTTACTTGAAAAAGTATCCCTAAACTCGTCCCCAAGAAGACTATGTCCTCAAAAATAGATGCTTGAATTTGTTCCCGACGTTATCGCATTATGAATCATCAATATAGCTACTTATTAAAATCTATAGATTAACACTATTCATAAAATATTTTTTCATATATTTATAAAAAATGGAAAACTCAGTAACAACCACAAAAAACATTTTATTTAAGAATCGGTATACATATATATATTTATTTAAGAGTCTGTAAGGTAACAGAAATGCTTGTTTGTGATTCATACAAGTACATTCAACTTATTAAAATAAGCTATACATTTTACAAAATCCAATCTTAGAAACATCCATATTTATACTCATCGACTTTCCTAGCAACTCACTGCTTACGTCTACTGGATCGCGTATTCTTGTAAATTCACCACATTTTGACAATTTGTGTTTGGTAAAGTTTACAGAAACTATAGCACATAACTTCCACGTCCACTCAAACTGACAAAACTTTCCATATTTTCTCACACCTAAATAAAATACATTTCTTAAAGGAATGCCTCCCTACTATCATTTCAAAATGAAATATAAATCTAATATGAATGAAAAGTAATATACACTTTTGGTAGAATTTGTATTTAATAGTCAACCATCTATTTATATTTCCAAGAAAGTATAAATCTCTTAATCTCTTGTCCGGGGACAAATTCTGGTAGGTGATTAAAGGATCTTAATTAGTATAGCGACGAATTATGGTTGTAGAAATTAGGTACTACCTGCTCGGGGCCGAATTTAGGGATGCCCCATTTTAATATTTGATAACGTTATGAATAAACATTGAAGTGTGTTTATGTTAAGAAAGCATCGTAGTGCACATTTTTTTGTTTCCGGATTTTAACACATGAATTAAAGTTTATATAAAAAATACATAGACATGTTATAGCAACGGATTATAATTACTGACTAACTACAAATTTGCGTGAAGCGCGTATATATAATAAAGTATGAATATGCTGGGTCAGCAAATCTTGATGGATGGATGGTACTATAATTCCTCCCCCATTAGATTCAGCTTCTGATTGTCAAAGAGGAAGTTCATCACCTTGATGTCGTCTTTGGAGAATTTTATTAATAACTACATATGATCGAACAGTTACTATTATTCCATATGTCAGGATGGAACAGGCACTAGGAATCAACGAGATTTTATAAGGAGTTTGGAGCATTGGAACATTTTGGATGAATGATGTTTTAATCTTTTGAAGATCATCTAGGTCCAGGTGTTCTAGATAGATATTGGCAACATAGGCAGTTGGTGAACTTCCTTCAAAGTGTTTTTCGGGAAGAAGGATTGGCTGGCTCAAAGATGTTGATTCTTCGTTCTTGATGGATTCAAATTTATTGATTGCTTGACAATGGGAATGTCAAGTAGGTGTGTTCCCACAAGTCGTAGAATTTCTTCTTGTTCATTACATTAAAGATGAACAGTTTCTTCAATTGGGAATAGGCAAATCCATTGATTGGTATTATCAAGTTTTCTAATTGATGACTGTTTTATTGTGATAAGTGTCTGCTGGCAGTTTGAAATATTTTTAATGTCAAGTATTATGATATCTTGAAGTTCAATATTATCACATATGAACATCTTCTGTTTAAATTTTATGCAGGAGTTGTCAAATAATGAATATTGCAATCTGTTTCTCACAACAAATTTAGTTCTTGGAATAATTGCCTTAAACTGACCCTTATTAAAAACTGGGATAGGATATAGGTGATGTATCAGGAATTCATCAGGGAAAACAATAGGGATGCGTAAGATGCTTCAATAATTTCAGATGGTATTATCATTTGATTGATTTACGGGATTTAAAAATTCATTTAGATCTGGATATTCGTAAGGAGATGGTAGAGTTATAGTGTCACTGTTTAGATATTGAGGTTGCATTGGTGTCTGGCATATATTGTTCTGAGGTATTTGCGGGTTGTTTCCGAAAGTTATGTTTTCATGGTTTTGAAATCCAGGATATTCTTTAAGTATTTCGTCAAGTTTATCCCAAAATGTCTCCTTAGTATGAAGTTCTACTCTGGACAGGGCATCCGCATTAGTATTCAATTTACCCTTTTTATAAATGATTGTATAGTCAAATTCTTCAAGCTTTATTCTCCAACGCATTAGTTTCGAAGATGGATATTTGATCGAAAATAGCCACTGCAAGGGTTTATGATCGGTGAAGATGTTGAATTTGCTTCCATATAGGTATGGCCTGAAGTATTTTGTTGCCCAGACTATGGCTAGAAGTTCTTTCTCGATGGTAGAGTAATTTTGTTCGGATTCATTTAAGGTTCTGGATGCATATGCTATAGGAAGATCTTTTCCTATAGCTCCTTGTGATAGAACTGCGCCTAGAGCTACATTCGAAGCATCTGTAGTGAGGTTAAAGGTTTTTGTAAAATCAGGGTACTGAAGAATTGGTTCGTTGATTAAAACATTCTTACTTTGCTCAAAACAGGATAGATATTCGTCATTCAATTTAATTTGAGCTCCTTTTTTAAGACATTTAGTGAATGGTTTTGTTAAATGTGCAAAATTACTGATGAAGCGGAGATAATATCTAAGAAGTCAAAGGAAAGCTTTAATTTGTTTTGGAGTTTTAGGCATTGGGAAATTTTGAATCGCTCTTATTTTGTCGAGGTTAGGTTTAACTCCATCTGGTGTTACGACATGTCCTAGGAAGGCGACTTCTTTCCTGAGGAATTCTGACTTGTCCAGTTCTATCTTAAAGTTAGATTCTCTTAGCCTGTCGAACATGCTTTTTAATCTCTCAATATGCTCTTGTAGCGAAGTAGAAAACACGATGATGTCATCTAAATAGACCATGCACTTTTCGTTCTGGATTCCACGTAGTATGTTATCCATTAGGCGTTGGAGTTTGGCTGGTGCAATTTTCAAGCCAAATGGCATACGAAGAAATTCGTAGTGGCCATTTTCCGTGCAGAATGCTGTCTTCTCTATATCCTCGCTGTCCATCTCGATCTGATGGAATCCACTGGCCAAATCTAAAGTTGTAAAATGCTAGCAACGTCCAAGTTTGTTCAGTAGATCATGGATGTTGCTCAGAGGGTGTTTATCACCGATGGTCTTCTCGCCATTTCTGTTATCCTGTGGCATCAACCTTTTTTGGAACTATCGAAATGGGTGATGACCATGGAGAGTTACTGGGACGTATAATGTTTGAGTCGAGCAAATAAATGGATACTGATATGTCTTACTATATAGAGGGGTTTCGTCAAATGTTCTTATGTGATGTTTAACTCTACTGGTGAATGTGAGTGGCATGTTTTCATTGTAGAATATATCTGAATAATCTCGACATAAATATATAGTTATCTATTTTTCTTCACTATTTAAATGATCTGTTCTTATCTTTGAAACATCTAAACTTTCATTTGATTCTACGTTATAGTTATTTATTGAAATATTTCTATCAATGTTTTCTTAAAATTCTTCTACATAAATGTGTTCTGAAAGGTCAAGCACCTTTGTTTCATCTGTATTGTTGAGGATAGTCGTCACAGCAGTTCCGTTTTTAGCTGAAGTATGGCATTCCGGTATTTTGCAGTTGTGTATCTTCAAATGGGGTACAAAACAACTTGTTCTACACGTGGGGAAATGGTTACAATGTATGAGCTTGAATTTCCAACAATATGATAATTTAATTTTATTTTAGCATATGGTGTGATTAATAAATGATTTCTGAA
This sequence comes from Crioceris asparagi, assembly GCA_958507055.1. Lineage (NCBI taxonomy): Eukaryota > Metazoa > Arthropoda > Insecta > Coleoptera > Chrysomelidae > Crioceris > Crioceris asparagi. The sequence continues at coordinate 58,611,768 of OY293826.1, read as the reverse complement.
ATCTAGATTCACTTTTAAAAAATTGAAGTTATAGAGGCCAATCAAACAGTCAAATATATTGTGAAATTTGAACAGGAGAAATTTTAAAGTACCTTTCATCTTAAATATCTTGACTGTGGATACTGCAAATGGTTCATTACGAATACAATTTGGATAAAATTTAAAAGCTAAATTGGGAATAATGAATGATTTAGTAGATCCACAATCAATTCAAAATTTCAGACTATATTCTGGAAGTACTATATATGGTAGTTCATTTGATTTCGTTAAATTTAATGATATAATTTGAGATGCTAAGGTTGAATTATGGGATAACTAACTGAAAATTTTCATCTGGGTCTTCGTGTGGATATGAGGCAGTATCATATCCTACGTTATCGTGACTTTGTTAATTGTCAGTGCAATCGTCATAATTAGGTTCGTAGGGTTCAGTTTCGTTGTATTGTTGAGTTTGTTCCACTTCTGTTTTATGTAGTTCTTCAAAAGTAAAATTCGGAGGACGCCTATCTGATGTGAAGAATTTTTGTCGTTGTGTGGTATTTCGAGTAGAAATACTCATTGGTGTGGGCTTATTTGGATTAAAATTATGAGGTTGTCTGAAAGTGTTTCTTGTCGACCACACATCGGAGTGGGTTTATCAGGTTTAAAATTAGGATTTGGCTTAAATACGTTCTCACGTCTATTCGGGCCAAATACTTGTGCATTTGAAAAATATTTTGGTGTAGGTAAATTAGGCCTAGGGCGAATCTGTAGAGGCTGTTGAGGTAAATTCATTTGATTTCTAAGAAAGTTGTTGGGGGTATGTGTGTTAAACGGAGCTAGTTGACGTGGTGGACAACAATTACTTGGAGATTGTTTATGTGGGATATTTCTTCTAAATGTAGGATTGTCTTTCGAAATATTTTTATTAGTGTATGACTGGAAAAAATTCACATTTTCTTCTTGTAAAACAAACTGAAGGGCCTGATTTAAGGAAACAGGCTGCATACATCTAATAGAGCTACATAACAGTTCTCGGAGTCCTGCTAGAAATGTTCTTAAAGCTAAATTTTGATAAAGTAATCTTTTCACTGCTTTCGCTTCTTCTGTTCGTTCGTGAAGGTTTACGTAACTACAAAGTAAGTTCAACATGTGTAAGATACGGTCATGGTATTTCTGAGAATGTTCGTTATTCGATTTTCTTAGCATTATTAGATCTCTATGAAGACATATCTCATCTCTCTGATCACTAAAATGTCTTGTCAGAATATCTAATCTAAATCTTTCTAATTAGTTGGACATTGTACATTAACAATTGACATAGCATTTCCTTTTAATTTTGATATTATACTATTAAGCAGATAAACATTATGAAAGCCATTAGCATTTGCCTGATCATGAAATTGTGCTATGATAGAAACGCTTACAGAAAGAAACCTATTCAAGTCATTTGGAACTCGAGAAAAATCTGGTATGCAATTTAAATATTCCGGTTTGAATTGAGTCATATTATTTGAGTAATCGCTAGTTATATTATTAAGAATATAATTTCTAAGTATTTGTCTTCGGTTATTATAGGATTGAGCTTGGGGGTCAGTTGAAGGTATTTCCAAGTTCATTTCTTCTAAGATAGTTGATAGATTTTCAGACATAAAGACATAAAGAAATTAAAGATTGGCAATTACAGTAAAAGAAAAACTCTGAGCATTGCTAACCAATTATAAGGAATGAGAGCTGATCCAGTTATGTGGGTCCAAATCAGGTTGATAGTCCTTGCAAATCGTGGCGATGCGGTCCCAAATTTCGGTGATCCGGTTGTGGTAGAACTCTCCTGTTCTTCAATAGATTGGGATACCAGCGATTGATGATCCACTCAGGAACAACTCTATCACTCTATAATTACCAATTGTTCGAAAGTCCGATTAATCGTTGAAACGAACACTGATCAATCGATTTCATCAATTCCGGACAATCCTACTGACTGCGCCAATTAAAGTTTATACTCGAGAGATTGCCTTTTTAAAAATTATTTATTACACAAAAATTACATAGAACGGATTATAATTACTGACTAACTACAAATTTGCGTGAAGCGCGTATATATAATAAAATATGAATTTGCTGGGTCAGCAAATCTTGATGGATGGATGGTACTGTAATTCATGTTTTCGTTTCAGGGTCCCCTGAGTCTAAAAAACATATATTCAGCTATGAGTTTTTCTGTCTATCTATCTGCCAGTCGTTTTGTGTCAAGATTATCTCCGAAACGGCTTGACTGATTTTGTTGCTTTCCTTTTTTTGTTTCGCAGGGTATCGATAATATTTACCTGTCACTCTGTCACAGAAGATAGGCATCCTCCTAACACTAGTCGCTAAGAATTATCCGAAAAACTTGTTTTGACCAACACTGTTGTTCGAAAACACCTCTAATATTCTTGGTAAAACTTAACTAATGCTGGTACCAATAGTCATGACTCAAGCTCGAGCAAGTCGAGATTCAGAAGAGTCAAACTGATTTAAGATTAATCTAATATTTTTTTTGTGACAATGTCCTGTGTTTTATAAGATATTACCTACTTATTGGTACCTACAGACAGGCTTATATTATAAGAATTATATGGTGTATGGGGTGTCTGAAACTTTTTCACGGATAGGGTCGTTAATTTATTTCACAGTGTGTATCATTATTGAAGGGAAATATTTAAACTGGAAACTCTGGCTCAAAACTGAACATTTAACCAAACTCACATACAAGAACCAGGAACTCACAGTGTCTTAATTGAAAATTTAAAATTGATTTGAGTCAAGTTTTTTAAAACTATTGAGTAGTATGCATTTTATTCTTGGCACGAAGTGACAGAAATACTTAATTATATTGAATGTTAATTCATTTTACTACTATCAGAGGCGCAAGACAGCGGCAAGAGAGAGTTTGACCCCTCCTAAAGTCTATGCTACTGGCGGAATTGATATTTTAATATTTTCTTTCTATGAAAATATCCTACCCTTTCTAACTTTCGATAATTTACAAATTTTATGAAATTTTAAAGTTAGACACTAAGCTGCACAACTATTTTAATTTGTATTGTGTATTTATCATCTCATTGTTTTTATTAGATTACATCCATTACGTAACTATCTTTATTTTTAGGTATAGGTATTATTGCGACTGACAAACAATTTTCCTAATCTAAACGATCAATAAAAATTAGAGCCACCTAGGTTTACCAAATCTAAAATAATTGTAAATATTTTATATAAGGGTATTTGAAGAATTTTTTACATTAATACCAAAAAAAAAATATTAAATAATTTTACAACCTTCTGTATAACTTTAAATATTTATTGAAATAATGAATTCATCGTTTCATAGAAGGCGTTGGTTTATGTACAAATAATGTGCTAATGAACTATAAATTGATACCTGCCTAAATTACAATTCTGCCAGTGGCGTAGAATTTAGGATGTCAAATTCTCTCCGGTCATCTTTCTGGGGGTAGCAATAGCAAAATAGACTATTATTCAACGTAATTTAGTATATTCTACACACCTATATTTCCTGCCATTAATAAATGGATATAACCAATAGTTTTGAAGTATTGGACACACATTAGATTCAAATTCATTCAGAAACTTGTATTTAACATAGTTACCTATCGCATACCATATCTACACCGTCGATCAAGTATGAAAGGGGTACCATCAATAGTTTGAAAATACTAGCCCCAAATCAAACTAAATTTTCAAATAGAATGGGCCAGGTTTGGGAAAAAAATTTATATTTGGAGCCCAAGACTCTCCAGACAAAATATTTCCCTTTAATAACGATACACCGTCTATATTAAACGCAATTTCCATTGAAAATAGAAATACATATTTTAATTTTATTTCAATACATTGCTTTCAAATAAATTGTACCTAAAAAAGACAATGTGATTTATTAAAACTCTATTGTTTAGTTATTTTTTAAGACATATATATGAATGCACTGTCTGGAAAGACACGGCATTTCATAATAGATATTTCAGGCGGTACCTAATTATACTAGACACTTATGGTGTCAAATAGGTAAGTGTCAGCTGTACCTATTTACTGATCTTTTATGATGAAAGTGTTCCCGTCGCTCTCGCACAATAAACTTTTTATCGAAGGCGGATTTAAAATCACATTTTGCATTTTGTTTCGACTTAGGGCGCATGCTCGAGCACATCACGTTTATTATAAAACATCAGTAACGAATAAAGCCTTTGCATAATGCTGCTACAAAGAATTCCGTTCTGTTTCAGTATAGTGTCGCTCAGTGCGTTCTTAAGCAAAGCCTCTAGTAAAATAATTTGTCCATACTAGAATTATTTTCTCGATTCTTTTTCGTGAGGATTCCAATCCATACCTACTAACTTGACAAATAATTGTGCTTGATAATACTTTTTTATACTGCACTGAACAATAGAAAATAAAATTAATTATACTGGTGCTGACACTGTGCAGTTATAGGTAGTTGTTCACTTATACCAAATAAGATAGTACTTACCCTAGACATCTAAACAGATGTGTGTTCAGATGTCTATGGCACTTACCTTATTACCCATTCTTGACTGATACTGATTATTATTCAGAGATCTCAAAACATCGCGTCGGAAATACACATATTTCAGACTTTACCAATGTTGCAACTCCGAAACCGCACATTTAAAAAAACGTCCAATTAAAATGTTGTTGGATATGGTCCCTTTGTCGTCTCAAATCTTCGGTTTTACCTCATCCCCCCTTTAGGAGAAGTTTTTAAGGGGAAGGACATGTTGAATTTCGATTTTTGAGACATGATAATAAAAAGAATTACAGCAAAATATGTAAGCTATTATTTTTGATTTTCAGATGGATTATGATCCAATTTTTGAAAGATTGGAATTTGTATATTATAATAAAAACGTTGCAAAAACTAAACCTCAAGTGGTAGTTAAGAAGTTCAATAGAACCAATTTTGCTTTAGATATGAAGTTGGACCTCCTGCAAGATTTGGATGGGAAAAATCTAGAGGTAGGTATATAAGAAAGTGCTGTGAAGCTGTTTTTCATTTTGAAAAGCTGATATGGGTACTATTGCAATACCCCATACTAAAATCAGCTTACAAAGGCGGCTCATGTAAACAAATGATTTCACTCTAGACAAGGTCGCATTCAGAGTCACTCGTAATAATTTAGAAATAAATAATTTAAAAGAAAATTGAACCGACGTTATTTGTTAGTACACTGAAAAATACAAAATAATATTAATTCTCTTGGTGCTGTTACTTTTGAAGTTGTGCAGTTGCAGTTATATTGATAACTTTTGGCACCAACTTCACAAGTAGGTAGCAGCACCAATAGAATTAATATTATTTTGTATTTTTCAGTGCACCAACAAATAAAGTCGGTCCAATTGTTTGTAAGAAATATTTATTTCACACTTATGAGTGTAACATTAGTCACAAAAATCGATGAACGTTCACTAGTACCAGTGAAGATAGTACTTATCCTATTATCCACCTATATTCTTTGCTTCTTGTTGTTATTATTGAGATCTCAAAACATCACTGCGGAAATACGCATAAGTATCTTAGATTAAACCATTTTACCACCGCTTAACTCGAAAACCGTAACTCTAAGGAAAAAATGTTTATTATAAATGTTGCTACAAATAATCTGGTCTTTCATATAGTACCCACAGATTTTCAATTTTCGAAATAAATCGCAAAAATACACATATTTAAAAATTTCCAACATCTCCAATATTCAATTTTTGCTGTGGAGAAGGCGATTTCTTTCGAAAATTGAAAATCTGTGTGCACTACATGAAAGATCAGATTATTCGTCGCAACATTTATAATGATTTTTTTTTCTTAGAGTTACGGTTTTCAAGTTGAGCAGTGGTAAAATGGTTAAATCTAAAATACTTATGCATATAAACCGTAATTCTTTTGAAAAAATGTTCAATTTAAACGTTTCCGTGTATTGTCCTATCCTTAGTTGTAACACCTCAGATTTTCTAGAAAATTTGCCTTCTCCACCCCCTTCGGGGGCTGTTCTTGGAAGGAAGAAGACTTCGGATTTGTGTTTTTATGAGTATGTGACTATTTCTCATGCCTGCTCTTTCAAATGAATTAAAATTAGAGTACGATTACCTACTATATAAAACGCGCCGACGAGCTAAAAAAAAGCAGACATTGGAATTGTATACCTCCTCCGTTCGTGGTTCGTCGGTAAAAAAAGGTGGTGTCTATTTTCTTGGTTTGCTTATTTTGGTTTTATGTTTACCTTCCGTTTACTGGGGTACTGGAGATGAATCAGGAATTGTAGGCGATATTGGAGTTATAGAAAACTGATGGTTTTCTAAAGGATAAATTGGAAGAATAACTAAGAAAGTTTGAATACCTAATCAAATTATTATCCAAGCAGAAAATTTCAGTTTTGTTTACTAAAATATTCTGGGTGTCCCTTACTAATCAAGATATTAAGTCGATTCAAACACTATAAATTTTTGCATTAAAAAAATACTTAAAATTGTCGATTCTTCTAAATGTCGCCCTTGAAAATTCAAACCCCATCCTTAAAATTTCAGATTCAGCCCTGTATATTTTTTAACCTATCATCGTAAAATGTGTTTTCACTTTTTATTATTCTTTTCCGATTGAACATTATTTTTCACATAGAAGAAAAGCAGTTGAAAAAACTGGCGATTTTTGTTAAAGTGTTATTTATAAGTAAACAGTAAACTGGAAAAATACAGAAAATTAGAATTATCGAATAGGAAAATGTTATTTTCATTAATTGTTAAAGCGATTTCTCTTCTAATTTGAATCGTTTTTGTTCGGTGATTTACTATTTCTTTCTAATCCTATTCTCAATGGTTCAATTTCTATTTCATCCATAATGTTCTCCAACTTCCACAGTTCAACTTCTACTTTTTGCTGGACATGTACGCATTTTCTCCTTTTTTCTGAAATAATATTTTCCATATCTGCGAATTTGAAAGTTGCGTTATTGACAGCAAAAAATGTTTTAACATCAGCTCAATAGTAGTCTAAATATGAGAAAAACTACTGGACTCACCCTGTATAGTTTACTTGTTGTGAATCTACTTTAACTTGTAAAATCAGATACTTTAATTAAGTACTCCATACACCTTTTCAAATTATTAAAAAAGCCTGAATAACATAGGCGAAAAACAAATCTATTTATGCAATGCAAACACGACAGGAACAATCATAAATAAATAAACAATCATAGATCAGAGAATGGCTTCAAACGGTTTCAAGCACGCGGTGATCAAGCATTTATCATTGATTTGTCTGGCCGCATCATTAAGTTGATTCTGGTATAGTAAATTAGATTTTCACACATGCTTAAACGTCTAGAAAGAAAACTGACCGATACACCTCTCTTATTTATATCACTCCATATTTTCGATCATTTGATCCATTCTCTAGTTAAATTGCTTTTTCCTATCATTAGGCTGTTTCAATTAGGTACCTACAGATCGCTAATATTCTCCATCCATGATCTTAAGAATATTTTTCAGTCCTTAAACAAAGTGTTTGTTCTATCAAGTAATGTATATAAGTTCACTGGTATAAATATCAGAACAACTCCTTGTCAACTTTGGAATGACAATCTATTTGGAATCGCAAGCACGCTCAAAGTTCATGGTAATTTAGATTTCTGCAATCTAAGAAAGGTAAGACAGTACTTTTGAGTATGTAGCTACCTATGTAAGAAACTTCTTGAGATATGTATATTTGAAAAAAAAATACCTACTCATTTAATAAATTTTAAAATATTCTTTTGCAGGGTTTGAAAGTTGTCAAAAATTTCTGGGCAGATACATCATACTTCCCAGCAACAGTGCCGCATTATTCTTATCGAATTGAGTTTCATGTCGAATTTAGAAATGGAACAAAACTCTCTCAGATGGACTTATACGGTAAAGCTGTACCAATTTTTTAATAAAATTTTACTTGATAGTGTGATGAGAGACAATACGAGCAATAACAGGAAAATTATTATGATATAGGTAATATACAAGTGTTTGGATTTTATCAAAAACTTTTGTATTTTTTATATTGCTTTTCTAAACCAATAAACTGTCTTAACAATTTTCCATGAACTCTGCTTCTTTATATTGTTATTCTTAAATAAAGCATTAGAATACACTTTGTATAATGTTTGCATAAAATGTGTTGTTTCAAATTATTGAGTTATCATAAATGCCAGAGACAACCAGGGTTGTGTCTCTGTGAATGTGTATTAGGTATTTGTCAAAGATGGTTTTTTGTATTTTATTTAATATATTATTATATATTTAATACTTTAACAAATTTATTGATTGAGACAATATTTGGTAGATAAAGTTTTCCGTTTATAAAGAAAAATAGTAATATTTTCGTTGGAATAAGTATTTCAAATACTTTTTACGAAACTTATAAGGAATGCATAAGTTGCCATCTATTGACAGTCCGATTAACTGATGTTCATGAAAGCTTTTGTATTCACTTATCTAGACTCATTACGCAAGTGTATTTTTAACATACATATACAGGGTGAAGCATCGAATACGTCACGGCTTGGTATGGAAAACCATGAGATATCATCTAACAACTGTTTTTAGTGGTGGACAAAGAATTTTCATATGCACGATGTAAAATTATTTTGAACTATCAAAGCGCTCCAGAAAGAATATAGGTGCATATAATTTTTAAACGGAGCTCTTCAATTTAATTGATATTTCAGGACCAATTTGAAGTACACTGCATCCCATTTTGGTTGAGACAGCCAGGTATCTGGGTTGTTGTTGTAGATAGAACCTTGCGGTTTTCGCGGACCTCTGTCACGTTTTTGTGAAACTCAAGATGACCTAAGCAGAATTTAAATCTGCTTGGAACAATGTATAATCAATTGTAGAGTGAATAGAAGAGAACAACTTCAGATCATCTGCAAATAATAATTTTCACCTGATATAACAGTGGCCAGATCATTAATAAAGATCAAAAACAGGAATGGCCCCAGAATATAACCTTGAGGCACTCCTGATGTGGGAGTGACAAAATGAGATCTATGTCCCATATATTCTACATACTATTTACTATCAAATAAATGGGAGTCGAAGAGCAATAACAAATTGTTACAGTCCCCTAAACAGTTTAACTTATTTATTAATATGAATATTTCCAGCTGGTCAAAGGCCTTACGGAAATCTGTATAGACTACATCCACCTGCCCTTTATTGTCCAAGATTGAAGCGGTTATGTGTGTGAAATGGGCAAGGTTTGTTACAGGACTACGTCTCTCCATAAAACCATGTTGCCATGGGCTAATTAAATGTTTGGTGTAGTTATATAACGAGTCTTTCAAAGATTTTTGAAAAATTGCAGATCGAAATTCCCCTGTAATTCTGAATCAGTGACTTATCACCCTTCTTGAACACAGGACAAACTCGTGAAACCTCCAAATATCAGGATAAACTGATCTTTTCAGAATTAAGTTAAATATATGATATAGGGGTTTGACAAATACACTAGCACAATCCCTGACATTAAAATAAGGAATAAGGTCTGCTCCAGCTGTATTTTTACAAGGAATTTTCAAAATAGTCTTAAGTATCTCATCTTCCGTTATAAGCGATTCATCAAAAAACAAAATGCATTAGCAACATTCACCTCATTCACCATGTTATATGAAAACTGAAAGACACTACTAAAATATTTAGCAAACTCGTTAACTATATCAGATGGTGTTTCACAAGCAATACCCTCAGTATTATACATAATACAAGGAATTCTGGAAACATTTTAGGCTGCACTTACTTGGTTCTTAATAGTAGGGCGCAACTGCTTAAAATTTTCGAAATAGTTTTACTGGTTAGTTTTACTGGTTAAGAAATCGTTGAAAACCATTAATTGCCACGCACTTTGTATCACTTGCGAGTCACATTGAAATCCCCCATAATAATCACTTTGTTGTCAGCAAAAAAAACAAGTAAAGCAAATGCATCTAAAAAGTTGGGAAAAATATCAATTGATACTTCAGGAGGTATGTACAAAACCAGTACAAATAAAAATAACTGCGGGTTCAGGTGAATTTTACACCCCACTGTTTTTGAAAATACAAATAAATTGTGGGCATTGACAGATCCATGGTGACTGCACGAAGGATACTTCCAACAGAGATACTTATTCCTCTCTATAGAATCAACATTTTTTTCACTTCTACACCATGTTTTATTTAATGAAAATTGCAGTTTTTCTTATAAGCGCAATAAAAATCATTAAATATGACATTCCTTAGTTAAATGAAAATATAAAATAAGTATACCAAACATTTTTTTCTTAATGACCAATCGATTTATGATACGTCACTGGTAACCTAAGGCGCCATATGCAACAACCATTTCGGTCAACTGTCAAAATCCATTATCCTCCTTCCTTTCAATTCTTTATTCATTGGTTAATATATTGTCTTTTATAACTTTTGCTTGCACCCAACAATTCGGGTGAAATGCAATCTTGCAATTACTACACTCACGGAAGTTAACAACAGCTTTTTCGAAAAATTTGCACTGTTTTTTAAATAGTTTTTATTACTTTCGGTTCTTGTATCAATGGACTCTGCAGCGATTTCTCAGGCCCCATACGGTTTAGAGACTTGAAATTTTGAATTCTTACTTAGATCGCAGACATCTCGCCGCCTTTTAAGCTCCAAGTGTGATCCAATATTGGTAATTATAATTATCTCATTCAATCTCATTCAACCAAAATCATTATTTTGTCGACATGGAACGACAATGGGATCCGTCACTGGAATTACGCACGAACATGGAGCGTATATATACGTTTTGTTCTCTGGTTTATAGGTACTTTCTGGAAGATCGTCTATGGTTATGTCGCAATTGTCAGACGTCAGACGTTATTGTTAATTTAAAGTTTAATTTTGTGTTCTGGTAGACAAACAGTAATTTGTTATCGAATTGCTGTTGCTGGCAAACACATATACATTAGTATAGTTAAAATCGAGAAAAGGATAGCAATAGTAGGTACTCATCGGTACGGTTTAAATCTTAAATGCCCAATAAAAACTTTTCTATTTTTTTTCAAAAATTTCACTTGTTAACAATATCATACATTGAATATAACACACACAGCTTATAGTCGGTTGCATACTTTATGATTATGATTGATGATGTTTATATTAAGACGTATTGAGAAATTGTGTCAATTATGAGTTAGCGAAAATGGACATCAACTTGAACAATTCAATGAATAAGTTTTGTGTTTTGTTATGAATTAGTGTTGGTATTGTTTTTGTTTCTTTCATGAAAAATTTGCATGTAATATTCTGTCAACTGGAACTTTTTTGTATGAAGAAACAATAGCCCACTATTAAAATTCAATATTTTAGTGATTTTGGAGCATTTTTAAAAACATTATGTACATATATTATATATCATTTTGAAGTAAGAAATAAGGAAATTAATGAAATAATAAAATACAAGGTGTTTTATTGAAAAAAGCATAAGTTTGAGTCGTATATCCATTATCATACCCCGAAAAAAATAATTACATACGCCAACGGATTCTGCATATAATTATGTATGGGATAAGTTTTTAATTCGAAATTATTGCTGAGAAACTTCGTAGATCTGTGGGGAGTCCAAAAAGTGTGAATTTTCAAGAACACCCTGTAACTTATGAACGAAAGCATTTAGGCAAAATCTGTTAAGGCCATCTTGAGTTTCACGAAAAAGTGACACAGGTCTGCGCCAACCAAAATGGGATACACTGTACATGAAGATTTTTTGAATTGTAGCTACGTAAGAAGAGAAAAATTGTACTTGAATTAATTATCAATTTTCAACTTCAGTAATAGCTTTGATTGTCTCATGAATGTTAGAAAAATACTCGCATTCATACTTCAAAGTGAAAAATTATGGAGAATGTTGAAAAATATAGTTTGAAAATTTAATTATTAGATATAGATAGATTTTACATTCAAATGGAAACTATTTGCACATTCCTAGTATGTTTCGATCTGTATTAGGGTTTCTTATACCCCAACCCAATAGAATTCTAGAATCTGGCATTTTTATTTTAAAGAGAAACACTAACCGAATATTTTTTTCGAATCCATTTAGACAGCTTTTACTTCGGTTTCATGCAAAATGTTTTTTTCATGGTTCTGATGATTGGTGACTGTTATGCAGAAAGAAAATACAATAAGAGAGTGTCTAATAGATAGAAAAAGTTGGCGACATCGTTTTAGTTACAGTGGGACTAAGTCGGAGCGCTACCGTCGCCGATGTATGATTAAGCAAGGACATTGAGACTATGTCATTCCTTGTCATTTGACTCTACGTTTTTAGGAAATAGTCCAGAGACGTATGTTCTGTATCGTCCTTTCAAATTCTTAGACATTAACGGTCAAATTAATATCACCAAACATAATCAAATATATTGCGCTCAAGCCAGAGGTCAATGACTTATTTAACTTATTATAATCTGAATTTAATGATAGTGGAAACAAGAAGCTGTGAATTTGCTATAATGCAATAAATTTAACTTCAAACTTAATAAAGGTAAGTCGAGCCAGAATATGAATGTATAGAAAAGATTATTTCGGTCTTGGTGGTTTGATAGATACCATTTTTACAAGATTTGAGATTAAACAAAGTATTGCTGTCCGTGGAAGGAACTGAATCCCCAAAGACAGAAAAATACATTAATAATGAATACCTACACTTGTATTTTCTTACTAAGGATATTGGTAAGTACCCTGTTATTGGCTTGTACAATTATTGTGAATACCTCTTGTAGACTAGGTAAATTTCTTCATCATGGTTACGCAGATACATCTTGCGATAACCGTTTTGTTGTTATACATTCTATAATAAAGACTATAAAAAGATTATTTTCAATTTTTCTGATAATTACATCGACAAGAAACCGTAATGATTCAGTATTGTGGGCCGAGGGCTTAGAATTCACTTTGAAAAGGATTTATATCTGTGAAACTGTGTAGATCATTTTGATGTAAGAGACCAGTACGATTATAAATGCAACTCTACGACTACTACACCTGATAAAAACCTTCGCACGAAACAGGTACATTGTGTATATGATATGAATGATTTTTTAAATGTATCTACAGAAATTATAATTAAACAGTAATGTGATGATGTATATAGGTCTTCGTTTAATAATATGAAAGCAAAAAGGCCATCATGATCTTCACAGAATATAGTACTTGCCTGAGCTTTATACAAACGTGGACCTAAATGGTTGTATTTATTATATGTTCAAAGTTAATATTTACTCGTAGGTATAATCAAGAATTATATTTCTGGTTCCTGTTATTTATTCATGGTTTGGATATATTTCAAGGTATTTATTTATTTTTGATATAATTAAGATTGTATCTTCCTTTTGTTTATTTGTTGTTTTTGTTATAATTTCAGAATTATTATTTATTTGTTCTATACTACTATAGGTATATACTTCTTCTTAGTTAATAGTTGTTTTTTATATATAGAAATTTATTATGCATTTGTTTTTGATATAGTTTAGAAATTCTTGCAATTTATTTATCCGTTATACCTAATCTGTACCTCAATATTCCGTGAAACCTCTCTTCAATACTGGCCAGATATAGCTCTACAACTGCTCAATGGCTCTGGCCGAGCAAAAATTTTAATTTTCATTAGGGGAAGAGTCCCGGTAAATAATAAAGTAATCTTATTAATTTCATAAATGAACATAATTTTAGTGAATCATTAAATTCTAACATTTTATTTTTGATCAAGAAGAGCTCGATTTGTATCCTTATATGCATCTTGCAATTCCCAATTACTATTAATTATTAAGGAATCCTTTCTTATACATTGCTGATAAATTTGTTTCCTACATAAGGGTAGAATTTTGTAACATAATGTATTTATTATTGTTTTCACAATTTTTCTGCCTTTGAGTTTATTTATATACAGTTGTAATATTTATATAAATTTTTAAATAAATTATTGCAAAGGTTGTATTAGTTTCATTTTATATCCCCATTCATAGCAGCAATAAATTAAACATTTTTGCGACCGAAATGGTAGAGTTGAAATTCAAAATCTCGTGCCGTTTTCTTAGTTTATGTGGGACCAAGTCGGTGGCGCGGACTGCACAAGGTCTCAACTATTTACATGGAATATGACACTATCTTTATTGTATGTTCTCTCAGCTGTTATGATACAATGATGCTTTCCTTTTAGTTCCAAGAGCATATGCTCATGCAGCCTTGAATCATCCTGATAGCTAATAGGGCTGTATCCTATAGGATGGAACTCATTGTACCCATATGATGGCCAAATAGACGTACAAAGTACTATATAATCCACTCAGAACAGTAGTGGTGTTACGTCATAGTATGACATCTTTATCTATCAATAATGGATGTCGTAAAGATAAAAATATCATGCTCTTACGTAATTTATCTCGGAAACTACTCATTGTAGAGACATTGTAGAAAACCTAATGACTCAAGGTGCCAAAATAAAATACTGGAAATTAGTTTCAGGTTTCCTAGATGGCCGCTGGTGGGCGTAATGGCTATCTTTAAATACAAAAAGTTATGTTTTTCAAAATTTCGCCAAATTAATATAACAATAAGTTTTGTGATTTCTTAGTCTGAGTAATTATGCTCTTCACTTTTCCTCTTTCTCTAAGAATTCAGTTCTGGTGGGAGATCAAATGTTTTTGTGAATAAACATTTGTAATTTTGAAGGAGTTGAACAGATTTGATGTTGCTGGGAAGAGCGGTAAAGCAGAGAAATTGCAAAATCAAATCTATTGATATTAGTTTTCTGTCGTAATAGAATGGCAAAATGATACCCAAACAAGCTAATGTAACCTTAAAATGTCGAGAACAAAAATTTTACGAAAAAGTTCATTGGAATCTTATGGTATATTTATCGTCATCATCAAATGTTTAGAGAAAAAACAAAATTAAAAAGAGAGAAACATGATAAATGAAATACTAATATCACCAATCGAGTCATTTATGAATTCAAAATAAATCCAGCTTGTGAAGACGTTGCCTTAAGAGTCTTTTCACATACCTATATCCAAAATAAGTAGATATGCAACGTTGCCAGATCAACCAAGTGAAGTGGTAACTACTGATACTGGAAATATGATTGTGGCCTTTGTCAAGTTAGTTAGAAAAGATAACCTGAATAGCAAAAATGATCTGAAAAAGATAATAAGTGCAAGCGAATAAGTGAAGCAAGATTACCTACTGATGAAAATTGAAGGAATAAAAACAAAAGTGAAACATCTCGAGAAAAAAAAAATTACAAGAGAAAGTGAAGTTGGTAGCAGGCAAAATAATAGTACCTACTCGTTTGAATAAATAAAACATAAAACGATATAACTATAGAAAATATAACTTCTAACATAAATAGCCTATTTGTAACTAAAGTAAAAATTAGTGAGCTTAATGATTTCTACCTTCTGGGCAAGCAATACAACTACTGACGCGTAAAAGTCATTCTTGACAAAAAGAGCTATAATACAACACTTTAAAAATTTAAAAGGTACTGGAGTCAGCATTTCCAAAAAAAACAACGAGATAAAAATACTTAAAAAACATCTTGTTAAAGTGAGATGAGAAAACCCAATCCGTTATATTATAGGTAACAAGTTAGTAGTGAATAAAAAACAGTACAGTATTGAACAACTAGAAGAAATTGGTTCTGTTGGAAGAGAAGACATTAATATATTCTTCAAAAGCAACAGTAAACCGGCAACTCACAACCAAAATTAAAACAAACAAGAAAAGCAAGCGAAGTAGATGCAAACAAGAACAACTAATATTTTCTATAGAGAATTGGACCTACTCTATTAGTTGGGGCACTGAAATATACAAAATAATATTAATTCTATTTGTACTGGTAATTTTGAAGTTTTGCATTTGTAGTTAGATTGAACACTTCAAAAGTACCAGAACCAATAATATTAATATTATTTTGTATTTTTCAGTGCACCAGCAAACAACAACAATTTTGAGTAGAACATTAGTTACAAAAATCGTTGAACACTCCCTTATACCAAAGAAGATAGTATTGACGTTCGAGTTGATCCGCTTGTATACTATTTAAGTATCTTTCGCGAGTTGATTTAAAGAGTGAATGGTACTTCTAATAATGTAAGTGACTGATGAAATAACAATTAGTGAATATCCATTATTGAACTGTACATTATCAAGATAGACTATTTATACTTGATATTCTTCATTGTGAAAAGTGAAATACCTCAAAAACACATCGTTGTTGAGGTGATATACGACAACCCTAATTGCAGAGATGTTCTATAGTTGGTTGTCGATCCTTGTTATCTACAACAAACTATTAATTAAGGCTCCATCACTGAAACGGAGCACCCTTGAGGTGCTAATACACATACCGTTACCACAACCACAATTTTTCAAAATACATCTACAGAGAACCAAAATACGTCATATGAAAGAGCAGCAAAAGCAGTTCCTAAACCAACATTTTCCAAAAAAGATCAAGCCATAGTTCTACACGCAGAAGATAGCTAGGTACAGAATACTGATTCCTGTAAAAAAAACAAAGAAAAAAAGCAAAGCTGAATCACCCGCTGAATCTGGTCTTAGAGAAGAGACCAAAATGAGTATCACATACAACTGAATCATTCCAAAACCCTGCTGTTAAAAATTCATTCGATATGCCCTTTTTTGAAAGAAAAAACAATCAAAAACAGATTTACAAGGCTTTCCAAGAAACTCAAACAGCATCTCAAAAGAGAATACGTTGCAACTATAAGTATAACAAGCATAGAGTCCCAAACCCAGCAAAACATCTATGTCGAATATTATATGATTCTGACACATCTTAAGCATCACACGCATCTATCCACTCCTCATTCTAACGTTTAGCAAGCTTTGACTGTGATACAATGGAACTGCGATGGATTCTATTCACGCATAAGAACGCAGCCAACAATTGGTGTCTGAGCATTCTCCTGATGTTTTCTGCCTACAAGAAACCGACTTCAAAGACACTCACAATGATCACTTGAAGAACTATGATGGCTATCACCATATTCGAACTGGGTGTACTGGAGCCAGCGGAGGAGCATCAATATTTTTTTTCTAGTGACAAATATTCCAAAAGTTTTTCTCTAAATACTACTTTACAGGCAGTTGCAGTTACTACATGGTGTCTTCAAAAAAAACGTCATTTGTAATGTGTATATTCCACCAAGCTATAGTCTAAAGTAATAAAACAGTTTCTTTTACCATTCATCCTGACTGGAGATTTTAATGCACACAGTACTATGTTGGAGCTCAGATTCTGCATTTGGTCGAGGTAAAATTACGAAAGAAGTGGTAAACTCACTGAATATATGTTTTCTTAATAATGGCAGTAGCACATATTTTAACATTTCTTCTGGAAATTTCTCTTTAATAGATCTATGCCTTTGTGATCTCAAAACAGTCACACTACTCCCATGGTATCCACTGAATAGTCTTATTGACATTAATCACTTCCCAATCCTCATCTCCGACAATGCACCAGAACTAATTGACAGTACGACAAGATGGCGAATAGCTCAAGCTGACATGCATAAATTCAGTTCTTATATTGAAGATGAAATAGAGTTAATTAATTTCTCGGAAAACGCTAATGAAGCTTTAAGCCAGTTTACTAACTGCATTATTACTTCCGAAGAAATGCACGTCAGATAATTCTCAACAACCCCAAGAAGTAAGCTAGTCCCATGGTGGAAACAATCTTGTGCCACAGCTTTTAAAGAAAGTAATAGGAATCTTAATAAATACCGTAGAACTAGAAGCCAACAAGATTTAGTTAATTCTAAAAAACTAAAAGCCAAATACAATAGAGTAGTTAAATAAGCGAAAAGATGTTCGTGGAGTAATTACTCCAGCTCAATAACGACTGAAATCCCTTTTGGACAAATATGAACTTAAACAAAAAAATGAGAGGCAAGAATACCAGCCATCACTATTCAAAACCGTCATCAGTGACAATCAAAATAACAACTTTTCGAAACACTTAAGAAAAAACAATACAAGACATACTATGATAACGCTACCTGAAATCCAACGGCTAACGATACCATCTCAAGACTTCAAATTCCCCGTTCCATGGAAAAAGTTACATTCGCTCTTACTTCCAGAAAAAAATCTGCCGCTGGGCCAGATGACATTCCGGCAATATTCTTGAAGCAGCTGCCTATCAATTCTCCTCGCATTCTCTAACTACACTAAATGAGAAGTACAACCTTATCTGGTCACGTCAAGCATTTCCATCAATATGACGTCATTCAATCAAACTTCCTAAGAAACCGAATAAAGCATCTGGAACATTGAACTCCTACATACCTATTTCACTCACATGCACACTTTGTAAACTTCTAGAAAAGACGATTAACAAACGCTTAATTTAGTATTTTGAAAGGCGTAACATTTTATCAAAAGCTCAATCAGGATTTCAACCCAACCGGAACATCACAGACAACGTTCTACATGAAGAAATTGAAAACGCTATGTGTAAACAGCAAGATGTAATTGCGGTCATGTTTGATATAGAAAGTGCTTTTTACACAATTTGGAGACCAGGTGTTATCCAGAAACTTAAGGAGCTCAACCTAACTGGGAATACCATTTTCTAACATATTGAACATTTAAAGTGAAAATGAATGGGAAAACATGTATGTCTCTCTCCACCATGAACGGAGTTCCGCAAGGTTCGGTCCTGAGTTCAATCTTCTTTCTTTTGACTATCAACGACATATGTTCCTCCGTACAACAACCGATAAAATATTTACTCTGATGACCTCATTATGTTCTGCATAGGAAAATAAACAACTACAACATGTAACTTACTTCGAAAGCAATCTAACCGAATGGGCAAGAAGAACTGGTTTTAATTTTGCTGTTTCCAAATCTAAAGTAATTAAATTTCCATACATCACAATTGATGGGGAGCTGTTGAAAATAGCTGACCACCATAATTTCTTAAGAGTTACCTTTGATAGTAAATTCACATGGAAACAACATCTTCAAGAACTCAAAGCAAGCCGTTCAAACCGACTGATTATCCTAAAATCGTTCTCTTAGTATTGCTGGGGTGCCAACGAAGAAGTCTTGTTAAGAGTCTACTGAGCCTTAATTAGATTCAAGGTATTCAGGTTTCTCTCAACGCCTACGAATTTAGAAGCCCTGAACATCATCCAGAACAACGCTATATGTATCTGTCTCGAAATTTGTAGATCGAGTCGAGTAGAAAGTCTCAATTATGAAGAACACGAACTGCCTCTCTTCCTCCGACGTCGACAGTTACTACTTTCCTGTATTTCAAGAATATCAGCCTCGCCCTCAGAACCCTGTATACACACTGCTGCAAGAATCAACACCGCAAATTTTAAACATCTTATCAGAAACCATTAATTTGTTCGATACAGTCTGAGCACCGATTTGAAATACACCACCTTGGCATAAAATACTACTCAATTTAACACATCCATCTGTAAATACACTAAACAAAAAACCCCTAACGTGATCTTAAGAAAAGATTTCCCAGAAATAATTAAGACGATCAAGTATGACAATATAATTTTCACTGATGCATCAAAAATAGACAATGGAGTAGGACGTTCGGTGGTTACTTCACAAAGAACTGTAGAGAGTTTAGCCTGCCTATTTACTGTAGTGTATATACAGGTGAACTATATGCGATTTTAAAAGGCCTAGAAACGGTAACGCAAGAATATAAAACAGTGGCAATCTGTAAATATTCCTTATCTTCTGTATATTCCATAAAATGTATATATACCAACCATCCAGTTGTCAAAAAAAACATGAAATATGTATTAATCTTGCTCACGCAGCTGTTTCAATTACTATAATCTGGGTCCCGTCACATGTAGGAATTTGTAGTAACAAGAACACAGACCAAATTGCGGCATTAGAATCTTAATGAAACCTACCGATAGATAACATACCAATAGAAAATTACCTCAGAAGGAGAATGAAGAATATCATATCGGCAAAATGGTCTGATCATAGGAAAAGGTCATGTTCCAAACTTAGTAATATCCAACCTAACATCAGTTCATTTAAAGTACTTGGTATGAACAGAAGATGCAAAACAATTATCCATCGACTGAGGATAGGACACACAAGGTTAGCACTTGGGTATTTAATGTGCGCTGGAAACCCCCTACGTTGTGACTACTGTGACAAACCGATCACCATTAGTGCGGGTTTACGAGTTTCTTGGCGCGCGTGAGAAGCTGGCGTACGCAGATTGCTTCGCGCACGTAAACAGATTAAACGTATGGTGGCAAATATGATCATTACGAGTCATAGTGCGGGTTTACGAGTTTTCCGGCGCGTGTGAGAGGCTAGCGCACGCAGATTGCTTCGCGCACTTAAGCAAATTAAACGTATGGTGGCAAATAGGATCATTTACGAGTCATTGGCGTGCGCCACGGTCCGCCAATGTGAAATGCAGGGGCACGCGAAGAGTGTCAAATATTTCACCTGACAAAAAATACAACGCGCGCGAAGCTATGCCTGGCGCAAAGATATGGATCATGTGACCACAGCGCCTAATCACGACAAGGCATTCGACAAGTCGTCCTGCTGTCAATTTTAAAATGATTTATATATATATATATATATATATATATATATATATATATATATATATTAGGATTTCTAATTTTTGTTTTTGGCGTTATATATATATAGATTAGATTTCATTAAAATTATAAGTGCAGTTTTGATTTAGGTTATTTTGTGTGTAAATTAAATTAAATTAAATTAGTTAAATTAAGTATTAAACTAATACGTTCCAAATATTGTTGTGGTTGGCTCATATGCGTATCAAATTATCGACGCAAAACGGTCGCGAAACCTGCTAAACGTACGCGAAGCAATCTGCGTGCGCCGGCATCTCACGCGCGCCAAGGAACTCGTAAACCCGCACTTTGTCACATTTTATTAGTAAATACCACATAAACATACGCCCGAATGCAAAAGGAACGCTAAAATAAATTCTTAATTCCACCAGTGATTTCAGAGCCCTGATAAAATACCTAAAAGACTGTCGATTATACAATCTATATTAATAATAAAAATAATAATAATAATGCAAGATCCATTTTTACATCAAAACCAGTCGCCATTCACTAAAGAAGATAACACTTGGCTTATATTACATTCAGAGATATCAAAACATCACGGAGATACACATGTTCCAGACATCACCACTGCAGTAACTCGGAAACCTATGATTTTTTGAAATATAATCAATTTAAACGTTGCCGGATATGATCTCTTCTTCAATTTTATCGTCTAACATTTTTGGTTTTCGAAAAAAATGCCCCTTCCACACCCTCTATGGAAAATTGAAAGTCGATTTTTATGCAATGGGACCAATTCCCAGAAAGAATCATGAAAATTGGAGCACGCTTACTATTTATAAGACGCGAACCTCTATAATACATAAAAACAATCGAATTGTATACTTCATACAGTTGTTCCGTTGGTCAAAAAGACGCCACATTACATCAAGCAAGATACATGAGAAACAATCCATGTTCTCAACAACAAAGAAGAAAGGAATTTTTGCCGCAATAGAGAAATACTATTTTTTTAGTTATTGTTATGCTTGAATTCATAGATATTCTAATAGTCAAACCGTAAAAACTGAGACATTTGTTAATTTTCATAATTACTTTTTGAAGGAGTTGTATGAAGGTAGCATGATTTTGGAATGATGCTTTTCAACAATAAAAGTTGGATAAAACATCTTTACGATTCATTGGTTTATATAAATTCGGCTACTGATCTCTTAAATGTACTTGTTCTATCTGCAATTTTTTATGGATGGTTCCAATATAAATAAATGCGATGGTGCCATGATGTATATTAAACACAAGACGACTTGAAACATGTAACGAAAATTCAAATTAAAGACAAGCACACTACAAAAAGACCGACCGACCTGTTAATCACATAACTAAGCTTCCACCCCTTGCTCGCCTGAGCTCTCATTTTATGCAATTTACGAAGTGTAACATAAAAAAAGATGAGCTGTAAGGATTCCTGATCTGGATTCGACAGTATAAATAAAGAATAACAATAAATGATGTATATTAAAAATAATATATCAGCTGATGTTACAATAATCCCAGTAAATAATAACAGTAAATTTTTACAAATCACCTAGCTTTAACTTTTGCCGTATTTCTGAGTACGTGATTGACTTTTAAGGCGAGAATACACATGCCATTAAAATAGCATTGCCATTAACTTTTATGCTAACTACTTGTTCTTGGACGTGCCAAAATACACATGCTAGTAAAACATTATAGTACAGTTACCAGTAACGTGTATGCTAATTACTTGTCTTTGGACTACTGAAAATACACATGCTAGTGGTGGACATGCTAGTTTAAATCAACTAGGCTACGATCAGATAACAAGTGATGAAGTGTGTGAAAATGGTTTAAAGTTTCTCATTTGAGAAATGAATTGAACAATATTGTAGTGTTATTAGCCACACAGTGCATAATGAAACTGATACGTACAAGAAGTACGAAACAAAAAAGGAACAAAAGAATATGGTTAACAGACTGGATAAGCAGACCTCAAGTTTATGGTGGAAGTAATAGTTTGTTGAAAGAATTGCGAGAAATTCTAAAATCATGTGCGACTGCCCCCGGAAAAGTTTGAAGAACTCCTTTCTAAGTTCAACGATAAGATTCAGAAAAATAGCAAAATGCCATTCTAGCGCGTACTAAATTGGAATTCACTTTACGATATTTAGCTACTGGTGATTCATATAGTTCAATGGAAGCATCGTACACGGTCGGAAAATCTACAATATCGCAGTTTATATATACCAGAGGTGTGTTCTGAAATAGGAGCAGCATTAAAAGATTTTATGAAGGTAAGGCATTTATTTACTCAATGAACACTGACTTTATCAGACTGATTGGGACCCGTGATCGACACGGCTTTATATATCTAAATTATGGAGGGTATATCTGAATCTTGTCATGACATTCATCGAAAATGTTTTATGATTATCTAGAAGCACATAACAATGTTCTAGAGGCTCAAACTGACAATTTTGTGACAAACTTTACCTCTCATATAGTTTCTGGAAGAATCGAGAATATATCTACTAATTCTAGAAGTAATTAATGAACTATACAACCAAGCACTGTATTAGATAAGGAGATAAAACAAATACATACTAAAAGAAATAATAACAGTAAGTACATGACAAAACATCCACGTTACCGTATATAAAAATCTGTCTACATTTACAAAAATCCCGATGGCCTGTAGTCAGCGGAAAGGTAAATTTCTCAAAATTCATTGAATTGAAATTTTAACAGCTTTTTCATTGGTATACCTACATGTTATTACATAAAAGTTGACGTATGTATCATAGTCTTGCGGTTAGAGGTTTTTGTTTTGGCTGTTGAATACAAAGCACACAGGGTTCGAGTCCACTTCAAGGCAGATTTTTTTTTCGTCTATTTCTTTTCAATAAATATACTATATATTTTTTTAATCAGGGTCTATATTAAGATCTCCAGAAAATGTACAATTACATCAAATTTATATTGAGTGTTCATGTTTTATCAATATTTGTTATTTTTCTTTATTAATTTTTATTTTTTTATCTGTGTATTTTATGAAAAATTGCTCTGAACAAAAGTTGTAGGTACTGATTATATCTATAACCTAAAATTATTTTTAATAATATTTACACAACTGCTCTTTTTTGATAATTTTTTTAAATGTTTGAATGGTCGCCATTTTGAAACTACTTACCCGATATTGCCCAATAACGAACTCGACCGAGATATTTGAGAGATTGATTTTTGTAGCAAATTTGAACTTGATACCTTCAAAACTGCGACCTCTATCGTGTTAACAAATTTCGTAATATCCCATATATATATATATATATATATATATATATATATATATATATATATATATATATATATATATATATATATATATATAAACTTTTGAACCAAATGTTTTTTTGGACTAACTTATAGACATATAACAACATGCCGTTGAAATTTTTTCGAAATTCAAAAGTGTGAACGATCGCAATAGGTATATTTCTATAAGAAATTTAGAAGGGAATTTAGATATATTTCTTGTTGTTCGGGCTTTGTGGCTGATTGAAATTTAGGGTTTGAATTTGGGATGTTATTGTTTCCACTGGGGTTCTGTCTATAGGAGGGTCGTCTAGAGTATCGTCCTGTTGAAAATTTTCCATATTTGGTTGGGTAATATGGGAATTTTCATAACAAATTTCTCTGTCACTTTCAAGATTTTGATAATATTGAAGTCCGTAATTATTACAGTAATTATTGGGACCGTTATAATAATCATTATAGTGATTTTCGGGTTGTTCGTTGACGTGGAAAGTTTTCTGTTGCCTCATGAAGTTAACGTTAGGGTTATGTGGGTTTGGCAACTTTGATTGGTTGGGGTTATAATTTGGATTGGGTCTGAAATTTGGGTTTGGCTTTTGTTCCTTGTTTGGATTTGGCCTGAAACTCGGATTTTGGCCTGGGGAGTTATTTGTGAAATTTGACTGCAGTGTGAATTGTCTTTGGGTGTTGTTTGGATTTTTAGGAAAATGATTATACAAATTCTGTGTATTGAATGTTCTCTGTCGGCATTCATTAAAAGTGTGTCCTATTCTTTGACAATATGAGCATTGGGGACTCGGAATTTTTCTTGGAATTGGTACGTTATTTGTAGGCTTATTATTTTGAGGTCTATGGGACTCATAGTAGGAGAGTTGTATCTCTCGCTTTATTCTTGAAATTGTGTATATCATATCCTTCGGATCACTGGCTCTGATTATTTGTCCTAACTTATATTCTAAGCCCGTTAGAAGTGTGTTTAATGTCATTGAATTTATAAGGGTTGTTTGAGCGTCTTTTCTGGTTGGGACATGTTATGCTTTTCAATGCAAGAGAACAGTTTGGCCTCGTGAGTCTGAAGCCGACTCACAAAACTAAGAGCAGATTCTCCTGGAGTTTGTTTAAATCTTTGGAGGTCTTGTATCAGTGAATTTAAATCTCTGGTGTCACCAAAGTTTGCTTCGAGTAACACTAGGATTTCTTTCCATGTTTCAGTGTTTCGCGAGTTGATTAGTTCTGCTGCGCGACCACGCAATCTATTTTTAATATGTAGGGTTAACAAAATTTTTTGTTGTCCTACAGCCATATTTTGTGCTGTTTTGCAGGCGTTAAGGAAGGTGTTTAGGAAAATTTGATTTCCATCGAATTCTGGGATTATTGAAAATATCTCAGATAATTTATAAGGTTCGACGTCTTGTGAACTAGTAGTGCCAGTTGTAGCACCTGAGCGTGTTTCTGGCATTATTTATTTATTTATTTAATAAGCGTATTGGAAATATATCAAATCAGATCAAAAACAGAAATAATAAAAAAATATTAACGAACTGATTTCTATCAATAATACGAGTTATGAGAAAAATAAAAATAATAATAATCAAACGAGATGATTCTTTAAATAAAATGTACTCACAGTTTGTGGAGCATTTGTTGGTTGTTGGTGGAGATGAAATCCTACTCCGTAAAGCTCGCTCCTTCGGGTTAGCGTCCGCGTTTTCCCAAAGTAGGAGAGATCGTCTCGGCACCAGGGGTTTCTGTAATTTCGGTGGGGATGAAATCCGGCTCCTCAAACGTAGCGCCAACTGGTTAGCTTGCTATCTGCTGCCTGTTCCCGATGTAGGAGAGACCGTCCTCTGCACCAGTTTCTTCTTAAACTATGTAGTTGATTTCTTCTTTGTAATAAGCTTCTTTCAGCTTGGAGAATTGGTTCTTCCTTAAAGGTTAGGAA
Organism: Crioceris asparagi; assembly: GCA_958507055.1. Classification (NCBI taxonomy): domain Eukaryota; kingdom Metazoa; phylum Arthropoda; class Insecta; order Coleoptera; family Chrysomelidae; genus Crioceris; species Crioceris asparagi. The sequence continues at coordinate 58,585,816 of OY293826.1, read as the reverse complement.
ACCACCGTTGATTGGATACCAACGTTGGGGGATCCAACTGACTGCGCCAAATTTTTATATTGGATTCTTCTTTGAAGACTTTTTAAAAAAAACTTTATTTACTTTAACAAATTTATTAGTCGACTTAATTTTGAAATAACAGGCCGAAAATGAGACAAGTACAGCAAAGAGTTCTACTCTACTAAATTTTTTACGTACTAATCCGACGATCGCTCTTGGATGTCTACTTAAATAGTTTTTTAGGTGCAAGCTAAGCAGTTTCTAGAATGTTATAAACGATTTAGATTGCACCGTTACAATTTCTATGAATAATCCTATGTTAGATGATATGATTGTTATGACAGGAAGCTGAAATATGAGGTTTCATACTGTAAGGCAATATGTTAGCTTTGAAAGATGAAATTAAATAATTGTACGTGACTTTTATAAAAATACCAGCGACAGACTGTCGCGACGGATAAATCGAGAATATTAAATATTTAAAATATAATATATCTGGATATTTCTAATATAACAACTATCTGAATCTAATATAACATATATATATATATATATATATATATATATATATATATATATATATATATATATATAGATATGATTATTATTATACATATTCTATTCTAATATGGTCATCTGGTACGGATAGCTCCTCATTTATTTAATTAATTATTAACCTTTGCCGATTGTTATTATCCACCATTATACATGCTTAATATATCGCTCATACTTGTCTCCACCGACAGTATGCGTTTTTCCACTATACTGCTCAATCAGATTGATTACCAAACATAGCATCAGTCTCCCAGACATATATCATGATTTCGAAGTTGTTGCCTCTCATCAGTATGTCGCAGGGCGAAGAGCCATATTTGATAATCAATCCTAATTTGGAACTTATACTTGTATCAATCTTCAGTCCTGCGACCTATCCTTTTTCCTCTTTTCTGAAGTTTAGAACCTTTCAAGTTCCAGTACTGAGGTTATGGTGATGGGTTTGGGAATGTTATCTCTGCTAAATGCCATCAACTCCAAAGAGCTCAGCTTCGGCACTGACTTTATAAGCCTAATTCAGATTCAGATACTGGAACCTCAGAAGAACAAACCCAAGAATCAGCTACCCAAAAATCGGGAGAGCCTACTCAATACCGAGAAAATAATCCAGAATTGAACGAATCTAATCAGTTGGCACAGCCATACAGCCAGACTTCGTCCAAACGAATTTATATTCAAAGATCGTCTGTGAAAAAACGGCAGTTGACACGCCTAATTTACAAAATACCTCGCACAAGAAAAGGATTTCAGAATAAAAATCAAACAGAAATGTCTAATACTTTTCAAAAATCAGAAAATATATCGGCTATAATACAAGGTGGAACTTCTCGACAAGTTCAGGATGAATTCCATTACTTTGAAATGAATATTGCAGCACAGTTAAGGCAGCTTCCGCTTCACGTCGCCTTGAACCTTCAGAATAATTTTCAAAAAGACTTGTGGCTCGCAAGAATTAGTGCAGCCCAAGTCCTTGACCCACATAGACCAAATTCTTCCTCAAACAATAGTTATTCAAATATGAGGTCAGGTGATAGTGATGTCTGCTTAGTGAACGTCCAAGACTTTCCATACGAACACGAAGAACAATATTTTTCAGATGATGTCAGTCAGTAATCATTTTATAATCTCTAACAAGAAGCGCCAGAATTATCCTACACAACTATCACTTGACAGTGACCTTCCTCTTAGTTCACTAAATAGGAAAGCGTGGGATACGTCTTAAAAGTGAATGTATACAGATTTTTATTTACTTCAAATAAAAGCCTTACCTTCATAAAATCTTTTAATGCTGCACCTATTTCAGAACACACCTCTGGTATATATAAACTGCGATATTGTAGGATTATCTGACCCTGTACAGTGCTTCCAGTGAACTATATGAATTAGCTAAATATCGTAAAGTGATTTCCAATTTAGTACGCGCTAGAATGTCATTTTGCCTATGAGTATTTTTAGGTAAATTTCTTATAGAAATATACCTATTGCGATCGTTCACACTTTTGAATTTCGAAAAAATTTCAACGGCATGTTGTTATATGTCTATAAGTTAGTCCAAAAAAACATTTGGTTCAAAAGTTTATATATATATATATTTTTTTGGACTAACTTATAGACATATAACAACATGCCGTTGAAATTTTTTCGAAATTCAAAAGTGTGAACGATCGCAATAGGTATATTTCTATAAGAAATTTACCTAAAAATACTCATAGGCAAAATGACATTCTAGCGCGTACTAAATTGGAAATCACTTTACGATATTTAGCTAATTCATATAGTTCACTGGAAGCACTGTACAGGGTCAGATAATCCTACAATATCGCAGTTTATATATACCAGAGGTGTGTTCTGAAATAGGTGCAGCATTAAAAGATTTTATGAAGGTAAGGCTTTTATTTGAAGTAAATAAAAATCTGTATACATTCACTTTTAAGACGTATCCCACGCTTTCCTATTTAGTGAACTAAGAGGAAGGTCACTGTCAAGTGATAGTTGTGTAGGATAATTCTGGCGCTTCTTGTTAGAGATTATAAAATGATTACTGACTGACATCATCTGAAAAATATTGTTCTTCGTGTTCGTATGGAAAGTCTTGGACGTTCACTAAGCAGACATCACTATCACCTGACCTCATATTTGAATAACTATTGTTTGAGGAAGAATTTGGTCTATGTGGGTCAAGGACTTGGGCTGCACTAATTCTTGCGAGCCACAAGTCTTTTTGAAAATTATTCTGAAGGTTCAAGGCGACGTGAAGCGGAAGCTGCCTTAACTGTGCTGCAATATTCATTTCAAAGTAATGGAATTCATCCTGAACTTGTCGAGAAGTTCCACCTTGTATTATAGCCGATATATTTTCTGATTTTTGAAAAGTATTAGACATTTCTGTTTGATTTTTATTCTGAAATCCTTTTCTTGTGCGAGGTATTTTGTAAATTAGGCGTGTCAACTGCCGTTTTTTCACAGACGATCTTTGAATATAAATTCGTTTGGACGAAGTCTGGCTGTATGGCTGTGCCAACTGATTAGATTCGTTCAATTCTGGATTATTTTCTCGGTATTGAGTAGGCTCTCCCGATTTTTGGGTAGCTGATTCTTGGGTTTGTTCTTCTGAGGTTCCAGTATCTGAATCTGAATTAGGCTTATAAAGTCAGTGCCGAAGCTGAGCTCTTTGGAGTTGATGGCATTTAGCAGAGATAACATTCCCAAACCCATCACCATAACCTCAGTACTGGAACTTGAAAGGTTCTAAACTTCAGAAAAGAGGAAAAAGGATAGGTCGCAGGACTGAAGATTGATACAAGTATAAGTTCCAAATTAGGATTGATTATCAAATATGGCTCTTCGCCCTGCGACATACTGATGAGAGGCAACAACTTCGAAATCATGATATATGTCTGGGAGACTGATGCTATGTTTGGTAATCAATCTGATTGAGCAGTATAGTGGAAAAACGCATACTGTCGGTGGAGACAAGTATGAGCGATATATTAAGCATGTATAATGGTGGATAATAACAATCGGCAAAGGTTAATAATTAATTAAATAAATGAGGAGCTATCCGTACCAGATGACCATATTAGAATAGAATATGTATAATAATAATCATATCTATATATATATATATATATATATATATATATATATATATATATATATATATATATATATATATATGTTATATTAGATTCAGATAGTTGTTATATTAGAAATATCCAGATATATTATATTTTAAATATTTAATATTCTCGATTTATCCGTCGCGACAGTCTGTCGCTGGTATTTTTATAAAAGTCACGTACAATTATTTAATTTCATCTTTCAAAGCTAACATATTGCCTTACAGTATGAAACCTCATATTTCAGCTTCCTGTCATAACAATCATATCATCTAACATAGGATTATTCATAGAAATTGTAACGGTGCAATCTAAATCGTTTATAACATTCTAGAAACTGCTTAGCTTGCACCTAAAAAACTATTTAAGTAGACATCCAAGAGCGATCGTCGGATTAGTACGTAAAAAATTTAGTAGAGTAGAACTCTTTGCTGTACTTGTCTCATTTTCGGCCTGTTATTTCAAAATTAAGTCGACTAATAAATTTGTTAAAGTAAATAAAGTTTTTTTTAAAAAGTCTTCAAAGAAGAATCCAATATAAAAATTTGGCGCAGTCAGTTGGATCCCCCAACGTTGGTATCCAATCAACGGTGGTTTCCTAACCTTTAAGGAAGAACCAATTCTCCAAGCTGAAAGAAGCTTATTACAAAGAAGAAATCAACTACATAGTTTAAGAAGAAACTGGTGCAGAGGACGGTCTCTCCTACATCGGGAACAGGCAGCAGATAGCAAGCTAACCAGTTGGCGCTACGTTTGAGGAGCCGGATTTCATCCCCACCGAAATTACAGAAACCCCTGGTGCCGAGACGATCTCTCCTACTTTGGGAAAACGCGGACGCTAACCCGAAGGAGCGAGCTTTACGGAGTAGGATTTCATCTCCACCAACAACCAACAAATGCTCCACAAACTGTGAGTACATTTTATTTAAAGAATCATCTCGTTTGATTATTATTATTTTTATTTTTCTCATAACTCGTATTATTGATAGAAATCAGTTCGTTAATATTTTTTTATTATTTCTGTTTTTGATCTGATTTGATATATTTCCAATACGCTTATTAAATAAATAAATAAATAATGCCAGAAACACGCTCAGGTGCTACAACTGGCACTACTAGTTCACAAGACGTCGAACCTTATAAATTATCTGAGATATTTTCAATAATCCCAGAATTCGATGGAAATCAAATTTTCCTAAACACCTTCCTTAACGCCTGCAAAACAGCACAAAATATGGCTGTAGGACAACAAAAAATTTTGTTAACCCTACATATTAAAAATAGATTGCGTGGTCGCGCAGCAGAACTAATCAACTCGCGAAACACTGAAACATGGAAAGAAATCCTAGTGTTACTCGAAGCAAACTTTGGTGACACCAGAGATTTAAATTCACTGATACAAGACCTCCAAAGATTTAAACAAACTCCAGGAGAATCTGCTCTTAGTTTTGTGAGTCGGCTTCAGACTCACGAGGCCAAACTGTTCTCTTGCATTGAAAAGCATAACATGTCCCAACCAGAAAAGACGCTCAAACAACCCTTATAAATTCAATGACATTAAACACACTTCTAACGGGCTTAGAATATAAGTTAGGACAAATAATCAGAGCCAGTGATCCGAAGGATATGATATCCACAATTTCAAGAATAAAGCGAGAGATACAACTCTCCTACTATGAGTCCCATAGACCTCAAAATAATAAGCCTACAAATAACGTACCAATTCCAAGAAAAATTCCGAGTCCCCAATGCTCATATTGTCAAAGAATAGGACACACTTTTAATGAATGCCGACAGAGAACATTCAATACACAGAATTTGTATAATCATTTTCCTAAAAATCCAAACAACACCCAAAGACAATTCACACTGCAGTCAAATTTCACAAATAACTCCCCAGGCCAAAATCCGAGTTTCAGGCCAAATCCAAACAAGGAACAAAAGCCAAACCCAAATTTCAGACCCAATCCAAATTATAACCCCAACCAATCAAAGTTGCCAAACCCACATAACCCTAACGTTAACTTCATGAGGCAACAGAAAACTTTCCACGTCAACGAACAACCCGAAAATCACTATAATGATTATTATAACGGTCCCAATAATTACTGTAATAATTACGGACTTCAATATTATCAAAATCTTGAAAGTGACAGAGAAATTTGTTATGAAAATTCCCATATTACCCAACCAAATATGGAAAATTTTCAACAGGACGATACTCTAGACGACCCTCCTATAGACAGAACCCCAGTGGAAACAATAACATCCCAAATTCAAACCCTAAATTTCAATCAGCCACAAAGCCCGAACAACAAGAAATATATCTAAATTCCCTTCACACCGTTAGCTCAAGAAATCTGTACTATATTTACGATGCAACCAAAACTTTCAAAATTTTAATCGAAACAGGTGCCGGTATTTCAATCTTTAAACCTAGAGCTTGCGAAAATTATACCAATAGATCCCCAGAAAATATCGTTATTCAGGGCATTACAGATCAAAAAGTTATAGTTCACCAATCTATTATCATTCCATTTGCTGATAACGACCCTCATAAGATCTACGTATGTGATTTAGACATTGAATTCGATGGCCTTCTAGGTATGGATTTTCTAGAACATTATAACTGTATAATAGATGTCACTCGTAAACAACTTATCACTAGTTTTAAGACTGTACCTCTTTTTAAAGCAGGGGAAAAATCAAATAATTTAGAACATTCTAATTTGAAAAAAAAACATGAAGTGTCTAATAAAATCTTTATAGAATCCCGAATAGAAAAGATCTGTAAATTAAAATGCAATCTCGAAAACACAGATGCTATCCTGCTAGCAACTGAAAAGGATAAAGTAAAACTGCCTAATGCTTTAGTTCATGTCAATGAAAATGGTGAATTTTTATGCTCCGTATTAAACCCTAATGAAATTGAAATGTGTGTAGATATTATACCAAAATTAGAACCTATTCAATTTTTTTCATTAAATAACTGTAATTCTAGCAATATAGATAGTAATAGAAATTATGACATTCAAAATTTATTAAGATTAGATCATTTGAATTTCGAGGAACAAGAAGAAATTACCCGACTTTGTCTCGATTTTTCTGATATATTTTATTTAGAGGGAGAAAATTTAACATTCACGAACGAAATTGAACATTCAATCGATACAAGTAATTCAAAACCAGTATTCACGAAATCGTATCGTTATCTCCAGATTCATAAGCAAGAAGTTAAGTCACAAGTATCTAAAATGTTAGAACAAGGAATTGTTAGACCATCAAATTCGCCTTGGTCAAGCCCCGTCTGGGTAGTCCCTAAAAAGATAAATGCATCGGGAAAGCAGAAATGGCGCGTTGTTATTGATTATAGGAAACTTAATGAGCTTACTGTCAATGACAAATACCCCTTGCCAAATATCACCGATCTGCTAGATCAATTAGGTCAGTGTAAATACTTCACAACTTTAGATCTTGCATCTGGGTTCCACCAGATTGAAATAGATCCAAAAGACATTCCCAAAACTGCTTTTTCCATATAAAACGGACATTAAGAATTTGTAAGAATGCCGTTTGGTTTGAAAAACGCCCCGTCCACTTTTCAAAGGGTCATGGACAACATCCTTACTGGTATCCAGAATGAGAGATGTCTTGTCTATATGGACGACATTAAAATTTATTCTAAAACAATCCACGAGCATATATCCCGTCTTCGAGAAGTATTTGATAAACTTCGTAAGGCAAATCTCAAAATACAGCCTGATAAATGCGAATTTTTACGCAAGGAAGTTGCATACTTGGGACACCTTATAACCAAAGATGGTGTTAAACCCAATCCCGATAAAGTCAAATGTATTATGAATTTTTCGAGACCCAAAAACCCAAAGGAAATCAAAAGATTCTTAGGTCTAGCCTCCTATTATAGACGATTTATTCCCACATTTTCAAAAATTTCCAAGCCCCTCACTAAGTTACTTCAGAAAGATACCCCTTTTAATTTCGACACGGACTGTGAAACAGCTTTTGAAGAATTGAAAAAAAGTCTTATTTCAACACCTATTCTGATTTATCCAAATTTCAACGAAACATTCGTCATAACGACAGATGCAAGCGCATTCGCGATTGGCGCTGTTCTAAGTCAAGGTCCTATAGGTAAAGATCTACCAATAGCCTATGCTTCAAGAACCCTTTGCAGTGCAGAAACAAGATATTCAGTAATAGAAAGAGAACTCCTTTCAATAGTCTGGGCAGTCAAACACTTCAGACCCTATATATTCGGTAGAAAATTCATTCTCATTACAGACCATAGACCTTTAACATGGCTATTTTCAATCAAAGATCCCGGCAGTAGACTAGCACGCTGGAGATTAAAACTTGAGGAATATAACTACGAAATTCAATACAAACCTGGTAGAATTAATCAAAACGCTGACGTTCTGTCAAGAATTAAAATAAACCACCATAATGCAGAATCCTTTTCAAAATTCCAAGTCGAATATAATCTACCACTCTACTCAATGAATGAAGATACTGAATCAGGGACTTCCAGAAATAATAACCCTGAAGAACTGGAGAGTAATTCAATATACAAAGAATTTATTACTTTTAATGACTTATACAAAACAAAATCTTTGATTGATTATTCAAAAATTGATTTTGGACAACTTTTAGACAGTAAAAAAAACATATTTTGACATTCTATCGACAAAACAACTTAACTGACCTTCATCATAAAATAATAGACGACATTTTTGAAGAAAACTCAGAATTTTTCGATCTGACTATTAATGTATTTTCCAGCAAAACAGTAAAAAACAGAAAGTATTACATAATTCCAATACCATACAATCCAGATTCCTCAATAGAATATATTTTTGGATCATTGTACGGAAATAAAAACACTTTACCTCACAACCAAACAATTTATGTTGAAAACAATCTCGATTTGCCTGCTCTAGAAATACTATCTTTCATTTTTGCTGACATTAATATAAAGTTTAAAGTCTGTCAAAACTTAACAACAGTCCCAGATCAAGACCAAATTCCAATTATACTCGACCAATTCCACAACGGAAAGAGTAACTTACACCGCGGCATCAATGAAACAATTCGACGTATCAGAGAAAGGTATAATTGGCCCGGTATTACTAAAGATGTGGAAAACTTTATTAGAACATGTGAAATATGCAACAAGGTCAAAGCATACCGTAAAAATGTAGATAACCCTCTTGTCATTACTGAAACTCCGAAAACACCATTCGAAAGAATAAACATTGATATCCTTGAGGTCCCAAAACGAAATTATGCCCTAACCATCAGAGATGAATTAACAAAATTTTCACAAGCATATGGAATTCCTGACAAATCAGCCAAATCAGATGTCACAACTCTTTTACTATACTTTCAACACTACGGAACACCTTTACGAATCCACTGTGACTACGGTAGAGAATTCGATAACTCACTTATGAGAGATTTATGTAAAATGTTCAATATTAAACTCACATTATCAAGCGTTAGTCACCCACAATCAAACGGTTCATTAGAAAGATTCCATTCAACCCTCCTAGAGATGATTAGAATTCACGTTACCGAACATCCCGGAGAACACCCATTCAATATATTACCATATGCAGTTATCGCTTATAATAATTCAGTAAATAAGACACACGGTTTCACGCCATATGAACTTATATTTGGGCATACTTCTAGCAGACCGCCAGAAACCCTCTATAACCAAGAATAATTGATTACAAAATACATACGCAACCTCAACAACAGAATATCGCATTACTACAAGGTAGCTAGAGAAAGAACAATAATAGCAAAAGGAAAAGCGAAAGAGAGATTCGATAAGCACGTTTCAAACAAATTACCACAATTTAGAGTTGGTGATAAAGTTTACGTTGAAGAGGCACAAATTCAAAACAAACTCCAAAATAAATTTAACGGACCTTTCGAAATTGTAGAAATATTTAAAAATTCCGCACTTCTCAAAAATCAGAAAACTAGTCAAAATACTAAAGTAAATTTTGATCGACTCCAACCATATTATGAGGCATAATTTGTTTCAGAATCATCCTAACACTGTTCGGATCAGTGTTGAGCCAATTCACAATAGAAACAATAAACAATACGATTGGAGTCTGTTACCCTGACGAAACTCGAATCTCGATTACGAACGATGAGTGGACATTACTTATTAGTAAGAAACTTTCATTACTGAAACAGACCTTTGATAACAGCAACAAAATTCTTGATGCTATACTCGATACTTTGAGACCAACTTTTCATTCAATGAACTCTTTCAACTCAGAAGTTAGAACCCACGTCAGTCTATTGACACAAATATCGAGATCGATTGCGGAAAAATTTGAAGAACTATTTGCAGACACCAACCGTCAGAAAAGAGGTATTCTTAATGATTTAGGTTCAATATTCAAGTCAATTACAGGAAATCTAGATGCTTCTGACGGAGAATATTACACATCTTGCATTAATAAAATACAGGAAGACCAACACCATATAGAAAATCTTATGAAAAATCAGATCTCTGTAACTACATCAAAAAACCTTAATGAAACACTTCAAAAACTTCAATTCGATGAAGCAACATTTAATTCGGATATTGAAAAATAGAAAGATCAGCAAGAGAACTTAATAACAAAGTATCTTTAGTTGAAGCAAAGCTAAATTTCTTCGAAAGTTTCGAAAAATTGATGGAAAGCTTTTTATATCTCGAAGACAACTTGAATGATATTTTAAATTCAATTACCTTTGCTAGGCTTATCCTTATCCACACCTCCATCATCTTCCCGAAACACCTTATATCCTCCCTTAAAGAAATATCTCAAAATTTGATTAGGAGTAATTTACCTTTGCCAGTCAAATATTCCAAGATCGCGCAATATTTGGAAATTATCAAATTAGAGGCCTTTCAAACTTCAGAGAGCCTTGTATTCGTTTTGAAAATTCCTTTAGTAGAACAACAGACCTTCACCTTATTCCATCTCTATCCTCTTCCGATATTTGATGAACGAACTTGTTTACATCATGTTTTATCATTTTCACAAAAATAACTTGCACGAGACGATGATTCTTTGATGTATGTACCCATAAAGGATTTAAGTGTTTGCATACCATTGGCACCAAGGCAAAAACTTTGCTCAGGGCTCTATGCTTATCCAATAGACAACAACACTGCTTGTGAAGCACTCCTCTTCAGAAGCTACAATAAAATTTCCGAAAATTGTCAAAGTTCTATAATATATGGACAAGTTTACAACATCCAAAAACTTGAATCAAACCTTTGGCTCATCATAGTTACCGAAACTACATACTCCACCATCAATTGTCCAGGTCAACACCCAAAATCAATCGTCATACAACAACATTCAGTACTGAAACTGGAATCAAACGGCTACGCATTTATTGGTATAACCAAAATTCAGACTCAGGCAAGCAAGTTTACAAATTTCAGTTTCAATCACCAATCAATCATGCTCAAGTACAATTGTTGTCAAGAAATACCAGATAAAGTAAAATTAATTGATCTTAAGCCACTCAAAATCAACAATCTAAATATCGATGATTTGGAAATCTCCAGAGATAAAATGGAGCAATATTCAAGAGATCTTGATAATTTAATAAACCAACCCCTAATCGAGAGAAGCATCCCATGGATAACAATCTTCACCATCATCCTAGTTATCAGTTTACTGGTTGTCTACATCTTTATCAAATGTAGAAATAAGAAAACGGACATCATCATCCAGACCAACAACCCTTCACCAAATAGAAAGTTCCACGAGTCATTTCGCCGCTACCTGCCCCGGAAACGACCAACCCTTGGGGAACCCGATACCGAAGAAATCGAACTCAACTGATGTTTAGTGCTTTAGAGTGCTCACATTAATTTCAGTTATGAACTTTAACGTTTTTATTTTTAATTATTTAATTAATTTAATTTAATTTATTATGTTAATTTTACTCCACTTAACCTTATGTTTTATAATGTTTAAAAAAATTGACGTATAACATCAATTTTTTCATATGGGGGATAGCTGTTATATTAGAAATATTCAGATAGTTGTTATATTACAAATATCCAGATATATTATATTTTAAATATTTAATATTCTCGATTTATCCGTCGCGACAGTCTGTCGCTGGTATTTTTATAAAAGTCACGTACAATTATTAAATTTCATCTTTCAAAGCTAACATATTGCCTTACAGTATGAAACCTCATATTTCAGCTTCCTGTCATAACAATCATATCATCTAACATAGGATTATTCATAGAAATTGTAACGGTGCAATCTAAATCGTTTATAACATTCTAGAAACTGCTTAGCTTGCACCTAAAAAACTATTTAAGTAGACATCCAAGAGCGATCGTCGGATTAGTACGTAAAAAATTTAGTAGAGTAGAACTCTTTGCTGTACTTGTCTCATTTTCGGCCTGTTATTTCAAAATTAAGTCGACTAATAAATTTGTTAAAGTAAATAAAGTTTTTTTTAAAAAGTCTTCAAAGAAGAATCCAATATAATATATATATATATATATATATATATATATATATATATATATATATATATATAATATTTGAGAATTATTTGCTGAATAATTTTAAAATAGAACCAATGGTTTTAATGGGGATGCAGCATTTAAGTTAAAGAATACTCTATAAAGTTTTTCCAAGCTTTCGAAAATCTTTAATCATTTCTATCTTCAGGGAATCTAAAACCGTACATAAATAGTTACATATTCTATCGATAAATTAATTTAAACCTTACACTTTGATGAGATTGTTCTGTATAGTTGTTGGAAAATAGTACGATTTAGACATGACACAGTTATCAATGGAAACATACAATATATATTATAAAATTAGCATTACATTCACAACATATTTAAACTTTAAAACTATAATTATTATGACTAGGTAGATAGAGGAACAAATCTACTTTGCCTTACTTTGATTTCGAGTGCTATTATTTATATGTGAATTATTTTAGAATCTTTGAAACCAATTGGTTATTTATGCCGCCCACTATGCTATTCGTTCTAGTATGACTGATAATCGATCAAGTTGGAGGATGATTCATTCGATTATCATTCTTGTTGAAAAATGTTTTGTCTATGGTTAACAAAGAAGAGTATACCTCGCTTAGCTTATTTATGTCAACCCTTTTGTTCATACTTGACATATTCATTTCAGTCTTACCATTTAGATTAGAATTCATCAAAAAATTTGTGGATGACATAATTATCGCCCTACCAATGAGTGGTTTAACAGAAATATTAGAGACCTTTAATGACTATGACCCGCACATACAATTCATAATCGAAACTGAAGGTGAAGAAAACTCTGTACCATTTTAGGACATGAGATTTATTAGAACATCAACCAATAATGTAGTCATAGACTGGTATAGAAAACCATGCAGTTCAGGACGATACATGCATTACGAATCCTATCACAAACAATCATTGAAAATAAACTTATTAAATCAAATGAAAAACAGAGTTCTAAATATTTCTGACCCAATCTTTTACCAAAAAAACTTAAAAATATTGTACAATCTTTTCAAAGACAATGGATATCCAGTTGCGCTACTAAAAAAGACTTTATTTAATACGCCATCAACCGACACAATTAGATTTAGATTTAGATTTAAGAGGGGGTTACATTGCACTGCGACCATAAGGTCTATTGTGCCCCCTACCAGAGTTGCACTCGCCTATACGCGGTCTACAATTCGCCTTCCAGTTCCAGAGTTCTAATGAACTCCAGTATCTGGGTTGGCTTCAAGGAGGATACTTCCTCACTACTGCAGGTTGCTAGTCCAAGGCACTGTTTGCGTTGGCTAGCAATGGCGAGGCATTCCGTTACCAGGTGATCCGGAGTTTCCTCCTCTTCCCCGCAGAATCTGCACTCGTCATCCTCTGCTAGACCTAATCTCATTAGATGCTTCTTGAGGCGACAGTGTCCTGTAAGAAATCCAGTGAGTAGGTGTAGTGGTATTTCCTTCTCCAGAAACTCCTTCTTGTAGGTGCTTTTATCTGTGCCACAGAAGGGTTCTGGGCCAGTAAATGGAGTTTGTGCTCCTTTCCTGGCAAGTGTGTTGGCCTTCTCGTTGCCTTTGATTCCCGAGTGGCCGGGAACCCAGACTAAGTAGACCCTGTTGTTCTTGCCTAGCTCATTGAGTTTCCTTCGGCACTCCCATACCATTTTAGATTCAATGGTATGAGAGTTCAGTCTTAGAATCATCAGTGTACCATTTAATGGTATTCTTTTTGAGAGCTTGGGTTGTGAGCCCCCTGTCCCAATCTTCTCTGCTACTTAGCACCGTGGTGAAAGTTCTCTCGATGCTAATTTTCTTTGTCATTACATCACTGGGAAGGTTTGCTGATGGGATGTGTTTGGACAGAGAGGACCAAGCTCTCTGATTCCGAATTCCCACAATGTCTGAACCTTCCCTAGATAGTCTTAGAATGGCCTCATGGTGGTATGATCACCTACTTGGGCCTCAGCTATTCTCGTCTTCAACATCTCATACATCCATTTGATAACGGTCTTGTTCACTCCTCGCCGTGTGAGTGCCTCCCTGATTGACACATGTGTGGTGTTGTCAAAGCCCCAGATATGTCCAGGAAGGCACAACCGACACAATAGTAGTAGATCATACAAAGAAAAACCCACAGATTCAAAATAATAACAATTCATCACACAATAATAACAATATGGAGCAACCAGTCATTTACACCTCCCTACCATATCTAAGGAACTTTACCACAAAATTAACAACAAGAAAACCATTTCAAAATAGCAAACCAGACCGTTCTGACGATACAAAAAAAAATCCCGAATGAAAGGGAAAGTTCCCATCATGCAACAGTCTAATGTAGTATATTCTATACCTTGCGGAAGTTGCAATAAAAAATATATTGGGGTAACCTCAAGAACATTGACAGGGAGAATTACTTCTCACAAAAGTGATTCTAGATTGTATCCTGATCGATGTGCGCTAGCGAGCCATGTCAGTCAACTTAGACATAGTATGAATTATGATAATATTAGTATTTTATACACTGAACGCAAACTCCATAAGAGACGTTTTGTTGAAATGGCCTTTATAAATCAGATGGAACATTGTATGAACAAAAGGGTTGACATCAATAAGCTAAGCGGCGTATACTCTTATTTGTTAGCCATAGACAAAACAATTTCTCAAAAAGAATGATAATCAAATGAATTAACCTCCAACTTGATCGATTATCATTCATAGTAGAACGAATAGCATAGTGGGTGGCATAAATCTCCAATTGGTTTCAAAGATTCTAAAATAATTCACATATAAATAATAGCACTCGAAATCAGAGTGAGGCAAAATAGATTTGTTCCTCTATCTACCTAGTCATAATAATTATAGTTTTAAAGTTTTAATATGTTGTGAATGTAATGCTAATTTTATAATATATATTGTATGTTTCTATTTATAACTGTGTCATGTATAAATCGTAATATTTTCCAACAACTATACAGAACAATCTCACCAAAGTGTAAGGTTTAAATTAATTTATCGAAAGAATATGTAAGTATTTATGTACGGCCTTAGATTCCCTGAAGATGCAAATGATTTCCGAAAGCTTGGAAAAACTTTATAGATTATTCTTTACCTTAAATGCTGCATCCCTATTAAACCCATTGGTTCTATTATATATATCTATATAATTCAGTAGCAACTACGTCTACTCAAGCGGAATGTATATGGATACCTTGCTACAAGATCTAATTTCTACAGAAGTGGAGACAACATTGTTTATTGATAACCAAAAAGCAATAGTTATCGAATCCAAAAACGGTCAGTGTTAGTTGATAAGACTGGAATTGGGAAAAATTTGAGTTTAATCCAAAATGTACAAATACCCTCGATAGGGGCTGTAGGCTTGAAGCCTACGTTTCTTCGTGCCAAGCCAAGATGGAACAGCTACGTCAAGGATGCATGGCCGAGGGCGAGCCCGGTCGTTAGTAGCGAACTCTGGATACCTGGCGTCCTCCAGTTTCAATTAACATCCTCATGACACACGGGGCTATGCTGTGAGGGACCCCTAGCTACTCGTGGGCTTCATTATGAACCAGAATCTACAAAACAAATAAAGGATGGCGATCCTCAATCACCAAAAACTAAATAGATGTCTAGTGCACCTCAAACTATCCCTGTGGAATCCACCTCCAAGGCAAGCGCCTAGAGCCCCAACAGGTCATGGAAGTTGAACCGTCACAGGAACAAGTAGGATGAGTGGAGCTGCGACGAAGAGGCTTGAATTATTCCTGCGAAGCGGCGTGGGCTTTGAAGAGGCACATAAAAAGGCCCTAAAGCCCATACAAAATCACTCAGCTTCGGTAAAAATCCCCAGATGGATGAGGTCTGAAGAGTCCTCACCTATCGAAGCCTAAAAAAAGGCAGTCGACTTCCTCGACCAGCCAAGTAGCTGCTGCTTGTATGAAGATTCCACCTATGGCTGGGTTCTATAGGAACACGGCTTTAGGTATCCGGATGAGCTCCTGATCGCGGATCACTTGAAGACCATTCAGAAGCACCTCCTGGAAAGTGTCATGCAGCAGAGGAGAGTTGAGGGCGTCAAACCCTGCTTCCTCGATGCAAACTTTAATCCTGTCTGGATCCTTATTTCATGCAAAAATAACGAAACTGCAGAGTCGCTCAAGAGCCTGGAGCTCAAACCCTGGGAAGGAGCAAGTGTTGTTGCCGTGGGAGAGGAAAACCTTCCTCCACCAGCGGTGCCGAAGGGCTACTTCTGAGTTAGCCACTCTGAAACGACCGACAAAATTATGGGATACATTGAGTCCCAAAATGATGGGCTGGACACCAGCAACTGGAGAGTTCTGCGAAGGACAGCAGCCCTACTCACCTTCACCGTCGACCCGTTATCAGAAGCCAAATTCAAGAGAGATGGCCTACTTATCAACTTCAAGTTTGGCGAAGTAAAGCTAAACTTGAAAAAAACTGCTTCTCAAGCAGCGACAAGTCCGATAGGAGGGGAGGACATGGATCTAGAAGGGGAAATCCAAAAAGATATTGGCCAAAAACCTACTTGATGGTCGCTGCGGGAACGGACAGCTCAAAGGCTATAGGACCTAGAGCCACTAGAAAAAGGTTCCTTGTGGACAATTCTAAGGGGTAAGGGGAATTAAATTTGCCCAAATAAACCTCCACGGATCCAAAGCGGCCATGAGTGTCCTAGAGTCGGTGCTAGATAGAGAATCAATTGACATTGTTATGTTACAGGAGCGAAACTACAACAGGGGACAAATAAGAGGGTAAACTGATTTAATGCACTAACACTTTCAAGACGTATTTTTATTTTTTTCGTTAAGATTATTATTTGATTTGCGGTTCCATATTTGGAAATTGGGAGGCTTTTAGTGATGTTTGTAATTTTGTCAATTTTTTTAACGTATTTTAGTTTTTTTTTTTGCGGGACATATGGTCCCATTAGTCCATTACGTTGGGACAATATTTCCCACCAGTTTTGAAAAAACACACAAAAATAAGTTGAACAAATATTTTTTTTTTTATTTTTATTCATTGCATAACGGCACACTACATGCTTTGCAAATAGTTCTTGTCCGTTTCTCCATCTTCATTTGTGAACATCTTGTGCACCTTCTCCTTTTCTGCTCGACAATCGGCATATGGTCACCAACATTCAACATTGTTTTTTGCCGCTTTGATGGTCTTCCGGAAGTTGAACGTCCCTTCACCCCGGCTTTGCTTTTCCCTTGTTCAATAAGACTTTCTGCCAAGGCTACCAAGAATTCCAAAAATGGAATCTTTTTACGTCTCACTTCATTGTATAAAAAGAGTTTACAGCATTTATCATTAATAATTTGTAAAAAACTTTTTTCCACCACTTGGTAGACTTGCGGTCAAATTCATATAGGCCAGCTAAATGATCAGTCAAATCGACCCTTCCCATATATTTGTTGTAGAAGGCGATTATCTCGGGGCATTCAACAGCAAGTTTTTCGCCATTCTTTTGCTTTCGGTCAACAAATGTACGCTGATCCCCATGACAGTTGCTAATAGCCAAAACTTCCTTGGTATCGAGCCATCTAGTAAACGTAATCCCGTCATTTGTGCATAGAAATGTTGATTCATTCTTCTCTAATTTACCCTGGCTCTTTGGTATGTTCTTTCGCGTACCAATAAAAATTCCTACTGCAGCATATGTCAAGGTTTTCATCAATGTCAAAGATGTAAGAAATCGGTCGAAACATATTACGACATCAGTTTTCGTAATTGAGCTGGTAAGTTTTCTAACAACCCTTTCCCCTACTGTTCCATCTGCTTGCCCATCCTGCTTTCCACTATACACATCGAGGTCATAAACACAACCGCTAAGAGAGTCGCTTCTTACCCATAACTTTATTCCACGTTTGATGGACTTCAAGGGCAAATACTATTTTAGACTCGATCTGCCCTTGAATTTTGCCATACTTTCATCTATAGACTGATAAACCGAATCCGTTCTTGCATTTTGACATGTATGTTTGAAACACTCCAGAAGCTCCTCGATATAATAAATCTTGGAACAATCTGCTGGTTTCTCAGGGCTATTGAAGTATAATTTGGATGTAAGTAGTTTATAACGGTCACGTGATATTGCATTTTTTATTGCAGTATTACCCATGGAGGTATGCTTTGACCAATAGCAACTCAAACTTGGAAGTGTGTTATAAGCCATTACCATCATAACACCAGTTACCATCATAATTTCTGAAGGGTCTGTTTCTTTAACTTTTTTCTTAGTTTTCTTTTCCAAAATGGTTAACCTCTCATTAGTACATTGCGATATAAATATGTACAAGCTTCTCAGAAATAACTTCAGAAAAATATCAATTTCTCTAGACTGACTATTTATAGAGTTCAAAAGAATTTCTGTATTCCTAGCAGTGGGGGGTTGAATCCTTGGGGTATAGTTCTTTGGCACTGAATTCCAGATTATGTTGTCTGATCCAGAAGATGTTGAAGGCACTGGTTGAAGAATTGTCGATGCGTTTGGAACGTTGGAATTAACTGTATCTGGATAACTATCGAGAAAAACTTCTTTAGCTTCAGGTTCGATAACACCATCATCGGAAAAGTCTGCATATCGCCTTCAGATGCATGTTCAGTTTCGGAATCCGAAGGAGCCCAGTCTGAATCTTCATCCTCACTGTTACGATAAGGATCAGTATCAGTCTCTGACAAGTCCAAATTTTCAGCGATTTCTTCAAGCTCCTTTTGAGTTAATTTTCTTTTGCTCATTCTAAAGAAAAGAAAAACCATTTATACGCCTACTGGGATAAATCATCCCATCAAAGTAGCCTGCTGGGACATAATGTCCCTTGAAAATAAAACCTAACATATTGACAGCCAAAACGTTATATGGTGCAAACACTAGGCGTGCTAAAGTAGGGGTACTTACATGATTACACACGGTACACAGCAAATAATCAAAAAACAAATACCAAATTCCCTAAATAAACGCACTAGGTGCAACCACGTGTACGAAAAATTTGAGGTTATCTCGTTTTATTAGTAAACAAACATACGCTAGATTACTTTGGTCGTTGAAACGACTGAACTGGCATTTATATACGTTTATTTGGGATCACTATTCCCAATAGTCTAAAATAAAATATGCCTTGGGACGTATTGTCCCGTTAGTCTCGAAAGGGCTAAAGGAGAAATGCCGCGCATGGCCATAATCCTAAGTAGCAAAATAAAGTTTACACCTGTAACACAGTTTGTTGGGAGAGACCTGGTTACAGTAAAGGCTGGCCTGGTGATTGGGGCATAAAAGATGCAACAAATGTGCGCCTCAGCTTACTTTCCGGGAGAGGAAGAGAGGCTCCACCAAAGGAGGTGAGTCAATTAATTATTTATTTTATTTATTTATTATATTATATTATATTATACTAAAATATTCTACAAAATAATAGATTTACAACTGACTTACTTACTAATTACTACAAACTAATATAGTAATAAATAACAATTTTATATAGAAGAATCCAGTACTTATGTGGCCATAACAATATTTACAATTGCGAGTGTAATGTCTAACTTAGTCTGTTTAATTTATGTTCCCTTTTATCCTTTTTTTTATTTGTGGAATTTTATCTATTAATTGTTAAGATTTTCAAGTTGTTAAGCAGGCTGCTATAAATTTTTATAGCAATAACATAGCTATTTATTTGTTTCTTGTTTTGTAAATTCTTGGTGTTTGGTATTTTATTCCTAGTTATACAGCTAGATTTCATATAAGTATCTTTGAGTCTCTTTTAGTTAAATACTGTTTATTAAAACACTTGAGCTTCATTGTCGGGTATGACACAAATGCCCATCACTTGGCATGGGGAAGTTCAAACATAAATTATGGGGAAGGGAAGTCTCTTTGAATTTATAACCCTAAATAATTTACAAATTGCAAACAAAGGAAGTAATCCTAGTTTCGTAAACAAAATAAGACAAGAGGTCCTAGACATTGCGTTTACAAATGCCCTTATGTCTACAAAAATTTCCAAATGGAGAATTTCTGAAAGCCTCGATGCCAGATCATAATTATGTTCTGTTTGAGGTGAAATCCAAAGAAAAAGGTTCCCGGGTGGAATGGGGAGCTGGAACAATGCCTGAAGCTTGCGAGAAGACTGTTCAACAAAGCTTAAAAGCAAGGGGACTGGGAAACTTATCGCTCAGACCTCACCAAATACAACAAAGCTCTCAGGGAGTCTAAGAGAAACTCTTGGAAATATAAATAGAGGCAGTCCCGTGTTACAAAGGTATTACAAGAGCAATGAATATATCAAAAAAATTATCACAAGGGACAAGGTGGAATGGGCTGTCAATAGTTTCAAACCGATTGCTGATGTAATCAAAATCCTGCAAGATATGTGTTCCATGCTCATGCTTTGGTGGGCGTGGTGTGCTTATTGATGTTGAATCTTCATTCAGTCAAGAAGATAATGGCGATAGTGTTCTATTCTTAGGTTATAAGATCCACGCTATGTTGAGTACGTGTGGTCACCTCTTTTGAAGCTTTAGAACATGGTCTGTCTGTCATGAGCGAAGGAGCAAAATCAATATCTTGGAATATCTTGTCAAGACACTGGAAATGCGTTCATTGCCTGTGAAATATCATCTAGGGCGCTGGTTTCACTCCCGCCAGAGCCATGATCGTAATATGAATAATTTGTGAGATTTAGTAGATAGTACTGGACAGGTAACCTATACCTTCTTTGGGAGTTTGTATCCAACTATTTAAAAAAAGACATGGTTAAATGGATTATATATAAACATTTGATATCATCTCATTAAGATGACTGAAAATCAAATTTCCCAGATTTATTAGGTGTCATCACATTAAGTTGCCTAGTTGTCGCCTGCACAGCCTAATGTAAACATTAATAACAACACCTAAATGTTAATTATAAAGATGTTCTTGGGGATGCAGTCATGTAATGAATAAAAGTCTTGGAATTAATCCGGGCCTTCGGGAATGTGTATTCTCTTCTTCAGGGCAAAAGTCGTAAATTTAGAATAAATTAGCTAAAAACAGGACAGATTTCATAGCCATCAATTACAAATGTCATCAAAATAATGTTAAGAAAGCTATGCATATCGTTTAAATATATTCTCATAGCTAAGATTTATTCGTATTTTCAGATCGAGGAAAAAAATTATATAAGGTTTTAACTCATGGATGGCAACAAGAAAATGCAGCTTGAAGTAATTCGTCATATTTTTGATTGCCAGCCAGACAGAAAAAGATTGTTAGTAGTTCCTCCAAGGGCAGCAGTTGTTAAAAGGGCCAAGAGGAAAGTTATTGATGATGCAGTAGCTTCTACACCTACAATAAGTACACATCCTGTCTTAGCTAGTAGTCATTGTAAAAGCAATCCTGAACCTCAACCATTAGCTGACATGGGCTGGGACTTTGAGAAGGGTGACACTTCTGGTGATACCTAGCTACCTTCCGTCAAAGAGAGATGTAAAGAAGTAAAGCTGTTCAATGTAAACTCAGTTACCGGTAGCCTGTCTCCTATCAAAGAATTAGAAGGTGAAAAGAATCAGAAAAATAAAAATCTAATCTTCTGAGAAATATATATGATGGTCCCTTAAGCAAAAAGCTTTACAGTGAAAATTATAGTGACTATTCGGCAACCTCTAGTAAAGTGAGTAAACTGTGTGTTTGAACTCTACAGTAATAAAGTTGCAGAATATACCTAGATTGTATATAAGAATACCTGATTGTGCTATTTATGTACTTTCTTCAATTAAAAAATACTGTAAAATAGATTCTGTACATATTATGTTTTTCATTCTAAAAAAAAATTGAACTGGAAATTCATGTATATGTCTAGGAGATGATTTTGGCAGAAGTGAGGGTAATGCTTCTTATGTTCGAAATCTTTATCAATTATTATTAAATATGTAAGAAAATTTATCATAGAGCCCCAAATTTCTTTTATAAAGTAGAATCGGCCTCTGGCTTTACGTGCTCGTTATAGTAATATTTCTTTGAATCATTGATTGCTTAGAAATAGAGATAGAAAACCCGTCAGATGCACTAAAACAGTCTTTAACATGATCAGAACATAAGAAGTATAACACTCTTAAATACTTGATTTCTTGTACTCCGGATGGCATCATATGAATGACGGAGCCATAAACATATTAACTAGAGGTAAATTGTCTGATTGTACTTTTGTAAAACCTGCATCAGCCATTTTTAATCAAAGTATTTACCAGACAAACATATAAATAAATAATATAACAACACGACATTGAGATCAAATCACTAAAATTAAATTACAACCACGTTTAAGAATAGCACATTAATTACTATGTGCTTTTATTGTTGTCAGCCGTCGTGTCGTTTGGCACGCAAGGTTTGACGTCAACCATTGGCACCGCGCTTAAAGCGGAGGTCAAAATAACAATATTTTAAACCCTTATATATCAGGTAAAGATTTTTCGACTTTCTTTCTTGACCATGGGACTTTTGATGATAACAACTTACGATTTTGACTATTTTTTTTACATTTACATTTATTGGCTTATACCAAATTATGCTGTCTGTTCTATTTCTTATGTAATATTGAGACAATTTATTTATTTATGTATTTGATTGCTTGAAACAAACATGGTATTTTCAGAGGGAATATTTATGGTAAAACAGGAAAGTTTGCCTAAAAGTCTATTATTAGGAGATTATTATGAAAAATTAATGTACTGACAGGGGAAAATAATGGAAATATAGAATAGAAATTACTTTTAATTACTATAAAAATACCAATAAACCCAAAGTCCACCACAAACTATTTTCACTTGCTATGAGGAAATATATTCCATTAGTCTCTTTTCGAGGTTTGCAATGAATTGAATGAAAAAGCAATTCGAGGCAGACTAGTTAGTTTGGATGTAGGTACTAATAATTAAGATTTCTGTTAATGTTATGAGTGCTAATGTTTTGGGTGTGTTAATATTATGAATACGTTAGACATAATAAAAATTGTAAGCAAAAAAATATTTCAGAAAATTTATTTTTAACGTTTATTTTCTTGTAAGAAAGAATTAACATTCCAAAACTTCTGTAAAAACTACATTTTTAGTTATTGTTTGATTTTTGGGTAGCAAAATGATTTGATTTTAAAAAAAATCGGTTCTTGAAAGACCAACATACAACTGACCATGAGAAAAATAATCCTTTCTCAAATATACGCCAACAAATATAAAGGTTTGGCCTTGTGCCTTTTGAATTGAAAAGATAAATCAATTGGAATTATAGGTATTCTTGGGGTTAGAACTGTCTCCCTTGATGCCGGTCCAGTTAAAAAAGTAGCTTGAATGACTTTATCACGCATAGCTTCGATCTACAATCTTGTACTGTTGCGTAGGATGAAGATTACTTTTAGTTCTAAAACATGAAAACTAAGCTCTGAAGGATTAGGAGAGTTAAAAAATTCTTGGGATAGTGTACGGCGGTATCGGATTCTACAACTGTATCGATGTTGTGATATTCTTTGACTTCTCCATGCAATTTCTTAAAAATAATTTGATTCTACTCTAGTGCTGACGTATTTTGAGGTGTTATTTGATTTGTACAGAAAAAAATCGCAAGGATGAAGTTGTAAAATTATTGAATTTCTAACACAGTATTCAAAATTCAATTTTGTGTTCAATTTTCAATACAAAATATTGGAAATTAAATATTTTTGTGTTGAATTTTCAATATTTTGACATTTTGCATTGGAGATTCAACTTTTTTTTAACAGTGTACACAATGTATCAAACATGGTATTTGTCTACATCATGGTAGGTAATACACTAATACTATAAGGCAGTCGGTATAGTAGAGACTCGTACAAATCAAAATATGAAAAAAACATTCAACAGAAAAAAACATTTTAGAGCAAAAATTATGGTTCAGTTAGTACGGTAGCCGCTTCTGAGCTCTGGGCACATAAACATAAACGAATAATAATTGATTTTCGATTTTAGTATAATGAATATAAAAATAAACACTCTAATTCTAATAATTCGATATTTGGAATAACAGTAACTAAGTTGAGGCGAGAGTTTTGTCTTATGAAAGAGGTAATTGAAGTCAGCAATGGAGAAGTTTCATGATGTTGGTCATATTAAATTCAACGTAATGATATTTAAATATAGACCAAAACTAATCAATCAGTGAAAAATTTGTTGAAATCTATCACTAAATGACTTAGAAATAGATTATTGAAGTATACGTCTTTTAGTACGTTCCGCGTGTGACGTCATCTGACCTACCGAAATCACCGTACCACGGAGTCGCGCCAGGTTCTTGCTGGGTTTGTGTTTATTTTAGTATTATTATCTATTACCCGCCGTGCACAGAAAATATATCAAATGTATTGATATCAAAGTCTATTTAAGATCCTTAGATAGACTTTGTTGATTTGTTTTCAGGGAAGAAGCTATTGGATACGTCCAAGTGATATTTGAGGGATCTTAAAGCACAGTTAAATACAGAATTTGACCCGAACATAATGGTGAAAAGTGTAGTAAATCAAAACAAATCACGCTTCATTAGTTTGCACTACTTTTTGGTACACGAAAAAACAATATATTGGGATTTTTAACTGTTGTGCTTGGACACATGGAGCAATAAACTATTTGTAGGATTTTTTTAAGATTTATCTATCGTGTAATAACCAAAATATGACTTGAATAGCACAAGTGACTACACAATTAATAAATCTGTACGTACTCGGCGAATACGGGCCGCCGCATGTTTTAGGTCAAATGACGTCACACGATAGAGCGCATCGACTAATAAAATTATTTTTGCAAGCGCAACTTCAAAGTCCGATAACCTTTTTAATTTTTAAAGATATTTTAATGATTCTTTGACATTTTTGTTTCATGTTGTTTATATTTTTATAATCAATCGATAAGAAAAAATGGAAACTTCCTCATTGATACATGAATATATTTTGATACAGTTACCATATTAAAAGAATTAAGTTTCTGTAAAATTTAAACACTTATTTCTTGTTCCATCTGTACATAAATTTTGCCGAATATCTGTCTTTTGATTGGTACCTTTCTCAGGTTTTAATTATGATGGCTTATTAGGGTCTTTCATAATATAGAATGCAGAACATCAAAGATAGATACATATCTATGTCTATTCTTTGGAAGAATATATCTGTCTGGGACTGATTGAATCTACGAAAGTGTAATTTCCATAAATTATTTTCAAATTCTATTTATCAATCCGTGTGTAGTCAAATAACATTTTCAATACTCTTAAATTTTATGTAATGGTAATATAGTTTAAAGAATATCTTCCTTCAGCAGAGTACAATTCTTTTCTTGTTGTTGTATAATTTCCTAAGGTCGACCTGCAAAGTAACTATATAGTTTTTCAAAATTATCAAAACATTACAGTACTCACCTACAATCTGCAACATACTTAGTTTACCTACGTTTCTTCATAGATAATTAAGTAGTTATTGAATGATATAATCAACTACGCTAGACAGCAGAAAACAGAAATCCACTGAAATATACTGCAAACTCATTTATTTTGTCTCATTTTCGATTCTGTCACTTGTCATTTGTAATACCTAATTATTTTTCGTCTTTACCAGAGAGAAGATACAATAAGAATAAATTGTAAGTTCTCTCTACTCTTTGAGATTGACGTCTTATTGATATATAGTTCACCTTGGTCCCTATCATGAAATAAAGAAATGGAGGTTGTATTCTCTGATCAAAAACAAATGACAATAGAAAGTGTCCAGATGAGAAATATTTTTCAAAAAAGTTCGGAAAGTAAAACTACTTTTGCTAATAACTTTATTCTGATAAGATAGAAAAATCCATTTGTAGTTCAACTGAAATCTTTTATACAACTTCAGGGATTATCCAAAGCATATATTTTTCTATATGCTGCAGTTTTCTCTAATTAGAGCCTTTTAACTGCTCCCCTCAGTCCTCACCCAATAATTTCTGTATAAATACTTACTATCGTTTATCAAGTCACATGGAGATCATCATATACAGGGCTGTCTGAACGAAAAAGGAGACTTGGCGCAAGTTAATGATCCTAACTATTGATACCTATATTAAACAATTAAGTTCATTCCCAAATTAAATGTTAAATAAATTTTCTTCGTTTTATTGTGTTTTTTCGGTTTATTATTTATTCTTGTCTTTTATATACAATCGATAAGATTATATGGGCTTAAGTAGATAAATCTCAAATCTAGCAGTCCTTTCTGACAACGAGCCGAAATATTGGCAGTACAACAGTTCAACCCCAGAGACGAGTGGTAGGACAGATGGCGTCTAAACAACATGATAACCAACAGAGAACTAATCCACATGCCAAGGAAGTCATGTTCAGCACACAATAGGTTTAGGACTGGCCAAGGAAGATGCTAACAACTAATGCATCAATGGGGTCTAACAGAGAATGTAAAGTGTGAGGCGAGGTACAAACTATCCACATACGGGAAGAATGACCTCTGTACCGCTTTGACGGTGGCTTGAGATGCCGAAAACGTGTTCGAATGAAGCGGAATCTTGGCTTCGGAACTTAGGTAGGCCTAGACATATAGGATTCTATTTATACAAATTTAAACAACTTACTTATTTTAAAATAAGTTAGTTTTGTTTAAAGGACATTAATGTGTTGTTTATTTTGTACAATCAGTTAGGTAGTAATTAATTTTATAAGCATCGTATATAAAATATATATTATAAGATTGTAGGTACTCTTAACGATCATACAATAAGCGCTGTGACTTTTTGTCATTTTTCTTCCTTATAGCAAGCATAAAATTCCTCATAAAGACTTTCCCATTTAGACAAGAAATATTCTCACACCTTTGTATTGTTTTCTGCTGAATATAATACCTATGTGAATTTGTCAAGTAATATTATGCTTTTACCACAATTCATCACTCATTTAAAATATTTTAAATATTGGACAGAGTAGAGAAGTTCTCTAACCATACAATAGTAGTTAGTAAATTAACCATTACCTCTAATTAATATCCATACATATTTAACAATCCGATGAACTTTTAATCCCATCTTGTCCCGATGGAAAATGTTTTGCAACATTGCCGATTGGTTTCCGTCAAGTTTTTTCTGCTAAATAAATTAATTAATTGATTAATTATATATGATGTAACTGAAATTAGCAGAACACAAAACATAATTCCTTTCAATTCAAAAATACAGGCAGTTTATTAGGCACTCCAGAACGTCTCTTAACGGCAACGGCAATCATCAGCCCGCTAGCAACACAAAAGTACCTACAGCCATTTCTGGTCGCCTGATAGCCGTATGCTGAATTTCTTTACAAATCACAGATTTTCGACGGTAGCGCCCTCGTCACTTGGTCACGAAACTCCAGTAGTGGTCATATAAACATTGAAGGGGTGAAGGGTTTAGTGAGTATACCAGCATATGGATTGGAGAGTCCATAAGGAGGATTTCCTCCACCTGCCGCCAAAAAAAAAACAGGCTGGAAACCTTCTGGATAACTTCGTGCTCTGAAAATTAATGAGATTAAGCAATATCTCGATATGATGGGAAATTTAGACATATATAATTATACTTAGATTAGATTAGACTTCATTACTATTGCTTCACGCGGAGGACGGAAGGTGAAACCGCCTTGTCCTCTGGGCATTTAGGGCATCTGACCTTCCCCATGTTGTGGATATACTTTTTGAAATAGCCATGTTTCGTCAGAAAATGAAAATTATTTGGGCATTCGAGGCTTAACAAACCATCGTACAGAACATTACAAAGATCAGGGCCAAGGACAGAACCCTGCGTAGCATCGGCTGTTACCCTCTATATTTTCTTGCTTTCCTGTAACTCATACGTGGAGCAAGGATTCCTCAGGTATTTCTGTACAACGGCCAAGAGATATGTGGGTACTATGAAATTCCGCTGAAAATCCTCTAGTATGTCGATCTAAGGAAGCCGAGCAAAGCATTTTCCGCAACTAGTATGACCAACACTATGATTTGCCGGGCTTGATGGCAAGTTTCGTTGGCTTGCTTGAAAGAGTGAATCGTCATTGTGATGGTAGTCAGGGTTGAGTGTTGAGTGTCTTTTTTGGAAACCATTTTGCTGGTGGGGTAAGCTTCCGGTCGCTTTGATGGCAATCTACAGTCTAGGCTGCAAAATGTCTTTCATTTTTAGTGAGTTCACGGTTACGTTTAGTAACTCTGATAAGGCCAGAATGAGAACTGTTTTTTCTGTAAATTTTATTTACATATTGAGAGGGTTACTGGTTTTTTTTATTTTGGTGATAATTAAATTCAGCATCTTTGATATCGTCATTCAATTTATCTTTTTGAATTCACATCTGTTACTCTCGTTAGCATTTAAATGACCTTTTTTATTTGTCATTAGAGCACTTGAAATTAAAATAAAAAGTTAATAACGGGTGACTTCACCTCTAGTCGCATGACAACTTGCTTTCTTCATGGTATGGAATCAATTAGAGTGATTATTTTTTCTTGAGAAATAGCTTTATATTCTTCATATAATAAAGTTTCGTCCAAACATTCTAGTGTTTCTTGAATTCAAAGAACGTACAAGCGTACCTGAACTAGAATCAAAGCATCAGCTGAGATCAGGTAGATGTAAAACATACTGGGTGGCTTGTTGACCACTTAAATCCAAGTACAACATGAACATTATGAGAATTTTACCAAATTCCCACGGCCTTCTGGAAAAGATAGTAGAGGTGAAAAAAGCTGTCCTCGTCCTCTTAAGCGAACCCGAGAAAGTGTTAAACGAACTATGAAAGTTATTCTAATAGGTCCCAGACTACTGGCAAACCACACAACTTCAACGCGTACCTGGAAAATCTCGAGGATGCCTTACAAAAAGTTCAAGGAAGTATTTTTCTCAGATGAGACTTCAACGCCCGTGAACTAGAGTCGGGATCCAAATAAACGAGATCAAGAGGACAAATGATACTAGATATGATTTTTTGAATAGAGCTTGCAGTACTTGACGATGGTACTAGAACCTTCAGAAAATACGGTCAAAGGGAGACCGTTCTAGACATCTATTTTGTTTCACATGATAAAGTGAGACCATTAATGATTGGGAGGTAATAGAGGCCTTCAACGCCAACCACCTTTTCATTAACTCCTCAAATGGATAGCTGCAACATACAACAACAACGTTTACCCAAGTGGAACCTCGCAAAGATGAACAGAGGCATTCAAATTCATTTTCAACGAAGCAGGAAGAAAAATAGCTGTGAAATTCCAGACGATGCAGAAATACTAATAGAGGCTATTTTGCAATTGATAGAAGGGCCTGTTCAAAGTTAATGCCGGGGAGAAATAGTGAACATAACAAACTTCCGGCTTACTAGTGGAAGCAGGATAAGCGGAGCTCAAAAGTACTAAGAGAAAGCTTGGAAGAAACTACTTAGCCAAGCCATCAAGAACAGTAAATAGCACTTTTCTTCCAGACCATGAGCAAAGGTCGCAACACCACGTTGAGGTGAGAACAGAGATAATCCCACTTTTCCCTAGAGGAATTACTCAGAAGTTCTTACTCTGCTGCACATGTACAACACAAGCGCTAGGACCAGTATATTTCTGAAGATATGGAAAAAAACAGAAACTTTTACTAATAGGTATAGCCAAAGACGATCTAAATACTGCAGCGGGAAATCGACCACTGTGCATGCTGGCAAAGTGCTTAAGAAGCTACTCAGACCAAAACTATTAGCATCAGGAGGGGCCGGATATGCAGTTTAGATTTCTCTTAGGTAAGACCACCAACTATGACATCTCGACGACATCAGTAGTGAGAGAAACCTTTTTAGTGGCTCAAGAAACAAAACACTAAAGGTATAGTGTTGCTGTGAGGTGAGCCCATTGAGAAATAAATATAATATTCCCTCGCACGAACGAGGGTACTAGATAAAAAATGGTAACAGCAGGCGCAGCCCAGAGCTCAATACTGGAGTAAGAACTGTGTAATATATCATAACTTCCTTGGTCATTGTTAGATTAAAGGGCCGGCTAGACGACCCCGACCTGCAGCTCGCGAGCAAAAAAATCGTGTTGATATTCCTCAAATAAGGCTACCTTCGATAACATCCAGGAAGATGATTAAAGATCTTTACCAACTGCTACTACTTGTTCCTCAGGCTAAAATAAGCCTTTTATGTAAACTTACTTCGGTGTAAAATTGCTTTGCTTAGGTCTTACAACACCTTGAAGATACAATTTTAAAATAATTTCGTTAGAAATGTAAAACCGTTAATGTGATTATCACGAAATTTGGTACGTTGACATAGTTTTTTATGCTTAAAAATCCCATGTTGAAATTATCAATAATATTAATCCATGAGCGTAGAACTTGGGTTTCTTAATCATTTTACCTTTTGGGTCTCTACGCCAATGGATGAAAAGGGTTTTAAACTTAAAATTTTGCTCAAGTAACTCATTTACTACAGAAAAGCTACTATTAATTAAATTCTTGTGGTTTTCTCAAGATTTGTGTTTCAATAATTAGCAATAGTTTTAACACAAAATTAAGCTACTTATGTTTATTGTTCATTTCTGTAGTTTCATCTAAATAAGACTACTGTCAATTTTTTTTTCACATTATTCCTATTATTGTTCAATTATTCTCAATTCATAAAAAAAAATTTGTTTGGTTTATCATGGTCTTGCATTACACCTATGCCAAATAAATTGATATGTTGTTGGTTTTTGAATATTGAAGAGAGAATGTTAGGGTATATTCTGAAAGGTTTCCAAATCCCCGTACAGTAAGCCACCCAACGTTTGCTGCCGTTGAGAGACGTCTTCGGGAGACCAGTCGCTTTGCTCCTGAAACTGCTGATAATGGCAGACAGTATTTTGTAAGGATACCTGACGTTGAAGACAAAATTTTAGAACACATTAGTAAATGTGCTACACCGGTTCTGGACCAAAATCGATCAATTTTACATGTAATTTCCCATAAGGAATTCTAAGGTCAAAAATAGCGAAATTGGCTCTATTTGACCTTGAACATTGGCAGACTACTTCCCTCGCTCTGGTCAACTACGCCCCCTCGGCGGGAAATTTAAATTTGACAGCTGCGCAATCTGGCGGGGAACCGGCAGCTGACACCATCTTGGAAGCGGGGGAAATTGACAGCTGACATGGGATACAAAGAATTTGTCTTCAGGCATCCAAGAAACATAATCATCCAGAAGTAGCAGGTACCGTCAACATCGTGAGCAGTTGGATTGAGGATGACGTCATGCTGGCAGGAATGAAATGTTCTCACCAATCTCACTGAATCATCAACAGCCCAAATATAATGACATGCTTCGGTAATATCCCAGTTGTGATAAGAGCTAGACCGCACCCACCGCAAATTGTTGTCAATACTCAGCTGATTCAACGTAAAGACCATCTTTTGTGATTGTAGATTGTTTATCACGCATGCTGTAATAATGAATTAATTTTATATCAGTATACAAGATGTGTCGGCATTGATTTAAATTAATATGTATATTTCTCATAACTATGAAAAAGGTACAAATAGCAAGAAAAATTAAGCAAGTATCTCAACAAATGAGTGAAAATGAGAGAAAATGGTACAAATATCAAGAAAAATGAGTCAAGTAACTACAAAATAGCTATGTGAGATGTGAAACATGACAGAAAGAAATGCAATATACATGAAATGAGCGAGAAGAATGGCGCAAATATCAAGATAAATGATATGTCAGCAGGATTGGTAGAGTTAACATCAGTACGCATGCGTGCACAATGCTATATAAAGGTTGGTATCACAAAACTTACTCATTCAGTCAGTGACTTCCGTACGAGTAAGATGTGTCTCTTCAATAATTTAGTAAAACAAATTGCAGTCATATTAGGACTTTTATCATCTCAATATGATGATAATGAGGCTCGCAAAGGATTAAATGAGTGTGCTAAGGCGCTAAGACGCATTAAAAATGCTATGAGATATGCCAAGAGTGTGGGTGAGAAACAGCATCTAGAAGCATGTTCAAGAAATATCCGAACCTTGAGGAATCAGATTAAAGCTGAAGGAAAGAAGGGAACAGGGCTAATTTCTAGGCCAAATACTGCAAGAGATCGAGTTTGCTGGAACGAAAGTGAGTCGGCATTTGACGGACGCATTCGCACAGGAATTATCTCTAACCTCCAACATAAAGACCCCCTCACATTCCTTCAAGACTGTTTTAAACTCTTTAGACCTCGTATAATCAATGCTCTGAGGAAAGATGAAACCATCAAGGTCAACGTAGTATTCGGAGGCGAGTTTGAAATAGTGAAAGGTGATCGAGTGTTAACAGAATATAAATATTTCACTACCTCCAATTCACCCATCTATCCGGTCGTCCGATATTGATGAATCGGGTATCAATAGATTCGTATCGACGTCAACAACAACATTTAAGCATTTTTAATTGTTAGAATAGCATAGGAAGCTAGTTTCCTTGATATAAGAGATAGGGCCTCAGGAAAGGTTTCAAAATAAATGATATGTTGAGTACTTGCTAGAAATACTACGTAGCTCTCATCGATCCTTCGTTCACCTCTTATTCATCTCATGGTTTTGTTAGCCTCATGTATATTTAAATTTTTTGTTCCGATAATTGCAATTTTCAAGTTTTTAATAGACCGCTCTTTTGCGGTTAGTAGCAGTAATAATGTAGATTATTGTTGGAGACTGAAGGAATTGCTATAATTATATATCATCTCTAAGTAATTTCGATAATCGTTATTCTAAACTTTATAGAAATAATATTTTATTATCACCCTCTGGTCGGTGTATGCATGTGTTATTAGGATTATGTCATACATTTTCAGCTTTCATATATTTTCATGATTTTTCTTTTTTATAGATAATTCACCAAAATGATGGCAGATGGAGATATTTCATCATTCCAGCATACTGCCGTTTAGGAGTTTAGAGGTGAGTTTTTATATACTTATTTATTTATGTACTTAATTTAAAATTGATTAATTAAATTCCTAATCTATATGATATGAAGCCGTTGAGGCTCCTTCGGGTATCAAGGGGCGATCGACTTTTTCCTACACAAAGGCACGCCAGGTACCACACTGTGGGAGAAGTATGTGCTTAGGGTGTCTGTTAGACCCGCTTACAAACCGGGCTGTCACCTATTAAGCAGAGTGCGTATAGTGTCTTTGATTTGAGAAAATTGTCGCCTGATGGCTATCAAAGAATCACCTATCGGCCTCCGGCTATATCAATATCTCAGTTAATCTCAAATATTACCTAAATTACCGAGGTTGTCAACTTTTTCCTGCACAAAGGCACGCCAGGTACCACACTGTGGGAGAAGTATTCAATGCTTAGGGTATCTGTTAGACCCGCTTACAAACCGTGCTGTCACCCTTGGAGTACGTATAGTGCCTTTGATTTGAGGAAATTGTTGCCTGATGGCTATCAAAGAACTAACAAAACACCTCTGGTTAAACTTAAATTATCTACAACAAGCTAATTTCAATTTGAATAAAACAATTGTTGAATAAATATAATTATTTATTTGAAGTATTTAAACATTACATTCTATATATAATGATGATAAAATAGCATTTTTATACCGCTGCAACTCATCAATACATCTCATGAGTATAATGGACTCAAACCAATCTATAAGGTCTACATCGCTGCTTAATATTTCAGGTGTTAGACTGGTTGCATACCTAATATTATTACTGGATAGCGTCATTCGCAATGTTACAACCAAATCGTTGGTAGTAATCTGTCGAAAATCCTCGATAGTTGGAAGTTGTAGTATAAAATGCTTCATTAATATAGCGGATAATGTGTCGATTTCATCAATTTCTGGTAATCCTAACGCCTGGTTTTGCATATGCCTAAATCTTGCTGCTTCCTGTATACCAGAATGCAATTCATAGCAGTCGTAGCAGTAGGATGTGAAGCTATAGTAGCCTATACCGTGTCTATCGCGTTTGTATTTAGATACTACTGTAAATGCAGCTTTCTCACATATTTCACATTTATCTTTGAGATCAGGTGTGTAATCTGAACTGCAGTCTCTTCTGCAATCCCACTTTATAGGCATGTTTACTGTTAGAATTTGTCGTTTTTAGGATTTATATAGAGAATTTTGAAGGGTAGAGTTAAAGAAATAAGAAACGAGATTTTTATTTTATTTTTTATTGCCAAAAATATAAAAGATATAAAAAAATAATTAGTTTATATCCATAGCTTCACATATTTGATAATGTCCCCATGGAAGTGTGTCATCTGTTCCATAAACAAGGAAACGCTTATCATCATCAGGACTGAGAGCAATTTTTTCTTGTGTTATTGAATGGACCTCGTGCTTGTCAGATCTGATAAGGTTTTGAGTAACCGTCTTCTTTTGAAACCCTTCTAAGCATTCAATATAGTCTTCGAAAGTTATCTCGGTCTTGACGATTGAAGATTTTACCCCTTTGGCCTTCTTGGTCACTCCAAAATTTCTTATATTCTCAGCAATTTCATCCTCTTCATACTCATCTTCCATCAGATGTTTTATCATCTTTTCTAAATCATTATCGGTCGTATGCACTTTTGTAGTATATAATTTGGATCTGAGCTCTACATAAGCTATCATTGGAACGCCATTATTCTCATCTTTCATCATTCCAAGTACCTTCTTATTTACTAAAGGTATATCATAGTGATTATCTTGAGGATATTCGCTAGTATCAAAATATCTATGACAATCTTCCCTCATTAATATATATGGATCCTGATGGAGTTCATATATCAAGGAATCAGTGTCTGTGTAGAGTACAGAGCATTCATCACCATAACGTTGTCGCATGTAACCATAATGAAAATCGTAGATGGTAGTTTTAGCTAGATCAAGGATGGATTGCCCTACATAAATTGGTTTATTTAACCATACCTGCAGTTTCTTTAATTCCACTGCAACTAGGTTCTCATTAAAAACTGTAGCAGTCTTGAACTCAGGTTTAGAGATGTATGACTCAGCACCATATCTTCCAGTCCACTCAGTAAGAAGCTTGATGTTCACACGCTTCCTAACGTTCTCCATCGCCTTCCCAAAAACAGCATTGTTCATCAATTTAAACAGATTTTTTTCAAACTCATTTTTAGCCTTCTTCCTAAGTTCGGTGTTGAGATCAATGTAACTTTTAAGCCAAGGCTTGAATTTTAATGCTCGATGAATCTTTTTAAGCACAAGCCCGTGTTCCAGTGCCTGCTTGAGTGCTACATAATGTATAACATACTTATGTTTATCATACAATGTAGCCATTAATTTTGTTGGCTCGTTTACATTCCTAGAAGGCTTCAGCGTCCTAGGATTAATATGTTGTGGGCAGAAGGGTATGTCTTTATGTTTATCATGAAGATGTTTATCCTTCATCTGCAACATCAGGTATTGATGCGACATCAATGTTAGTATCAGCCCATTCAAAACCTCCATATGGTAGATATTGTGACATTGCCCATCAATATTGGTTGTTTACATCATAATACATCAAAAATGTTTTTGGCTTCGATGGGTCATAATTATTGATATACATGTTGTTAGCTTTAGCCTGTCTTTTACTAGATACTTGGCTCAAACCTCCTCGAATGCCTCGTTCAATAAACAGAAACATATCAGCATCGGTAAACAGCTCCAGCTCGATTCCTGTATGCTTCAGTATGGCATCCCAAGTGAAGCCTGGTAATGTAAAATAGTGAGCTGGATCTAAATTATACGTGTTCAGACAGCTTGTGCGGAACATCTCAAATACATCAGCCAAGAGTAGAAAATCAGTCTTCATATATAAATCAGCGTATTCTCCCAAATTTTCACATGAGAAGCTGCTCCAAACATCTTGGGCTCGTCGGTAGAGTCGGCGAGGACATGGTTTATTATTCAGCTTATTGTAAAAATCATCTATGGATGGTAGATTCGTTTCAGAAAAACGGTCGAAGGAGTCGATGTAATCATATGGCATTACTCCTTTCTTCGTTAAAAGTGAAAAATACATTCCATCTACTTCAGGAAACTGTGTCTTCAGATTTGGAAATTCCGGTAAATATGATGCCAACTTGTCTAGGGAGGAAGCCATGAATCGAAAACTGTCTATGAAACGGAACTGAATAGAGTAATCATCTATATGTTTGGTAAATGAGATATACTTCTCCTTTGTAAAGGGAAGTAGGTCAACTTTTCCCCCAATCTTCGTAGCAATGTCTGTAACTATGAAATGAGCATCATAGCCTGATAGATTGTGGAAGACAACTGGAACCATATGGCTGTCCTTGTAATTGATGTTGCATCCCTCGTGCGCTGCTCCTCTATAATTGTTTTCAGGTAACAAGTGGTTGTGATCTCGCACTTTCTTATCTTCAGGGCTAAATGATTTCACGCAGTGAGTAACTTTTTGATACTCTATTTCCTGTTCATATGTCATATGGATGTTATATGAGCACCAGAAGACTGTAGCCATATCTTCCGCTAAACTGCCCATCTCATTAGCAAACCACTGCATACAGTCCTGTCCGCGGTAAGATCGGAAAAAACTAAGGGAGAGGTCGTAGGAACACTTAAACTAATAGCCAATCGCAGCTGGAACGTGACGTTGTGGTTTTTTCGGGTCATCACTTTTTTCCAAGACACTCTCCAAATCAGCATATACAACAAAAGGAGCTTTTTCCTTATTTTTAAAATGTTTGAATTTAAGGATGTTCCTTCCTGGTTCGGGCATCTTTATGGCTGTTTCATTATTATTTTGACAGTCTTCCAAATGTTTATCCAATTTTTCTGGGGATCTACAATAATGGAGACAGCGTTCACAGAAGAACTTTTGATGCATTTATTTACTAAGTTGGGTTGATAGAAGCCGGGATAGATTTTTGATCCATACATAATGATATTTAACGGGGTCCTCAGTATCATCATATCTGTCCTGAATAAGTAGCAGATTCACATGTTTCTCACGCTTTTCTTTGGTGAGGTATGTTGGTAATGCGGTGAATGTCTTTTTTGCCTTTTGGAGAATGTATACGTTGATGGATATGTTGTTCTGCTTCTCAAATAATGGAATCTGTTTGATGAT
This sequence comes from Crioceris asparagi, assembly GCA_958507055.1. Classification (NCBI taxonomy): domain Eukaryota; kingdom Metazoa; phylum Arthropoda; class Insecta; order Coleoptera; family Chrysomelidae; genus Crioceris; species Crioceris asparagi. The sequence goes on along the minus strand of OY293826.1, from coordinate 58,548,435 downwards.
TATTGGAAACTGAATACCTTTTAATTTTAGTACAGATGAGTAGTGGGGGTAAGAAGATGTGCGATCAGAATGATTCTCAGCAGGATATAGCGCTGAAGTAACTGCCCTTGCAAAGCAGGCTAGATCATCGTTTTTAACGTTAACGCAGGATTTCTTCTTCTTAATCTGTGGTGGTAGCTAAATATATGATGAGCCCAGCTGAGGTGTAAATTTGTTAATGTTCACTCCTAAATTCATAACTCGCTTCAGTGCCCATCCACTATCTCTCTCTTGAAATTCTTCTAAGTCTTTGAGGAGGGGGTTGATGACCTTTGAGATGAACCACTTCTCGATATCTGTCTCACGATAGATGGGTGAATTGGAGGTAGTGAAATATTTATATTCTGTTAACTCTCGATCACCTTTCACTATTTCAAACTCGCCTCCGAATACTACGTTGACCTTGATGGCTTCATCTTTCCTCAGAGCATTGATTATACGAGGTCTAAAGAGTTTAAAACAGTCTTGAAGGAATGTGAGGGGGTATTTATGTTGGAGGTTAGAGATGATTCCTGTGCGAATGCGTCCGTCAAATGCCGACTCACTTTCGTTCCAGCAAACTCGATCTCTTGCAGTATTTGGCCTAGAAATTAGCCCTGTTCCCTTCTTTCCTTCAGCTTTAATCTGATTCCTCAAGGTTCGGATATTTCTTGAACATGCTTCTAGATGCTGTTTCTCACCCACACTCTTGGCATATCTCATAGCATTTTTAATGCGTTTTAGCGCCTTAGCACACTCATTTAATCCTTTGCGAGCCTCATTATCATCATATTGAGATGATAAAAGTCCTAATATGACTGCAATTTGTTTTACTAAATTATTGAAGAGACACATCTTACTCGTACGGAAGTCACTGACTGAATGAGTAGGTTTTGTGATACCAATATACCAACCTTTATATAGCATTGTGCACGCATGCGCACTGTTGTTAACTCTACCAATCCTGCTGACATATCATTTTTCTTGACATTTGCGCCATTCTTCTCGCTCATTTCATGTATATTGCATTTCTTTCTGTCATGTTTCACATCTCACATAGCTATTTTGTAGTTACTTGACTCATTTTTCTTGATATTTGTGCCATTTTCTCTCATTTTCACTCATTTGTTGAGATACTTGCTTAATTTTTCTTGATATTTGTACCTTTTTCATAGTTATGAGAAATATACATATTAATTTAAATCAATGCCGACACATCTTGTATACTGATATAAAATTAATTCATTATTACAACATGTGTAATAAACAATCTACAATCACAAAAGATGGTCTTTACGTTGAATCAGCTGAGTATTGACAACAATTTGCGGTGGGTGCGGTCTAGCTCTTATCACAACTGGGATATTACCGAAGCATGTCGTTATATTTGGATTGTTGATGATTCAGTGAGATTGGTGAGAACATTTCGTTCCTGCCAGCATGACCTGCTTTTATTAAATTATTTTCACCTTCCAAGGCATCTGCAAACCACTCGCTATAATAATTACAGGATAATGCTATCGGTTTACTAGGAGATCTGTACAGACCTATTATGGACCATTTATAATTTGAAAACCATATTTGAATGTGAAGGAACCATATTGCATCTTCTTTCATGACTGCTTTGCAAATTACAAACTTAATTCTCTCCCTGACATATATGGACACACCTCCAGTATGACGTGAATGTGATAAGCAATTAATTATGGTATAGTTGTTGATTTTTAGTTCTGATTCACTTATATCTTCAGTTACATGGGTTTCTGCTACAATTACTATGTGAGTTTTTTTAAATATCAGCATCTCTAAGTCTTCTTTATTGTTTAATAAACCTTGTATATTCAAATAATAAATTATGATTACTTTGTCGGAATTGTCCTTTCGTTGCTATAACCACCTCCTTTTAATGACTTCTATTTTTCGCTTATACACACTGCACTCTGAACTGAAAGCATGATGATTCGTATTCAATTTATGAGCCAAGTCTTTATTTGCTCTGCTACAGTTCGCACATTGCATCATCTTCGAATCACATTCCTAGTTCTTATGTTCACCACCACACTTAGAACATAATTCATACTTGGAAGTGCATTCTTTACTTTTATGGTTAAAGCCCAAGCATTTAAAGCATCTCTTCACATATACACCATCTCTAACTGCACATCTGTCCCAGCCAACGGATACTTTCCCCTCTTCCATCACTTTGCTGTAACTATCCAGGTCTAATTCAATTACAGCTGTATAGGCCTCGAACCTTATTTTCCTGTTTTTCCATTTTATTTTAAAATTTAACTCAGCGTCTTGTAACATTTCATTTTGCTTTTGGAGACATCTAATAATTTCCTCACCTTCCATGTCCGTTATATTGTCAATGCGGATTCTAGGTTTTTGTTTCTTCAATAACTCAATATCATAGCCATCACTCATTTTTTCCTGAACTTTACTCTTCATTTTATCCAAAGAAACCTCATCCTCACACTCAACAACAACCGCTCCATCTCCAGTTTTCTTACTCTGGATATTTTAATGTTATCATCTGCTGGTTTAATATGACCTTTAATTATATCCTTTGTTATGCTGGCCTCTTGCTTTTCCTTTGGTTTTACCACTATTTTTGATAAACTTCCGGCCACTCTGGCATATGATTGAGTATTAGTGATGCCCTTCTTTTCTCCATCCATTATTTCATGTTTTTGTTTTGAAATCAATTCAAGTTGCTTCGATACCCTTTGTATTTCCATCTCCTGCTTCTGTACTATTTCCTTATTTTCCTTGATTTCCCCGATTATCAGCTCAAATCGATGCTTTATATCCTCTCTAAAATCAATGCATCCATCACAAAATATCATTATATTTTTCTTCTGTATTACTTGATCAGTATCATAAGTTGTAATTCCTAGACATTTTATGCAATATTCTTCCTTACACCACCCATCGCATTTAGCTTTTTTTCCACTCGCCAAAACTTGTTTACATTTTCCACATTGTTCCGGCATTTTTTTTTGTAGAATATTCTCTCATACTTTTTCAGATAAAAAATGTTTCTCATCAAGTATATAAGAAATTAATTTTTGTCAGCACTTAATTACTATTCCAAATAATTCACTTTTAAAGAGCCACATATCACATCAGTAAACATAAACATAACCTCTTTGTTATATTTTCACATTCTCTTAAATAAAGAATGAAGATAATAATAATAATAATAATAAAATAAGATAAGCTGATTTCTCTCACAAATCAACCTGAAAGAATGTTGTAGACATAGTTGATGTTATTTAATATATTATAAATAATGATGTAATAATTATTTTTTACAAAAAATTGGACCGATGTTATTAGTTGATATAGTGAAAAGTTTAAAATAATATTAATTCTATTGGTGCTGTTACTTTTGAAGTTGTGCAGTTGCAGGTAGATTGACAATTTTTGGCACCAACTTCACAAGTACCAGCCCCAATAGAATTAATATTATTTTATACTTTTCATTGCATCAACTAATAACGTCTGTCCAATTTTTGGTAAAAAATATTTATTTCACACTTTTGAGTGTAACATTAGTCACGAAAATCGTTGAACGTTCACCAAAGAAGATAGTACTTATCTTAACCCAGGTATATTCCTTGCTTGTAGTTATTATTATTGAGATCTCAGAACATCGCTGCGGAAATACACTTGAATATTTTAGTTGTTACAATTTTAACACCGATTTTACTCGAAAACTGTAACTCTAAGGGAAAAATGTTCATTATAAATGTTGCTACAAATAATTATGTCCTTCATGTACTGCCGACAGATTTTCCCTTTTTGACAGAAATCGCCCACTCCACATTGCATATTTGAGAATTTAACATGCGTCTATCTCGAGAACCGTTACTCTTTTGAAAAAATGTTCAATTTAAACGTTTCCGGATATTGTCCTATCTTTAATTATACCACCTCAGATTTTCAATTTTCGAGAAAAGTTGCCCCCTCCACCCCCTTCGGGGGCGGTTTTCGGAGGGAAGGAGATGTCGGATTCCCGTTTTTATAAATATGGGACTCAAGACTCCTCTTTCAAATGAATCAAAAATTATCAAAATCGGAGTACGATTACTATATGAAAGGCGCGCACAAACCAAAAACCACAGTCGAATTGTATACCTCCTCCGTTTGGGGTTCGTCGGTCAAAAATAGCAAATGGTGCAATACCTACAAGGTAGGAAAATCATCGTATTACTTTCCACTATAGGTTAAATATGAAATGAAAATCCTTTTGAATCAACTCAATTTCTCAATATAAAGATTTAAGATATAAGAATAAATGGAACTAAGTCCATTAATATCTGAACGTTTATTCATAGTATTACCATGTTTTTTAATATTTATCATTTCTAAGCAACCACGTTAAAAATATTTTCTCTGAACATAGAGCAATAGTGTTCAAAATCAATCAATGAAATGACATTTCTGATTGACGGCAATGAAATCTTTCCTGTTTGTGGTTAATTTTATCTAAATTCACGAATTTTGCCCCAACGAAGAGAATAAACATTCTCGAAAGCTTGGCATAATCCAAAGAATTTTATTTATTAAATGACTGCATCCCCAACAAAAATCTATTTTATCAAATAATAAACCAGTCAAGAATTCAGAATCAAACAATATATATATATATATATATATATATATATATATATATATATATATATATATATATATATATATATATATATAATAACTAATAATTTAAATCTTGTATCTTAACTAGACAGTCGTTCTACCAGATATATATATATATATATATATATATATATATATATATGAATATGAATAATAATTTCACGCCTAGCTGGTAAATTGAACCTACATATTCAAATATGTTCACCTGGTACGGATAGCTCCTCATTTTATATATATATATATATATATATATATATATATATATATAATGAATTTTTTTATTATCATTAATTAGACAGTCAAGAATTTACAATTCATTTTATATATATATATATATATATATATATATATATATATATATATATATTTATATTTATATATATATATAATGCCTTACAGTAGATTCATGAAAACTGTGGGTGATCCAAGAGCTAATAAGAGGAGATTGCTGATGTCAGTAGCCAACTTCAGAGAGGAGAAAAAACTAGTGAAATCAATCCACGACAAAATCATAGAGATGATGATACAAAAATAAGAAAACTGGATGACATACCCATCTATGCAGAATCGCTGCTTCGAAGAAGGAAATAACTAGTCTTGTTCGACGATATTTAAGCATGGTATGATGACCAGTCTCATCTTAATGGAAATAAATCAAGAAATACAAAAAAATAACAGAACGAAACTACAAATCGGCGAAGATATTTACACTACTTATAATGCGAAAGCCGTTCAATGGTGACACCTCATACTCAACGAGGGTAAATCAACTAGGTCATAGGAACTTAATATTTCTATAGACCCGAACACGGGAGAAAAATATTCAGAAATATTAGTTGTTTCTTTCGATCCGTTTGAAGCATAGGGATCTGGATGGCTTATGAAACACTTTCTCAAAGTACGGCATTTCTATCTAGTTTTACTTTTCATTTATGCAGTTATAGGTTTTGTTTAGCTTCAAATCCGTTTTTAACTGCATCATTATCAACATTTCGACTCTAATTCCAATAGGTATCTACTTTATAATATTTCAAGTAAAATTGGCGAATATATCTCCGTCTTCCCATATAATTTGTTAATATACTCTGTTGATTGTCAGCTTGAAAACAAATTCAGCATAATGGATCCCCGTTTTCATTAAAAGTTATTTAAATATAGCTATGGCGCCGTAAAACTTCGAGCAAAACTAACAATTCTCGTTTTAATCACTTTTGGTAGGGGAGACAAAACGAGCTCCCGTTTTAATACCCAGGTAGACAATATGGTGGGAAATGAAGGCTTGAGGAAACAAATGGATTCCTAGAATGTCATCTTATTCTGTTTGTCTTCCCTTCTTTGGCTTTTAATATCCAATACCGACAGAATCAGACGGAGAATGCGGAGCAGATATTTGATCTGTGATTGCCGCCAAGCATCCGAAGCGCTGCTGTTGCCGATAGAAAATTTGCATTATCAAAGTTCCCTAAAACAATCGATAAATCAATTAGAATAGCACCTATTGAAAATGAATAGAATTTCAGCAGTGATAATTATAAGTACTCCAATGTAAGATAATAAAGGCTCCTATATCACGCTGCAACTGTAGTTTCATCATAAAATCTATCACATACTATGAATTTCATTACAAAAAGATCACGTGACCTACAACACTCAACGGAAGGTAGAAGTAGTAAAAATGGAAGAAATAATTATATTCTGGCATGATTTTAGTAATAAAAATCTATATATTATATGAAAAAATATATCTAGGAAGGAAACATTTTGTTACTAATGTGGTGGAAAATACCATCTTCGGCAATTAATCTTATTCATGTCTGGACGACCGAGCTTCGCTCGGGTAAAACAGGATTTAAGTTATGTCTGAAAGAGTTACTTAGTTTAAACATGTGCATATTTTTAGTTAAAATGTGTTGCGACTGGTAGATCGGTGAATATCGCCTTTGTCATTCACGAAATTATTAAGAAAGTGCAATATGAATGTGAGACATACCAGAACTTATTATGTTCTGGTCCCCAAACTCCATACTGAAATTTATATGGCCATCTGCGCAGCCATTCTCGAAATAGCTAGTGTGGACCTTGAGGGTCGCACACATTAAATATGAAATTATCACCAATCGATTTCACGACTGCGAATACCCTTTTTTGCTAAATTTGATCAAATCCTATATATAAATATAAACTGTGGGCAAAATTAGTTGGAACACATTTTAACCTATTACAAATATTTTTTTCCTAGCCGATTTATTTCACATAAGGGTGATACTAATGGGTCGGATCTAGGGCTTAATTTATATTGCTGTGCTGTTTTTGTCGTTGCAACAAAAAGCGGCTGTTATTAATAAACATGTTTTGAGCTCAATCTGACCATTAAGCACAAGCACACTAAATAAGAATGAAATAGTACAAAAGAGTAAAAATATTCTTTTTTTTTCATTTTTGTTAGCATGCTGCATAAAGCAATGTCAACTGCAGAGCGTCATAATGTCAGTATTATTTTCAAAAAAAAAGAAAAAAAATGAAAATTTTTAATTTCGTTTTTATTATTTTATTCTTATTTGGTGTGCCGATGTTTATTGGTCAGATTGAAACCAAAAAATGTTTAATAAACATTGCCGCCTATTATTGCAACGACAAAAAAGCACTGCAATATAAATTAAGCCCTAGAGCCGTTCCTGTAGTGATATCCTTATACGAAATAACAGCAGCCATTCAAGAGTTGACGAATTCGTACCGTGTCCAAATTTTATTGAATCGGCTTGAAAACAAAAAAAATTATGTAATATGTGTTTCATTCATTTATAAAATCCAAGGGTTAGATGAATTAAACACGGATTGTTTCTCTGAAATAAACAAAGTTTTTGACATTTATTTTACATATTTGAATAAATTAACAAGTTATTCTCTATTTACAATTAACAAACCTGAAATAAACTAAAAAAAACTACATTTGATGTTTATTCTTTACCCTAAATCTTGAAAATGAACTAATTAATATCAATTATTTTTACTCTCTCTTCTCTTGACGTTTCACTTGACAGTGAGCGTTTATTCAAATAGTCTAAGGAAGTAAACTTCCTTACATCCTTGGGGAAAAAAATTGTATTTTTTTATCTATTTAGCGTTATTAGACTAATGCATGGTTTTGTACTGGAATTAATTTTGTGATGTGAAATAGATTTGATTCCTTTTTCCTGTGTCCTTTATTCTGAATATTGAATTCGAGATTTTTTCTTCAATTCTGTACGGTCCTATCTTTATTTCATCCAGTTTTTTCCTATTTAAGCAATTTCCGTTTTCTATGTACACTGAGTCACCAACTTCAAAAATGTAGTCTTTGCAGTGTTTATCCAAATAGTTTTTTGTTGTACTTGTAGTATTTTATACTATTCTTCACTGCTAACCGTCTATCTAGTTCTAGATCACATAGTTTTCTGAATTTAATTCCTCTGGAATTACTGAATAATGTTTACCCTTTAGTGGATGTTCCGGACGGAATAATGTTATTGTATGTATGGTTTTACTATATTTATCGACGCATTCACGTGCAATTGTCGTCCATTGAACTTTGTTTTTTTTTTCCTTCTGCTTGCATCTAATTCTGGTCTGTCTGGTTCAACCTCTCATTTAAACCATTTGAAAAAGGTGCATTTACAGCGGTAAAAATCAGTAGGATATGTTTCTCTTCTAGTAATTCCTTAAATTTATTGGAATTAATGCCAGGATATTGATCTACTAATATACTTTTATGTCTCCTTGCTTCAATGCATCGTTTGTCAGTTTTACAAAATCTGTACCTGTTTGTGTCATTTAAGTTAATATGAATGCATACCTCGAAAAATGATCCACCATTAAGTGTAAGTATTTTTTTGTTGACCTGGTCCCCCCAAAGCCACCTATCGTATCGTGTCTATTGACACGATTTCAAATGGTTAGCGTGCTGGGCCGAACTGTGATAGTAAAAAATAATTATTCTTCATTCTTAATATTTTTTGCATATTTCTGATATATTTTTCAATAAGTGTTTAGATGTGTAATACGGTGATAACATGAGCATTATTTGGTTTATGCCAATATGACCCATTTCTATCTGTAATTTCTTTTATTAAATCTTTGCTAAATCTTTCTGTTAGAATGATCTTCTCTTTACATTTTACTTTTTAAAGAAAAACTCCTTTCTTTTCAATTAATTTTTATTTTCTATTATTATGTCATCATTATTCCTCTGATCTTCTACTATGTCTTCGAAGCTTATCATGTTTACCGTCCTCAGCATTTCTTCCTGATTATCTTCAGGGTCCAATACCGGATTTCTACTGAGACAGTCTTCCTCCAAATTATACTTTCCTGGATTGTACTCATCTCTATGTCAAATTGTGATAAATATATGATTAATTCGCCCAATTCTTCATCAGAAGATTTTAAGGTTTTCCAAAGGTTTATGATCTGTGAAGATTTTGAATGACTTCCCACTAGTAGGTGTGGCCAATAACGTACTGCTTCTGTGACTGCCAGCGTCTCTAGATAATGTAGCCTTCTTGTTTTTCTGTGCCACCGTTAGTTTTCTTGAAAAGTAATCAACTGGCTTTTCTTCTGGTTGTGGTTGTTTCAAAATAGCCCCCACTACAAGTAAACTTCCATCTGTATAGATGCGGACTGGAAATTCTCCCTCATACATTGATAGTACTGGTTATGTGCACCAGAAGTCCTTTAGATAATTGAAAGTCTTCTGGCATTCTTCAGTCCATGAAAATTTTTAATTTTTTCTCAATAATTTATGTCGCGGTTCTAAAATAATGGCATTTTTCGGAATATGTTCCTTGTAAAAATTTATCTTACCAAGCAATTGTCGAATATTTTTATGATTTTGCGGAGAGAAAGTTCTTAATTGATATCAAATTATCTCTCATTGGTATGACAGAGTTATAGGAAATAACGTGTCCCAAATATGTAACTGAATCCATAGCGAGTGCGGATTTCAATAATTTCAGTCGAAATCCTTCTTCCTTTATTGCCACCATTAATTTTTCCACATGCATTATATGTTCTTCAAGTGTTCTTGAAAATATCAATATGTCATCAATATAATTTATAGGAAAATTAGAAAATTTGTTTTTTCGTATAATGTTACTCAATATCCTTTGGAAGATTGATGTAGATGTCTTAAGACCAAAAGGCAAAACAGTCCACTGGTAATGTCCCTCTTGTGTGACAAAATCTGTTTTTTTCCTGTCTTCGATCCGCAAAGTAATTACCCAAAATGCCGAATTGATATCCAATTTCGTGAAAAATTTACAATTTCTCGTCTTTACCAAAAGATCATCAATCCGTGAGAAAGGTTGTGGTTCTGGCACTATTATCTTATTGAGATCTCTGAGATCTATGCATAATCGGCTTCGTTTTCCTTAATCTTTCATAAAAACCAGTGTTACTGGGGCTGCGAATGGGCTCTAAGATTCTTCAATTAGATTTTTCTTAAGAAGTTTTGCTACTTGATTTTCAATTTCTTTCTTATATTGTATAGTACATCTGTATGGCCTCTTGCTACAGTATTTATCTATTTGTAAGCCAATACTTGCCTCATAATTTTTCACAGAACCCACATCATATTTATCTTTTGCAAATATTGATGAGTATTTGTTAATTAAATTTTCTATCTTAGATTGTTCTTCAATTTTAACCTTTTTGTTGCGACTTCAAAATTATCTATTTTTTTATCTTCATTGAAGTTTTTTTCATAATTTTTATTTGGAGTATCACCTAAGCTATCAGTAATTATAGCTTTACCCTTGGTAGTAGGAATTATTGGCTTTTCATATTTTGTAAAATTCTCAGTCATACCCTTGGTAATGGGAATAGTTGACTTTTCGTTTATTTCTTTCTCTTCACAGCTATTTTGCTTTATTTTAACCTGAATTAATTTGAATTTTTTTATACAATCGAGTCCAAATAGAAAATCATGTGTATAATTCACATTATTCACAATGCTAACATTTACTTCTTTTTCAATCTTCATTATTTTAACTTTTAATTTTATTACTCCATTATTTTTGTTTACACCATTAATTGATTTCAAGTAAACTGTTCTTTTTTATCAATTTTATTTCTATCTTCGTTCAATAATCTTCAGTTAATTAAAGATATATTTGATCCTGAATCATAACTGCCTGAACATCTAATACATTATTTAAGGTTATTTTTGTTCTGATTAATGGTGTACTTTCAAGTTTTTTGGACCTTCAAAATTTTCAGAGTCCAATCATTTTTTCCAGTATTCTCTCCTCTCTCAACCAGCATTTTCTTAATTGCTTAATTCTTCGGTCGATTGCACAATTCCTCTATCTATTTGATCAACAATAAAATTTGGTAATCCTGCCGCTATTAAATCAATCATTGTACCAGTGTCTATTGTTTTTCTAATTTCTAGTAGTAGTTTCTCTTTCTTTATTGCATAATCAACTGAACTATCTGTTTGATATCTGAATGACAAAGCATACCTTACTGGGGACCAACCTTTATTTGAAAAGGTTTCACCGAACATTTTTATCCATTGGTCCCATTCCGAATCTATGGATAGTTTCATTATAGTAGAACTGTACTATATACTGTTTATCAAGAATGAATTTTAAAGCTTCAATTTTTTTTGTCTTGTATGTTTTCAAACCTTTAGCTCTCTTTTTCAAATTCTGCTAACCACTGATTGGCATTTGTAGTCTTGATACTAAATTTTTCAATGATAAAATCTTTGGTTATTTTTGATAAACTTTTTTCTTAAAATATCTGTGTATTTTCAATCAATTTTTGTAATAACTCCATCATTGGACCTTCTTCAACTGGTGCTATTTTCCTACTATTAGTTTTTCTTCCAGAAAATCTTTATTAAATTGTAGGTTTCCATCTTCATCAAAGTAGATATGTCTCATTTCATCTGTCAAAGTAAACCATATTTTTCTTGCTTTGATGCCTTTTATTTATGCTATTTTTCACCTTTGTGAATGTAGTTGTCGCTGTTAATAATGTGTGTTTGGCTGCAAACTGATCATCAATTGGTAGCACAAAACTTCTAACTTCCTGATTGAGGATATAATTATTGTGCTTGTCTTTGGATCTGCAGCAGCCACGTATCTGAATTCAAATTGTAGCTTATCCATCTTTTTACTCATAAACGAGAATATAGTTTTGTAATATGTGTTTTATTCAATTATAAAATCGAAGGGTTAGATGAATTAAACACAGATTGTTTCTCTGAAATAAACAAAGTCTTATACATTTATGCTACATATTTGAATAAATTAACAATCAAATAAAACAAGTTATTCTCTGTTTACAATTAATAACAAACCTGAAATAAACAAAGAAACTACATTCGATGTTTATTCTTTACCCTAAATCTTGAAAATTGACTAATAATCATCAATTATTTTTACTCTCTCTTCTCTTGACGTTTCACTTGACAGTGAGCGTTTATTCAAATAGTTTAAGGAAGTAAAATTCCTTATATATATATATATATATTTGATTCTGAATTCTTGACTGGTTTCTTACTTGATAAAATAGATTTTATTTCTGATTGATGACTATGAAATCTTTCCTGTTTGTGGTTAATTTTATCTAAATTCACGAATTTTGCCCCGACGAAGAGAATAAACATTCTCGAAAGCTTTTCATAATCCAAAGAATTTTATTCTATTCTATTTTGTATTTTATCATATATATATATATATATATATATATATATATATATATATATATATATATATATATATATATATATATATATATATATATATATATATATATATATATATATATATATATATATATATATATATATATATATATAGATGTTCTTGGGAATGCAGTCAAATATTAAATAAAATTCTTTGATTGAAGCCGAGCTTTCGAGAATGTTTATTCTCTTCTTCAGGGCAAACTACAAATCGTTACAAAATTATTTCAACAACAACTTAATAGTATTTTTAAAATACTTACAATCATGAATTAAGAATAAATTAACCAAAAACAGGAAAGATTTCATAGCCATCAATTACAAATGTCATCATTTATATTTGTCATGGTAACACAATAAGTAAGAAAGTATCTAGATTTTGTTGATAAAAATGAATATTACTGAATGATCTTTATATGTTTGTGGCTATTTGAACAAGGAGCACAATTAAATTAAAATTATTATTAAGGCAGATACAGGTTCAGTTAAAAAAAAAATAATTTAAGAATATATAGGTGTCCATAAACAATAGATATATTTAGATCAACTTATTAGTGAGAGAAATTTAGTTGATCAAAGAGAATTATTCTCTTAAAATTCATTATATGTTTATTTGAGATTAAATGTATAATCTATTTATGAAAGATTTTCATAACATTTACTGTTTTCGAAAATATGCATGCTGATTAGTGAGAGATATCAGCTTGTTTCTGCAATAGTGAATGATTTTCAAAATGTTTCATTCTCATGTCGTATTGTGAGAGAATATGATTTTATATATTATTTTGAATATTTATGAATATTTGAAAGAACATTAAAAAGTGTTTTAGGATTTCAAAACATATATTTCACCCAAAAATTTAGAGGTTGATTAGTGAGAGAAATCGGCCTTTTTTGAGTGAATAAGTATCAGTGCACTTTCAGAATAATCATGTTTATATGTTTCGTATTGTGAGAGAATATGATTACACTTATATAAAATTTTAAATAATATTATGTATCTTTTTCTTTTAACTGTCAGTTCAAGCCCAGAATAAACGTAATTTAGTCTATGTATGGGTATATATGTAAGTATTTATGCAATATTCTTACATTTTTTTTTACTGAACCTGTATCTGCCTTAATAATAATTTTAATTTAATTGTGCTCCTTGTTCAAATAGCCACAAACATATAAAGATCATTCAGTAATATTCATTTTCATCAACAAAATCTAGATACTTTCTTACTTATTGTGTTACCATGACAAATATAAATAATGACATTTGTAATTGATGGCTATGAAATCTTTTCTGTTTTTGGTTAATATATTCTAAATTCACGATTGTAAGTATTTTTAAAATACTATTAAGTTGTTGTTGAAATAATTTTGTAACGATTTGTAGTTTGCCCTGAAGAAGAGAATAAACATTCTCGAAAGCTCGGCTTCAATCAAAGAATTTTATTTAATATATAACTGCATCCCCAAGAACATCTTTTTATTTATTATAAAACCAGTCAAGAATATTGGAGTCAAGAAAGTAACAGCGTCAGGTATATTAGTATTAGTTTCATCTAATGAGCTACTGTACAAGATTTTCTTTATTGATGACGTTGGATAAGAGTTATCAGTGAAAAGCTTAAACAAAATGTTAGGATTCTTTTGATGAAATCGAGAATCTGAGATTCGTTGAACTCTTTGCTTCATTTGTTTAACTAAGTTCATTTTAGTTATGTAGCTGTGATACGACTGAAAATTGATGAATCTAGCTGATGCCATTGACTTTCTATGCCAGTCAATGTGAATTGTGTTGTCCATCACTCTTATGAACCTTGTGTCAAGGAAAGGTACGGATTGATCTTGATCCTCTGTTTCTATTATAAATTGTATATCTGGATTGTAGCTGTTAAAAATTTCCAAAAGGTTGTTAATGTCATTCTCGGGTAAGGCTACAATTATGTCATCCACATATTTCTTGATAAAGAATAGATCTTAAGGTAGGACAGGTATCACTATGTCGAGTAAATAGTCCTTAGAATAGTTTGCCAAGATTGGAGATATTTTCGCTCCCATCGGTGTACCAAATGTCTGTTTATAGAAACTACCTTGATATGAGAAATATGTGGAATCAAACAAAAACATTTTAAGAAAAATGATCAGACTTGGCCCAATTTTAGTTACTGACTAAAACAATAATCCGCTTCAAGCTTGCTCAAGTCATAGAGTGTGGTGCTCTGTCTTTTCTCATAATGGCATTTGCGGTTGTTGTTATTGTTGAAAGGATAACCCAGGAAGAAATGTTTAGCCAGAATATGAATGAACAGGTAGAAAATATTAAATTTTAATTGAGCATAACATTTTTCTGTTTTATTCTGAGAGATGGCATTTTGACAGTGTGGTCAAGGGCGATGAGAAAAATATTATAAGAAAGTTTAATCAAAATCCTGTGAGCCGTTTGAGCAAAACAAGGTTTTCGGCTATTGCGCAGCAACGAGTGCTATCAGGATTCTCATTCAGTGCCACCGGCGAGTAGAAACGAAAATAACAACCTCATAACATAAGTTATAATGGTAGCGGTAGGAGAGTAAAAATTGGGCCAAGTCTGATCCTTTTTTTCTGAATAAATATTTTGTTTTTAATTTATTGAAAATTGGTTGAAAAGGAATTCTTTATTCCATTTTTATTTTATGAAAATAGTTTTTTTTAGTTAAATTGAAATTGATTATAGAATTTTTCTTAAATTATCACACAGAATGGTAATGGTTACTCATAATTTATGAATATATTAGCATTTCATTTGATTTTAAAAATTTTTGTCTTCAATTCCAGAGTAATTCAAAATATGTACTTGGCGCAAAGTTTTATCGATATCCAGAAATGTCGGTTTTGGTACTTCAATTATTTTTTTGGTTTTATTTTAAATATATTATATTACTTATAGAAAAGTTTTGTATCAATATTGTGGCCTCCTCTACCCCTTCTAGCCCAGCCAATCTCAACATGAAATTAATAATTTTTTAGGAATTCGGTATTTTTCGGTTACTGAATTTGTTTCATGTATAAACTATCAAAATAATTATAAAATTGTCATTTTCCAGTTTATTTAGTTCCTATCTAATGAAGCTGCATTTTTTTATTTTGAGGTAGCGGTAGTGGCATTAATCGTAGTGGCCGAGATAATATATCATCAACAAATACTTTTTTGAATAATAACAATAATACTAATTATTCCATAGTTCTTTATTTCATTCTTTACATGCATTTTATTTTCTTAAAACCCCATTTAGTCAAAACCAACAAGACACACCTATTTTAATTCATTTTATTTCGAGATTCTTCTATTTCAAATTTGTCAATTTAAATTTAATATCATAGAGCTATATAATAAATGTCACCAGTCAATGTCATACTTCTATATTAAGTCCGCATATCTGTTTCATTTTCACGGCCAATTTAAGCCTAGCCAGGCTAATGGTTTGTATTAAGGAACAGGCTGCTGATGTAGTATCCCTTTACATAAAGATTCCTACAGATTTAGCTCTGAAAATCATTGAAAATAATGGAACAATATAAAACAACTAACGGACATCTTTAAAACTGAATTTAAAGAAACTATAAAACTGACACTTAGCATAACATACTTTAAGTACAAGGAAGAACTCTATCAACAAATCTATGGTTGCGCCATGGGTTCTTCCATCTCATGATGTATTGCACAACTATTCATCTAAGACTAAGATAACGAATTTTTTTCTCAATACCATTTTTCTTTAGATACGTTGACGATGGTTTAACAACCATTCCCAAAGATAAAGAAACCTTTATACTAGATATTTGAACAAAACAATATAATTATTTTTTTATATTTTAAATTAATATACAATCAAAGAAAATACGCACAAAACGGTTCACTAAAGAAGGAGATATTTGCATTTTAACTCGGAACACATATTATTGCAAAAAATCAGTAATCAATAATCTTGCAGATAGATCAATCAATTTTACAGATCCAGAATATCGCAACGAAAATAATTAAAGCAAAATCAATTCTTACAAAAGACAACTATCCGATTAAACTTATTGGCTCAATTTTAATTGCCAAAAAGCAAGCAACATACAATACAAACAAACTCTCAAAACGAAAAGAATAAGATTACCCAGAGCGTATATTATTATGAAATACCATGCAATAGCGCATATGTGAGACAAACTAACCACTACCTCATAAATCGTATCAGAGATCATAAATATGACCAAAAACATAAAACCGCATTAACAAATCATGAAGAGGAAAAAACATACTCTAAATTACGATAAATCTAAAATATTATCTACTGCACAAAGTATTTTGTTGTATGTATATAAATGCTTAATTCTTGAAACGATCTATATAAAAAAGAAATAAAACACAGTAAACTATAAGAACAAAAAAAATTGACCAAATATTATCTACAACAATATTCTATAAAATATATAAAAAAGCCTAATTTAAAAGCCTTCCGGTAACTAATATTCTCCATCCGTTGTAAAAGACACGAATCATTAATAAATGGCAGAGCCTAAAACCCAAGAAACTCCCAAAGATACATTTTATATATATATATAGATATGAAATAGGCTATGGATTTATTAGAGTAGAAACCACTTTGTAGAATTCTGGATGTTCATGTTGGCATTATCCTTCCTTCGCAGAAGATGGAGACTTTTCATCTGATGATTCTGATGTATAGCTGCTTGATTTCTTCTAACGTTAGAGATCTCGACACACAAGCTAAAAATAAATAATAATTATTTGTCGATCTTAGTATAATACACATAAAAATAAACCCTCTATTTCTAATAATTCGATATTTGGAATAACAGTTATTGAGTTTAGATAAGAGAGTTTTCTTTTATGAAAGAGGTAATTGAAGTCAGCAATTGATTCTTGAATATATTTTGATGCAATTACCATATTAAAAAAAGTTTCTGTAAAATTTAAACACTCACTTGTTCCATCTGTACATAACATTAAATGAATATCTGTGTTTTGATGGGTACCATTCTCAGATATTAATTATTGTGGCTTATTAGGCTTTTTCATAACATAGAATATCAGAACCAAGGACAGATAATTGTCTACGTCTATTCTTTGGCAGAATATATCAATCTGGGACTCATTGAACCTAAGAAAGTATAATTTACATAAATTATTTTCAAAATCTAGTATTAAATCGGTATGTACTCAAATGACATTTTGAATACTTACTCCTAAGTTTCACCGTAGTGTAGCTTAAAGGATATCTTCCTTCAGTAGAATGTAATCCTTTTCCTATTGTACAATTTCGATGATATTCTTGCGTAGTAATTTCCAAAGGTCCACGTGCAAAGTACTTATATAGTTATTCAAAATTAATAAAACATTACAAAACTCACCTGTAACATACTTAGTTTACATATCTTCACAATATAATTACAATCACGTAGCTATTGAATGCTAGGCAGAATTTCTGTTATAGAAAACAGATTGATAAATATTGTAGAATCCACTCGTAGAATCATTCAATTTCGAATTTCGATTATGTGACTTGCCATTTTGTCATACCCAATTAATTTCTGTCTTTACCAGAGGGAACATACAACACACACAAATTGTATGTTCTATGTGCTCTGAAGGTAGGTGTTCTGTGTTCTCTGAACGAGTATGTCCTCAAAAGAAATATTTTTTTAAAAAAGATTCGTTTGTACTTCAAATTAAATTTTTTGTACAACTTCAGGAATGTTCTAAAGCCTATATTTTTGTATATGCTGCAGTTTTCACTAATTATAGCATTCTAACTGCTTTCCTCTCACGCCTCACCCAATAATTTCTGTATAAATAGTTACTATCGTTTATCAAGTCTCGTGCAGATCATCATATACAGGGCGGTCTAAGCCGAAAAGAAGACTTGGCGCAATTTAACGATCGTAACTATTGATCAGAAACAAACAAAAACAAGATTACTCATCAAATATACGAAATAAGTTGATCAGACTGTAATAGCATTTACATAGGACAAACAAGCCAATATTTAGAAAACAGATTAAAAGGTCCTAGGTAGGTTATGTATAATATTTTAATAAAATATCTTTAATCAAATTATCAATATTTTCAGAATTAATTTTATTTTTAATATTATTGGAATTTTGAAAATAATTAACAATTGAGCAAGACCACAAAGAATGCTCGAAACATTTTGAAGATTTTAACATGAAATAAACTACAAGCTTAAATCAATTCTACTAATTATCAATACCAAAGAGCACTAATCCCGAGAAATTTAGTGTGTGTATATATATATATATATATATATATATATATATATATATATATATATATATATTAATTTTGTATTCTTGACTGTTTCTATATTAAATAAAAATATTTTCTTGGGGATGCAGTCATGAAATGAATATAATTCTTTGAATTAAGCCGAGCTTTCGAGAACGTTTATTCTCTTCTTCAGGGCAAACTACAAATCGTTACAAAATTATTTCAACAGCAACTCAATTGTCTAACTCGTTAATGGAATAAAATTAAACATTTTTGCTCATTAACTTTTGAAAAGTTTAAATCAATCCTTAAATTCATTTTTGATTCAATTTTTTTTGTTTTCAATGACGAATATTATAAACAAATATTTGGCACTCCAATGGGTTCAGCCATATCACATATTCTAGTAAATTATGTCCTAGATGAATTGATACAAGTTTCGAAAACGAAAATTTCTTTCCCAATGCCATTTATTAAACGATATGTTGATGATCTAATCTTGACTTTACCCTCAAATAAAGTTGATGAAACATTGAATATTTTTAATACTTATAAGGAATATATTCAATTTACAGTTGAACTAGAAACAGATCAATGTCTCCCTTTTTTAGATATGATGGTATGTTGAGATAATGCAGGTATATTATGTACAAAATGGTACAGAAAGCCTATAAGCAGTAATAGATACATAATTTTTTTCTCGTATCATCCACAAAAAATTAAATTTAATTTAATTATGGCATTAAAAAATAGAGCTATTAAACTTTCACATAATTTATACAGAAATGAATGTTTAATAAAATTGAAACAAATGTTAATTGAAAATTATTTTCCTCTAAAATTGATAAACAAATGTTTGATGCATCCTCAGCTTAATCTTGAAATCACTGAGATAGTTCCCAATAACACGCAAAATCCTAATAATACCTAATTCCAATGAGAATAATATCCTACCGATCTATAGATCCCTACATTATATCGATGAACTCACTAGTAAACTTGTAAATATATTTAAGGGGTATAATGTTATAATTTCGAGAAAGAATGTAAAAATAGTATATAATTGATTTTCCTTTAAAAATAACAGAAAAATCTGGAGTAGGTTATAAAGTAAATTCTGTGAATTATCATATATTGGTCAAACTTCCAGAAATATTTCGGCATTCATATTTTTGAAACTTCAAGCCCTTACAAAAATCCAAATGAATCAGTATCCAAAAATTGTAATTTTTGATATGTTTACTATTTACGGATGTTGTGATAGAATAGTGGAAAGAACCTGTCGTGAATTTATTGCCAAATATTCAGAGTTAGGTACCTCCAGTGAATAGGAATAAATTTTCATTCTTAAGCCAAGGTTTATTCTTACTGGAACAAAAATCCACTCAACAGTAGGATTAAAATAATAACCCAAGTTGACGGCATAATTTGTAGCTCTTCTTATTTCATCTTCTCTATTAAATTCTATAGAGATCTAGGTTCTGTTTTATACAGCTCTTCCTTGACTCTCCACCACAAGTAAAAATCAAGTGGTGTCAAATCCGGCGAAAGTCGCGGACCTATATTTGCCCACCACTTATCCTCAAACAAAAACTGATTCATTTGAATTTTTGAAACACAGGTTTTGTACTTTCAAGCCTATAAGTTTGACAGCTAAAACGTTGAGTCAGTAACAGCGATTGTTTTACGTCCAGGGGCACTTAGAAATTCGTAAAAAACAGATTGGCGATAGAAAATTGTAAGAAATCTGAAATATCTTATTTATTATTTGAAAAAGAGACATAAGAAAATGTAATTCTCCTAAAATGTTATTAACAAAAGTTGAGTTGTTTAACTTTTCTCAATGACGTATTTATTTTTTTTCATTTGGAGTAGTTAACAAGACAATTTTTCACAATGATGGGCATACTGAAAGAGGACCCAACATCGGGCTACCGATCAAAAATAACTTATTGCTTTTCCGGTTGACAATAAGAGAGATATGAATTCTTAAATAGACATCTGTCATGAAAACTTTTTGCAGTAAAATTGACTTACATCAGAAACTATGACAGATAACTGTTAACAACTGCGGCTTTTCATACTTAAATAGATGCGTACAATGTCCGGTTTAACCGGAAGTGCCACCATCTTGTAAATATTTCCACTAGATTGGGCACTGTTCATTATAGCCAGGAAGCCTTTTCTTCTTCATTGCACAAGAACCTGGAAGTTCCTGGAAAACCTGTGACTCTTGGTAGACCATCAACGAGCAACAAAAAGTCGAGGAAGAAGCGGAGACTACAGGACAATCGTCGTCAAAAACTGTAAGTGCCAAATTCCTTCTTGCCTTTTCCAACCCTCTGTTTAAGGACTTGAGAAAAGATAGCTTAGTTACCAAAATTTTCTCAAGAAAGAACAACAAAGAAATAATTATATATTAAGTATATGTCTGCATTGGACGTATTAACAGATCAATTGAATAATATTCAAATAACACAAAGTAGAATAGATAGAGATAGTTCAGAATTAGATACTAAGAAAGAAATAAAAATGACCACACCAACAGTCAACTGGGACCTTTTCAAGTCCAGAATTGATAATATCAAGCCTTATGATGGTAACAGCGATACTTTGAACAAATTTATAAATCGTTGTGACACATTAGTAACTTCTTATCGTATATTTAATGACCATGAATTGAATAACATATCATAGATTGCATTCAGGATAAATTAATAGCTGAAGGTATGGTAGGAAATCGTGTTGAGCTTAATAATTGGGAAAGTCTCAAATCCTTAATTTTGGCAGCCGTTTACAATTATTACGTAGTAAGATTATTCAAAGAATAAGCAATGATACAAATATGACACAAGCAGAGAAACTGTTGATTATTAAACATTACGACAAAATTGCCTTAGATACCTTTATTGCAGGATGTACCGGAATTTTGAAAAATAATATGCATATCAAAAAACCATTATCTTTAGAAGATGCTATGGCTTATGTGAATGAATTTGAAAACTTTGAAAGATGATACGGTAATTTCCAAATTAATTATAAACAGACATCACATTTTAATCCCACACTCCAACCAAGACAACAAATATTTCCTCAAACCTCTCAAAATTTTCCACTTAAACAGTTCCCGCAAACAACTAAAACATTTTTTTTAACATCAAATAATCCCTTTTCCAATCGAAGATATACCGAAACAAATCAAATATGGCCTAACTAACCACTAAATATCAAACCCATACTTCAGCCAGAAAAGAGATATTTCACTAATCGAGAAGTTTTCGGACCCCCACGTAATGTATTTGCACCAAAGCCAATTCCTCCGGCACAGCTTCCGAAACCAGAGCCAATGTCCTCCAGAACACCTACTATAAATAGTCGACGACAACTCCAGAATCGCACAAATTTTCAAAAACAAGTCTTCACTAATCGTCAATTTAATAATTCCCCGAAATACACTTTTGAAGAATTATATTCTAACGAATATGATGATGATACATAATTGACACAGGAAGCTCTAAATCTATCATTAGACCTGCCATTATTGAGAAATATTATTCAGAAACAATTTATCAATCACCCTCTGAAATCAAAACAGCTATAGGAAGTAAGAAAATCAGATATAAAGCATTAATACCAGCTTCTCAAGAATTTAATTGCCATTATAAAATAGACTTAATTTTATTTGACATCCACGATTATTTTGATGGAGTTATAGGACTCATAGATTTAATGAATATGAATTTCAACGTCGATTTAACAAATCAAAGGCTATGTAACGAATATGTGGAAATTCAAATTTAGGAAACCTTCAGATGTATTTTTTTTTTCATTAGATGCTCATGAGAAAACTATTAAAAATATTCCAGTCAGCATATATGAGGGAGAAATAATAATAAATAAAGGTATTTTAGGAGAATTAATCATTCCTCAAATTTTAAGTATTGCTAAGGATGGATATGCTCGAATCCGACAGATAAATCTATAACAGTTAGAACTGATAAACCCATACCAGTTAAATCATTTGATTCTAATCTATATGAGATTTTCAATTGCGAACAAATATACCATTACTTCAAGAATAACCGAGAATCGCTGTTAAAAGAGACATCCGTAGAAAAGTTCATTAACATACATACATACATAAACTATGCAAACAGTATAGCGACGTATTCTCCAAATCTGATGACAAATTACCTTTTACATCTCGAACAAAACATACTATTAACACAACAGACGAAATGCTGATTCACGTGAAATCTTATCGCTATCCGCATGTACATAAGAGCGAAGTACAAAGACAAATCAAAAATATGCTAGATAATGGAATTATTAGAAAATCTACTAGCCCATTCTCATCACCAATCACCAAACAAAAATGAAGACTCGTTGTAGACTACAGACAACTAAACAATAAAACAATAGACGACAGATACCCCATCCCAAATATTAATGACATACTGGACAAATTAGGAAGATCGCAATATTTTTCAATATTAGACCACGCTAGCGGATTCCACCAGATAGAAATCAATGAAAACTCAATTGCAAAGACAGCGTTTAGCGTCGAACACGGTCACTACGAATTTTTAAGAATGCCGTTTCGACTGAAAAACGCACCCGCCACATTTCAACGTGTAATGGATGAAGTTTTGAAAGATCTTCAAAACAAAATTTGCATGGTATATATGGATGAAATAATTATATTCAGTACAGGGTTACAAGAACACATTCAAAATTTAAAACTAGTATTTGATAACATGCAGGATTTAAGGTACAATTAGACAAATGTGAATTTCTTAAAAAAGAAGTTGAATTTTTAGGTCACGTAGTTACTCGAATGGTATTAAGCCAAACCCAAAAAAGATAGAAGCAATTTGAAAATTTACAATCACAAAAACCCAAAAGTCATTTCTTGGACTCTTAGGATACTACAGAAAATTTATAAGAAATTTTTCAAAAATAACAAAACCTCTAACGAATTGCCTTAAAAAAGATAACAAGATAATACATTCAAGAGAATTTATTGAATGCTTCGAGACATGCAAAAATTTACTAATTTCAGAACCAGTCCTTGCTTACCCCGACTTCAAAAAGCCCTTCGAACCCACAACAGATGCCTCAAACTATGCAATTGGCGTTATTCTCTCTCAAAATAACCATCCCATCTGTTATGCTTCTAGAACTTTAAATCCTTCTGAAATTAACTATTCTACTATCGAAAAAGAACTGCTTACAATTGTATGGAGTTGCAAAATTTATTATTAACTCATACCACAAACCCCTTCAGTGGCTATTCTCAATGAAAGAACCAAAATCATAACTTATTAGATGGCGACTACAGCTTGAAGAATATGATTACACCATCAAGTATATGAAAGGTAAATCAAACGAAGCTGCAGACGCTCGAAACCCACCCCAATATGAATATAACGGCCTCGAAAAAGCATCCCTAGATAACAATACAGGTGATATCGATGGAATTGTTCAGCGAGAATTAGATAGAATAGGCCCCCTTCCACAACTAGACAACTCAACTATAACAGAAACTTTAGGAGAATGCTCAACTAACATTGACAACGCAAATACGAATCCAAGAAGACCTAAGATAAATATAATTAATCAGTATGTAATACCGCCCAATGATGGACTAATCGAAAATGACAGTAGTACAGAAACAGCCCACACTACTGACAGTAGTACGGAAACTGCCCATACTTCTCATGAAAATTCCGTATTAGATATTCCAATTTCTGAGAGATCATTCAATATCTATAAAAACCAACTGTTTTTAACGATAGGTAACATCTCAGAAACACAATCTAGAAGAGAGAAAATTTTAAATAACACAAGAACATATATAACTCGACCAAAAAATAACACCGAATTCCATATAGCTGTAGTACATAGAACATTTAAAAATTCAACGTACAAACTCATCCAGTGTACTAAAATACTAACGGACGTAGAAACACAGGAAGAACAGAACGAAAAACTGAACTATTACCATGTGGGAAAAACATGTCATAGAGGCATGAATGAAATGAAAGTTTCCTTAGTAAATTATACTATTGGCCGACTATGAATTTTGACATAGAACAATACGTTAACATTTGCGAAATTTGCTTAAGAAATAAATATGATAGAACACCACCCATCATTAAGTTTAACCTAACACCTACGACTTCAAAACCCTTTGAACATATACATATGGCCACATTTAAAATTTCAAATGAAGCATTTTTAACGATAATTGATACATTAAATGATCATCTCGTGATTTCAGAGTATGTACAAAATCATAAAGAAACAGCAAAGAAAATCTACGAAAACATAAAACAAATCAACGAACACATAAAAGATAAAATAATCTCTAAACTAAACCAAGCTAGAAACGATCCACCTAATTTTGACAATGAAAAAATCGCCTTTATTAAAACTAAAGCAAGAGATAAAAAATTACCTAAATTCGAGAAATTGAAAATTATAGACGAATCTAGGTTAAAACTCACAACACCCAAGGGAACTTATCATAAAAACCTTGCTAGAAAACCACCAAGCAATATAAAATCTTTGTTACAGGAAGATAATGAAGATCCATTATCAAGTCATATCAACCCTCAACATGATTCTTCAGATAATAGTAGTTCATAGTTTGGACTCTGACATATAAATGACAGCAGTCGACAATCCCATACTCCCTCTCCAATTAGGAAAAGTTAAATTTATTTATACAAAACATACATTTTTACACTATATCGATCTACAACCTATAATTGACCAAATAATTAACTTATAAGATACATTTCAACGAATTAAAAATAGCATTGACAATGTAAATTCAACAATGAGCAGAAATATGATATCATATGACGGCCTAGCCGACAGCATGTTACTCAGAACAAATTATCTCATCAAATCAGCTGAGAGAAAATATGATAATCTTTACCCACAGAGACGTAGTAAGAGAGGATTATTTAATATTGTAGGTAAAATTGACAAATGGATATTCGGTACTTTAGACGCCGACGATGGAATCAGATACGCTCTCCAAACACTTCAACAAAATCAAAAAAGTATTATTCAAGAGAGTAATTTACAGATATCATTATCGAAGAAATTGATTCACAGTTACAATGATAGTGTCTTTAAACTTATAGAAAATCTAAATAAATTATCTCAGCAAATTGAACCATACCAAACATTTGTTCAAGGTACGATTACTAATATAGATGAATATTTGAATTTCCAAGCAATTATTTCTCAGATGAATTTGGATTGCCAAAGATTGATAAATTTCATGGACAATATAGAAAATGCGATAGTATTTTCCAAACTTCATGTTCGACACAACTCAATAATATCCAGCTCTAAACTTCAAGAAATGCTCTAATATCTCGAAAAAATATATAGTTCAAATCAAATTCCACAATTCAGAAATATTCTTACTTACTATCAGTTTTTGGGAACTCAAGTTAATTTTTTCATAAGCTTATCTTTGCCTTACATGTCCCAATAATGAATAACATTAAATTGAACCTATACCACCTATATCCTGTTATCCAAAACCATCAAATATTTATCCCAAAACACCCATATTTGGCACGATCAGAATCAAAAACACAATTTATTTATCATGAATGTCCTAAACTCGAAGACAAATACTTCTGTCAAGAAAACCATTTGCCTGCAGATAATTGTACACTAAAAATTCTAAATGGAAATCCTACTCAGGAATGTCGAACCATTCAAGTGAAACTCACCGAGACTACTATTGAACATCTTACAGACGAAGACCTACTAGTTACTCCAGTTGAAAAAGAAATAATCTTTTCAAAATGTAAATCTGATAAATACTTTGAAATTTATAAACCAACACTGTTAAAGATTCCACATAGTTGCGAAATCCATATAGACGGGAAAACTATCTCAAATTGTAATACTTCTAGCAAAGGGAAACCTCTGATTCTACCAAAACTTTCAAGCCTTTATTTTGAAAACCACCAATTTTTCAAAACAATAAATATTACAATTTTGAACCTGGAAGAAATCGGCCGAATTAATGAAATAGCCAGCCAATTGAAACCAATCATCAACGAAGAACCTACATACATAATTCCATCAATAATTGGATCATCTACTATATTAATGGTATTTGTAAAAATGGCAGTATGTATTATCAAGAGAAGAAAGCTAAAATCCATACTTAGCCAAGAATGTACAGAAGAGGAAGAAAACACAGACCAACCACTCAAAAATAAGTCCCTTATTTTCTCGTCCTAAGGAGGTTGTCATAAGATCATTTATATAATTAAATAAATCTTTTTTCAAAAAGTCTCTTGCGAGTCACAATCATATAATTAGGATGAAATTTTTATACTTCTGTCTCTATTTATAAGTGAAAATCTTCTAATGGGCAAGTTAAAAAAATGACCCTGTATATAAGGGGCAATTTTGTGAATCATAATAATAATGACTATATATTTCATACAAGAGGCATTAATTTTTTATACGCTGCCAAAGTTTTGTATAAACATAGTAAGAGTGGTATTGAAAATCCAAAATCCATAAGCACTACTAGATTACGCAAACATTTGGCAACTGTAACTCAGTTACTTCAGTTTTCAGAGAGTGACTTAGAACAACTATCTAGATTCATGGGGCCCTTCAGACACATTGTAATCTTTATTGACTTTTCGATAGTTCCTATCAGAAAGCAAAACTATCCAAATTGTTGCCTATTGCATCTCAAGGAGGATTTGAAAAATATAAGGGTTTAGACTTAAATAATATAAAAATTGATTTAGCTCCCATTTCTGAAAACATTCAATTAGATTATGTTCTATATGAACGATTACCGGATGAAGCGGTACAGACCATCAATGATGGCAAACTATAAATTCTAAGAATGAGTATGTTTTCAGACAAGAACAAATTTAAAACATATGAAAAAACCACGGTTGCTTGTACAGGGAGAAGTTATTGTGCGATATTAATGTGACAATATAAAGAAGAATCAAGTACATGTATTTTTAGAAGAACATATCGGCTTATATAACAATAGGAAGACTTTCCATTTATGCAGGAAAACT
Source organism: Crioceris asparagi (assembly GCA_958507055.1). Taxonomy (NCBI): domain Eukaryota; kingdom Metazoa; phylum Arthropoda; class Insecta; order Coleoptera; family Chrysomelidae; genus Crioceris; species Crioceris asparagi. Next base: position 58,520,666 of record OY293826.1, on the reverse strand, counting down.
GATTGCACCTACCTAATACCCTGTGAATAAGGTTTCCCGTTTCTGTTTTATTACCCGGCATCTCGGGCATATGCTTTGTTATATTGTGGTACGAAACCATAAATTCATAAAAACCTTGAGTATGGAACCCTTTTACTTCAGAGTCCTTCTCGCATGTAGAACAAATCCGAACACCCAACCCAGATCCATTCCCAGACACCAAGAGAGAACAGAACAGGAGGCACAGTCATACGTACAGCCGCTATCAGTTTATATTCTAATAGCATTCTAAATACATACTGTAACGGGAATTATTATTAAACTGGGTTTGATTTATTTTCACTTACTTATTTACACTAATAATTACACAACTGTATACACATTTATATTCACTGTTCTATGGACTAGAGTATGAAAACACTCAACTGTCTGACTATGACTGACTTTCTCTGTGATTGACGCAGTTATTTATACTACTGAACCTAAAAGTCTCGATTCTTCAAGTTCATATCAGTCTTCTATTTGATTTGCTGTATGTTATTGTTTCCGGAATAATCCAGGCCCTACGATCTTAGGTGCTTCTGAGTTAAACAAGCAGGAGTCTGACCAGTTGTTTTATTCACAGCCGCCCGATCTCTCTGGCGTTCTGAGATAACCTTAGAGAGGTGTTCGCCCATGGTTCGGTTCATCCTCTCTACCATTCCATCCGATTGAAGATGCAAAGGGGTAGTTCTGGTCTTGTTCGCACCTATAAGTCTGCACAGACCTTGGAACAGGGCTGACTCGAAGTTTCTTTCTTGGTCAGAATGGATTTCAAGAAGAACACCAAAACGTGAAAAAAATTATTTCACCAACACATCGGCGACGGTCGATGCTTCTTGTTTAGGGATTGCGTACACCTCTGTCCACTTTGTGATGTAATCCATGGCTACCAGGATATACTTATTCCCATTGTCCATTTCAGGAAGTGGCCCCGTGATATCCACAGCAGCTCGCTTCATTGGACTCCCAACATTATACTGTCTCATAGGTGCCAGCTTTCCTCCAAGTGGTCCATTGCTGGCTGCACACACTTCAAACTTCCGGCACCAGCGTCTCACATCTTCTTTGCAATTCACCCAATAGAATCGCTCTTGAACCTTCTGCAGAGTCTTGGTGATATCAAAATGCCCATCCCAAGCTCCATCATGTAGCTGACATAGTACCTCCGGCACTTTGCTTCTTGGCACAACTAGTTGTAATCTAGATTCAGTACCATTTCCAGACTCAAAAGGTTCTATACAGCAGATCATCTCTTAACACAAGACAGTCCCATTGGCTCTAATATGCTTTCACTTCCGGGCTTCGTAAACGTATATCCTGCCAAGACGGCCTCTCCTTAGGGCGCATCCACTCCAAGACCACTCTCAAACATGGGTCTTCCTCTTGGGCCAGTTTGATTTGTTCGTGCTGCCATTCCTCATTCTCTACGGTTGTTCGACGTATAGAGCAAAGCTTGTCTTCCATCTTTGAACAGTGGGTGCAGTTATAGTTACACGGTCTTCTGAATAGGGCATCTGCGTTCCCATCAATTTTTCCTGCGCTGCGCTCGATGTCATAGTCATATTCCTAAAGACGTTCTAACCATCTTGCCACTTGTCCTTCAGGATTACGTTGTTGCAGGAGCCACTTCAACGCTGTATGGTCAGTCCTAACTAGAAAGCGGCGACCATACATATGCACTTACTACAGTTCCCTTCTGGTAACGCAATAATTCCTTTCTGATTTCGACAAAATCTTTCTGAAGTAGGCAATAGCTTTCTCCTGCCGTCTTGAATCTGAGAGTGGACAACATCAATAGGTGTATTACTGACATCTATGTCCAACACGAATTTTCCGTCATGCCTCGGATTGCCCAAGATTGGTGCGCTGATAAGAGTTTCTTGCAGTTGTTCGAAAGCTCTCTGACTCTCGTCATTCCAAGAATATTCCTTGCCCTCTTCTGTTAATTTAGTTAAAGGCGTAGCGATGTTGGCAAAACCTTTAACAAACCGTCGGTACTAGTTACACAAGCACAGAAAACTTCTAATCTCATGCTTGTTCTTGAGTATAGGCCATACCTTAATAGCTGCTATCTTTTCTGGATCTGGATCTTCACGTCGAAACAGATGACATTTCTTAGGACTCAGCTTCAGGTTGGCTTCACGTAATCGTTGGAAAACTTCTCTTGAATTCTTCGAGTGTTCGTCAAATGATTTTCTTATCACCATCACGTCATCCAAATACACTAGACAGGTTTGCCATGTCAGTCCTCTCAAAACTGCTTCCATGAGCCTCTCAAATGTAGCGGGAGCATTGCATAGTCCAAACGGATCACAGTCAATTGCCAGAGCCCTGATCCTATCAGGAAAACAGTCTTTTCTAGATCTGCGGGATCCATTCCAACTTGCCAGTATCCACTTTTCAGATCTAGTGTAGAAAACCATCGTGACCCAGAGGAGAGTCTCTAGGGTGTCATCTATTCTGGGTAACGGATAACTATCCTTCTTAGTGACTGAATTCAGAAGTCGGTAATCTACACAAAATCTTGTAGAACCATCCTTTTTATTCACGAGCACTACTGGCGAGGTCCATGGATTATTTGATGGCTCTATGACTCCTTGTTTGCTCATTTCTTGAATCATCTTCTCGGATTCCTCTCTTTTGGCAAATGGAAGTCTTCTTGGCTGCTGTCTTATTGGCAGAACATTCCCCGTGTTTATCTGTTTATCCCAAAATAAACTGATCAGATATGTCAGCGATTAAAACTCTGTGATCTTGCCAATGCTGATGGTCATGTTCGCTTTACCATGTGTTCTTATTGTCTTTCCAGTCGCTGTTCTGAGTTTTGATAAGCTCTGGCCTTGCTATTGTTCTTGTTGCACCGGTGTCTATTTGGAGTGTTCTGTCTTCTCCATTGATTCGACCATCAACTTAAGGCTCCGCCTGATTATAACACGTTGACCATAATTATTGGGGCACTATTTCTGCAGGTCGACGATTGTCCCCTCATCTCGACCCGTTCTAGTTTTCCGACTATGCCACCTTCTTCTTACAACTACGGCGTACGTGTCCTAGCTCACCACAGTTCCAACAACTTGTCTCTCTCTTCTTCGATTGCGCTTTCATAACAAGCTTCCTTATCATGTCTAACAGGGACTCTCTATTGGATTAGTCTTCTTCCTCGATTGCTCTAACACGGTGCCGTCGGGAAGTTTGGCTAGCGGCTTCATGCTCCAAAGCAATAGCTAGTGCTTCTTCTAGCAATTTTGGTCTGGCCAGCTTCAACTCCTTCTGCAGCTCGCTCTCGCTCAATCCATTTACAAATGTTTCCATCACAATCTCATCAAGGAAGCTATAGGCAGCTGTAGGAATGCTAGTCGCACAATACGAGCTACCTCTCCTTCAAACTCTTTCAGACTCTCATTAGCATGTTGCACCCGAGTTCGCAATTGTGTTTTGTATACTTGCTGGACATGACTGTATCCATACCGATTCTCCAATTTAGAAAGCAAGACTTGGTAGTTTGCCTAGCCGACCAGAATATACCTAAGGATGTATGCTGCATCATCTCGTAAAGCAGCGGTTGAGGAAACAGCTCTCTGTTCTTCGGTCCACTGATCAGCCATTGCCACTTTTCCAAATTATTTTCGCTAGGTTGACCAGGAGCACTTTCCATCAAAGTTTGGCAGCTTAACTCTCATACTACCCGCGGCTAAGTCCCCTATATCTTCACCTTTGAATGTTTGGCTCGCATTTTTGTCTTTTTCTACAGTGCAGTTACCATTCTTGATTTTTTGTTGCAGTAGCTCCATGTTCTTCTCGGTCATGACAAAGTTCTCGTCAACTGTTCTTGAAATTTCATCAAATTTCTTGTCACTATATCTACTAGCTTTTTTAACCTTTTCCTCTATAGTTCTAGTCACCTCTTCAAACTTCCCATCGCTTTTTTTCGAAACATCTTTTATTTTATCTTGAAGAGTTCTAGAAACTTCTTAAGACTTTTTCGAGACTTCATCGAATTTCACCCCAAATATCCTGGTTAGTTCCTCGTATCTTTCATTATTATTTCTAGAAATTTCTTCGAATTCTCCATTATAATTTCTAGAAATTTCTTCAAACTTTTTCGAAACTTCATCTAATTTTTCATTATTATTTCTCACCTCTTTCAGTAAAAGTTCTTCCGGAGAGTGAAACTCAAATATATCAGGATCTTCTCCATTTTCAATCAAAGTGTCCCTTAACCGTTTCTGGAGGGTCGCTTTATTACCGGAATTATCACATCCCGCCTCACCAACTGTTCTTTGAATTGTTTCACGGTTAACTAAAAAAATTCAAGATTAGTTGTCTTTATTATCAACTCAATTAGTCAATACAGTTTTTAAAGTCTTCAACACGAAAACGAACAAAATTCTTCACACTTACACGAGAACGAGGAAAAGTCTTCACATTTACACGAAAACGATCAAAAAGTCTTCACACAAAAACAAACAAAAAGTCTTCGCACGAAAACGAACTAAAGAGTATTCACACTAACACAAAAACGAACAAAAACTCTTTAAACCTACACGAAAACGAGCGAAAGATTCTTAACTTAAATCTAAAAAAAGTCTCGAAAACACTCAACTCGATTTATTTTATTATTTTTTTATTTATTTACACTAATAATTACACAAATATCTACACATTTATATTCACAGCATTACTTAGCGCATATTTATAATCACTATACTATGCACTAGTGTATGAACACACTCAACTGTCTGACTATTACTTACTGTCTCTGTGATTGACGTGGTTATTTATACTACTTAACCTAAAAGTCTTGAGTCTTCGAGTTGATACCAGTCTTCTATTTGATTTGCTGTATGTTATTCTTTCGGTAATAATCCAGGCCCTACGATCTTGGGTACTTCTGAGGTTTCCCATGTGTTCGAAGGTGTACCCGATAATGGAATTCGTGTATGTGTGTGTGTAGTCTGTTATTTGGGTAAGTTTTCACGTTACAATACATAGTAAAAAGACCATCACAATCCAGCCAAACAGTTAAATACAATAGACTTTCAGGTACGGAACCCACGGGCACTGAACATTTGACCGTAATTTGACTGAGCTATGATAAACACGTGTGCAAAATTGGGTTGGGCCCAAAGCCCAAACGGCACATACACACCCACACATGCAAACTCAATATACTTGCTGTTTTTAGTACTGCAGTATTAATTAAATATAAAATGATACATACATATATGCAGACTTCGCTAAATTATGAGCAGTATGAAGTTTGGCAACAACGCACGAGTCAGGTTTGTCAACTGAAATCCATAAAGTTGTATATTTGGCTCAGATTGGATATAAGTATCTAATGGCTGAGGACTGCACAAAAATGAGTCTATATATAAGAATATCAAAAATAGTGAAAAAAATCCCGATGGCCTGTAGTCAGCGGAAAGGTAAATTTTTCAAAATTCATTGAATTGAAATTTGAACAACCTTTTCATTGGTATACCTACATGTTATTACATATAATTGTCGTATGTGTCATAGCCTTGCGATTAGAGGTTTTTGTTTTGGCTGTTGAATATATAGGAGACAGGGTTCGAGTTCCACTTCAAGGCAGATTTTTTTTTTGTCTATTTCTTTTCAATAAATATACTTTTTTTTTTTTTTCAAGGGGAAAAACCCTGCATAGGGCACCGACCGCTTGAACTCTATCACGAGTCGGTAGTGTCAGACTCCTACTGACTAAAAAACCCCCGTGTCCGACCACCTCTCTGGAAAAGCTTTTCGCATATCGTCAGATTAGGTGGACTCAGAAATTTTATTCCTTATCGTTGACTGGCTGCTTGCCTTTCGTCTGCTTCTTTCCTGTGTATAACCCCTTTAATAAAAGTGTGTATAATATCCCAGTTTTCTGGCCGACTTGTCATGCTTTCTATCAGGTTATTGGAGTTCAGATCAGTCCCAATGGCTAGTTGGGTTTGCCTTCTTACCTCATCCCATCTTCCGCATTCGAAAATTGTATGTGTCACCGTATCTACTGCTCCGCAGTACACGCATTTTTCGTTGTCTGTTTTACCCATTTTTTTTAAGTAAACTTTAAAAGATCCGTGTCCTGTAAGAATTTGCGAGACAGTAGTCTCCCTGCCTATGTTTGCACTCTATCCATTTTTCCAGACGTGGTATCAGTGTCTTTGTCCATTGTGCCTCGTTTTCGGTGTTTTCCCACAGTTCTTGCCATTTCTCTAGTGTTCTTGATCTCTCTTCTACCTTGGCTTGAGACGTAATCCCATCTTCTCTCCTATATAGTCTCCATCTCTCCTCCGCCATCAGCTCGATTGGTATGATGCCGGCGACCACTTGTGCCGCCTTCGCGGAAACAGTGCGGTATGCACTGATCACTCTCAGTAACATTTTCCGTTGAACTCTCGTTAGTAGGAGTTTATATCTTTTGATGTTGAGTTGTTCATGCCAGATGGGCGCTCCGTATAAGAGGATAGACTGCACTACATTATACAGCAACACCCTCTTTTTTATTCCTGGACCTCTCACATTTGGTGTTATCCTGCTCAAAGCAGCAACTCTTTTCTCAGCTTTTTGCGCAGCTGCTTTCAGATGCTGAACAAAGCTGCAGTTTTCGCCTATGGTGATTCCCAGATACACGAGGCTTTTTTTCCTGGGTATTTCCACTCCTCCGCATTCGAATCGGATCGCTTCCTTCCCTTTTTTTCCTTTGAGGATAACTGCTTCAGATTTTTGGGGTGCCAAGTTCAGTTCGTTTCTCTTCATCCAGGCATGAATTTGATGCACAGCTTCGTCACCCTTCCATTTCAGTTGCTCCTTGGTCTTGGCAGTAACGACGATTGCAAGGTCGTCAGCGTACGCGAGCAATTTAACACCCTCAGGAACCACTTCGTCCAGCACGTCGTCGTAGAGTACATTCCAGAGGGTGGGTCCTAAGACCGAGCCCTGTGGAACCCCAGCAGTGATATCCATACATGTGTCTTTACCAATCTGTAGAGTTCTATCGTCCAGGTAGCTATCTATGATCTCTAGTAGATAGCTCGCTATGCCTCTAGATTCCAGTTTCTGTAGGATTTTATCCCACGATGCCGTGTTAAAGGCGATTTTCACATCGAGCGTAATAAGTGCCGCCCATTTATCTTTTGTTTTGCTCTTCACCGTATTCACGACCATTTCGACGGCATGTATTGTAGATCTTCCTTTGCGGAAACCAAATTGGCGCTCCGAGAGACCTCCACTTTTTTCTAGTTCCTCGTTTAGCCTCTCTCTCAATAGTCCTTCGTACACTTTAATTATAGCGTTCAGAAGGCAAATTGGTCTGAATTTCATATCTTGCAGATTTCCTTTCGGTATAAGGATCAGTTTTGCTCTTTTCCATTCCTTCGGAAAGTGCTTGTTTCTGAGGGTGTTATTTAGAGGCGTTAGAATAACCGCAGGAGAAATCTGTTCCAGAATTTGAATTGCTTCCGTTGGGATACCATCTACCCCTGGTGCTTTTCCAGATTTCATTTTCTTCAGAATACTTTTTAGCTCTCTTTCCGTGAAAAGTTCGATCTTTTCCTGGGTTCGAAGCTTCCGCCAGGTTTTATTTTTCCTTGGGAATAATTCTTTCGCGATCTTCTCTTTTTTTTCTAACGTAATATCGAAAGGAGCGTATCCTGCGAGCTTCTTGGCGGCTATCTTGTATCCCATGCCCCATATGTCTTCTTCCAGTTCGCTACATAGGTCATCCCAGTGCTTTCTTTTGGACCCATTTATCAGGTGCTGCACCTGCTTCTTACACTTCTTGAGGTCCGCATGTTTTTGGTTTATTCCCTCTGCATTTGCCTGTATTTGCTTTCTGGCGCGTGTGATTTCTCTTCTGAGTTTCAGACATTTCTTTCGTTCTTCTTGGATTTCCTCATTCCACCAGAAAGGTATCCTTGCTTTTTCTGTAGATGTTGAGCTTCCTTTGTATGCTTCTTTCATAACCTTTTCCAAATCTTCTATGGTCTCAACTCCCGCTGTTATTCTCCATGTCGCAAGCTCCCTGAACAGGACCCAGTCGCATATCGGTAAACTTTTACCAATGCCCTGTTTTTTACTCTTCGTCGAGATCGAGAAGAAAATATACTGGTGTTCAGTGAGCGTCTCTTCTTCTAGTATCTGCCAGTCGCTTATAGCACTCTGAATTTTATTGGTCGAGCATGTTATGTCAATATATGACTCTGTCTGTCTTCTTACGAATGTGGGTTTCAAGCCGTCGTTTAATATATTCAAGTTTAACGCTGACATCCACTCATCCCAGTACTCCCCCCTTTTATCTCTCGTTGGTGAGCCCCATGTAGGAGATTTGGCATTTATATCTCCCAAAATTATTTTTTCACCTCTACTTCTCCTGACGTCACCCATAAAGTTGTCCACCCATTTCTTATATTCTTCAAAAGAAATATTTGGGGAGATATAACAGCAGTACAGCTGGCAGTTTTTCAGACACACCCTTATATACCCTTCTTCGGAGTACGCACCTTCGACTCCTAGCCTTCTGTTAGTGAATAGGATGCCCACATCCCTTCTTCTATCCTTAATCCACTGAGGACTCTCCATTTGTTTTTTATTAGGCTCTGCCACAATTAAGATATCTATATTTCTTTTGAGTGCTATTGCGTAGGCCAGGTCATGGGCGGCATGTGCCCTTCCCAGATTGGTCTGCAGGATTCTAATTGTCATTTTCGTGAGTACCGCCAGCAAGAGGGAACATCCTGACTCTATCCCTGATATACTTCCTGAACTGTGGACATTTTGTTTGATCTACCCTATGCCCCTCTACTTTGCATACGATGCAAGATGGTGGGTTTGGGCAGTCTTTTGCCTTGTAGTGCACTTAAGGCAGTGCTCAGAATTATCTTCATTTGTGCAGTCCTCTTTCCTATGTCCGAAGAGATGGCACCTGAAGCACCTTTGCAAGTTAACCCTTTTTCTGGCTCTGCATTGAATCCATCCTATCTTTATTCTACCCCTATTTATCACCCTGGCAGCTAATTCTCTTTTCATGGCAACAACAGCTGTTTGATTTCCACTCTGTGTTGGTTTCATCGAAATAATCCTGAAGTGATTATCTGGGATGGCTTCTGCTTTTGATATCTCCTTCCTCAGTTCTCGTTCATCTATGCTGGCATCAATATCCGTTATATGTACAATTGTATCGTTTGTAGTTATGATCACTTCGGTGTTATTTTTTGCATTCTGAATGGTTTGTTTAAGAGTCATTGCTTCTCCTCTTCCTCCTATGACTTCCAGCATGAGATCCCCCTTTTTCGTTTTTTTTTATGGATGATATTTTTATCCCTTTCTCCTCTATGTTCACTGAGTCTTTAACGGATTTAAGCAGATCTGCGTAGCTCTCTCCTTTCGGTGCCTTGATGATTATTTTATCCTTGTCGAAATGTCTACCCCTTTTATTTCCAAGTATCTCCTTTTTGTTCCTTTGTGTTCTATTTTCTCCTTTGACACATAGTATAGCCCTGGTATCCGTACCCCGCAAGGTATATTCCATACATTTTCGAATGTAGTCAAGATTGGTTTTTCCTATTGTGCCTATCCTAAGGCTTTTACTGTCATTTTTCTCTATTTCCTCCTTTAGCTGGGTACTTAGTTTATAGATCATTTCTGCATCGTCCACCCCGCTGTTATCTATTGTCATTGGCATAATGAATATCGCCTGCGTGAAATTCGCTTGTTCCTGTCTCTTTTTGCTGTTACTTACGCCGATTTGTAGCTTCACGAAGTCCATGATCCCTTCCGTGAGCCCCTCCCCCACTAGCGCGGCTATACTGGGATATTGGGCTACGAGCTCCTCGTAGTCCTCATCGTGTTTTGTAGGGTCCATAAATAACACCAGGTCTTCCTGCCAGCCTGCTCCAAGCAGTTTCTTCTGTTGCGGATGTACCACCTTATAGAAATCTTCTGGCCACTGGTCATCCAGGATTTTTGCTAGACTTGCGAATTCCTTTTCTTCGTCGAGAGTTCTCTGTATCTCCTGTATTTTTTGAAAGCTCCTTTTTTCCCATTCCTGTTGGATGTCCTCCTCAGTCACTTGAGTTTCTATAGTGTTTGATTCCTTTGTTACTCTTTCCAGCCATTTCCTTTGCCCTTTTCCCTGCATTTGATTGGCGTAGTAGGTGATCTTGGAGCTTATTTCTGTGAGCTCCTTCTTCGGTTTATAGGTGTCTCCTACCATTTTTTCGAGTTGTCTCACCTGTTCAAATATTGCATCCAGGTATCTCTTGAAGTTTTCTTTCTCTATTTCCGAATCATTTTTTGTTTTGTCGGGAGTAAGATTGAGCCTCTTTCGCTTTGATGTCTGCATAAAGTTGTCTAATTCATTTATTGTTGTCTCTTGACATTCCATATTTGTTCCAATACTTTCAGCTTTGGTAGGCAGAGTTTCGTTCGACATGCTGTCTATTTCGTTCTTTTTACGAGCTTCTTCATCTGCACTGACAGATATATGCTTCTTTCTTCCCTCAGGTGACCTATGAAGTGAACTTCTTCTCTGAGATATCATAAAATTGGGGTCTTTTATGGCATCCTGCCATCTATTGAGCCATGCCTGCTCACTTCCAGTAGATTCAAACACCTCGGCCTGGTCGCCTACCAAAGGTGTCCCTTTTTGATTTTTTGAATTTTCTTTCTCCATAACCGTCCCACGAGTATGGTGCGAAAGACTGTCTGGCGGGGCAGAGCGCCCGTACCCCGCTAAGGCTAAAACTCCCCCGGAGGTCGCTAGTTATCCGGGGCATCGCTCGAGACACTTCTTTGACCCCTGTGCCATGCATCCCCTTGGCGCGATGGTGCTACACCGTAGGATTGGGGCTCCCATTCTCGTCAGCCTCGACCCTGACTTCCACTGGAGTTGGGTATCCAGTCTCGGGCAGGGTTGCTCGAGTTTACCGAGGTTCACCGCATGGAGGTGAGAAATGGGATTGAGTAGGAGAGGCTGAGTGACATAAGCAGGATACAATGTCATATTTTCGCATCACTACCCCAATTGAACCTCTCAATAAATATACTATATTTTTTTAATCAGGGTCTATATTAAGATCTCCAGAAAATGTACAATTACATCAAGTTTATATTGAGTGTTTATGGTTTATCAATATTTGTTATTTTTCTATATTAATTTTTATTTTTTTACCTGTGTATTTTATGAAAAATTGCTTTGAACAAAAGTTGTAGGTTCTGATTATATCTATAACCTAAAATTGTTTTTGATGATATTTACACTACGGCTCTTTTTTGATAATTTTTTTAAATGTTTGAATGGCCGCCATTTTGAAACTACTTACCCGATACTGCCCATTAACGAACTCGACCGAGATATTTGAGAGATTGATTTTTGTAGCAAATTTGAACTTGATACCTTCAAAACTGCGACCTCTATCGTGTTAACAAATTTCGTAATATCCCATATATATATATATATATATATATATATAAATTTTTGAACCAAATGTTTTTTTGGACTAAATTATAGACATATAACAACATGCCATTGAAATTTTTTCGAAATTCAAAAGTGTGAACGATCGCAATAGGTACATTTCTATAAGAAATTTACCTAAAAATGTTTTAGCGGGTGTATATTATGATGATCCTATAAACATATTCTTTCCTTGAATGTGAACCCAATGCAGCGTGGGGTCAGTATAGACTCGACCGCTTTTGGCTCAGTTCGAGCATGGTTTGAACTGGGCGCGGAATGTCGAGGTGAAAACCCGGAAGAAATCACTAACAAACAGCCCTCCGATTTGTCTGGACTCATCGGATATCTGCTCCTCTGGGAGTGGACAATACGTAGACCTAAATACTAAGGCCTGCGTATCTTCGTTCACATCATGCGGGGCTCTGCTATAGGGGACCTTTAGTTCCCTAGCTACTCATGGGATTCAAATGAGTAATCTAAATAAAAAAAAAAACAAAAAGATGGTGATTCTCAATCACCAAAAATCATAGAGGAGTCTAGTGCACCTCAAACTATCCCTGTGGAATCTACCCCCAGGGCAAGGGAGCTCGCAGAGCCCCAACAGGCCATGGAAGTGGAATCCTTCCAGGAATTAAGTAGAATGAGTGGAGCTGCGAAGAAGAGGCTTTAATTCCTCCTTCGTAGCGGCACGAGCATTGAAGAGGCTCGTAAAAAGTCTCTAATGGCTATGAAAAATAAACATCCTACTTCGGAGAAAGCTTCCAAAAGGATGAGTTCTGAAGAATCCTCGCCTATGGAAGCCTCCAGAAAAAATAAAGGCAAGAAGGACGCAGAAAACCGACAAGGGCCAAACTCCCAATCGGCTCCTTTGACCAGCCAAGTAGCTGCTGCTTCTGGGGAGGCAGAATCCACTCACTGCTGGATTCCACAGGAACGCGGCTTTAGGTCTTAGGGTTGGCATCACGCATACCCAATATCCCGACGAACTCCTGACTACAGACCAATTGAAGGCCGTTAAGAAGTACGTTTTGGAAAAGGTAAAATAGCAGAGAAGAGTTGAGGGCGTCAAACCCTGCTTTCTCGATGCCAACTTTAAACCTGGTTGGATCCTTATTTCTTGCAAAAATAAGGAGACTGCAGAGTGGCTTAAGAGCCTAGAGCACAAACCCAGGGAAGGAGCAAGTGTTGTTGCCGTTGAAGAGGAAAATTTTCCTCGACCAACGGTGATAACTGGTTACTTTAGGGATAGCCACTCTGATAATACCGATGACATCATGGGATTCATTGAGTCTGAGAGTTCTGCGAAGGACTGAGCAAAGGACAGCAGCCCTACTCACCTTCACCGTCGAGCCACCATCAGAGGCCAAACTCAAGGGCGATGGCCTTATTATCAACTTCAAGTTTGGCGAAGTAAAGCTAAAGCTGAAAAAAAATTGGTTCCCAAGCAGCGACAAGTCCTGTAGGAGGAAAGGACATGCACCTGGAAGGGGAAAGCCAGAAAGATCCTGCTCAAAATTCTACTTGATGGTCGCTGCGGGAGCGGAAAGCTCAAAAGCTATAGGTCCTAGAACCACAAGAAGAGGGTCCCTTAAGGATAACTCAAAGGTAAGGGAATTAAATTTGCCCAAATAAATCTCCACTGATCCAAAGCGGCCATGAGTGTCCTAGAGTCGGTGGTGGATAGAGAGTCAATTGACATTGGTCTGTTACAGGAGCTAAACTACAGCAGGGGGCAAATAAGAGGGATCCCAAAAAGTACGGGCAAATTGATATACTGCACCAAAGAAGGAAGGCCGCGTGCAGCCATAATCCTAAGTAGCAGAATGAAGTTTACACCTGTAACCCAGTTTGTCGTGAGAGACCTAGTTGCAGTAGTGGTTGACCTGATGATTGGGGCACAGAAGATACAACTGATCTGCGCCTCAGCTTAATTCCCGGGAAAGGAACGAGAAGCCCCACCGAAGGAGGTAAGTCAATTAATTAACTTTTTCATGTTAAAAACATGAACTTTATTGTCGGGTGTGACGCAAATGCCCATCACCTGGACTGGGGAAGTTCAAACATAAATTATAGAGGGAAAAGTCTCTTCGAATTTCTAATCCGAAACAATTTACAAATTGCAAACAAAGGAAATAATCCTACGTTCGTAAACAAAATAAGACAAGAGGTCCTAGACATAACGTTGTCAAACGCCCTCGTCTACAAAAAATTCCAAATGGAGAGTTTCGGATGAAGTCTCGATGTCAGATCAGAATTATGTTCTGTTTGAGGTGGAATCCGAGAGTCCCCAACTGGAAAAGAGAAGAGTAGTCCAAAAAACAAATTGCACCTCCTTCGATGATCACATAAAGTCTGAGGTGAAGAGCCTAAGGACTGGATAAATAAACAAGCTGCCCCATTCAGCAAAGTGCCCCTAAGAAAAAGGTTCCCTGTTGGAACGGGGAGCTTGAACAATGCCGAAAGCTTGCGAGAAGCCTGTTCAACAAAACTAAAAACGAGGAGACTGGGATACTTATCGCTCAGTCCTCCCCAAATACAACAAAACTCTCAGGGAGTCTAAGAGGAACTCTTGGAAATCAATGTGTGAATGTATAGAAGAAATCCCCACAGCTAACAGGATCCAAAGGCTTTTAAAGAGACAGCACTCTAATGATCTAGTTATCTGGTAAAAGAAGGTGGCAGCTACACTCTGGATAGGAAAGAGACGTTGGAGCTTCTGCTTCAAACGCACTTCCCGGACTGTAGAACACCAAACAACCAAGTAGAGGCAACCCCATGTTACGAATGTATCACAAGGGCAATGAATTCATCTCAAAAAATCATCACAAGGGACAAAGTGGAATGGGCGGTCAACAATTTCAAACCACATAAGTCCCCTGTTGGTGACGAAGTTCTGCTTCAGCAGAAACTACGAAATAAAAATACCAAAAGTATGGATGAGGACTCCTCTGCCTGTGGAAACGGAAAGAGGGGCCTTAACCTGATACACAGATGGTTCACTGAGGGACGGCAGAGCTGGTCTGGGGGTCTGTGGACCTTCCACGGAAATTCACAGATCCTTGGGCGTGTGCTGTATAATTTTTCGGGCAAAAATAATGGCTATCATAGAATGCACCAATGCAATTCGTAAAAGGAGGCACAGGGGACGAAAATATATATAGCAAGTAATAGCCAGGCCGCAATCAAAGCAGTGGCAAATGCTGCTAAAATCTGAAAACTGGTAAAATATTGCCATGAAATGAAGGTCTTGTGCAACTGGCAAGAGGCAACAAAGTTTGCCTTATATGGATACCAGGGCACAAGAACCTTCCAGGCAAAGAAAAAGCTGATTCTTTGGCCAAAAAAGGCTCTGAAAGGCTTCCAACATGCAAAGCAAGCATGGTCAAACATAAATGAAAAAGTGGGAATCAAGGCTGAAAACCAAGTACTGGCACGACCTAGACCAAGCCAGTCAGGCCAAACGCCTAATAGAATGGTAATACTCAAAGGAAAATAACCTACTTCTCCTTAGAAGAAATGATCTGAGAAACTTAGTTAGAATCACTGCAGGTCATTATCCCATCAAAAATCATCAAAGAAAGATGGGTTTTATTGAAGATTATTCCTGCAGATTTTGCTCAAAAGCAATAGAATCTGTAAATCACCTGCTAACCGAATGCAATACCTTAGCGCATAAAAGACTAAGAGTCCAAGGAAGGGCGTTTCCTAGGAGGATCTAAAAGCTTGTGGTGCAAGAGCACTAATCAATTATTTCAAGGAGGTGGATCTAAGCCCAGGATAACAGTACAATAGTACATCATGGGATGGTACAAAAGGCCTTAAGGTCGAGGTGCCCATAAATACCCAGTTTTTTCATAATAATAATAGTATGAAATATCTAGTGGCCTGGGTTTGATAGAAAGATATATATATATATATATATATATATATATATATATATATATATATTATATAACACACTAAACTCTATGATTGGGTAATCTGCCGAAGAATTTTATGGGGCTTAAAAAAAGAATACTCTTCTTGCTAACCAAGCTTTCGAAAAATATATTTTCATCTTCAGGGCTAAAAAATATACAATAAGGGTGGAGTTTGATTATCACCAAGGAAAAGAAACAAATCAACATACAAAATATTAAAAACTTACTTTTGCAAACGAGGTTACAAAATAAAAATGAGCAAAGACAAAGTTAGGACTTCCTTCGCCCATATGGACGGAAAACAATTAACACTTAATACATTTGACAAAATTATTTTTTTTTTAAATTAAATGATCCTCCTCTATTTTATAGTTCTATTTACAAAATTACTGAAATGTTTGTTCTAAAAACATCATGAAAAATACATCTTTCTCTCTCATTTGAAAGTGAGGGAATAATAAATGAACTTTTCAAATTTATCCCGGCTAAATACAAGACAATAAGACAAGTGATTGTTCTGTCACACACACTTAAGAAAGTAAGACCAAAAATAACTTGAATAAACACCGAAACATAGGCATTTTACAATACTCTATGAATGATTGTTTGTTGCTGATGATTGCTACAATATTTTGATATCAAATAGGAATAAACAGAGCTCAAGCCACGAACATTGGAACATTTATTCATGGCTTTGGGTTCCTTACTGATTTCGATCATCTCATGAATCAATCTTTTGGTATGATTCGAATCATTTACTAAAATAGAAGCTTCCTGGAAATTAGGGTTGTGATTTTTATCATGTGTGTGTTGGGCCAAAGCACAATTAAGTTTACTTAGCTTGCAATCGCTCCTGTGTGAGATAATTCTGTTATTGAGTTGCCTCTTTGTTTCACCAATATAAACTAGGTCACAGTTGTTACAAGGAATTTTGTAGACCGCGTTACAGGTTTTCCCGGTAGGTATTTTGTCTTTAATATTAGAGAACTGACGGCCTAATAAGTTCACATTCCTCTTAGCAACTTTACTGTTAGCCAGGACATCCCTTATAATTCCGATTAACTTGGGAGTGAGCTCTCTTATCCAAGGGATTGAGAAATATCGTGATGGACCGACCTGTTGAGATGGCTCTCTTTGGATTTAAATTTGGCTTTGGTCAGAAGATGGACTGCTGTACAAAAGTTTGCGGAGAAGTTTGGTGGGATATGAATTATCAAGTAATATTTGATATAGTTTGTCAATGTTTTTGTTTATTAAAGTAGGGTGACATATGTTCTTAATCCTATTTTGTAACCCCAAAACCAAATTTATTTTGACTCTTTCATCGTGATATGAATAATAATTGATGTACCTACCACTGCTCATTGGTTTCAGATACCAATCTAATATTACTGTTTGATATTCAGTGCGGATACATCTGGTGTCAAGGAAGGGCAGAGAGTTATTATGTTCCTTCTCTATGGTAAAACTTAGATTGGCATTATAGCCGTTGAAAACTTGTAGGACGTTTTCTGATTCCACAGGAATTGAGCAAATTATATCATCAACATACTTTTTCAAGAATGGAATTTTGAAAGGTAGTTTTGGCAAACAATTATCCAGCAAGTCGTCCATGACAAAAGCTGAAATAATTGGTGAGATAGTGGAGCCCATAGGTGTACCAAAAACTTGCCGGTATATCTCTCCTTGAAAAGTGAAGACGGTGCTGTCGAAAATGAACTTCAGTGCCGAAAGAAAGAACTCTAGATTAAGACTACAACAGGATTGTATTTCATCCCAATGTTTTCTAATGCTGGACTCAGCAAGCTCATAGGCTCATAGGGGATGTTAGTAAACAAAGATGAAACGTCAAGGCTGATCAATACATACTCTGGTGGTAGTTGATAATCATTCATAAAGTCTGCAAAATGGAATGAATCCCGGACAAAATAGTCATTACTCTTGTTGTAAGCGTTCATTAGAATTTCAGTAATAAATTTACATAAGCCCGAGTTGGGCGTGCCAATAGAAGAGATAATAGGTCTAAGCATTAAAGGTTCTTTATGAATTTTCGGTAAAGCATAAAATCTTGCAGGGAGTGAGTCATACACAGTGTATTTTGCCTTGGTCACCTTATCAATATAATTATGTCTGAACATCTCAGCTAGGATTTTATTTGCTTTGCCCTGTAATGTAAGTGATGGATCTCTCGGTACTCTCTTATAGTATTTGACGTCATCTAATAGCCTTTTACAAAGATCAGTATACTCTTGTTGGTACATGATAACCGTAACATTACCTTTGTCAGCCTTTAAAACCAACAAATCTCTATGGTTATTCAGAAATCTTCTATTTTCCGAGACTAACTTTTCATAATGATTGATACGGGTAATTGGGCTACCGCAAAAATTTGTTAAACAGTTGGTGACTATTGGTGATGTTTCTTATATTTATGTCTACTACGTTAATAAGCACCGTTTCAAGATCTGCAAGTACACTCTGGACCAACCTATTATCAAGTCTGGGTGGAAGGCTGAATTTGGGCCCCAAGGCGAGTAAATTGACTATCTTCTCCGGGACTGCAACGTCCGTTAAATTTCTTGCGAATTGATTAATTGATTTAATTTGACTTTTGTTTTATTGTAATAACTATGATAAATCTTGTTATAACTAATAGTTTGGCTTCTCTTAAAATCATTAATAATATAAATGGGTATCCGACCTGAGATCTTGTCGATTGTCTTGTCTAGCTCATTATTAAACTTCTAGAGATTGATAAAAGTTATTTCAATTTCAAACGAGAGAGTTCTCCGTTCCAACCTTTTAGTGAATTGTGTGATTTGACCAAAAGTGCGACCATTGGTTACATCTAGAACTCTATGCAAATTGCTGGTGTTGTTAAGAATGTGGTTTGGAATGATGCCGTTGCGTCTGCATCCAATGAGGAATTCCCTCCTACTACTAAGTCTTGCTAATTTGTTGGTGATTTTGGCCCATCTGCGGAAACCTCCTGCTACTTCCGCGCCGTAAGTTTGTTGTAGATCTTGGTAAAAACCCATTACTATTCAATATATATTTGGAATTACGGCAGTATATGTTAGAACACACTAAACTCTATGATTGGGTAATCTGCCGAAGAATTTTATGGGTCTTAAAAAAGAATACTCTTCTTGCTAACCAAGCTTTCAAAAAATATATTTTCATCTTCAGGGCTAAAAAATATACAATAAGGGTGGTTTGATTATCACCAAGGAAAAGAAACAAATCAACATACAAAATATTAAAAACTTACTTTTGCAAACGAGGTTACAAAATAAAAATGAGCAAAGACAAAGTTAGGACTTCCTTCGCCCATATGGACGGAAAACAATTAACACTTAAGACATTTGACAAAATTAAAATTTCTTAAAATTAAATGATCCTCCTCTATTTTATAGTTCTATTTACAAAACTACTGAAATGTTTGTTCTAAAAACATCATGAAAAATACATCTTTCTCTCTCATTTCAAAGTGGGGGAATAATAAGTGAACTTTTCGAATTTATCCCGGCTAAATACAAGACAATAAGACAAGTGATTGTTCTGTCACACACACTTAAGAAAGTAAGACCAAAAATAACTAGAATAAACACCGAAACATAGGCATTTTACAATACTATATGAATGATTGTTTGTTGCTGATGATTGCTACAATATTTTGATATCAAATAGGCATAAATAGAGCTCAAGCCACGAACATTGGAACATTTATTCATGGCTTTGGGTTCCTTACTGATTTCGATCATCTCATGAATCAATCTATCTCACCAATTATTTCAGCTTTTGTCATGGACGACTTGCTGGATAATTGTTTGCCAAAACTACCTTTCAAAATTCCATTCTTGAAAAAGTATGTTGATGATATAATTTGCTCAATTCCTGTGGAATCGGAAAACGTCCTACAAGCTTTCAACGGCTATAATGCCAATCTAAGTTTTACCATAGAGAAGGAACATAATAACTCTCTGCCCTTCCTTGACACCAGATGTATCCGCACTGAATATCAAACATTAATATTAGATTGGTATCTGAAACCAACGAGCAGTGGTAGGTACATCAATTATTATTCATATCACGATGAAAGAGTCAAAATAAATTTGGTTTTGGGGTTAAAAAATAGGATTAAGAACATATGTCACCCTACTTTAATAAACAAAAACATTGACAAACTATATCAAATATTACTTGATAATTCATATCCCACCAAACTTCTCCGCAAACTTTTGTACAGCAGTCCATCTTCTGACCAAAGCCAAATTTCAATCTAAAGAGAGCCATCTCAACAGGTCGGTCCATCACGATATTTCTCAATCCCTTGGATAAGAGAGCTCACTCCCAAGTTAATCGGAATTATAAGGGATGTCCTGGCTAACAGTAAAGTTGCTAAGAGGAATGTGAACTTATTAGGCCGTCAGTTCTCTAATATTAAAGACAAAATACCTACCGGGAAAACCTGTAACGCGGTCTACAAAATTCCTTGTAACAACTGTGACTTAGTTTATATTGGTGAAACAAAGAGGCAACTCAATAACAGAATTATCTCACACAGGAGCGATTGCAAGCTAAGTAAACTTAATTGTGCTTTGGCCCAACACACACATGATACAAATCACAACCCTAATTTCCAGGAAGCTTCTATTTTAGTAAATGAATCGAATCATACCAAAAGATTGATTCATGAGATGATCGAAATCAGTAAGGAACCCAAAGCCATGAATAAATGTTCCAATGTTCGTGGCTTGAGCTCTATTTATTCCTATTTGATATCAAAATATTGTAGCAATCATCAGCAACAAACAATCATTCATAGAGTATTGTAAAATGCCTATGTTTCGGTGTTTATTCTAGTTATTTTTGGTCTTACTTTCTTAAGTGTGTGTGACAGAACAATCACTTGTCTTATTGTCTTGTATTTAGCCGGGATAAATTCGAAAAGTTCACTTATTATTCCCCCACTTTCAAATGAGAGAGAAAGATGTATTTTTCATGATGTTTTTAGAACAAAAATTTCAGTAATTTTGTAAATAGAACTATAAAATAGAGGAGGATCATTTAATTTTAAGAAATTTTAATTTTGTCAATTGTCTTAAGTGTTAATTGTTTTCCGTCCATATGGGCGAAGGAATTCCTAACTTTGTCTTTGCTCATTTTTATTTTGTAACCTCGTTTGCAAAAGTAATTTTTTAATATTTTGTATGTTGATTTGTTTCTTTTCCTTGGTGATAATCAAACTCCACCCTTATTGTATATTTTTTAGTCCTAAAGATGAAAATATATTTTTCGAAAGCTTGGTTAGCAAGAAGAGTATTCTTTTTTTTAAGCCCCATAAAATTCTTCGGCAGATTACCCAATCATAGAGTTTAGTGTGTTCTAACAAATACTGCCGTACTTCCAGATACATATATATATATATATATATATATATATATATATATATATATATATATATTCTCGAATAAGCACTCGTTACAGAGAGAAAAAAATACCGGAATAGCTCAGTAATATGTGACGTTTATAGTTTCTAATACTATGCTGTAGTTATTGTTTGTTTTCTTTCTAAAACATATCAGAACAATAATTATTTCTTATTCTCACTTTATCATCAATCAAATTAGTATAGAATATATTGTTGAAAATTGTTCGCTTCATATACTTTTAATTAAACTTTGTGTACAATTGTATATTGTTTTTTCAAATTTTTGAGAGCTTGATATACCATTTCTTCATTATTGAGTGTCATTAAAATTAATCAATTTGTATAAAAAAATCCGTAATACCCATGTAACAAAAATTAAGAATCACAGCATTTTCTTGTATTAGGTTATAGCTCTTTGATATTTGAATCCACAACTTTGAAATAGGAAAATCTGGACATCAATTTAAATTTATCGAATTAAGATAGTTATAAGTATATTTTATTGGTTTTGATTAAATAAGGCTTTAAAGAATAACTTGCATGTAAAGAATGAAATGTAGAACTATGGAAATAATTATTTTTATTGTTATTATTATTTATTCATTATTGGTTGAAGATTGATGATGTATAGTCCTCGACCACTAACACGATTGCGAATACCGCTGCCTCTATAATCAAAAACATCTTCGTTACTGAAGAAACTGGAAAATGATGACACATGTACTACTGGTGTAGTAAAAGTTAATATAGTGAAAGTTGAAAAAAATTATGATTAGACGAAACATAGATATATCGTTAGGCCTTGTGAATGGAGCAATGTGTACAATTATATCAGTATCAAAATATAATGAAACATCTTAGGATGTTAATTCAATTACTTACAATTGAATTTAGTGATAATAAAAGTTATACCATTTAGCAAGTTAGCGCTAAATTTCAAGTAATGAATATTTCGGAAACAATGTCCTGTATGTTCAAGTTATGGTATAACGGTTCATCAGAGTCAAGGGTTGAGTTTATAGATGCCGTTATTGATGTAGGTAACCAAATATTTTGTGCTGGACAAACATATGTGGCATTATTACGTGTAACATTATTGGAGGGCGTTCATTTAATAAACTTTGATCCTTCTCAAGTAAGAACCAGTAAACTCGCAATTGAAGTTTATAATCGTTTAAGAAAAATGTATTGACCTGATTTTCAATAAATTGAAATAAATAAGTAAATGTCGAACAAAAACAGTATACCTTCAATGGGTAATAAAACATTTTGACATCGATTATTGTAATAATGCAAATCAAGTTTTTAAAAAAGACTGTAAGGCAATTTACATTTGTGTATTTGTGTTCTAGAGAATTATGAAGGTAGGTATCCATAGTTTTGCCAACGCTACATTACAATCTATATTTAACTATATTTTTTAATGAAATATTTTAATACAATTCCTCCTACACCATTGCAAATTATACAAAAATAATAATCATAGCTTAAGCCCTTCTGCGATTTTATAATTCTTAAATAATAAGTATAGTAATACCAGGAAAGAATTGGACCCTTTATCATTTATAATGCATTTTGTCATAAGTATGACTATATCAAAAGATTATTCTTGCTGCAACTATCTTATTCATACTGCTGTCAAAATGGTTTTTATGTAATTAATCATACAACAGATTCTTTCTCATTACCATTACCAATATATTCCGATGTTATCACCATTAACGAGTTACTTAAAAACATACACATACATATTTAATGAATAATTTATTCGCAATATAAGTATCACATCTGTCAGTTCATTTATAATTCTTGTAATAAATTTATTTTAACGTGACAATAAAACTAAGATAGTAACAAAGAAGGATTTCTCAAAGCTGATCCGTCTTCAAAAATAAGTGCCTTATTTCATGAAAGTACCTAATATGTGATATATCTGACGATCGTTGCTTCAATATGGTGAGAGATAATAAATTATCAATATAGATTATAATTTATGATGCGACAATCATAAAACAGAGATAGACAAATTTTGCTAAAAACTGCTAGGTATATAATGATTTTAGGTAGTACCAAATCTGACAAAAATTAATCAACTGACGGACATTGTAGATTGTAGATTGTAGATTGAAAGGGGGTTTCAATGCACTGCGACCTTTAGGTCTATTGTGCCCCCGTCAGAGCTGTTCTCGCTATTTCGATTTCTACAGCTCGCCCTCCAGTTCCAGAGTTCTAATGAACTCCAGTATCTGGGATGGCTTCAAGCGGATTACTTCCTCACTACTGACAGTTTCTTGTCCAAAGCATTTTATGCGTTGGCTGGCTATTGCGAGGCATTCCGTCACCAGGTGATCCGGAGTTTCCTCCTCTTCCCCGCAGAATCTGCACTCGTCGTTTTCTGCTAGACCCAATCTCGACAGGTGCTTCCTGAGGCGGCAATGTCCTGTAAGGAATCTAGTGAGCAGGTGTAGCATATTCTTGCTAAGATCCAGATGTTTCTTAGATCTCGCAGTGTCAAAGTTTCCAAGAAACTTTTTGGAATGATCCAGCCCAGGAAGATTCCGCCAGAGGTTTTCTCTTTCGGTCTCTTCCTTCTCCTGGAACTCTTTCTTGTAGGTACATTTACCTGTGCCACAGAAAGGTTCTGGGCCAATAAAAGGAGCTTGTGCTCCTTTTTTGGCAAGTGTGTTGGCCTCTTCATTTCCTTTGATTCCGGAGTGGCCGGGAACCCAGATTAGATAGACCTTGTTATTCTTGCCGATTTTGTTGAGTTTTCTTCGGCACTCCCATACTATCTTAGAATCGATGATATGGGAGCTCAGTGCTTTAATCGCAGCCTGACTATCAGAGTGTATGGCTATATCACATTTCTGATAGTTTCTTTCTAGGTTCATTTCCACACATCTTTCGATTGCGAGTATTTCTGCCTGAAAGATGCTTGGACAGCGGCCTAACGGTAGTGAGCATTTGGTGCCAGGCCCGAATACTCCAGCGCCAGTCCCCGTCGTGGTTTTAGAACCATCTGTGTACCATTTGATGGTATTTTTCTTAAGGGCTTGGGATGTAGACTCCCTTTCCCAATCTTCTTTTCTACTTAGCATCGTGGTGAACGTTTTCTCGATGCTAGTTTTCTTTATCATCTCGTCACTGGGAAGGTTCGCTGACAGGATATAGTTCGTCAGAGAGGACCAGGCTCTTTGATTCCTAATTCCCTCATGGCCAGTACCTTCCCTGGATAGTCTTAGAATGGCCTCATGGGCTACTCTATCTATCACCAGATGTAGAGGTGTGAGATCTGTAATGATCTCCAGTGCTCTAGTTGGGCACGTTCTCAAGGCTCCAGTGATACAGACACAGGCAAGCCTTTGTAATCTATCGAGGGCAGTCCTCGTATAGGTTTGCCTTGCCTTGACATGCCAAACTATTACTCCATAAGTTATTATAGGCCTCACAATCATGACGTACATCCATCGCAGTATTTTTGGGTTACAACCCCAAGTCCTACCAGCGAGTCTTCTGCACGCCATCAAGGCCTTTGTTGCTTTATTGGCAGTAATCTCGAAGTGTTTGTTCCACAGAAGTTTGCTATCTAGGGTTACTCCCAGATATTTAACTTCAGACTTCCATCCTATGATGTCTCCCTGTAAAGAGAGATATTTCGTAGTTGGAAGTTTCCTTTTCCTGGTAAATGGAATTACTGTGGTCTTGGTTGGGTTGATATTTAGTCCTACTGACAAGCACCACTGTTCAATAGTTTTGAGGCCCTCTTGCATCAAGTCGCATAAGGTATTCCAGAATTTACCTCTAACTATTAGGACTATGTCATCTGCATAGCCTATACATTCGAAGCCAAGCTCCGTAAGCCTGTGGAGTAGTTCATCCACTACTAGACTCCATAAAAGGGGAGATATTACTCCTCCTTGAGGTGTTCCGCGAGTGGCCCTAACGGAGGTGGTTTGATTGCCCACCTGCGTCTCAGCTATTCTCGTCTTTAACATCTCATACATCCATTTAATAATGGTTTTGTTCACCCCTCGCCTTTTGAGTGCCTCTTCGACCGACACGTGAGTTGTGTTGTCAAAGGCCCCAGATATGTCTAGGAAGGCACACATGGCGATTTCTTTGTTATTCAGAGTGCTCTGGATGACTTCGGTCAGCTGATACAGGGCCGTCTCTGTTGATCTACCCGCCCTGTAAGCATGCTGACATTTGTGAAGTGGTTTATTCTCCAGATACTCCGTTCTTATGTGGTTATCCACTACTTTCTCCATTGTTTTCAATAGAAACGATGTTAAGCAGATGGGTCTGAAAGATCGAGGATCGGTCGCATCTTTTTTACCTATTTTTGGTATGAAGGTTACCTTTGCCCTTCTCCAAATTTTAGGCATATGACCCAGTGCTAAACAGCTTCTTGATATCCTCAGAAGATGGGGAAGAATCTCCTCCATTCCTTTCTGCAGGAGTACTGGGGAAATTCCATCTACTCCTGGTGATTTATACGGTTGAAAGGTGTTTATTGCCCATTCCAACCGTTGCTTTGTAAATATTTTCTTAGCAATATCCCAATCTTCCCTGCGAGGATTCTTGATTTGAGTTGCTATGTCCATACTGATTGAGGGTTCACTACCTGGGAAGTGTGTTTTGAGGAGGAGAGTGGATCGTTCCTCTTCTCCCTCAGTGTATGACCCGTCTGGCTTTTTAAGCGACATTGTGGGAATTATTCCCCCCTTTGCCATGACTTTTTGAAGTCTGGCTGCTGTGGGAGTGGAAGTGATCTTTTCACAAAAGGCTTGAAAATTAAGCCTTTTAGCCTTCCTGATCTCCTTATTGTACTGAGTAAGCTTCTCAGTGTACCCCTGCCAATTACCATCTCTTTTGGCCCTATTAAAGAGCCGACGGACCTCTAGCCTGAGGTTTGACAGGTTCTTGTTCCACCAAGGTGCTTCCTTACTTGTTCGAACTTTCGAGAGTGGACAACTTGAGTGAAAAGCCTCAGTTATTGCCGCACTAACCTGTTCGACTTTTTGTTCCAGATCGTAGTGCGGGTGTTTTGCCCCATTCTTGTCGATCTGTTCCAAGTTTTGCTTCAGATGGATCTTATAGATAGACCAATCCGTATTTCTAGGATTTCTGCTTGAGGTCGACGAGGTAACCTCCCCCGTTATCCTGAATTCGATAATCCTATGGTCTGAAAGTGATGGTTCGTTCATCACTTTCCAACCTATAACATTTCTCCTCGCAGCAACATTAGCAATTGTTACATCCAGGACTTCTTCTCTTGCTCTCGTGACAAAAGTGGGAGTTGTCCCCACATTGAGGGTTTCGAGGTTATTAGCTAAGAGATATTCAAGTAAGCACTCCCCTCTGGAATTGTTGTTCGTGCTTCCCCAAATAACGTTATGCGCATTGGCGTCACAGCCTATTATGACTGGCAGTTGTCTGCTGTTACAGTATTGTACCAGCTCCTGCACTTCTGCTGGTGGTGTTGTTGGCCCATCTCCAGCGAAGTAAGCGGATGCTATGACAATGTCTCGGTCGATGCCCCCAATATTGAGGTGTACCATTATTGGAGTTAGATCCCGAGTCATGTATTCTGAAACACAAATATATTTAATATTGTTTCTTATGAGCACACAGGCACGTGGGGATACTTGCCTCTGGTCATAAATCAATATTGAGTCTTTACAGGCCAAACCTCTGATTTGGCCTACTTTGTCGATCCAGGGTTCCTGGATCAGTACAATATCCAGTTTTAGCTTTGCGAATAACCTTACAATCACTGCTGAAGCTCCCTTCGCGTGATGCAGGTTCACCTGCGCTGCCTTCGTGAAGATGAAGGGTTATTTGTGTGGGGTGGATGGGCTGGGTAGTCCAGCCTCTATAAATCCCCCTGCCTTCTCTCTTCCTGTCCTTCCTCGAATTCCATACGGGAGGTGTCCTTTCCGGAATTCTAGGAAGTTTCTTGGGTTTGGCCCTCAACCTCCAGGGGTGCAGAGGTATTCTCCGTCCCCCCGGTTGTCTCCTTGGAGTCAGTCGGAGCCCCAGTTCGACCCGAGTCAACTGGAGCTCCCTGCTCCCCAGATTTCCGGGATGTGGAGGGTATCTCCGCATCTCTGGAAACCACCACTGGGTTTGGTTTCTTGCCCAGTCCTGAGACAGGAATGTGCCCGAACCGAAAGTTCATTAGGCACCCCCCTGCTTTCAGGGCTTCTCCCGATTGGTGGTCAATCCCAATCGTGAGCACCTTGCCACTTCCCTCTTTCTTGGAGCTTAGAACTTTCCAAGCTCCAGTGCTGAGGTTAGAGTTCTGAACCTCGACGAGTCGGAGGATTTTCTCCGTCTCCATGTCGAGGCTTCGTGGGAAGAACACGGTTATGGTGACGGGTTTAGGGATGTCATTCTCTCCCAACGCCACCAACTCGGGTCCCTCCCAAGAACTGAGTGTCGGCACTGACTTCATGAGCCAGTCCGCCGATTTCTGGGATCCAAAGTCTACCAGCATCATTCCACAACGGAAATGAATGCCGGTGAAGTGGATCCCCCTCTCCTCGCTGCGGCACATCTCTTCCACTAGCATATCCTCTAGTGAGGAGAGCCGCTCGGCTTCCAGGATAACCTTCGGGTATTCCTTGGGTAATATTCCTACCCTGGTCGCCTTCCCTGCCTTGACTGCTGCTGCAAATCCAGTGGCTTGCCCGGTTTTTGCCGCAGCTGTCTTCGGCTTCTTTGAGTGAGGCCGTTCCGGAGGTGTGATGTGCTCCGGACCTCTCTTGCCTTTCCCCTTACCCGTCGGGGTTACTCCCGGGGTTGAGTGGATTGGTTTGATGGGGTGCTGAAGAGCCTGTTTTCTAGCCTCCTCAGGTGCAAGGCCCTGATGGAGGAGTCGCAGGTACTTCCGCACTCCTGCTCCACTGAGGCCCTTCCTCAGTGGATCGTCTCTACCGCCGGGCTGTCCTAATTTGGGCAGCTCGAATGGCAGGCGATTTTTCTTTTTCCCTTTTTCAAGGGGCCCGGATGAAGAGGTGGAGGCTTTCTCCTCCTCTCCTCCGGTGGGTTTACTCTTTGCTTTGTCCATAACTGGTCCCACGAGTAGCAAGGGTCATGTCGGTCCGCTTCTGCAGAGCCCCGCATGCAGAAGTAAGGGGTTTGTTACAATGGAGTTCCCCCCGGTGCTCCAAGGTTGAAGCCAGTAGGGACTAGTCCTCTAACTAGCCATGCATCCTTAGCCTGGCTTCCCACTTTGGATTTAGAATTTTTGACGAGGTTATTTCCTCTTGGTCCAGGCGGTCAAGCCAAGACCCCCCCCGCACTGGCCCGCGAGACATGACCACAGACAGCCAGGCGTTGGTTTAACAGGTGGTCTCAAGAGCTCACCTGGCATCGTACTACCTGTGTGCAATCCCTTAGCCACGACACTACAGCTGGGACAGGTGAATTTGGTCCGCGGCAGGGTATTGTATTGAGGCTGCCAGTTGAGTTTTTAGGCACAACGAGCCCCCTTATTTCCCTGCAGGCCTCATCCTCATATTAAGATCATCGTCAGAGGCCCCCTCCTATCCGCCACCTGGAGACGCGCCGGGTTGGTACTTCACCCCTACCAGATGTTGATTGACAACATCCGGACCCGGACGGACATTAGTCAAAGCTATATTTGAAATAAGTAATAAATTAAACAGAACAAAAGGAATAAGATGGCAGTTCCAAATCTATTCGTAGAATTTCCATTATTTTCTATTTTGGAAAAATAATTATAATTTTCTTAATAACAATAAGTATATTTTTGAAAATAAGAGTTTACTGTTACACATATGAAATTGCGATTGTTCGCTTTTCGTTGACAATGTTAATACAGTAATAGGCACAAAAGAAGGTACCTTGCTAGTAAGTGGCGAGAAATTAATTCAAAAAATATATTTACATGACCATTTGATAAAATTGAAAAAAATACTATTATAACTATTTTGATTATTAATACATGAGAAAAAATCAATAACCGAAAAATACCGAATATCTAATAAAAGAAAGGTTGTTGATAGAAAGCTGTTATATTCTAATCAAGATTGTTCAAATATAGGTACTGTTTCCTCTTTTATTGATTATATTTGAAAAAAATAAGACAGTGTTTTGGTTTAATGTTAATAATGGTAATAATACTATATCGAAAGATAACCCTTATAATGTATGTACATAACAAAGAATAAACATACCTATCCTATAACAAATAGAATATATCCACAAATAATATGGAAATACCACCAAAACTGCCATTTGGGATATCGGTGAAATTTTGCGCAAAGTAGGTACATGTTTTAAGTTTGTTTGGACTTCAAGACAAATATTTTTGAAATCAAATGAAATGCCAAGATATTCATAAAATATGAGTACCTAACAATTACCATTGTAACATCAAAAGTTACTTTGGCCTATTGACTGCCCAGTTCAAGCGATGGGTCGCGGTTCGTAATAAAATGAGGACCTTCTAACTATTATGATTGGGCGCCAGGCTCAACACAAATGACAAAACAGGAAAAAATTACGACAATTTATTATATTTAAATTTTTAAGATTTTTTGATAATATAATTATCTAAATAAGTTTACATACAATGGCATGAAGGGCCGTAACTATCAGCCCGCTTTTCCCTGGAGCTGCTGGATAGGTAGAATTGACTTACAGTTTGGGCGGTGCTGGAAGCAATTCAGGAAGACAACAGTGAGGCAATATCTGCGCTGGCCAAGGATGGTGGGCTCGATATGTTCTAGCGGCGGTCACGTCATCAGAAGCGGCCAGAGAACCCATAAAGTTGCATCAACCAGAAATTGAGTTTGAGGTGCCAGAAGCAATTCTAGAAGGAACGCAATGATTGCAATGATTGGTAATTGGGAAAGGCAGCATATATAAAAGACTCTTTTAACTCATTCCGAGCTTTCGGAAATGCTCAGTTCCATTTTCAAGGATACTGAGAACATTTATTTTAAACAATACTTAAAACATATTCTTTAGATGTATATATTACTTACGTTAGGTGAGGTTGGATGTTTTCAAAGATATTAAAAATTGTGAGGCGTTCATATTGAATAAGGGGCAGTTGATGTATATAAAAAATGTATATGTTCTTGTTGTAGAATAAAAAGACGGTGACATTAGAGTAAGAAATGTTTTTCTTAAAATTAATAAAATTGGATTAAAATACATATAGACAGATGAAAGAGGACTGATAAATTATTAACAATAATGAAAACAAAAATGAACTCGACACTTCTAGACATATGACTTTTGATGGAGGACATTTGGTTTGCATAAAATTTATAATCCCTAGTTATTTGGATAACAACAACAACTTTTCTATGTATTAACTCAAAGAACACTTATGTTGGAAAATTGACCTTCCGATGTAAGTAAATATGAGTATATGGCACTGAAGTGCTTGACATCAGTTTTTTTGTTGATTGTTTCTGTATGTTGGTAAATATATACCATCTCCAAAAACTTTCTTTTGATTTGATTTTTCTCCTTTGCTAATATTTTTACAGAATCATAATCCATTTTATGATTTAAATCCCGTACATGGTGTGCTAAGAAACATCTATCTGGGTATTGTCTGCTGTCACTTTTATGAGAACTTATCCTATCTTTAACGGGTCTTGATGTTTCTCCGATATAACTTTTCTTGCAATTCTGACAAGGAATACAATAAACCACATCAGAAAGGGATAAGATAGGAGTTTTATCTTTCAATCGTGAGAAAGTTCTGTTTATGGTTAACACTGTTTTATTTGCAATTTTTATTCTGCCGAAAGGTCTAATTATCTTCACAAGCTTAGACGTGATTTCTCTAATGTGGGGTAGACTACAATAGAAGATGGGCCCTTCATTGTCTGTTCGATTGTTTTCTTGGTTTTCTGCGGATGTTGTACCATATAAAATTTGTTTTAATAGTTTTGGAGGGTAGGGAATGTCTACAAACAAATTAAACAATATTTTTAAGTTTTTTTCATGTAGTGTTTGATAAGATATTTTGAGTACTCTATTTTTCATTTGTTTGATTAAGTTTAATTTAATTTGATGTTTATGATAGGACCAATAATTGATGAACTTTCCAGATGCTATGGGTTTCCTATACCAATCAATGATAATGCTGTTGTCCTCTTTTCTAACAAATTTGGTATCAAGAAAAGGAACAGATTGGTTTTGATCCTCATACTCAACCGTAAATTGTATGTCTGGATTTTAACTATTGAAAATTTCTAGTGTTTCCCCAACAGCATTTTCTGGTAGAGATAAAATAATATCATCCACATTTTTTTTATGAAAAAAAAATTGAATGGTAGCACTGGTACAACAATATCCAGTAAATCGTCCATAACATAATTGGTGAGGATAGGCGATATTTTGGCTCCCATAGGAGTACCAAAAGTTTGTTTAAAATATTCTCCACCAAATGAAAAATAAGTATTGTTAAATAGAAAGGTGATCAGTTCAAGGAATGATTCTTTTTTGATGTTGCAAAAATTAGCAATGGAATCCCATCTATTTTCTATTTCCCGCAGGCATGATTTAATGCTAATATTACTGAAAAGAGAAACCACATCTAAACTAGCTAGAACATAATTTGGAGGAAGTTGTAGTTTGTTGAATTATTTTTTACATCCAATGAGTCCTTGATGTAGTATTCATTATTTTTTTCATACGCTTTGGTGAGAATATCTGTCAGAAATGCAGAGAGACGTTGTGTAGGAGCACCAATTGATGAAACTATTGGACGCATCGATAAAGTAGGTTTGTGTATTTTGGGGAGTGTATATAATTTGGGACATACATCGCTGTATGACATAAGTTTCTTTTTTTGGGTCTCATCGATTTGATTGGATGTTCTGAGGGCTTTGACTAATGTGTTACATTTTGTCTGTATGTTAGTTGTTGGGTCTTTGTCTAGGGAGACGTATGAAGTGTTATTTTCTAATATATTAGACGTCAATTGTATGTAGAGTTGTTCCTCCATTATCACTGTAACATTGCCTTTGTCCGCATTGGTTAATATCAACTGAGGATTGCTTTTCAAGAGAGATTTTGTTTTCCTGAGGAGGTTCCGGTGCAATGAGAAACATCCATATTTTTGTTTGAGGACAAAGTTCGTAATGATATTCGTAGATTCTGCAATGGCAATGTTTCTAAATTAGTATCTTCCATACCAGATGTTACAAAATAAATGTCTGCTAAGATGTTCTTTATCGGAATGTGATTTCCAAAAATAGACTCTACACAAAATTTAGGTCCTAAGGCTAAAAAAGCTAATATATCTTGAATATGGGAGTTTGTTAGATTCTTTATCCAATTAGGCTTTGTACACAGTTTAGTTTTGAGTTCCTTATCTTTCAGATTATTAAGTTTGTTGATATTAATCCTTCTAATTTTGTGAAATAGTCTATTATATTTAAATTGTATTTTATGAGAAAAGTTCAAATAGATATTCTCGTTAATACAGGTAATAATTTTGATTTTGTTAATATTTAAATTTTCTTCCAGTTTGAAGTTTTTGGTTTGTTGATATTTCCAAATTGAGTAACTTAAGTCCTAACTTTTAGATGAGTAATTGACCACTTCTTTGATGAAGATCTTGTCTATATGCTAGATTCTCAATACATGTGGTTGCATCTATGATATGTCGAGGTAAAATTCCATTTCTTTTACAATTTAATAGGAAACATCTCCTGTTGTATTCCTTAGCTATCTTAAGCTTTGTTTTGGACCATGATTTGAGATACAAAACTGCTTGTCTTAAATACTGATTCTCAATATTGGGGTAAAATCCCATGATTGTCAACTTAAGTGAGAAATTATAATTGCTGAATGTTATAAATCTTTACGATGAGGGTGATTGGGAAAGGCAGCATAAATAAAAGAAGACACTTTTAACTCAATCCGAGCTTTCGGAACTGCTCAGTTCCATTTTCAAGGATACTGAAAACATTTATTTAAAACATATTCTTTAGATGTATATATTACTTACGTTAGGTGAGGTTGGTTGTTTTCAAAGATAATAAAAATTGTGAGGCATTAATATGGAATAAGGGGCAGTTGATTTATATAAAAAATGTATATGTTCTTGTTGTAGAATAAAAAGACGGTGACATTAGAGTAAAAAAATGTTTTTCTTAAAATTAATAAAATTGGATTAAAATACATATAGACAGATAGAGAGGACTGATAAATTATTAACAATAACAAAAGCAAAAATGAACTCGACACTCCTAGACATATGACTTTTGACGGAGGACATTTGGATTGCATAAAATTTATACTCCCTAGTTATTTGGATAAATGAACAACTTTTCTATGTATTAACTCAAAGAACTCTTATGTTTGAAAATTTAAATATTAACAAAATCAAAATTATTACCTGTATTAACGAGAATATCTATTTGAACTTTTCTAATAAAATACAATTTAAATATAATAGACTATTTCACAAAATTAAAAGGACTAATATCAACAAACTTAATAATCTGAAAGATAAGGAACTCAAAACTAAACTGTGTACAAAGCCTAATTGGATAAAGAATCTAACAAACTCCCATATTCCACAAGATATATTAGCTTTATTAGCCTTCGGACCTAAATTTTGTGTAGAGCCTATTGTTGGAAATGACATTCCGATAAAGAACATCTTAGCAGACATTGATTATGTAACATCCGGTATAGAAGATACTAATTTAAGAAACATTGCCATTGCAGAATCTACGAATATCATTACGAACTTTGTCCACAAACAAAAATATGGATGTTTCTCATTGCACCGGAACCTCCTCAGGAAAACAAAATCTGTCTTGAAAAGCAATCCTCAGTTGATAGTAACCAATTCGGACAAAGGCAATGTTACAGTGATAATGGAGAAACAACTTTACATACAATTGACACTTCATACGTCTCCCTAGACAAAGACCCAACAACTAACATACAGACAAAATGTAACACATTAGTCAAAGCCCTCAGAACATCCAATCAAATAGATGAGACCCAAAAAAATAAACTTATGTCATACAGCGGTGTATGTCCCAAATTATATACCCTCCCCAAAGTACACAAGCCGACTTTATCGATGCGTCCAATAGTTTCATCAATTGGTGCTCCTACACAACGTCTCTCTGCATTTCTGACAGATATTCTCACCAAAGCGTATGAAACAAATAATAAATATCACATCAAGGATTCATTCGATGTAAAAAACAATTCAACAAACTACAACTTCCTCCAAATTATGTTCTAGCTAGTTTAGATGTGGTTTCTCTTTTCAATAATATTAGCCTTAAATCATGCCTGCGGGCAATAGAAAATAGATGGAATTCCATTGCTAATTTTTGCAACATCAAAAAAGAATCATTCTTTGAACTGATGATCACCTTTCTATTTAACAATACTTATTTTTCATTTGGTGGAGAATATTTTAAACAAACTTTTGGTACTTCTATGGGAGCCAAAATATCGCCTGTCCTCGCCAATTATGTTATTGACGATTTACTGGATATTGTTGTACCAGTGCTACCATTCAATTTATTTTTCATAAAAAAATATGTGGATGATATCTCTACCAGAAAATGCTGTTGGGGAAACACTAGTAATTTTCAACAGTTAGAATCCAGACATACAATTTACGGTTGAGTATGAAGATCAAAACCAATCTGTTCCTTTTCTTGATACCAAATTTGTTAGAAAAGAGGACAACAGCATTATCATTGATTGGTATAGGAAACCCATAGCATCTGGAAAGCTCATCATATTTAGAAACTAAATATTACCAATGATATAAAATTTAACCTGAGTAGCAACAATCAGTAAATAAATAGAGATTACCAAAAATATTTACTGGAAAAGATGATATAAAATCAATATAAATGAATTAATACAAGTTTTCCCAATCTCAAGATTAATCGGAAAAGATAATATATAGTCAAGATAAATGAATTAATAGAATATTTTTTAGTTTCAAGATTGATCGGAAAAGATAATATATAATTAATATAACTGAATTATTAATAGATTGTTCGAGATAATATCATTATAAAAATGTAGAAGATTATTTATTCTCTTCTGGTAAATACCTAGGAAAAAAAGAACAACAAGCTCGTATGCCAGGAATGCTGGCACACGCCAGATGTGATTCTCAAACCAAGTGATCTATATATATATATATATATATATATATATATATATATATATATATATATATATATATATATATATATATATATATATATATATATATATATATATATTAAATGATTTAGCGAGCACGGCTAGTATTTCAAGAATACCGGCAATATATATATATATATATATATAGAGAGAGAGAGAGAGAGAGAAATGCTTTATTGTCGAAAAAATATAAATTTTGTAGACAAAGCAAAATAAAAATATCAAAATCAAACAATACAAAAACAAAACAAAGTCAAAACTAAAAATTAAATAAAAATTAATCAAATTTATATAATATAAAACAAAAATATATATCAGAATGAAACCTACAGCTGTATATTCGGTTAGAAAGTAAGTTAACATACAGCTGTAAATTCAGTCAGAAGGTAAACACTAACTAAATCACAAAACAATAACAAATTTTGTACAAACAATAAACCAGTGCGTGAGCTGAGCAGAAACGTGCCTTAGTGAAAAAAGTCATTAACTGCATAAAAGGCATTATCCTAGGTAGTAGGTATTTAATTGAATCTGGGATAAGCCGTTATAGATTTAATTTCGTGTGACAGATGATTTTACATTACAAAAGACCCTTAGGATATCAAACATCAAATAATATTCACTAAACCAGTGGGTGTAAGAAGCTTAATATTAAGTATTAACAATTTTGAACAAAAAATTCGCTTACTGCATAAAAGGCTCTCTCCAGTAAGTATGATTTCAAAACCTTTCGAAATTCAGGAAAAGATCTTATGGATTTGATTTCAAATGG
The DNA here is from genome assembly GCA_958507055.1 of Crioceris asparagi. Taxonomy (NCBI): domain Eukaryota; kingdom Metazoa; phylum Arthropoda; class Insecta; order Coleoptera; family Chrysomelidae; genus Crioceris; species Crioceris asparagi. The sequence goes on along the minus strand of OY293826.1, from coordinate 58,484,865 downwards.
TAGATGATTGTGCATTTTTTTTGCATTGTACAGTATAGAGCTTTTAACCAACTCTGAGCGAGGGGTTGGCAGATAAAGATCATGCTCCGTGTTTCTAAGCGGATAGTTGTGAGATGGCCTCTCTGGAATAGAAGATACGTGCTTGCGGATTAAGGATACAGATTCAAATATGAATAGGGACGGAAGAGTTAATATTTTGAATTTTTTAAAGTAATCCTGGCAATGAGTCCTACTGCTTAGTCTCAGTGAATACCGAACAGCTCTCTTCTGCAGTTTAAAAATACGTTCAAATTGAGTTGCACAACACGTACCCCAGAATGGAAGGGCGTATCGGAGATGCGACTCAAAAATGGCATAATAGACTGTTCTAGAAGTAGACAAGTTGAGCTCCTTGGAAACTGATCTCAGCGCAAAGCATGCAGAACTTAACCTTTTTGATAAAGCATCGATGTGCAAGTCCCATTTTAAGCGGTTGTCTACAATAAGCCCCAAGAATTTCACAGATTCAACGGCCTCAATAGTGGTGTTATTAAGCACAAAAGATTGCAATGTACTTTTATATGATAAAACTTTTGTTTTAGAAACATTGAGGCATAGGAGATTTGAATCGCACCAAGATTTAATCGTGACTAAGTCTCTAGATACAGTCCTATGAAGTGTCGTAATATCCGGGTTGCTCCACGTGAAACTAGTGTCATCCGCAAAGAGGCAGATTTCACCGCTAATGTTAAGACTAGCAATGTCGTTGATAAAAAGCAGAAACAAAATAGGGCCCAGTACTGAACCTTGAGGCACTCCATATTCAATTGGTTTACAAGAAGACATCGACGTATCAACCCTCACAATCTGAGTCCTGCTGTTGAGATACGACTTAAACCATTCGAGAGACACTCCTCTGAAACCGTAGTACTCCAATTTATTAGTTAATATATTATGATCTACGCAATCAAAAGCCTTAGAGAAATCACAGAAAATTGTTGCTATAGAGTGATGGTTGATCAGGTTTGAGTATACATTATTAAAGAGGGAAAACATGGCATCATTTGTGCATTTGTTACTTAAAAATCCAAATTGATGGGTAGAGAGTATATTATATTTAAAAAGAAAAGATAGAAGCCTTTTTTTAACCAATCTTTCGATGATCTTTGATAATGTGGGAAGGAGTGCAATTGGGCGATAGTTCGAAGCTTGATCTTTATCTCCTCCTTTATGCAGAGGAACAATTATTGCCGTCTTAAGACAGTTTGGAAAAACTCCATTTTGGAATGATTTGTTAATTAAAGTGATAAAATGATTCAATGTGCATTCCGGCAGGTTCGAACACATTTTCAGAGTAAGCCCATCAGCCCCAGATGAAGATTTGTTTTTAATGTCATTAATTGTACTGTTAAGCTCTGCTAATACTACGGGTGTAAAGAAGAAACTGTGTAAATTCATATTAGCCTTAGGGAGAAATGAGAGGGGGTCATCGGAAGGAGTTATGGTGTTCTTTAAATGTTTTGCTACATCTACAAAGTAATTATTTAGGTTCTCGGGTGAAATAGATATTGTGTTAGATGATGAGGTCTTATTTCTTAAGTCATTCACAATAGACCACATTTCTTTAGCAACATTACCGGAATTGGCCAGCCTCCTATTATAATAAATGTCCTTGGCAGCTTTTATAGTCTTATGATAGATTTTTCTGTAACGTTTTACGTAATCATGGTAGAAGACGCTGTCCGATGATTTTTTTATGTAGGATAGTGAGCGCATGTTCTTTGCAGATGTACGTAAGCCTTTAGTAGACCAGGGTTTATGTTGTTTGATTTTTAGAGGCCTAAGAGGAAAGGATTTGAATGCCAAGTTAGATAAAGTTTTTATAAATCTCGGAAATTCGATATTGACATCGTCAGATAGGACAAACCAGTCTGTTGTTAGACATAGGTGCTTGAAGTTACGAAAATTTTTATCAGAAAAAATACGGCATAATTTGCGCGAAGCATTTTTGCACTTATATTTAGCCGAAAATTTTGTTAGTATTGCTTCATGATCCGAGAAACCTGAATTAAGGACAGTACAGTCAACGAATTTTGGATCGAAGGATGATACGACATAGTCTATAGTACTAGAACTAGTTTTAGTTATTCTGGTTGGTGAGTCAACATGCATGATTATGCCAAAAGAGTCGAAAATGGACTGAAGAGATTCTTGAGCAGTACACACATTGGAAAAGTCAATATTAAGGTCTCCACATAAAATTAACTTGCTTTTTAAAGGCAGGGATTCAAGCAAGCTCAGTAGTTTTTGACTGAATATATGCAAGTCAGCGTCAGGTGTTCTGTAAATACAAACTATATAAAGATTATAAGCACTATGATAGACAATGGAAAATTCAAATACTTTTTCAGACAATAGTTTATCGAATTTAGTTACAGCCGAAAAGTCGCTATTTGTAGACATTATCATAGTACCTCCATGAGATAAATTACTTCTATTAAATCTAGTTACTGTAGCGTAATTTTTGATAAACACAGGCTCATCAACATTTAACCAATGCTCAGTTATGGCAATAATTTCTGGAAAATTAAGTTCTTCTAATAAGAGAAATAATTCATCTGTTTTGTGTCTTAAGGACTGAATATTAATAAGAAAAACACTAAGCTTGCCATCGTCCAATTTTAAAGAGGGTGCTTGATCCTCTGTTCGCGTCAATTTAGTTAAAAATTTTGATTCCTTTTTGGAGAGCCAGTGGAAAAATATTTGCCATGACTCTCCCTAATTTTCTGAAGCTGTTGAAGTTTCTCGGATGAAAAGAAAGACCTGAAGGCAGCAAGATCAGCTTCCACTTCGGCTGAGCCAATACCATATGCGTTGTGGTAGCGATAATACAACTTACGCAAGGTGTCCACGTCACTAGGAAGTCCCTCTGAAGCTAGAGTTAATTTGATGCTGGTGGTGGTGTGCCCTTCAAAACATACACTGGATGGTTGGTCATGGAGATAGGCTAGAAATAGCCGAAGAGCTTTTAATAAGGAAGAGTCCCTCAGTCTAGCCAACAAATAACGACCATCAGCCGTATCCGAATTACGGGACAGCCGCACTATAGGTGGAGTCATCGGGTCAATATTTAGCAAACTATCTTTCCTTGTACTTTTTTCCATGACAAAGTCTACATTTTCCTGCGCAAGAGACTTACAGGCAGCTAAAGCCTCCCTGTCAGATCCAATCTTAACAGATTTGATCTCCCTAGCTTTTACAGGTGTTAAGTCAGGGCGTGGTGTTGGGCTACGGCTGTCTACAGAGGTTGGAATAAAATGACAGCCTGTGGTCGAAAAACTTGACGCTGGTGGTGAAATCTTTAAGGGTGTTAAAGATGATTTTGCGATTTCAGTGCCTAGCGGCCATATCCTTGGGTCTTTTAGCTGCTTTAGGTGACTATTATTCTGCACACCAACTTTGAAGTCGGAGTGCGAACTGTCCTTATTCTTCATCATTCATTCATTCATATATATATAGATTATATGATGATATAACTTCTATAACAGACATTGTTGCATGACCTATATTGTATAAACGGAATTGATGACAATGCATCTGGTACTTGGTAATCTTGATATTCAACTCTGCAAGATACAGCACCGACAACAAAGTTGCAACCACCCATACTGTCTTTCCAGACACGTACGGTTGTAATAAGACATTTCAACAGCTTCACACAAATTGCAAACTCTACATTTTTATAATATTGTAACGTTTAACCCTGTGCTAAACGTTGTGGGGTGAGTTCACTTGCGTAGCACTCAAAATTCGCAGATTGCTTTCAATGGCTTACACGGCTTTCTGTTGTAGTACAACTGTCACTACTTGTCACTTTGACTATCGCGTTCCAAGTACTTTCGAGTTATGTTTCCAATTGACTGATACCATAAACTGACTGTGTCCCGTGATCGTCACGGCTTTATATATCTGAATCATGATATGACATTCATCGATAAACTACCCACGTAACACTGCTCCCTTCTTAGCTTTGATCGTCCCGATCAAATGTCACCTCAGTCCCTTTGTACAGTGAAAGTCTGTCGATATGAACCACTTTCATTTTACTGCGTGGGGATTTCTGAATTCTATATACCACATTGTTTGTCCTATTGATAACGGTATATGGTCCCCCCCATTGTTTGTCAAACTTTGGAGAATGACCTTTTCGTCTTTGTGGATTGTACAACCACACTTTATCACCAATTTTAAATTGTCTGGTTTCTGCACGAATATCATATCGGGCCTTCATTCGATCACTAGAAATCTTCAACTGTTTTCTAACCAGATTGTATATTTCCTCGAGTCTTCGCCTCAAACTCTGAATGTAGGTATCTACAGATGTGGGAAGTTCGCTTGGTGAACCAAACAAGATGTCAGACGGAAGTTTCAGATTTCTACCAAGCACAATGCCAGCTGGGGATTCTTTGGTCGATTCATGAGTGGAAGATCTATAGGCCAGTAGGAAGAGCGGTATACACTTATCCCAGTTTGTTTGGTGTTCATTGATTGCTGACCTCAAATAATTTTTTAGTGTTCTGTTAAATCTCTCTACCATTCCATCGGATTGTGGATGCAGTGGAGTTGTACGAGTTTTCTTAATCCCCATTAGGTTACACACACTCTGAAAGATTTCCGACTCAAAATTTCGACCTTGGTCCGAGTGAATCTCTAACGGCACACCAATGTTCAATTAGGGCATCGGCCACTGTTTTTGCCTCCTGATTTGGAATGGCGACTACCTCTGGGCCATTTACTGAAATAATCCATGATGACCAAGAGATATTTATTTCCAGAGCTGCTTATTGGAAATGGCCCCGTAATATCGATGGCTATTCGCTCAAATGGGGCACCCACATTGTACTGCTGCATCCTATGGCGGGTTCGGGTATTTGGGCCTTTACTGGTAAAGCAGGTATCGCATCGCCGACACCAGTCCTCTACGTCAGCACGGCTTCCTAACCAGTAGAACCTCTCTCTAATCTTCGATAAAGTTTTACTGATACCTAAATGGCCACCACTTGCTCCACAATGAATCTCTTGCAGTACTTGTGCAATTCTTTTCCGTTGAAGAATTATTTGCAAATGAACAGTCTTACCATCATTACTTTCCCATTTTCTTTTTAAAACGTCATCATCCATTACTAAAGATTCCCAAAGTGACCAGTATCCTTTTATGACAGGAGATAAATCTGATATCTCCTGCCAAGTAGGTCTTACTCCATCCATTTTCCACCTCATCACTGGTCCAATATCATTATCATCCAGTTGGTCTTGTTTGAGTACTTCCGAACTCCAGTTTGGGTCGCCATTTATCAAAGTTCGTTTGACTTTAAGACTTTCTGGCAAATTATTTTCAAGTCTTGAACAGATTTTACAATCCTCTGCACAAGGTCGTCTTGACAGTGCATCAGCGTTTCTGTGGTTAATACCAGGACGATGTTCAATTTTGAAGTCATATTCTTGAAGTTGTTGGAGCCAGCGCGCTGTCTGACCTTATGGGCTCTTGAACTGGAACAGCCATTTAAGTGATGCGTGATCGGTCCTTAGAACAAATGTCTGACCGTATAAATATTTGTGGAAATGTCTTATTGCCTTGACTACAGCTAGTAACTCCTGCCGCGTTACACAGTAATTTTGTTCAGCCTTTGACAAACTCTTACTGTAATATGCTAGTACATACTCCACTCCTTCTATTCTTTGAGATAAAATTGCGCCAATTCCTGTTTTACTGGCATCAGTATCTAGGATAAATTCCCCTTCTCTCTGGGGATAAGCCAGAACAATAGAAGAGCACAAAGCACCTTTCAGATATTCGAAAGCATTCTGACATTCTGGAGTCCAATTGTAAGGTCTTTCCGTCTCAGTTAGTCGATGCAATGGACGGGCAATACTAGCAAAATTCTTTACGAACCGTCTGTAATATGAACACAGGCCTAAGAAACTTCGCAGTTCTGTTTTGTTCCTTGGTACAGGCCAATTATGAACCACTTCTGTCTTTTCCGGATCTGTTCTTACACCATTTGCGGATATTATGTGTCCTAAATACTTCACCTCAGTTCTTAGGAAAGCACATTTCTCGGGATTAAGTTTAAGATTTGCTTGTGAGAATCGTTGAAATACCTCTTCTAGATTTTTCAAGTGTTCCTCAAATGTTTCACTGAAAACGATTACATCATCAAGGTATACTAAACATTTCTTTCCAATGAGTCCACGTAGTACTCTTTCCATCAATCTCTCAAAAGTTGCTGGAGCGTTGCACAATCCGAATGGCATTACAGTGAATTGCCATAAATCAGTATTGGCTGAAAATGCTGTCTTTTCTTTATCCTCAGGATGCATTTCGACTTGCCAATATCCACTTTTCAAGTCCAATGTAGAAAACCATTTTGCTCCTGACAGCCAATCCAGTGTGTCGTCTATTCTAGGAAGAGGATAACTGTCTTTTTTTGTGATTTCATTTAATTTTCTATAATCAACACAAAACCTAGTCGAGCCATCTTTCTTTGTGACTAAGACAACCGGTGACAACCAAGGACTGTTCGAAGGTTCAATTACCTTTTGTTTCCTCATGTTATCTATAAGTATTGCCATTTCATTTTGTTTTGCTAATGGTACCCTTCTAGGAATTTGTTTTATTGGTTGTTGGTTGCCTGTGTTAATGCGATGTTGTACCATATTAGTTCGTCCTAGATCTGTTTCCGAAAAAGAAAATAGTTCTTTGTATTTCTCCCATAAATCGCCAAATTTCGCCTTCTGTTGGTTAGGAAGTTGAGAAATGATTCTCTCTTTCAGCTCTCTTCCTTTCTGGCACAAGGTTTTCCCTTGACTGCTTGAGGTTTTGACAGATACTATAGGTTCCGCACAGGCAATTACTTCATTTTTCATTAAAACTTTAGGTTCTTCGGATAGATTTAAGACTCTCACCTTAATTGGATGCTCACTTGATGGATTTATTAATGCGTTTTCTATAATCATTTCCTTTGGCAGACATTCTGGATTACTTTCCAGTACCAGTGCCTCCTTGCACTTAGAACCTTCTATTTTAACATGGATGAGATTGTCAGAACATCCAGGTATCGTAATGGTCCTGTTTACCTTAATTTTTCTTATTCTAGATTCAGATGTTAACATAAACAACTCTTCTTCATTAACTTTGAGTATTCTGTCTTGGAGGTTCAGATTAAAGCCAAATTTATTCATGATGTCTAGCCCAAATAAAACTTCGTCCAAAATCTCGGCAACAAATACTTTATGTCTGAATTTTGATTTTCCCAGCTGAATATCTGCCTCGTGAGTACCAATGACGGGTATTGTCACTCCATTTACAGTTTCAAGTACATAACTTCTATTGGGACGGTCAATTTTGCAAGCAGGAATAACATCAGCTCGCACAATGGTAGAACATGAACCAGTATCAATAACAATATTACAATCCCGACCGCATATTCTTCCTTTCACAACCAAGCTGGATCCTTCATGACTCAGTCGGGAAATTTGGATTTTTAATGATGTTGGGGCTTGGTTGGAGTAAGCCAGTCTTCGCCCCGCAAAACTGGCTAACTGGAGTTTTCCTGCACATTGCTATTTTGAGGCTGTGGACAATTCTTCTTTATATGTCCTTCTTGTCCACAATTCCAACATAAAGTCTTAGTTCTTTGTTCATTTGTTTGCCCATCCAATTTTTGTAACATTTTAATAATGTGCTTTATGGAGTTACCATTGCCATACGACTTCTCTTGGGTTGAATTGACCCATCGTGTCTGTCGCAGTCTGAGATGACTTCTGGACGCCTGTTTAGCAGATTCGTATTCAAGTGCACGTGCAAGGGCATCTTCAATTCTTGTAGGACTACTTAACCGAAGGGCTTGTTGCATTTCAATTTCTCTTATACCATCAATGAATTTTTGTACTGTTAACCTATCAAGAAAGTCTTTTGGTGCTGTAGGATATGCCAGTCGAACGAGCCAGGCAACATCAATTTCATATTGTTGTAGTGTTTCTTCAGACCTTTGCTGTTTATTCTTTAACTGTGCTTGGTAAACTTGTTGTAGATGTTGGTCACCGTAACGCATTTCAAGTTGATCCACTAAAATCCCATACGAATGTTCGCCGCCAGTTAGGGTATTTAAGACTTCTAATGCATCACCACGTAGAGCCAAGATCAATGCGGTGGCTTTCTCTTCATCTGACCAACCACTAGCCAAAGCAGCAGCATCAAATTGCTTTTTATATGTAGACCAAGATTGTTTACCATCGAATTTTGGGGCTTCAATTTTTACTGGATTAACTACACCATTTTGAATTTCATTGGACGATCTTCTCAGAGGTACTTCAGCTTTCGTTTGCAACATCTTTTCTTCTATTAATTGAAATTTTTGATCAAAACTTTCTTGAACTTTCTCTAATTTCTGTTCAACTTCTTCTTGAACTTTCTCTAATTTTTGGTCAACTTTCTCTAATTTTTGGTCAACTTTCTCTAATTTTTGGTCAACTTTCTCTAATTTCTGGTCAACTTCCTGTTTATCTTCTTGTCGCACTCTTTCTTGTTCTTCTAAGATTTGTCTTATTTTTGTTTGTTCTTCTTCTAAAATTTGTCTTATTTTTGCTTGATCTTCCTGTCTAATTCTTTTTTGTTCTTGTCTACTCTTTTCTTCATTTTCTAGGAATTGATTCATTTTTGTTTGGTCTTCCTGTCTAATTCTTTCTCGTTCTTCTTTTTCTTGTTGTCTAATTCTTTCTTGTTCTTCTTTCTCTTGTTGTCTAATTCTTTCTTGTTCTTCTTTATTATTTTTCAAGAACTCCATTATTTCTGCAAAATTTGCCATTTCGTCGTAATCTCTGGATCTGGTATTCACCATATATTCTCAGCAAAATGCGAAGATCCCTTTTTCTGACACCAATTGTAACGTTTAACCCTGTGGGGTGAGTTCACTTGCGTAGCACTCAAAATTCGCAGATTGCTTTCAATGATTTATTTTCAAACACACTGTACACGGCTTTCTGTTGTAGTACAACTGTCACTACTTGTCACTTTGACTATCGCGTTCCAAGTACTTTCGAGTTATGTTTCCAATTGACTGATACCATAAACTGACTGTGTCCCGTGATCGTCACGGCTTTATATATCTGAATCATGATATGACATTCATCGAGAATGTTCTATGATTATCTAGACGAACATAATTAATGTTCTAGATCCTTGTCAAACTGACAATAGTATGACAAATTGTACCTCACATAAAGTTTCTGGAAGGATCGAGAATAAATCTACTATAATTCTAGAACTACATAATGAAATACACAGGCAACACTATTGTGAATAAGGTAGCAGAATGAATAAAAAACTAAAAGAAATAATAACAGTAAGTACATGATAAACTACCCACGTAACAATATAAAGTACGAGCAACTTTCGCGCTTGAGATATAATATAATTATTGTCACACCAGTAATCATCTTAGTACATAAGTAATTTTGTTAATATTATATTTTTCTGTAACTTATAACTTTCAATAAATAAAGTGTAAAAATTGTTTTTAAAAAGTAAATTTCAAATAAAAAGATATAAAAATGGCGCAGTCATTAGGATACTCTCTACACGAATAGAACACGAGAATTCTAACTATTTGTGGTGATTTCCAAATATTCAAGAAAAGTGAACCTCAAGAAAAATCAAGAAACCACTACCAGTGAAATTCTTCAGAGCGAGAAGACGGCCTCTCCGGCATCAAGGAACACGCAGACGCTCACCTGGTGTAACACAGTTCACGGAGGAAAGATTTCATCTCCCGCTGACGAATGAAGAATTTGCTGTAAGTACAGAGAATCATCACGTTTATTATTATTATTATTATTATTGTTGCAATTGATAATCGATTATTTCGGTTTTCCCAAATTGTTATTTTATATTGTATACCATTTCTATTGTCATAATCCCAAATTATATCACGCACCATGGTTGAAACAAGAAGCCAAGCCGGTGATTCAGACAATAACCAAAATCAAAACCCCATCCAACATGTAATAACTGAACCATACAAATTAACGGAGATTTTCTCAATCATTCCCGATTTCGATGGAAATCAAATGCTCACAACATTTTTAAACGCTTGCAATACCGCTTTTCAAATGGCTGTAGGCGATCAGAAAAATCTGCTCGTTCTACATATAAAGAACAAACTTAAAGGTAGAGCCGCGGAATTAATTAATTCACGCAACCCAGATTCATGGGACGAAATCAAGTCACTCTTAGATGCTCACTTTGGTGACTCAAGGGATCTTACCGCTTTGATTCAAGATCTTCAAAGAATTAGACAGTTACCTGGTGAATCGCCCTTAACTTTCGTCGCGAGATTACAAACGCACGAGGCAAAAATTCATGCTTCCATCAGAAAGGAGAATTTAACTAACATCGAAAAGACAGCTCAAATTCAAGTTACTGATTCAATTGTACTTAACACCCTATTAACCGGCCTAGATCCGAAACTTGGACAAATAATCCGAGCTAGTGACCCAACCGATATGCTTTCAGCAATAAATCGGATCCGTCGAGAGCTGCAATTATCTTATTTTGAACAACAAAAATATTAAAATAGAAACCAATTGTCAATCAGTATTAAGAAACCAAACATACATCCACAAATTAAACAATGTTCATATTGCAAACGGAACGGTCATAATTATAATGAGTGTATTAGTAGGCAAAGTCAACATAATAGCCAGAACTTTTTAAGCATACCAAGACCTTCAGCAATTCAACCAAATCCCAATTTTAATAATTCCCAAAATAGAGCACATCACTTGTACCCACAAGAGTATACACAACCAGAATATTATCAAAACGATTATTACGACCCAGCGTATCAATCATACGACCATAATTACCACAGTGATTATAATAATTACGACAATGACTACAATTCCGACTATTCTAACACTTACGAACCATCATACTCTTACGAAGAAATCCCCCAATCTTTACAACATCAGGATTTTCAAACACCCCAAACCCAAGACCAACCCCCAGGACACAATTTTATCCAAGATCCGATATCAGAGATTTCAACGAAAACCCGAAAACTGACTCTGACGGACGAGACACCACTAGAACACCACTTTGCGTAAAACAATTGTTAACTGTAAATTCGAGAAACTTATTTTACATGAAAGATGCAACTGATACATTTAAGATTTTGATAGATAGTGGAGCTGGAATTTCAATCTTTAAGCCAAACACTTGTAAAAATTATAAAAGACGACAAACAGAAGATATCGTAATTCAAGGAATAACAACTGAAAAGGTTCCTATAACAGAATCAGTACTTATACCTTTTGGAATAAACGATCCTCATAAAGTCTATATATGCAACTTAGACTTTGACGGTTTACTTGGCTCCGATATTCTTCAAAAATATGATTGTGTATTGGACATAAAAAATAAGCAACTCATTACAAACTTTAAAACCATACCTCTTTACCAAGTTAATAATGATAATTGTAGTGAAACGCAGAACACAATTCCCACGAATAAAATAACAATTCCACCCCGAACAGAACAAGTCTTCATACTTAAAACAAATAAGCTAGCTAACACACAGGCAGTGTTATTAAGGCAAGAAATCGAAAGAGTTCTCATTCCAAACTCTATAGTTAAGATATATAAGAATGGAGAATTTGTTGTGCCAATCTTGAACGCCAATGGCAATTGATAAGACTATCGTATTTTCTGAACTAGAATTCGATTTATACGAAGACGAAAATAATTTCAGTATATGTAACATCAACACCAATACAGACTACGAACATACAGACAGACGATACGAAATTATGAATCAGCTTATATTAGAACATCTTAACGACGAAGAGAAAGAAAACAACTTTGTCTTGATTTTGAAGAAATATTCTTTTTAGACAACGACAATTTGACATTTACTAACGAAGTTAAACATGATATAGAGACAAATAATTCCTACCGCTATCCACATATTCATAAGCAGGAAGTTAAATCCCAAATTTTCAAGATGCTAGAGCAAGGAATCATAAGACCATCCAATTCACCCTGGTCTTCCCCCGTATGGGTTGTGCCCAAAAAAATAGACGCCTCCGGGAAACAGGAATGGAGAGTCGTAGTGGACTATAGGAAACTGAATGACGTGACAGTAGGTGACAAATACCCCCTTCCGAACATATCAGATCCTAGATCCTAGACCAACTTGGCAAGTGCCAATATTTCACTACGCTCGATCTAGCATCGGGTTTCCACCAAATAGAGGTTATCCGTAAGGATATTCCAAAAACAGCCTTTAATGTCGAGAATGGACACTTCAAATTTGTTCGAATGCCATTCGGTCTTAAGAATGCCCCCTCTACATTTCAGCCCGTCATGGATAATATTCTTTTAGGAATCCAAAACGAAAGATGCCTCGTCTAAATGGACGATATTATAATATATTCACCAACTATCCATGAGCACATTGCACGTCTAAAAGAAGTATTCACCCGCCTTAAGAAAGCTAACCTTAAAATGCAGCCAGACAAGTGCGAATTCTTAAGAAAAGAAGTTTCGTACTTAGGTCACTTAATTACGAAAGAAGGCGTTAAGCCAAATCCCCAGAAAATCGAATGCATTCAGAACTTCCCTCAACCCCGAAATCAAAAAGAGATTAAATCATTTCTTGGCTTAGCTGGATATTATCGCAGATTCATTCCGAACTTCTCTAAGATCTCAAAATCTCTAACTGAATTAATAAACAAGTGAAATTTTTGAAAAAAAATTAAAAATAGTTTTTATTGGGCATTTAAGATTTAAACCGTACCGATGAGTACCTACTATTGCTATCCTTTTCTCGATTTTAACTATACTTATGTATATGTATTTGCCAGCAACAGCAATTCCATAACAAATTACTGTTTGTCTACCACAACACAAAATTAAACTTCAAATCAACAATAACGTCTGACGTCTGACAATTGCGACATAACCATAGACGATCTTCCAGAAAGTACCTATATACCAGAGAACGAGACGTATATATACGCTCCATGCTCGTGCGTAATTGCAGTGACGTATCCCATTGTCGTTCCATGTCGACAAAATAATGATCTTGGTTGAATAAGATTGAATGAGATAATTATAATTACCGATATTGGATCACACTTGGAGCTTAACAGGCGGTTAGATGTCTGCGATCTAAGTACGAATTCAAAATTTCAAGTCTCCAGACCGTATGGGGCCTGAGAAATTGCTGCGGAGTCCATTGATACAAGAACCGAAAGTAATAAAAACTATTTAAAAAAGACATCACCTTCAATTTCAACTCAGAATGTTTAGAATCCTTTAACGAATTAAAACAAGCCCTTACTTCAAGCCCTATCTTATCGTACCCAAACTTCGAAGAACCTTTTATATTAACGACCGACGCTAGTGCCTTCGCGATTGGTTCAGTCTGAAATTCAAAATGGTGTAGTTAATCCAGTTAAAATTGAAGCCCCAAAACTCGATGGTAAACAGTCTTGGTCTACATATAAAAAGCAATTTGATGCTGCTGCTTTGGCTAGTGGTTGGTCAAATGAAGAGAAAGCCACTGCATTGATCTTGGCTCTACGGGGGATGCATTGGAAATCTTAAATACCCTAACTGGCGGCGAACATTCCTATGAGAGCTTAGTGGATCAACTTGAAATGCGTTATGGTGACCAACATCTACAAGAAGTGTATTAAGCACAGTTAAAGAATAAAAAGCAGAGGTTTGGAGAAACACTGCAACAGTATGAAATTGATGTTGAACGGCTCGTTCGACTGGCATATCCTACAGCACCAAGAGACTTTCTTGATAGGTTAACAGTGCAAACATTTATTGATGGTATAAGAGATATTGAAATGCAAAAAGCTCTTCAGTTGAGTAGTCCTACAAGAATTGAAGATGCCCTTGCACGAGGATTTGAATACGAAGCTGCTAAACAGGCGTCCAGAAGTCATCTCAGACTGCGACAGACACGGTGGCAATTCAATCCAAGAGAAGTCGTATGAAAAAGGTAACTCCATTAAACAAGTTATTAAAATTTTACAAAAACTGGATGGACAAACAAATGATCAAAGAACTCAGATTTGAAAACAAAGTAATAGATCCATCAAGTGAGCATCCAGTTAAGGTGAGAGTTTTAAATCTGTCCGAAGAACATACATTTTAACGAGAAATGAAGTAATTGCGTGTGCGGAACCTATATACTATCTGTCAAAATCTCAAGCAGTCAAGGGAAAACCTTGTGCCAGAAAGGAAGAGAGCTGAGAAAGAGAATCACTTCTCAACTTTGTAACCAACAGAAGGCGAAATTTGGTGATTTATGGGAGAAATACAAAGAACTATTTTCTTTTGCGGAAACAGATCTAGGACGAACTAATATGTTACAATATCGAATTAACACAGGCAACCAACAACCAATAAAACAAATTCCAAGAAGAGTACCAATAACAAAACAAAATGAAATGGAAATACTTATAATAACATGAGGAAATAGAAGGTAATTGAACCTTCGAACAGTCCTTGGTTGTCACTGGTTGTCTTAGTCACAAAAAAGATGGCTCGACTAGGTTTTGGGTTGACCATAGAAAATTAAACAAAATCACAAAAAAGACAGTTATCCTCTTCCCAGAATAGACGATACACTGGATTGGCTGTCAGGAGCGATATGGTTTTCTACATTGGACTTGAAAAGTGGATACTGGCAAGTCGAAATGCATCCTGAGGATAAAGAAAAGACAGCATTTTCAGCCAACAGCGGTCTATGCAATTCACCTTAATTCCATTCGGATTATGCAACGCCCCAGATAGTTTTGAGAGATTGGTGGAAAGAGTGCTACGTGGACTCATTGGAACACTGGTCAGAAAATAACTTTCACTTTATGTTCACGACTTGATAAAATATACGAAAATAGAAGAGATTTATGTTTAGATAATACTCAACTTTTCAGAGAAATTTTGGCTGATCAGGACTGGCAACTGGTGTTTGGTATGGATGAGAATGATGGGAATGGTCAGTGTGCTTTTATGTCTACTATAATGCCAATCTACAATCAGTGTTTTCCTGTTAAAAAATTTAAAAAGACTAAGAAGAAATTAAATTTAAATAAAAATTGCCCGCAGGTCGCTGAATGTAAAATAACGCTGGATATCTTGCTGGTACTAAGTAAGACAGATCGCAGATCTTCGAATCTATAGTCACTAAGTATAGACCTATTTCGTTGATTACGAAGATGCTATCTTATATCTCAGAAAATATACCTAGCTCTTGAAATAGGAAAACCATATTTATGTTTATTTGTTCATCTGAAAAAGGCATTTGATACTGTCAGCCATGAGCTACTCTTTGAAAAACTTGAAAGAATAGGTATTAGGGGAAATTGCTATAAGCTCATGGAGAGCTGTTTCAATAATAGAACGCAGATAGTGAGAATTGGAAATGCCTCAAGCTCCTCAAAAACATCAGAATATGGAATAACCAAGCTACAGTTTTAGGTTCAGTATTATTTAACCTTTACGTTAAAAATTTGTTTACTCCAAACCATATTACATAAATTTAAATTTCTTAACAACTATTCACCCATCCATTGAATGAGAGTAGTTCACTTCAATATCATAGAAAAAGCCATATCCGTTATGGTATTACAGCTTGGGACAGTGCAGTGTCGAAACGCATCTCAATAGTATCTAAGTGGATATTACAAGGATGATTTTTGAAGGTAACTTACAAAAAAAAATTGATAAAATTCCGATAACCTCTATAAGTAGCTGAAACTATCAGGCAATTATTTTTTTGTCAAAATGAGGTCTCACTCCCCCAGATATATAGAGCTCCAGTAAGAATTCCTAACCACAAATTTAACTTAACACACTCAATCGTAACAAGCATATTCTCCCGCAAGTAACAAAATCAATATCACAAAGAGCTTACTCTTACATTTCAATAAAATTCTAACTTCCAGTAAAAGTAAGACAAAAAATATTTAATTGCGTATGTATGTGTATATGCATATATTTATTTGTTTTTGTTTTTTTTTATATTTGGTGATGTTATTTCTTGAAATGTATAAGTAAGCGACTGTCCCATTTGATCTAAGAACTTGTTTTTCTATATAAGTATGTTTATAACTAAATTCGTATATACATGTTATATTGCAGCACTCAAGAAAGACTTTAAGAAAATTATATAAAAACAAAAACTTAAAAACCACAAAATGACTGTATGACTCTAATACTCATAAGTAAGTCGCGAGTCTGAAGCATTCATATTTATATAATAAAAATAGTTGATTAATCATAAAAATATAATAGACAATAAACAATGAGAAATAGAATACTTAGGTTCTAGAAGTTTTACATATTAAATGATGAAATAGAGATACAATAGGCATTGATGAATCTGCTGACTACATATCTGGACATTAATACAATGGTCTTTGATAACTCATGGAAGTACTGTTGTATAAAACTGAATCAAGTTTAAGGTTACGAAATAAATGACGCATTTAAATAAGTAGGCTACTCCAAGATCACATATAACAGCTCCCCCATTTAGAAAAAAGTTGATGCATTGCAACAACTTTTAAGTTACAGTTTTATTTGAATTTAACTCTATAGATTCTTCTACTGGTTCTCCAACATGGATGCTCGTCTTTCTTTTTGGAAGTAGTCGTCTGTAGAGGATAACCAGAAGGATAATTAGGACAATAGTAAAGATGGTGAACCAATGAGTGTAATTATTTACTGGTGATTGGTTCATTATTCTCTCCAAGTCTTCTGAATTTTGATTTAATTTATGCTGCGCAATATTTAGATCTTCAGTATCGATTTTGTTTAATTTGAGAGGTTTTAGTTCTGGGATATTCGGTTCTCCAGGGATGTCCTTACAACAGTCGGATAGTATTACTACGGGATGACTTCTATAAGTTATTTTCAATGACAAGTACAGCAGTGAATCGTCGTCTTTCGGGCTATATTTTTGCGTTGTAGGCAAAATGTGATGTAGACCTGTTCGATTGTCTAATAACGGTATTGGATAAAGCCGATAAAATGTATAAGTTTCTGGTTCCGTTAATGGTAATTTAACGACAAATATAATTTTGTTTTCTGATTGATAAGCTTCTAAATCAATTATATCAATATAATTAAATATATTGGATATGTAAGGTGGTAATGGCAAATTCTTCCAAAGAATCCATCAGATCTGGAGAGGTAATTATAAAAGTATGTAATAGGTTAATTCGTGCAAAAGTAATTGAGTTCAAGATCGTACCTAAAGCTTCCTCTAAAAATTGTAACTTTCCATAAGCGATTCACAAATATCTAGAGTCTTGACTTGTGCTTCATAAAATGAAAATTCATCAGCTAGATTCTTGAGAGAAGTTTCTATTGATTTGAGATTTTCATTAAAATTTTTCTCGTCAATTTGCAATTTTTGGTTGGTATTGAAATTTTTAATGATTGTAGTAGTGACTGATATTTGTTTCTTGAGAAGATTACCTAGCTCATGTTCATCGTTTGATAATTCATTGATACAGTCATCGAAATATTCTCCGTCTGATGCATCTATATTGCCGGTGATCGTTTTCCAAACAGTACCTATTCCAGTGAAAATACCTCTCTTTGCTCTGAAGTTATATTGTTTTGTATCTCCTATTATCTCCTTATATTTTAAATTTACTAGATTAGAAATTTGTGAAAGCAAGCTAGAATATATCTGAACTTCTGTCTTAAATGCCATAACCCTCAGAGAGGGGCTTTGTGGCATATCAATAACTTCTAATAGTATTCTATCATTGCTGATGTATTGAATAATTCAAGTATTTAAAAAGGACCCTTGAAAAGATTTTGGACTTTATCTTTTATTTGAGACTCTTTAATGTATACCTTGTCTCCTACTTTATAATTTGGAGTTTTATAAGAAACATTTTTATCAAATTTTAATTTCGCTTTCTCTTTTTGATGTTCCGTTTTCGCTCTAGCGATCCTATAATAGTGTTGCATTCTGTTGTTTAAATCGCGTATATATTTAGTAATTAATGCTTTCTCATTATAAAGAATTTCTGGTGGTCTATTTGATGTATGCCCGAATATTAATTTATACGGGGTGAAACCTGTTGTTTTATTCTTTGTATTGTTATAAGATATCACGGCATAAGGGAGAATGTTAAACGGGTGTTCTTCAGGTTTTTCTGCTTTATGAACACGGATCATTTCAAGGAGGGTACCATGAAAACGTTCTTCTCGAACTCACGTCCATAATCACAGTGAATTCTAAGACCAAAATGCTGAAAATATATTAATAAAGTGTTTACAACAGTTGACGCTTTCTACTCCGAGATAGAGTACGCTTGTGTAAATTTCGTCAGTTCGTCTCTAATAGTAAGTGCGTAATTTCTTGTTGGATATTCGAAAATATCGATGTTAATGCGTTCAAAAGGAGTCTTTGGTGTCTGTGTTATCACTAAGGGTAATTTCACAATTCTTAATGAATTGCTCGACGTCTTTTGACAGTCCTATCCAATTATATTTTGATTTTATTCTTCGAATGGTTTCGTTTATTCCACGGTGAATATTAGTTTTCCCTTTATAATACTGGTCTAAAATTACAGGTAATTAGTCTGAGTTGGGAGTTTTAACAATATTTTGACAATTTTTTTAATTTTATAATTTATTTTGTTCTCTCTCTCTCTCTCTCTCTCTCTATATATATATATATATATATATATATATATATATATATATATATATATATATATATATATATATATGTAAAGAATAGTTGTTGTACTACGAGTTCCGGATCGAATATGAGTGGTGTAATAAAGTATTGTCGATCTTTAACTGACTTTGAACCAAAAATGTTAATAGAATTTAAACTAAAGTCTAAATTTTCCTCAAATATATCATCAAGAATCTTATGGTGCATGTCTTCTAACTTATTCTGTCAGAAGAATGTTACAATATTCTTATGACTTTTATCCAATAGCTGAACACTTGTTACTTAAGATTTTTGAATAATCAATTATTGATTTGATTTTATATAGATTAACAAAATTATTGAATTCCTCTGTCTGCTGTTTACTTGTTACGGTTCATCTTCGCTTATGGCTAAAATAGTTATTTTTATTCTTGAAAGTGCGTCTGCATTCTTGTTAATTTTACCGGTTTATATTCTATTCTATAATCATACTCCTCTAGTTTAAGGCTCCATCTAGCTAATCTGCTTCTTGGATCCTTAATAGAGAAAAGTCATGTTAGCGGGCGATGATCGGTAACAAGGGTAAATTTTCTACCGAAAAGATAGCGGCGAAAGTGCTTTACTGCCTATACGATAGCGAGTAATTCTAGTTCAATCGCAGAATACTTAGTCTCAGCACTACAGAGTGTTCTCGAATCAAAATTAATTGGTAGGTCTTTACCTGTTGGGCCTTGGGACAAAACAACACCAATAGCAAATGCACTTGCATCTGTTGTTAGAACAAAAGGTTCTTCAAAATTTGGGTATTTTAAGATTGGATCGGAAATAAGTGCATTCTTCAGATTGATGAAAGAGTTTTTACATTCTGAGTTAAAAATGAAGGCAGAGTCTTTTTGCAAAAGTTTCGTTAAGAGTTTTTGCAAAATTTGGGATAAAGTGACGGTAATAGCCTGCTAATCCTAAAAACGATTTAATATCTTACGGATTTTTTTGCTCTGAAAAATTTTGAATACATTCAATTTTTACGGGATTGGCTTTTACACCATCCTGAGTGATGATATGACCAAGGCATGCGACTTCTTTTCTTAAAAACTCGCATTTATCAGGCGGGATTTTTAGACTTGCCATCCGATGTCTTTTAAAAACTTCTGATAACCGGGTAATATGATTATGAATAGTAGCAGAGTATACACTTATCTCATCTATGTATACTAAGCATCTCTCATTTGTTTTGAATGCTTAAAAGAATATTGTACATGACACGCTGGAATGTGGATGGGTTATTCTTTAAACCAAACGGCATTCGCACAAACTCGTTATGACCGTTATCTACAGAAAATGCTCTTTTAGGAGTATCTTTCGAATTGATTTCAATTTGATGGAACCCTGAGGCAAGATCTAGGGTCGTGAAATAGTGACATTGACGTAATTGGTCCAGAAGGTCTGAGATATTGGGTAAAAGATATTGATCGTCTACCGTAAGCTCATTTTACGAGTTTATGGTGGCCTATAACGACACGTTTACCAGAAGCAACTAGTTTTTTTGGCACGACCCAAACCGGGGAAGGACCATGGCGGAATAGAATGACGAATTATTCCTTGTTCCAACATTTTATTAACCTGTGTTTTCACGTCCTCTTTGTGAACTTGAGGATACCTATATTATTTAGTAAATACCGGTCGGGAATTATTTTTTTCTATTGAATGTTTTATCTTATTGGTAAAAGTTAATTGGTCACCTTCTAAATCTGAATATTTGAGACATAAATTCCTGAAGAGTTCATTTTCTTACTCATGAAGATGATCTGTTCTTAATTGACTTTGAATGATATTATGTTTATTCATTGGAGGGTTAGATTGAGATTCACCTGGGGAAAATTAATTAAAAAAGAGTTTCAATAGGTTCAAGAGATAGATTTGGAAAATCAATAGTTTTTGGAATTGCATTAACGTTACTAATTGTTGAATAAAATTCTCCTTTTTCATTTATATGTACCAGGGCATTCGGTAATCTAACTTTTTCTTTATCTTGTCCGGTAAGTATCGCATCTACATGATAGATTGCATTTTAACTTAAATACTTTTTCAGTTCTAGGTTCTATAGTAATACGATTAAATAAACTACGATTATCAGATTCATTTAACTTACACACAACAATTTCAACATATATGTCTCTAAACAAAAATGATATCATCTCCTTTACTTTAGACCAATCTAGTTTATCTAGTCCACATCCTATTTTTGGAATTGCTAATTTTTTTACACACTTTTCCTTTACATGGTCTCTCAATTTCTTTATAGAGGACCACATAGACTGATATGTTAGTTTATCTGTTGACTTTTCTTCAGTTACTAAATATTAAATATATCGAGGTAAACTTTCAAACTGAAATTGTAAACCTGCCAAGCCACCTTTTTGCATTTGCATACCTTCCGCAACACAGTGGGCTAAAGAGTAGTCTTTAAACATTTCAAAAATATCTATATAACTATTATGTAAATTCGTATTTTTATCAGCAACTTTAAAAAGAGGTATCGTTTTGAAATTGGTATGCAGTTGCTTTGAATTTAAGTCAATAACACAATTTTTATAATGTTCCAAAAAATCTAGGCCTAATATGCCATCAAAATCTATATCTAAATTATATATGAAAACTTTATGACGATCTCCGGTATTAAATGGAAAATACGTAGATTCTTTTATAAAAATTTTTTGATCAGTAATACCTTGAATAGTTAATTTTTCAGAAAATCTCCGAGAAAAACTATTACTAAGTAGTTTAAACTTTTCTGAAGCATCTTCGATATAATAAAGGTTTTTCGAATTTACTGTTTATAAAGGATTTAAAGATATTTCTGCTCCGGAAAATTCACATTGGGATTCATATCGTCCAGGTTCAAACTTTGAATTTGAGAAGTTATTTCTGAAAATGAATTTTCTGTCATTAAACATTCTGGGGAATGGTATTTGTGTCGGAGAATAGGAAAATCCTGGAGGTTCAAAATGACCTCGGCAGAAACAAAATTTTGAGAATCTTTCTCAAACTGAGATAATCATCATAATATTCATTATATAGCCGTTCTGAATTAAATGGGCTCGTTGTTGGAAATTTGGATTCTTTTGAATCACTGAAGATCTAA
Source organism: Crioceris asparagi (assembly GCA_958507055.1). Lineage (NCBI taxonomy): Eukaryota > Metazoa > Arthropoda > Insecta > Coleoptera > Chrysomelidae > Crioceris > Crioceris asparagi. The sequence goes on along the minus strand of OY293826.1, from coordinate 58,462,983 downwards.
CTTGTGCCTGCTGCTGATTGATTAGAAAAATTACTTGGTCTCATTTGCGAAATATTTGGTCGTTGATATTGCGAATTTACAAGTCTTTGAATTGGAATTATGATTTGGGCTGTGTTGATATTGAGAGCGACATTGAGCGGATGTATGACCATTTCGACCACATGAGAAACATTTAAGTATTGATAGTGGTGGTCTTCTTGGTGGTAAATTATTTATAGGTTTATTTTGATTACTTGGGGCTGGTTTATTAATTTTTTTATTCTCGAAGTTGGAAAGTTGTAATTCACGTCGGATGCGATTTTGCGCTTCCGTTAGATCTGCTGGCTGACTAGCTCGGATCAATTGTCCTAGTCGGGGCTCAAGTCCTGTTAAAAGTGTATTCAGGGACATTGAATCTATTAGAAACTTTTGGGCTACTTTCTGGGGTTTGCTGAGATTTTGAATTTTTTTGAATGCAAGCATGCATTTTTGCATTTAAAACTTGTAATCTGGTAAAAAATACGAGGGCAGATTCATTAGGTAACTGTTTTAAAAGTTGTAGATCCTGAATGAGAAATGAGAGATCTCTAGAATCTCCGAAATGTAAAGATAATAACTGCCTTATTTCTAGGTAGGTTTGGGGATTTCTCGAACTAATCAACTGCGCTGCTCTTCCTCTTAATTTGTTTTTAATATGAATAGCTAGAAGAGCTTTCTGATCGCGAGTTAACATGTTATGAGTACAATCACACGCATTTTGGAAAGTGCCTAAAAATATTTGTTCTTCCTCAAACTCTGGAATTATGCAAAATATTTCGGATAGCTTGTAGGGTTCTACTTCAGCTTCCATAATTACATTCTGATTTTCATTTACGTTTGCCATTTTTAATAATATTATATCTTATTACTTATAAATTAAATCAAATACTCAACAAAATAGTACAATTAAATGCGTATATATGATAATCGAATAGTTCAAATCAAATAAATAAACGTGATAATTCACTTACAGTACGATATTCATTAGAGTAGTCTTTCTGCAACGTGAAACGATGGATGTATGGGTGATGGAATCTGGCACCGACAGTGAGCATTCGCGTATTCTCCCGGTGTCCTAGTTCCTTGAATTGATGATTGATAATTGATGATTGATCTCTTCTTATGGGATACAACCGCCTCCAGTTAGCGTACGCGTGTACTTTCAGCGATGAAGTACCCTTCTTTTCTTCCTTGGCTGCGTTTCTTTTCTTCTTTGAAGGTTAGGAAACCACCGTTGGTAATGAGGGGAAACTTGTTCAAGTAGGCCTTGTTTTACCAACGTTGAAGAATCCTACAAACTGCGCCAATTTTTTAAATTGCTGCACGCAAAAAAGACTTTTAAAAAAATATTTATTAACTTTAAAACGACACGAAATTATATAAAAACAAAAATACAAAAAACTACAAAATGACTCTATGACTGTAATACTCATAAGTAAGTCGCGGGTGTGGAGCACTCATATTTATACAGTGCGTTCATAAAGTATGGAAACATTTCAATAACTACTAAAATACTATCGTATGGAGAAAAAGCTTCGACAGGTCGATTTTTGATTTTTATTTTCTTATTTTATATGTAAACAGCCTCATTTTATCCCCTCCACTTTCCAAATTATGACGTCATCGTTTTTTAAATGGGAATGCCATAATTTTATATTATCAATGGAAAACAGGCAACTGGAAGTATAAAAAAACGAGAAAACACACAAAGCCCATAACTGATAATGAGGAAAACGAGGTAAATGTTCTGGGTTATTTTCAAGCTCATCCACAAAGTTCGACTCCAGCAGCACAGATGGTTTTGGGTATTTCAAGAGCTTCAGTCCACAGAATATTAAGAAACCATCAAATGCATCCGTATTCTGAAATAACTGTTCACGGATTACATCCTGGCGATGAAGCAAGACGAGTCGAATTTTGCGAGTTTATTTGTGTAAAAATAACTGAAGATCCAATGCCATAATTTTATATTATAAATGGAAAACAGGCAATTTTCTGTATTCAAAAATACCAAATACATGGGAATCAACATAAAAAAAATTAAATACAGGGTGCTAAGAAAGTAAAAATAGAAATATATTTTTATTTGCTGCTTTCAATTTTATACAAATTATGCATAAAAACAAGTATGCGTTTGAATCGCAGTCGCAACAATTAATAAGTTCCTAGTTACCACTGCATATTAATATTATTGTTATTATTGAAAACTGAAGGCAGCAAATGAAAATATATACATTTTTTAGCACACTGTATTTCATATATTTTTATGTTAATACCTATGTATTTGGTATTTTAGAGCTCAGAAAATTGCCAGTTTGCCATTCATAATATAAAATTATGGCCTTTCCATTTGAAAAGATTTATGATGACATAATAATTTCGAAGGTGAAGGGGATAAAATGATGCTGTTTTCATAAAAAAGTAGAAAATCAAAATCAAAAATCGACCTGTCAGAGCTTTTTCTCTTTATGTTCATATTTTAGAAGTTATTGAAGCGTTTCCATACTTTATGAACGCACTGTATAATAAAAATAAATGATTATTCATAAAAATATAATAAACAATGAGAAATAGAATACTTAGGTTCTAGAAGTTTTACATATTAAATGATAAAATAAAAATACATATACTTTCTTATTAAGTATAAGTTTATTTTTATACTTTATATTTATGTTTTCATTATTCTAGATTTATATTATTAAACTCATATATGAGGTAACGTGAAATATATACAATTTTCTTCTTGAAACAAGTTATTGCAACTTATCAAATAATGAATTTACCCAACCAATCATAACTATTCTGTAAATCCCTTGTTTTACCGAAGGTGTGAACACAGTTTATTTATTAATTATTATTATCATCACAAATTTGATATATGGTTAACACAATGCTTGTATTTCCATCTCGAAATCATCGTAAGTAATTACAAGGTACACAATTCTGCTCTTTGTCTACATGTTTTATTTTTTAATGGTTATTCGCACCTTTTAAATAGTAAATGTGCTTCCATTTTCATGACTCAACATGTCCTCCCCCCACAAACTTCTCCCAAAGGGGTTGGGGGAGATTTTTTCCAAAATAGAAAATGTAAGTAGTCAAAATTAAAGAAGAAACTATATCCGGCAACCTTTAAAGTGGATTTTTTTTTAAATCATAGGTTTCCGTGTTACACCATGGGTAAAGCCTGAAATATGTGTGTTTCTGCAATGTTTTGATATATTTAGTTAGTTATAAGTGTAAGCAACGTCTAACAATCTTCTTTGATGAACGTTGAATGATTTTGATACTAATATTACAGTCAAAAGTGTAATAAATATTTTTTTAATGGGACCAATTTTATTGGTTAGTGCACTGAGAAATACAATCTAATATTAATTATACTACTACTATTTATTCTTCTACGTTTGAAGTTGTGCCAGAAGTCTTCTTATCTTAATAAAATTGCACAACTTCAAAATTACCAGTACCTACCAATAGCATAAATATTATTTTGTATTTTTCAGCTCCCCAACTAATAATGTCCGTCCAATTAAAAAATAAATATGTATATATAAGTAACATCCCCCTATCACAGCGCGACTCGTCGACGTTGACAGTTGAGCCGGGACAGTAAACGACCCACTTTCTACCTATATAGAATAGAATATATATTAGAATAGAATCTATATTACTTAATATGAACGCGTAGTCTTTTTTCAGAATTTTAGCAGAAAATTTAAAAATTACCTCTTAAATCCGATTTTTATCCAAAAATTAAGCTCGTTTAGTTAAACTATTCTTAAAATCAGCAAAGTACCTACCAATTATAAGTATCTCCCGAAAATTGTAATATGAACTCTGGTCGTTATCTACCATTAAGGTTATAGAGCTTTAGGCTATAGGCCTAAATGTTTTTTTAGTATTTTCGAGTTTTACTAATGATGCGTCTCAAGACTATCATAGAAGAGTATTTATGAACCAGTTTGTTAATATAAGTTGAGTATTGGTTAAGTAGAGGTTCTTATTTTGAATGTAATTTTGATAGAATTGCTGCAGCTTCTCCAAAGGTAGTATTAGTAATACCTAAATCCCATGCTAATTTCTCAATAAGTGTTTTTCCTTTGTACACAATTTGTTATATAATATAGATTCTACAGCTTTCATGCAAATGAATTTTAATTATTATAGGTTAATCTTTTATAGTGCCCATATGGTGTAAATTGTATCAAAATAAACACGTTTTATGTTTTTACAGTTATTTACCAGCCTCCTCTTATTGTGTCTTTATTAGCGGCAAGGACAGGGTAAGCTGGTATCTAATTTTGGAGTAGTTATTTACCTAAATGAAATTATGCAGAAATTCCTTTGTAATGAAAAGCCAGTTGGCGTTGTACGGAATTTGCAGATGAATTTAATGAGAACGAAGATATATGAGACGATTTTATTCACTAAGCGTAAGAATAGCAAGCTGAGATGGGAGAAGATTGATTTTGTTTATGTTGCAATAGGTTCAGCCAAAACCAGATGAGAAATATTATGAACAATCATTATATTGATTCAAACCAATGATATCAATTAACATAGAGAATCAAATTGCTAATATCAACCCATCACAGTTTGATACTGAAAAATATACGATTTATCGCTTAAATTGAACTGAATATTAAATAAAAATACATAGTTCCAACTGATTCTGATGATTGATTATCATTCGAGCCGAGAACATTTGGTTGCATGTATGAAATAGTTCGGTATAAAATCGCATTAAAAATAGTCCTTAAGAACATTCTACATGCAATTTCCTACAAAGATTTTATTATCTACTAGTAGGTGTATACCTTAGAGCATGGAATTATCAAGAAGACATCGCATTCGGAGAGCAAGTAAATCCAAAAAAAGTAAATCAATGGCCGCCAATGGATGTAACACCATATTCTTTTTTCGACAGCGACTCTTGTATCCAAGAGCCCCGCATTTCACCATTGTGTCAATATAAAAAAAATCGTCGTTTTCATTAAAGAATAGCACGAAAAATTAAAATCAAAATTAACTGTAAACACCAAGGTGAGCACGAAACTAATGGCGGCCGACGAAAAATTGGCCTCACTTTCGTTTCACGGCGGCTATACAGAGCAGCATCTCCTGTCGTGTACGCACGACTTTTCCCTAGTCTAAGGTGTATATCGTTAAAAGCGCTCTTTATTCGAAGAAGAATACTTAAGTAAGATGTTCTCTTCGTCTTCTCTTATATTTTTAACTTAAGATTACCTGAAAGATGTCAGCCTGATTTTCGAGTGAATAATTTTTATCTATAAAGCATGAATCTTTGTGAAAAATAGTGTATCGAATATGCCAAGAACTCATATTTTCATGGATTCTCGACAAGAAATAATGATTTATAGTTGGACATAAATTATCTACATTTAAAAAATCGCTGAACCATGCTGGTGTCAAAATAGTCAAAAGTCGTGTTATTTTTTATATATACCTACCTATACAGGGTTTCTCACCGCAGCCGTTCGTTAGAAGTTTTTGGGGTTAAGAAAAACTTAGAAGTTTGATACTTTGGAATTTAGGGTTCTTCAAAATTTTTTTTCATTCTAAAATATTTTCAGTCACACAACTTCCGGTTACACCGGAAGTCGTCATTAGTTCCTTATTTTAAATAGAACACCCTGTATATTATTTCATTTTTGGATTTTTCAGAAAATTTTATGATGTGTTTCATTAGGTTTCCCTATACCTATTTTCAACTGTTTCTCCATTATCTTGATTCTTTTGACAAATTTTACAGATTTACCCGTTTTTAACAGTGGGCCTTTTATCCATTTTTGATAGGTGATAAATGCTTCTGTAGATAAACTAAAGAAGGAGAATAATAATCTGGAAATCCATATTGACAATTGATTTATCGCATACAGGGTGTCCAAAATTTGATAACCGATTAGATTATTTTCAAAGTTGAAAAAGTTCATTTTTTCAAATGAGACACCTTATATATTTTTGGATAGTAGGATGCAGAATTTTATTTTGCATCGATTTGCTATAACTTTCCCTATACCTATCTTCAACGGTTATGTTAATATCCCAGATTTTATTATCAGAAGCCGATGTAATTTTAACAGTTTTACCTAGTAAGCCTTGATTTTGACAGATAATGAATTAATGTTGTTCGTTTTTGTCTCAAAGCAATATTATTTCGAAGTCCTATTAATTATGTACAGCTGACAAGGAATTATAAATAGGCGAAACCATCATTACTGGGCAAGCGAAAACCCACATGTTGTTAGAGAAAATAATCAACAGGAGCAATTGAGTTTTAATGTCTTTTGCCTAGTAATGGACAATAAAGTGGCATATACGATGAAATTTTAAATGGGGATAAGTACCTGGAGGTCTATTCTGTACACTAATCGGCAATCGAAATAATCTACCGATAACAATTGAAGATCGAAATGTCATTCACATAGATGTTAAATTTATTTATCCATATACTGGGTGATGTTATATTATTACAGATAGTAGAGGCAACATTATTTGGTTACGTTACAATAGTGAGAAAAACCAAATGTAGGTTATGCTGGATAAGAGAAGAAGGTATGAAAAATAAGCCGACATTTGGAAGGAGCTTTTTTAATTTCAATCAATCGAATTAGTGTCTAATGATGGCATTCACATTATTGCTTCAAGAATGAGAGTTGCCAATAATTAAGTTTGGCAATACCTCAGTTTATCTACACAAACACAAGTGTGTTGTTTGAACGAACAATCATATTGCAAATAGTTCTAAGAGTGTTTGATTTCACTCTGTGAATTTTGCTGTGAGGAAAAAGAGCTTTGCTCTATTATCCTACCACAAACTCGAAATCTATCTATTATACCTATCATAGAATTTACTTTACGTTTTACACAAACTAATGATTCATCATCAGAGAGAAAACAGATGAATATTAGGTATATAATGATTATGAATAACATCGAAGACAAATCCAAAATATGTAGGTAATCTCAATATAAACAACAGAGATTCATAAAGAATTTCACCATCTCATCTACTTTCTTCATTCCTTGCATGTTTATTCGATGATCGATTAACGATGAAATGGTTGTTTACAATCAATTCTTATTTATCAGGAAAACATTTTTAATGTGATTCAATCCAGCCCTCAGTACCTACCTACCTTAATCGGTTTTCTAGATTTATGAATAACTCGGAAACGAAACCAAGATATTTTACATTGCAGAGTCTATTAGTAAATTCTGAATATGCATATCTAAAAACAGGTGGAGATATTCAGTTCAAAATATATTCTTCTATTTTTTTAACTTACATTGATAAGGTGGGAAGTCGCGAAATATTCCTTATTATTTCATGCTTTGGATTTGTTCATATATTTATGAACTGACTGACTGACTGTACCAACGGCCGTTATAGACCGATGGGAGTCATATGGCGCGACTAACAATTAGTCATCCATTCTTTTGTCTCAGCCAATAATATCTCGATATATATGGTTAAGATATGAACTAATAAATTTTCGCGCGACTTATTTGTATAAGAAAGATCATTGCGAATTATAAACTTAGAGGGTTGATTTCTGTTCGTAAGTTTTGTGATAGTTTTCTGGTGATTTAAATTTCAATGATGGATAGTGTTGCCGAGATGTAAGTATTTTTAATGTTCTTATAAAAGTTACAACAATAATAATATTATGTTATTGGTAAATTATGATCAGCATTTCTGAAGCAGCAAAGTAAATTTAAAGTTTTACCACGCAGTTTTCTTAGGAGACAAAATAGATGCAACCGAGATAATAATGAACAACTTACTTCTTTGGTAGCATTTATGTGTAGCCACCCGAAATTTGCTACTGGGGCGCACCTTGGCTATGATGGTGTAGCCACAAATAAAGCAATGTGGCAAGAGCTGACCAATACTCTAAATCAATTGGGACACCCCAAAACTGCAGAGAGGTGGCAAACTGTGAGTATCAAATAGACACATATGAACTAATCGGAATAAGTTGTGAATGGTGACAAAAGTTCTTATCAGAAACAATTATCCTAAGATCTTTATACATATACAGGGATGGAAAATTATTTCTGGATCTGACGTCATAAGTTTTCCCAAATAGATCACCCTATATATTTTTGTATTTTCAGATAGTTATTTTCACATTTTAGATAATATAATAAGTTTCGGAGGATGTCCAACTTTTGGTTTTTTAATAGTTCAGTCAATAAATTCTCATTAAAACAAAATGAGCACTCTAACATTGAGGAAAATGAAAAAATATATAGAGTGAACTCATTTGAACAAACGACCAATGACGCCATAGCTCTAAAATTATCTTAGCTGTTGAAAATTAAAATAAACACTATTTTTGTAAGAAAAGAATTTAATATACCTAATGTAAAACGATAAAGATGGTTCCACAAATTTGTTCAACTCTGTACATAGCCATTTTATATAATAATTTCATATAATAACATTCTTCTAAAGACTTATATTCTTAATAATTCCAATCTTTATCCAAGGCATACTAGAAATTTTGAATACATATTTTGCTAACCAATCTTATCTTCCTAGTCATGAGTACTATATGTCTAAAAGACATCAAAAATAAATCTATTAAATTCATTGTAAAGGAAATATTTTAAGAGCTAATACAATAGAAATATCTTAAGCTTAATTTCATCATAAATTCCCAGTCATTATTGGAGCTGAATTTCTTGTAGACATGGAGAGACATGAAATTCAAAGTTCTTGGTAAGGCTGCTAAGATCCGTGGTGCAAGAGCTACAATGGGAGGCCTTCCGAATAATGAGCCTGCACTTAACAAGCAGGATAAACAAATTTGTAGACTTTTTGGGTCAAATTATTGGGAGGGTTCCTCATGTGCTGACCTTTATCCTAAAGAAATAGTGAGTTATTTCAGAGTTATATACATACGTACTTTAGTTGAAATTTTATATCGCTTCACCTCTGTGACATTGCATTTCTCCGTACAAATTAAATTTCATTTCTTTTCTCTTTTCTGGATAAATAATAACAATTTAAACTTACATTATAATATATAATTCTAGACATTTTCTCACTTTTCTGGTTAAATAAGTATATTTTTTAATCTTTTCTGGTACACTAGTTGATATTTACCTTATTTCGTAGGAACTCATAGAAAGGCTGGAACAGGGGGATGAGGGAGAGCGACGAAAAAGATCCATGAATTGGTCGTCATGCATCTCAAAAGGATCATGACTCGCTCTCCACGCACACCGTTCCGTTCTTCTCTACAAAGGCCGTGCACGATGTTCCAAATTCATCACATCCAATGCCAAGTAGCCCAAACCATCATTGAACATTATAATTTTAATTTATCAATTTATAAATTGATCCTAAAGTAATAGACAATTTATTAAAAACAAGAACGATGTGTGCTGAACTTATGTTAAGCTCTTCAAAAAATTAAAATATAATAGAATTAAAAATCTCACCAACCTTGCTTTCTTTAGCAAAGTATTTAGAAAAGTTATATTGTTATGAGACATGATGATTTTATATTCTTTGGTGTATTTCTATTTAGATATTCTCAAAAATACTATACCAATTTCAACAATGAATAAAACTGAACTTACTTGAAGCCTAAATGTAACAAAAAAGTAATCAAGTAATGAAACTAGAATATAATATAAAATATAATCAATGTTTTACAATTAAATATATATATATATATATATATATATATATATATATATATAATACTCAGTGGTAGAAACTAATTGTTGTAGATATACTTATGTTTTAAAATCCTAGAATATAATAATTGCCAAAACTGTAAAATGTACACACCAAAATGAAAATAACTTTCAATTTGCAGTACTTACGGACCTATACTATAATAATTAATAATCATTACACTAATGGTTTTTTCTACACCATTTCCACTTTTATTTGAGAAAGAATACTGTTTATTAAAAAAAATCAATTGTATTTGAGAGAAGTCAAATTTATTTAAGAGAACACCAAATAGTTGAAAAAAGTCAGTTTTATTTGAGAAGTCAAAATATCAATTTAAGAGTTCAATTGTATCCAAGAAATGGTAAAATGTAATTGAGAAGATATAACACGATAATGAGAAACACAACACATAACACAATCTTAACATTAGGAATGATGATTACACTGAACCTTCGGAACTTTTTACCCACTTGCTAATTCAATTAGGATACTTTTCTCAAATCCAATTAGCAACTTCTTAAATTCAAATCATACATTCTGAAATAAAATTACATACATATTAATATGATAAAATAATTTCTCAAATACAACTGACTATTCTCCACTACGTTTGTTGTATTCTCAAATGCAATTAAAACCTTATTGAATTAAACTGGAAATGGTGTAGATTATGAAATTATTATTCTGTAACTTACCTATAGGATAGTATCCGTTATGTTACTTTCTGAGAACTTGCAGAAAGATTAATATAAAAGTATATAATTGATGAAAGTAACACAAGGATCCGATCCGATTACTACTCACCCATGACAAAATAATGCGAATTCAGATTCCAATTTAACTAATAGTATATGCGAAAGCTATTACTGCCTAGAATATTGGGTATAGGATCAATTTTCAAATAGGTGAGACATAAATACGAGTACCAATATATTTTGACTTACTTTTGCCGATTGAAGTAACCTAAAAATAGAATAGTTTGTCTTAAGACGTAAAATTCAAAAAAGGATATGATACTTACCTATAAAATACTCACTTGAGAAAACTCACAATCATAGAGTCTTTATTATATTTCTTTGCTCACAACTCACAACAATTTATAACAAAGCACAAGAGGTAATAGGTTATAGTTGAGCATAAACAAACACATACACACACAACACACGTCGTACGGCGAGACCACGTGTCATCATCGACTGTCAAATGTTATCGTTCACAAGGTGACGACACAGTACAATCATTTTTGGTTGCGGACTGGTATCAAATGACATATCGCCATGTATAAGTATATCTATATATATAATTATACCGACAAGCAGCTATCGATTGCCGATTAGTGTACAGAATAGACCTCCTGGAAAAACCTAGACGGTTCGTAACTGATTTTTTAACTGCTCTACCTCCACGTAACAGAGCAAACATTTGGTATCAGCTCGAAGGCTTACCCCCACATTCTGCTAGAGCCGTACACCCGCAGTTGACGTTAATGTTTGAAGATCGTTGGATTGGTCCACAAGGTCCTTGGAGCTGGCCCCAACGGTCACCCGATTTGACACCTCTTGATTTTTACATCTGGGGGCGTACAAAAGAGCTAGTGTACTCTACTTCTGTACATACGAGGAACGAGTTATTAAACCGTGTTAACCGTGCGTTTACTAATTTATGCCCAAACAAAATCCGGAGGTCTATTTCGCAAGGTGTGCATGGTAGAGTTATTCAATGTTTGAACCAAAATGGCGGTCACATCGAACAATTATTGTAATTATTTTGTTTATTTTTTATTATAGTAGGAATACACTAACGTCCATAACGCCATTAATTAACGCGTTAAATTAATTACATCCGGGTCTGGCGATGAATTAACGGCATAATTATTGTTTTAAAGATTAGATGGTAGTGCAGGTCGCGGTCTAGAGATAAGATAACGTGTTGATTAGGAATGAACTCATCGCCAGATCTAAATATATTATTACTTAATACGTTAGTCGTAGGATATGGTTTCGTTTTCGCGTTCTTCGGCGGCCTTCGACAGCCGCTGCTGACGGCATCACACTAATTCTGATGTTTGTTTATGTGAAAACATGGCACCGATACTAACATCTACTAAAGACCTGCCTATTGCCTTTCCGAGCAGCTCAAACGGAACCATATGATCGCCTTGACCGTTACCGACAACGGCAGCCGATTTCGGTCGCCGAAAAACGGAACCATATTTTTAGACGTTAGTGTGGTTTTATTATGTTATGTTATATTTTATACGTTTGTTTTATTCTTGTTTTGTTCTTACGTTCTAATTATATTACATTTTTTTGCTTTAACATAATTATTTGATTTAAAAAACATTATCGATGAAAAAAAAACACATTAAAATAGAAAATACGGATTAACAAGAAAACCGTTGAAGATAGGTATAGAAAAAGTTATAGCAAATCGATACAAAATAAAATTCTACATCCTACTATCCAAAAATATACAGGGTATCTCATTTGAAATAGTGAACTTTTTTAACTTTGAAGATAATCTAATCGGTTATCAAATTTCGGACACCCTGTATGCGATAAGTCAATTGTCAATATGGATTTCAAGATTACTATTCTCCTTCTTTAGTTTACCTACAGAAGTATTTATCATCTATGAAAAATGGATAAAATGCCCATTTTTAAGAACACGGGTAAATCTGTAAAATTTGTCAAAATAATCCAGATATCTGAGAAACAGTTGAAAATAGGTATAGAGAAACCTAATGAAACACATCAGAAAATTACCTGAGAAATCCAAAAATGACATAATATACGGGGTGTTCGATTAAAAAAAGGAAGTTAATGTTGACTTCCGGTATAACCGGAAGTCGTGAGGCCTTGAAAATATTTTAAAATGGAAGAAAATTTTAAATAACCATAAGTCCCAAATTTTTAAAAGTTATTTGTAATCTCAAAAACTTCTAACGAACGGCTGCGGTGAGAAACCCTATATATGTGTGTGTATATTTTAGGTTATATTTTCTTTATATTCAAAATTATATTATATTACTTTCTGTGACGATTACATCCATCTTCCGATGGCTGGTTCGCAAGTATGAATAAATGATTTGATTTGAATATAACATAAATATTATACATTTTGAGTCTTGTTATTAAAAGCTCTGGTAGAAATCATTATTCATCAAAGCTTCTATTACTTTCTCACTTGTCATAGATAGTTTTTGACATCACCGAAATTGAATGTGTATCGTTTTGTTTATCTTAGACCTTAACTTTTTTGGGAAATAATGCTGAAAATGATCAGTCGATGGAATTTTCCATTTTCTACAAAGACCCACCCCTTCTACCCTTTCAGGGAAATTTTTGGGAGAAGCGACAAATTTACTTCCTAATTATTCATTCATAGAGAGTAAGCTTTCATCTTTTCTACGAAAAAATAATCGAAATCAGTACCCGTTTACTAAAACATAGAAACATAATAAAGCAGACAAATAAACCATTTGCATACTTTTCGAAGTCGAAAATTGCTTCAGGAAATAGGAGTCCTGTTCGTCGAAGATATTATATAAAATGTTATGTTTGCAGTCAAATATTTTATCAAATATGATTCTTCAAATATATTCTCGGGGATGCGCCATTACGTCAATATCTTATCTAAACAGCTGTAGAAAGTTCAAAGCTGAGAGAGCAAGAGACTTAAAGGGTGGTGGCAGCCAGCAATTCCGAAAATATTCTATTCCGAAGGCGAGATGTCCGCCTTAGTAATTACCTCTCCAGGGATTCATTAATCACAAACTCCCGTAATTACATTCACTAAGTTTAAACATGCATATTACCGGATGCCACTGGCGCAAATAGGCTAATACGAATCTGATAAGAAGAAACAAAAGCCTACGAATAGACTGTAATTTCTTTTAAATCTCAAGCTAACATAATTGGACTTTAATTTGATAAGCTTCAAAATAGTTATAAATACGTCCCCTCTACTTATCACACTAGTATGGTTGGCTCTCAAATATTTGATCTTATAAGAAAGCCTATGTCATTAATTCATTTCATCCTCATTAACGCTGATAAGTCACAATCGACTTGGTGCTGAGTGTATCTATTCAAGATATTTGACATAATGTTTCAAGAATTCATACTTATATCTAATCCGTAGTTGTCAAGAAATTTTGGCTTGTATTTGGAATACATCCAGGGAGGTATCATGATTTATTAACAATTCACTATTTTCAGGTATAGACACTTCAAAATATATCTTGAATATCTTGAATAGCAGAATACCTACGTTACTCCTTTTGTTATCTTCAGTAGATGTGTATCTTTGGCGTAATCAGTCATAATCGAACATAGTGTTGTTTAGAAGGCAACAACTTCATATACCAGATTCTGCTTTAAATCACAAAAATATTACTTTCTTTTCAAATACCCTAATTTCAATACCTCTATAAACAACAATGGTCATATTCACTTTAGACGTCTTGCTTTATCGTGGGGATAAGAATGGATGAAAAAACGATGTGTGTGCGCGTCCAATATGGCCAATTATTATTTTGGTATTCTCTTCAACTTCAAATTAAAGTCTTAAATATTAGAAATTAACTGATATATCTGCAAGTCTTGTTTACATTTAAAAATGATCTGAAGCGTTCAGTAACCGCATCTATGCAAATGGCCATGTTTGTTTCCGCTCAACCGCCCCCATAATATATCATCAGCTGGCTACAAATGTTATACACTGTAGAAACGCCTGTCCATTCTCTTCTCCCTGTCGAGAGAAACCTTTATTATAATGAAAATCGACGGAGCAAAAATGTTCTCATGGCCGTATATTCATTTAATTCAACCGCTTCACAGCGAGATTCGGTCTCAGACTGATTCCATCGGATCGTATAATGGCGGCCCTGTTGAGAAAAATCATAATTAAACGACGCGGCAGGCAAATGTACCGGAAAGGAAACGGTGGTGCGTGATTCTTCAGTTTTCGGTTTCAGCGGGAGATACATTTACATAAATGCAAAACTATTCTTAAATACGGCAGTGCGCTAATGGACTCATTGCTTTTGTGGCACTTTTTCCACGTAAAGAACACCATTAACTATACTGCTGGATTATAAAGAACGTGAGAGGCAAAGGCGTGTAAGACTTGAATGTTTTTTCAGGAATTTCAAATAGAGTGCTAGGTAGTGTGATTTAGGAACTGAAACGCAAATACAAAATGTGGACTTACAGTTTCATCATCAAGATACCATAATGGAATACAAGAGAACAAGTTATGTTTTATATTTTTTGATAGCTGATTATATTAAAAGAATCTCGGCAAAACAAATATTTACTACCTACGTTACATGCACTCAGTAGCATTTTTCCGATTTGAAAAAGTTGAGAGTATACACCTACACTAAAAGCTCCTTTAAGAATGAGCTCGAGTCATTTTCACATTTACAAAACATCATATTCTCAATGACAATTTTCTCCTGTTTTCCTGACAACATAAAAAAATAAAAATATGTCGGCAAGATGAAATATTTCCTGATTTTTATTGATATCTATAAAAAATGAGCTTAGGTATAGGTCCATCGAATACAAAAGATCGTCTGATCTGATATGATTAAACAGTTAGAAAGTTTGTCTGTTCATTTGAGCATAACTGTTTTGACTTTTTTCTCAGAGATACGCCATATAGCGGGAATATTAGTGGAGGGCTTTAAGCATATTATTCTAGAACTTATCAAAATTATCTTATATCCGTATGCACGCCACAATCTTGAGGGAAACACGTTTTTCTGGAACTGCCCAGCAACCAGTGCGTGTAAGGTAATAATAATAACTAAATTCAAATTTTAAGGTGTCGATTGCTATTTCCAGTTTTAAACAAATGCTGCTCATCCATATTCGCCTAGCGAAATAAGAGTTAGCACACGCTATTATTATGAGATCCCTTTTTTACATTTTAAATTTTTAAATCTGATACTAATGAATCTTAACCTAGTGACAGCCACTAGTTAGCCGAATTACCAAATAAAGTAGAGACAGTAAAAATAACGTCTTCTTTATTTCGACATAAATTAGGTCAATCACAATCCTTAATAAAATCAACAATAAATCAAGTCATGTCTGCGCATGCGCTGATGCCAAAATAAGGGAAATTTGATTAATGTTGTTCTGTTTATTCAAACTGCTTCCTCTTATTCTTCCGGAATCCAGTCTACGGGCTGTTGTGTTTGATATCTTCTTCCATATGGCTTACCCATTGTTGGCATATAGGGGTTTCTTCTACCCAATATTTCTACTGAGAACCTTAATATTTTCTCGTATTCTCTTAATATTCTTTCTATGAATGGCGTAACTGTATTACCTTTAGCTGCAATAATTTCTCATATATTTTTACATCTTATTTTTTAATTCTTATATTTATATTTGGGGTACTCAGGATGTATTGTAACGACGTAAATAGTATTCATTAACATGTGTTAAATTAGACCAATCGTGAGTGACTACCAAAGCAAGCGTGCTATTTCCTGTGTGTTATATCAGTATTTGAGCAGATAGTAGCTAGTCGCTAGGTGGCTCCGTCGTAGATAATCAGCTGAGGATTAATAAATTTTAAAATAAATCGAAAGTCACAGTTTTTTTACAATCTTGTTAGGTTACATGCAGACGATATTTATTTTACATTCGACAGAAGTCAGATGACAACTGGGATGACGGGCTGTCAATACCAGGGATGTGCACTCCACAGACATATAAATAAGGGAAACAGAACTTTCCATTCATAAATTTCGTTTGTTTACAATCAGACATCTTTTCCAAACATCAACGAGTTAGAAAGAGATCGCTTTAAAAAACGACAACACTGTAACCCTAGCGCCTACTGTTGAAATCATCTTTGCCAATGGCGTGCAGTTTTTAGGGGTTAATAAAAAATAGAAAAAAACATTTAGCATTTTATTCATAAATCTACGTACATTTGTAGAGAAACTAATTCAACATGTTATGTATATTTCTATAAAACAAGGAATCAATAAATATGCATATCTTTAGCCTGTTCTTAAGCAACTTCAAACTATAGATTATCATATTATTAAACAGTTTAGTTGAAACAATGAATCACAAACTACATAAATGTATGGATGTACGTATAAAAATATACGTACAACAACATTTGTTTGCATTAAACTAGGATAATTGCAATATCTAGAAAGAAAAACATTTTACTGCCTAACTCTAGGAACTCTTGTTTTCAGTAATATGCTTTGTTTAGAAGAAATTTCTTTAATTTTGCTTTTAATTGTTCCAATGGCAGTTTTAACTGCAAGAAAGTTTATTTCAAAATTTTCTTGATGGGAAAATCAGCATTTTTTTATGTAGCTAAATTATATTATATTAGTCTTTAAATCTTCTTTTTAACCATGTATACCTGTGCTATTTTCAAATCGGTGTTTTTCTTAACAAAAATAATAGATTCTAGGATATAGAGACCATAAATTATTGTTGGTACTTTATGTTTTGTGAACAGTCACATTAGTCAGAAAATGCTTACAGTTCAATGCTGGCATAATTGTAACTTCTTTGACATTTGATGGACCACCTACAAATTTGAACTTGGTAAAGACATTGGAAGCAGATTTTACAAATCTAGTGGAATTAAGAACAAATTTTAAGTATTCGATCCCGAACGATGGTGTATATATTATATATACCTATATAATTTATAACTCGTTTGATCAAGTGGAACTTAACAAAGTATAGAAGTAGGTACTACACGCTGCAAATAAAATTCGGATAGGCAATTTTAGTAGAAGCCATAAAAATTCAAGGTTCGCTTAGCAACCTAAACACTTACCAAAAATGTTAGCGATGCTATAAGCTTCCTTTGGGAAAAATTCGATAATACCTGATTTTAAGGACACGGCAATATCGGTTTGACGCAAAATTCTGTAGATGTTTTGATCAACTGTATTGCTTGTAAGAATAAAATATCTTTATACTTACAAATTTGAGGGTCCAGCAGTATTCTGATCAACGGGGATTTTAGGCGGATCAGAAAATTTCAGATATGAAAACATCTATAAGAACAAAACATACAAGTATAAAATCTAATCAAATTTAATTGCACCTGGTTGTAGTAATGAGCCGTTTCTAGAATTGGACCAGTATTTTAATACTTTATATACTTTTCCTACAAATGTATTCAATATCTTGCAAAAATAATTGTTTATTTTAAATTCTTGAGTTCACCATATACAACAATGTAAAATTAACTTACCCAAGAGATTTTATATATGATAACTCACTGACGGTTGAGTCGGAACTAAAAAAATAAATACATTCATTAAAATATACAACAGGTAAGGAGTTTTTTTACCTGAAAGACAAGGGCTGAGTAAAAACGGTGGTATTAAATTGGGGCTCAGCAGTTGGTCTTATTTGTCTTCGCCCGGTTATCTCAGTAGTAATTATATCACTTTGATCAAAGTGATCTGAGCAAATTTGGGCAGACTTTATTACATGCTGGTTACCCAACTCTAAGATCGAAATCCACCTCGCTCTGCGTTCTGCATTTACAGGAAAGCTACAATAATTAACAAAAAGTATTTTATTATTTTAACTCACCCCTAATTACACAAGGTCGTTTAATAATAATTTGAAGGCCCCCTAAACGTGCAGTAATACAATATTAGCATTACACAACTATATTGAGCTTTTAGAACTGACGTTGATGAAATAACGCAATAATTATATTATTGCAGAAAGTTAATGCAGGATTGAATTTATTTGATGCAATTATTGCGAATCTGGGTATTTATAAGTTTTTAAGTACATATTCAGATTCAGCAAGATAATAAAGCTACTATGACTTGCTTGACTAACAATATAAATATTGTGCAAAATTTATTAAACGTCTTGGAGGCCCTTTAACTTCTTTGTAACTACACCACTGTTCATATGCATATGATCTGACTTACGCGGTTGGAATATCCATTTTTCTTGCACACCACGCACTGGAGAACCATAGTGTAGAGCGAATATAGATAAATAAAAGTTTTATTTCTATAAACATACTCAAAATCGAAGAGAATCACAAGATGGCACAAAGACCGCAAGTCAACGCTGTAAATCTAACGATGAATGAATTTAAAACAATGACGTCTGTCATAGTAAATTATGAGTAAATACAACCGTCCAGCGTGGCCACAAATATTTACCCAGTATCTTACAATTTAATTTGATTATGAAAATATACATAATTTTGGGGATAAAAGAAACGTATTTTAATAAAGAAACGTAAACATTTATTTAATATAATAGTTTTACTTGAGTATCACTTAAACGCGCTTATTTTAAAACAATAGTTTTGCTTTCGTTCCGACCTCAATCGGCAAATCTAGGACATACCGCGTAAGTCCGCCAACACTGCTTTTTGTTGAAAAAGATGTGTGATCGCAGCAAAATGTAAACAGGTCTGTCTCCCTTGTTTATATGTCTGTGGTGCACTCTAATAGGAAAAGGATGAACTAGCAGTATTTGTCGCCACCTGTCCCTGATTTTTGGAAACAACATAGATTATTATTGGAATACGCATAAGTATGTCACAAAGTAAACAAGATATGGCTATATTTTTGAAATCTATCAATTTTATCTAGTATGCTTCTTCTTTTGTCTAAGATTGTATGAAGTTTATTTATTGTTAATCACGCTATATTATTTTGAATTGTGTTTATGTGTATTAGATAAGAGAAATAAGTGATATTATTAAAAATTTCTTTGTAACTGAAAATTGTTGTGGTGAGGTTTAGATTGATTTTAGTTAATACGCTGTGAATTTGTACTTATGTTAAATAAGGTAAAGGATTATTTTGGATATTTTTATTGTCTATTTGTTGCTTGTTAGATATTATATTTCTTATAATGGTTAGGTAAAAGATATAATCAGTTTGCTTGTTCAAGTATAGTCACTAATGTTACAAATACATTCCGTCATAAATATGCAAGTAAAGTAACTACTACATTGTGCTGAAAATTTCCGTTTATTCGATTTGCACTTATTCCTCACGATGATTTCAAAGCAACGACTAACGATAGATACTTTTGTAAAATTATATAGTAATGAATTCACACTGGTTCACATTTTGCGTTACTTATACAGCTTTATAATTTTGTCAAAGATGCATGGTAGAAAGACAACATGAGGATAAATAATAACTATAAAATGAATTAAAAGATTATTTCTGTGTCTGAATATAGTAGTTTCTCAATTCTATTCTCCATTCACAATCTTTATAAAAACATTATGTTCATATTTGCTATATTGTACGTTAGAAGGATAACATGCTTGTATTTATGAGAATTTAGAGAATGTTAGATTATTTATATGTATAATTATCTTATAAATAAAGGGTCACAAAAATTTGTTGTTTGTTTCCGCCATTAGATTATACTTTAATATTTCTTAGATCATGTTATCAATTAGTTTCTGGATTTGTTATTAAACTTATCAATGATATGTAGTTTTCTTAAGAATTCCTTGAAATTCATTGAAAATATGATTTGAGGAATAATATAAATAATTTTCAAGAAAAAAAGGAATATATTTCAAATTTTCCGCCACCATATTTCATTGTTATTTAAAAAAATCAGGGACAGATGGCCACAATTTTTATATAATGGAGTGGCCTCTCTATATTTATTATTACTCTATGGTCAATACTCAAGCAATGCCACCAAATACGACTTTCCCATATAGAAAACCTCAAATAGCAGACTCCTATTTTACCAAATAGCACGGATAACACGAATAACATATGTTACACTGAGATCGTGAGTACCTCTATTATATTTTCTTTTCTCCTTCATGACGCTACAAAGGATGGGATTTATTGAGATTTGAGGAGTAAAAGTCTTAATTCGTCTTTGACTTCGTATCTGACATTGTAAATTCTTGGGAGCATAACACTTTGGATGGTGATTGCATTTGCATATTTTGTTGCATATCTTATTGTTTCTGTTGGAGCTTGTCAACACCAAATACTATGAGAGCCTATTCTTCTTCGTTGCTTTTTATCTTATAGAATGGCGTCCCCTGTGAGTTTTCGTCTACAGTTCACTCTTAAGTTTCTTCAAAACTCTCAATCAATTCGTTAGGCGTTGGACATATTCTTCTTCCTCAGGTCTTAGGTTGGTTTGGTGGTTAGTCATATCTTCAAGTTCTAGTTCACCTTCCTCCAACTCGTACACATCTGTGGTTATTTTATTACGGACGTATGTTTTAACTTCACTCAATACATTTTTGTCATGCGTAGATATTTCACTGTAATGTAGGATGTATGGTCATTATTTCTTTATACGCAAGCACTTTTTTCCCTATCTCCATCAATAAACTGAGTTTCAAGCAACATGCTTACTTAGTTAAAAAAATCGACGTTATTGGATATAAATTAATTGATTTTGAAATACAACGAAGGTTATAAACAGAGATTGTTTTTTGCGTTAGGTACTTAATTTTCTGTTTCAGAACTACGAAACATAAAATATATTAGCAGCTTGAATCGACATCAATGTTCGGTCGTGACTCATGATATACTTCATGCTCAGGCGCATAAAAGCTTTGGCTTGGCTTGTGAAGCAATGCTCAACACTAAGTAGTTTTATTTTTAGCGAAGATGATAGTTATCTTGCGCTGACGATAGTTAGCTAGGCCAACGATGAAAAAAGAAAAAAGTTAATGATACTTTTAAATGAGCTTTCACTTGGTACCTCATATCATTCAAGATTTTTAAGAGGGCAGCTTCTGACGGTATGGGGTAAGAAAGGGTAAAGCATATTTTGGTGTATTCCTCGATAATATTTTCTTCGTATTTCTTATTTCATTGTATTTCACAAATCTGAAGTAGCAACTTTTAAACGGAACAACCAGTATAATTATTATGCGCTGAGAAATACAAAATAGTATTAATTCTATTGGTGCTGGTAATTTTTGAGTTGGTGCTTACAACAAACTACAACGACACAATTTCGAAAGTACCAGCACCAATTAACGATTTTTCACAATATGATATCAACTTAAATCTGATCTAATACTGAGGTCACGATTATTGATAACGAACCTGGTGTTATACAGGGTGGAGCCATACGATGTATTACGTCCTTGATTTCTAAACAGAAAAACTCAAGGAAACAATGATGTTTCTTTGTTTGATATTTGTAGGCCTCATTTTCACATGATATTCTCTTTATTGAATCATATTGTCATATCGAATTATTATATATAACGGTTAGCTTTTAAAAAAGTTGTCTGATGCTAAATTTCAACAGAACTATCTTTCTCCGTTTTTTTTGGCCAGGAGAGTATTAAGGTATAGGGAATACTTAACAAAAGTAATAGTATTTTGTGAGTGGTTTGACCTTGTCTGTGACTTCCTTTGAAATTGTGTTTAGTATATCTCAGGGCAATAGAGATAATATCAAACTTCGTAGTAAAAATAAGCTTGTATGTTTCATATTTTAGCCATAGTAGCAATCCGCCATTTCTATAGATAAAGCTATTGAGGATAATGTACACATAAGTTGATGAGGTACTAAATTTGTAAATCCATCTCTTATTCTTTTCTTTTCCTCATGGCTTTTAGAACTATTTCTCTATATAATACGTGCATTAAGTTGCATGAGTTCTTTTTTTAATAAGAATTATACTTGATTATATCTAATTTAGAAAGTACATAGTTGAAAAAGAGTTGAGGAAGTAGAGTAGCAGAGATTATAAAGTTAGCAAATGATTCTCAGTGGGCTATACTATACTTTAAATAAGAAAATAATATGATAGCTAACAGAAAATAGAATTTTATTTATTATATTGAATCTATAAATTTTTACTTAATTTTTTCTAGAACATGTAGTTCAAAGCCGCTATATTTTAAATACAGAGTCGATGACATTGATTATTTTCGGAATCTATTTTAGTCAACAAATGAATGATTTTTAACATACTTCCCAAAAGAAGATGGTATACAATTCGACTGAATGTTTCTTTGTTTTGATAGTAAACGTGCACCGACTTTGGTTATACATTTTTCATTAGAAACAGATATGGTCCCATATTCATTAAATTTTCAGGGATTGATAGAGGTTATCCATTCAAATGGAACCATTTTTTCAAGAATTGGTGCCTTTTTGTAACTTTGCGGGGAATATTAATTAAAGTAAACAATATCTAACTGGCAAAACTCATTTTATTATTTTCAACATTTTCAGTCAAAATCCTAGATAACAATTTACTGACCAGCATATGCTGAAACCAAACTCATATTACTTGATATACCACAATCTCCCACACTAATAAAAAAAACTGAAATACTGTAGAAAACCCAATAAAGAAAACCAATAGAAAATTACAACAATGAGTTCGCCCACTATAGCTACTATCAAGAAAAAATAATTTACAAACTGACAATTCTTAATCGAACATTATCTACTATACATAATCTTTTAAATAAACTGGCAGTCTACGTAAACGTTCTGGGCGGTAAACTGGCGAGACTGGTCTTGGCTAGTAAGCAGTCCCTTCACTTTGGGGATCAAAGTTGGGTCCCGTTGTAGATTTTTGAACCTCTACACAAGGAATAGGTGTACTTTTTTCAGGTTGTATTATCTCTTGATTTGGTCGTACTATGGTGAAGCTGATCGATAAGGCTTTTGATAGCATAACCATCATCCAACTTTACACTATTGTGTAATCTTCCAAATTTCTCAGTGATGATACCAGGTTTCCATGTTTCCTTACCACCGGTGTACATTTTTACTAAAACACGGTCTCCCATCTTCAAAACTCTCAGTCGGAAATGTTGAGCTGGAACTATCAGTTCTTTTCCATCAGGGTCTGATTTCTTGAAGGGTTTTAGTAAATCTAGCTTTGTACGTATTTGTTGTCCTAAGTATAACTCAGCTGGAGTTTTATTGCATCGCAAAGGGTTGGCATGATAACGGAACAAGATTCTTCGAATTTTAGACATCCATGATCCAGGTTCTGTCTGCATGGCATCAAGTTTTCGTTTGAGGAACTGAACATACCTCTCTACTTGTCCGTTGGTTTGAGGGTGACCAGGTGCAATTAGTCTTCTACGGATTTCATTTGACTAAAAAAAATGTATAAATTCTAAACTTGTAAAAATAAAAGCATTATGTGACACAGTAATTTCAGGTAGGCCATGGATACAGAATATATCCTGAAGAAATTCAATTGTGGATGCAGATATAGGAGCTGGTTTCGAAATTCGAACTTCTGGCCATTTTGACTTAGCGTCGATAAGAATGAATACATAGTGTCCAACTTTGGGTCCTGCATAATCCGTATGTACCCGCTGAAAATTTGAAGAAAGTTCTTCCCATGGGTGTAAAGGAGCACTAGGTGGATCACAGGCAGTTAAAGCACATCTCCGACAGCTTTTCAAAAATGTTTCTATATTCTGGTCTATATTCTTCCAATAACAGTATTTTCTGGTTAAATTTTTCATTTTTGATGTCTTTATATGAGTTGAATGTAATTCCGCAAGTACTGCTGGTTGTAAGGTTTGTGGTATAAGAACTCGATGCCATTAAAAATTACCCCATCTTGAAATGAAAATTGGTCATCCTGAACTTCACCATTTTGTAACTGTTTTATCAGTTTTGTCAAAGAAGGATCTTTCCGAGTTGCCGCTGCGATTTATTTAGCTGATACCACTTCAGTTGATATTTGGTTAATACTTTGTTGGTGAATTATGTCATTGTCGTTAAATTCGGGTAACATCATGGGCACAGGTGCTCGAGAAAAGTAGTCAACATGAATATTTTCGACAGCTTTCTCATGCTTAATAACGCAGTAAACGTGAGGCAGATAGAACTGGAAGCTTTTCGTTGTAGTGAAAAATATGGCTTAATGGCCCGTAATCGGTAACCAAAAGTATTTTTTTTCCAAAAAGGTGTACCATCTGTAGATGGATTTTTTTCACAGCGTATACGAATGCTAGAGCTTCTCGGTCCAATTGGCTGTCATTTTTTTAGCTTCTGTTAATGACCTAGACGAAAATGAAATTGGTCTTTCTTGATTATCAACAACGTGTGACAAAACGGCACCAATTCCTACTGAGTTGACATCACAAGCAAGTATAACTGGTAGGTCTGGATTAAACGGCATCAACACACGATCGCTTGCAATTTCCGCTTTCAGGTTTTTGAACGCCACCTCACCTGTTCTTGACCATTTGAATTTATGATTTTTGCGGAGCAAAGAACGTAAATGATACGTTAACGATGCTAAGTTTGGAATAAATTTCTCACAATATGTAGTCATTTCCAGAAATCTTCGTACACCATCAATATCAATATCAATATTTCCAATATTTTCTGAAAAGTACGACATTTTAAATCATCAAACTCCAACTCCAAATGGAAGAATTTATACAAAAAAGATAGATGAGATTCACAGTCAACACACCAGTTTGGTGGAAAATAGACAAGAATCTCTGTTCAATCCATCAAGGAAATTAAACAGGATATTTTTAATCTGTCATCTATTTTTATGGACAATCATGATGAATCTATCAAAGTCCAGGTTCATGACTCATCAAAGGATGAGTTATAGAAGAAAATGGCCGATATGAGGAAAAATATAAACCAAATGGCACACACGGTTGAAAAGTTGGCTGCCAATGATAAGCCAATTACGAGAAGTGAGCCACCAGTAGTAAAAAAGTCCGTTACGACTCAGACCAACCATAAGGATAACCAAAACACAGTGGTTATTACTTCTCCAAAACTCACTAATCCAACACCTCTCAAATCCTCCATTAAAGAAGAATGGCATTATGTCATCCCATCTACTTATACAGCTACCATGCTTGCACACTACGCGAAGGGAAAACTTGGAACTACTGACTTTATCCGATGCTTTCCAATGCTGAAAAATAAGGACAGTTCACACTCCGATTTCAAAGTTGGTGTGCAGAATAAAAGTCACCTAAAGCAGCTAAAAGACTCAAAGATGTGGCCTCTAGGTACTGAAATCGCAAAATCATCTTTTACACCCTTAAAGGTTTCACCACCAGCGTCAAGTTTTTCGACCACAGGCTGTCATTTTATTCCAAACGCTGTAGACAGTCGTAGCCCAACACCATGCTCTGACTTAACACCTGTAAAAGCTAGGGAGATCAAATCTGTTAAGATTGGATCTGACAGGGAGACTTTAGTTGCCTGTATGTCACTTGCACAGGAAAATGAAGAATTCGTAATGGAAAAAAATGCAAAGAAAGATGATTTGCTAAATATTGACCCGATGACTCCACCTATAGTGCGGCTGTCCCGTAATTCAGATACGGCTAATGGTCGTTATTTCCTGGCTAGACTGAGGAAATCTTCCATATTAAAAGCTCTTCGGCTATTCCTAGTCTATTTCCATGACCAAGCATACAGTGTATGTTTTGAAGGGCACACTACCACCAGCATCAAATTAGCTCTAGCTTCAGAGGGACTTCCTAGTGACGTGGACACCTTGCGTAAGTTATATTATCGCTACCATAACGCATATGGTATTGGCTCAGCCCAAGTTGAAGCTGATCTCGCTGCATCCAGGTCTTTCTTTTCATCCGAGAGACTTCAACAGCTTTAGAAAATGAGGAAGTCATGGCAAATATTTTTCTACTGGCTCTCCAATAAGAAATCATTTTTTTAAAATTAAAATGACGTGATCAGAGGATCAGCACCCTCTGTAAAATTGGACGATGGCAAGCTTAGTGTTTTTCTTATTAATAGTCAGACCTTAACACAAAAAACAGATGAATTGTGTCTTTTATTAGAAGAACTTAATTTACCAGAACTCATTGCCATAACTGAGCATTGGTTAAATATTGATGAGCCTGTGTTTATCAAAAATTATGCAACAGTAACTAGATTTAATAAAAGTAACTTATCTCATGGAGGTACTATGATAATGTCTACTAATAGCGACTTTTCGGCTTTAACTAAATTCGATAATCTATTGTTTGAAAAAGTATTTGAATTTTCCATAGTCTATCATGATGCTTATGATCTTTATATTGAATTTACAGAACACCTGACGCTGACGTGCATATATACAGTCAAAAATGTTGACTCTCCAACCAGAATAACTAAAACTAGTTCTAGTACTATAGACTATGTCGTATCATCTTTCGATCCAAAATTCGTTGACTGTACTGTCCTTAATTTAGGTTTATCGGATGATGAAGCAATATTAAAGAAAATTTCGGCTAAATCTAATACAACAGACTGGGTTCTGCTATCTGATGATGTCAATACCGAATTTCCTAGATTTATAAGAACTTTGCGTTCAAATCCTTTCCTCTCAGGCCTCTAAAAATCAACCAACATAAACCCTGGTCTACTAAAGGCTTACGTAAAACTGCAAAGAACATGCGCTCATTATCTTACTTAAAAAAATCATCGGACAGCGTCTTCCACAATGATTACGTAAGACGTTACAGAAAAATCTATCATAAGTCTATAAAAGCTGCCAAGGGCATTTATTAAAATAGGAGCCTGGCCAATTCCGGTAATGTTGCTAAAGAAACGTGGTCTACTGTGAATGACTTAAGAAATAAGACCTCTTCATCTAATACAATCTCTAATTCACTTTACTTTGTAGATGGGGCAAAAAATTTAATGAACACCATAACTCCTTCCGATGATCCCCTCTCATTTCTCCCTAAGGCTAATATTAATTTACACAGTTTCTTCTTTACGCCCGTAGTATTAGCAGAGCTTAACAGTACAATTAATGACATTAAAAACAAATCCTCATCTGGGGCTGATGGGCTTACTCTGAAAATGTTCTCGAACATTAAACCATCTTATTACTTTAATTAACAAATCATTCCAAAATGGAGTTTTTCCAAACTGTCTTAAGACGGCTAAAATTATTCCTTTTCATAAAAGAGGAGATAAAGATCAAGGTTCGAACTATCGCCCAATTGCACTCCTTCCCACATTATCAAAGATAATCGAAAGATTAGGTAAAAAAAGGCTTCTATCTTTTCTCTTTAAATATAATATACTTTCTACCCATCAATTTGGATTTTTAAGTAACAAATGCACAAATGATGCCATGTTTTCCCTCCTTAATAATGTATATTCAAACTTGATCAACCATCACTCTATAGCTACAATTTTCTGTGATTTCTCTGAGGCTTTTGATTTCGTAGATCATAATATATTAACTAATAAATTGGAGTACTACGGTTTCAGAGGAGTGTCTCTAGAATGGTTTAAATCGTATCTCAACAACAGGAGTCAGTTTGTGAGGGTTGAGACGTCGATGTCTTCTTGCAAGCAAATTGAGTATGGTGTGCCTCAAGGTTCAGTACTGGGCCCTATTTTGTTTCTGCTCAACGATATTGCTAGTCTGGACATTGGCGGTGAAATCTGCCTCTTTGCGGACGATACTAGATTTATGTGGAACAACCCGGATATTACGACACTTCATAGGACTGTATCTACTGACTTAGTCACTATTAAATCATGGTGCGATTCAAATCTCCTATGCCTCAACGTTTCTAAAACAACGTTTCTAAATTCGTACTTACCATTTAAATTACTGTAGACACCGTCTCAACGAGGTAATTTCTTCATAAATTGCCAATTTTAATTGAATATTACACTGTAAACATATTTCACTTTTGGTCAGCCGCCATATTGTAATTACTGAAATAATCTTATGGAAACATACGACTATAAATACCCTGTTGCCATTTATCTCATTTTAGAAGAAGAATTATCATCAATCATTCTTGCTATAGTAGAATACATTTTAGACAATAGAAAGAAGTATCTTTGTATGAAATATAATTCAAATGAAATTTATTCGAAGATTTATATTTTTATAATTTATAGATTTAGTATTTTGTGGTTGGCTAGGTTTGTGTTTTGGTGACAGGTTTCTTTCCTAAATATTTGCTAAACAACTAAACTCTAAAGGCAACGGTGTAGTACTTATTTCAACATAACATAATTTCAAAACAACAACAATATGATATATAACAATAATGCGTATTCACTTTCAAACGTCGCAGATGAGACATCGGTTCTTTGCAGATTTCAGCTCTTGCAAGCAACGGAGCTCCAATGAGGAAATATCCAGGTGTTAGATAGCTCACGCCTTCATTGGGGTTAGAGTTGAGTGCACAAATCGGTCTCGAGTTCAAGAGTTCAATAGAGATAGGGATAGATGCGAAACTTTCAACGTTCCAGGCTTGTCCATTCAGGACATGGGACAGCTGCTTCTTCATTGAACGCACGCTAGCTTCCCATAATCCTCGAAAGTTTGGTGAAGCTAGGGGAATAAATCTTCAATTAACCTCCTTTCGCAGTAGATACTGACTGACTTCCGCCTTACATGATTTGAGGAACGCTTGAACTTTAGCGAGATACGAAGCAGCACCACACAAATTCGTTCCATTGTCGCTGAAGATACACGTTGGCAGACCACGACGTCCAACAAAACGGTCAAGACAAGCTAAGAAAGCTGGAGGCAAGAAGGCAGCTGCAGCAGAAGGAGGGGGGATGGGGAAGCCCCCCAATCAAAAGAAAGCCTAAGTCGGGCGCGGCCACTGAGGGAATGAGCGAGGGTAAAACCCTGCCGGCTCCAAGCGGTGCGGCGACCGGCAAGCGCCAACGCTCGCCCGGTAACACGCCCTCATCTGGGACTCCTCCTGGAAAGAGGGCGAAGGTCGGGGAGCAAACGCGGGCCAGGCAGACAAAGGTTGTCTCGGAGGCACGGTCCTTCAGGGTGGCAGTGGCCAGCCACCTCAGGCTGGCCATTGTAGACCGGTCGGACCAAAGCTGCCCCCTCACCGAAGAAAAGGCAACCTTTATCAAGTAGGAGCTCGGACACATTGTGGCTAACGCGCTGGACACGGCGCAGGGAGCTCCCACTTTCATGCGTTGTGGCTTCGCAGCGGGAGCATTGAGAATTACCTGCACCGACGAAGTTGCACGCGACTTTCTGGTGAAGGCGGTCGAATCCATGAAACCTCTGTGGGAGGGAGCAAGGCTCACCGTACTGCCAGAAGATGAGCTGCCTGAGCTAACCAAGGTGACTCTCTTGATCCAGGCCCTCCTGTCGAGACTGCGGTTCTGAGGGAGCGCCTGGCTGCTCAAATCCCATGGGCAGGCATACCAAGGAGGATACTCTTCCACGAGGCTGTCAAGGAAGAACCTCAGGGCAAACTCCTTGTTTTCGGACTCATAAGAAAGGAGAGAGATACCTTAGCCGAAAAAGCAGGTAAATTATTTTACCTAGTTGTTCAGGTCACCTGCAAGGTGTCCAAGTTGAGAAAGGGAGGTGAGACTTCCTCGGCTTAGGGAGCACCCATGCAAATGGATGCACCGGAGTCAGGTAGGATTGTCGACCCACCAGTACAAGCCTGATGACCAAAACCACCGGTTTGGCCATAGTTCAGGCAATCCTGCACCGCACCCGGGGGGCGACTGTTCTCCTACGTCGTCACCTGGAGGCTGAGCAGACAGCAATAGCTCTTATCCAAGAACTCTGGAGCACAGGCAACCGGGTATGTGGATGGAGCGACAACTCCTCCCAAAGGAAAATCTTTGTTGGAGCAACTAATGAAAGACCAAGGACATGTGTTTCCCTTTCAGTTCATATAGAAGCCATCCTACTGACAGGACTCTCAGGACGCGACCTAATGGCTGTCCAAGTGCACCTGGACTTCGGAAAGGGCAAAGAAGATGTTATTGTAGCCTCATCTTACCTGCCAATAGACGCCACAGAGCCACCCCCCAGTAGGGAGCTGGCAAAGCTAGTCGACTTCTGCGAGCAGGGGAGAAAACACCTCATAGTAGGGTGTGACGCAAATGCCCACCACTACGCTTAGGGCAGCGAAGACTGCAACTGAAGAGGTAGGGCATTACTAGAATACCTGTTAAGGACAAATTTGGAAATCCTCAACCGAGGGAACGAATCTACTTTCATAACCTCGCTGTGTCAGAGGGTGATTGACATCTCAGTCGCAACACAAGGGATCTCCAAATTAATCGTGGAATGGAGTGTAAGTTCCGAAGCCACCCTTTTTGACCGCAAATGGATAATAATGAGACTCTTAGGGAGTCAAGACATCAAAAGAGCCGTACCGGAATCCCAGGAAGATAGACAGGGGAGCGTACCTGGGCAATGATGCTGCGGCCACTCAGATAACGTCTGTAAAGGACCTAGATAAGCGAGTCAACGCACTCACTGGATTATGAGCTCGCACGCCTCGGCCTTGAGAAGCAGACAGCTCAGACCTGGCTCCGCCACATGGTAGAGCATGAGTCTTGAGATCAAAAGGACCCACCTGCGGAGACTCTTTAACAGAGCCAAGTCATCCCGAAATACGTCCAACTTGAAGGTCT
Organism: Crioceris asparagi; assembly: GCA_958507055.1. Taxonomy (NCBI): domain Eukaryota; kingdom Metazoa; phylum Arthropoda; class Insecta; order Coleoptera; family Chrysomelidae; genus Crioceris; species Crioceris asparagi. Next base: position 58,431,843 of record OY293826.1, on the reverse strand, counting down.
ACAAACTATACCAAAGGTCGTATAAAAAGGAAATTCGCTCAAAGCAACGGGAATCATGGGGACTCTTCTGTAAAGAGACAGAAACTACACCTGCAGCATCCCGACTGCTTAAGGTGATCTCCAAAAATCCTAGACAAGTAGGCTGTGTCAGAAGGGAGGACGGTACCTATATTGACACTGCTATAGACACAGCAAAAACACTTCTGTCAACACACTTCCCAGGGAACTTCCTCACAACTCGACATGTTCCTCTGCGGAAAACACTACTGAAAACATTGGAGAGGCTTTGCGACGGCTGGATTAGGGGTAACGTCTTGACCCAAAAAGGGTTACACCCCAACCAATTCGCCTATACACCAGGGCAATCTAAGGAATCCGCTCTCCACGTTCTGGTGTGCAGGATAGAGAGAGCCCTGGACAATGGCGAACACTCCCTAGGAGTCTTCATAGACATCGAAGGTGCGTTCGATAGAACTATCTTCGAAGCAGTCAACAAAGCTCTTCGGGACAGAGCTGTACCGCCAGGTGGATAGGGAATGTACTCGAGAGCAGAATAGTTAGTGTCGCAGGCGCAACTGTCTCAGAGAATGTTACGAAGGGCTGTCCTCCGGGAGTGGAACACTCCCCCTGCTATGGAACATAGTATTGGACGACCTCCTAACGACCCTGAAAGACGAGGGCCTGTACACCATAGGATATGCGGATGATTTAGTCATACTGCTAACAGGAAAGCACATTGGAGTGCTATGCGAACTGATGCAAAGGGCACTACACATCCTAGAAAAATGGTGCAGGGCAACGGCTCTTTCTGTGAATCCCCTCAAAGTAGAGGCTATGCTCTTTACCAGAAAACGAAAGGTGGACGACATAAAAATGCCTACACAAAATGAAATCCAGCTCAAGTTATCCAACGAGGTGAAATACCTAGGAGTGGTTATCGACATAAAACTGACCTGGGAAAAATATCTGGACAGCAAGCTGGACAAAGCCAGTGCAGCTCTATGGCAATGTCGAAGAGTTGTAGGTTAAAGCTGGGGCCTATCGTCAAAGGTCACCCTATGCTTGTACACAGCAGTGATAAGGCCCATGATATGCTACGGTTCAATAGTTTGGTGGTGACGCACCAAATTAAAAACTGAGACGGACAGACTTGCGAGACTACAGAGATCTGCCTGCATCGCAGTCACTGGTGCCATGAGGACCACACCATCCGCTGCACTAAGGGCGTTGTTGTGCTTGCCACCCCTAGATCTATATCTGGAGGGGGCAGCACTACAGACCGCCCTTCGTTTGAAAGATGGTGGAACATTAAGTGTTCACAAGAGCGCGAAGTGTCATACAGCCATCTTGGAGGAGAGCCTCGCCTGAATACCACTCCTCGAGGCCAGCTCAGACCGCATTGCACCCCTATTCAACAAATGCAAATACCACGTTTGTTGGGAAGAAACAGACCCACACACTGTGCCGACAATAAACTTATACACTGATGGGTCTAAAAAGAGGGACAGTACAGGCATAGGAACCTTCAGCCAAGACCTGCAACTGTCTCTACAACAACCACTCGGGAAGTATGCCACCGTATTACAAACGCAAGTAATAGCACTAGCTCGAGGGGCTAATGAGGTCCACATGAGCAAGGTGCGAGGACGAGTACGCTTCTTCACAGACAGTAAAGACGCCTTAAAAGCGCTTGAAAAGGGCAGGTAAAACGCGAGAACCACGCTGAACTACCACCGCGAACTGTAGGAACTAGCGAATGAAAATGTGTTGGAACTAGCATGGGTGCCAGCACCAGATGGGAATGAAGATAATGACAAGGCGGATAAGCTGGCGGGTGCTCCTTCTTCGGGAACAATGTGTGGGCCTGAACTGGCAGTACCCATCACATCGTACATCATGGCCAACCTCATTAAAGAGGACACACACCTCAGACACTGTCAGAGGTGAAACTCAATTCTGGGCTCTCGACAGAGCAAGAACTTCATCATGGAGCCATGCCGAAAACGGGCCGAAGACTGCCTAGCTTTGCCCCGGGCCAAACTACGCTCACTTGTAAGCATCTGGACCGGGCATGCTGCGCTAAGAAAACACCTATATACAATGGGTGTCATCGACGACCCGACATGTCGGGCATGCATGGATGAGGAAGAACAGTGGAGCATCTCTTCGCAGAATGCCCCGGTCTATCCGACGTTCCTAAGGCCATCCTAGGACTGAAGTGGCCGGATCTGACCAACATCAGACGCACCTCGCCTGCGGCAATCCTGAGATATCTGGACCAGGTTGTCGGGATACTCGGGGAACCGTAGGTCGGGGGAGCAAGGGGGAGAGGCACAATGGGCCGAATTGGCCTAATTACCCGCTTTGGCACCCCTGCGTCAAATAATAATAATAAATAATAATAACGAGATATTGCATATAATGCATTTCTACATTGATAAGTAATCATTTGAAAATGTTTTCAATTCGTAAAAGCTGTAATATTTATATTATCAATATATGTAAAACCAAATAGACGGATTTCAGAATTTATTTTGTTCAAGACTCTAAGGTGTTGCCGGTGCTAAAATGTTACCTGTTTATAAATAAATAAGTGATATAAATGTTGGATAAATACTTGAGGTCAAATCAACAATGTAATAATGAGCATGATAGTAAAATCATTATTTATTAAAAAAAAAACATGCAAACAACTTCGCTTTTATTCGAAAGTGGTATATTTTTAACGTATTAATAATATTTGTCAAACGTATAGGTACTCCATCTAAATGGCAACATGTTAGCAGTATTTTTCTTCCAACTGACAAGTGTCATAAGTCACAATACAACTAACAATAAATGTTGCCAATCATAATTTTGGGTTATGGTTATGTTATTTAATTATAATTCATTCTAATTCAGTGATTAGTGATTTTAATAATTAGACAATCAAACGACCTGTCTCGTTGGCAAACAAGCTAAAACGTATTTGTTTACTTGTGTTTTTCCCGGATTCGAAAGCTTTTTGAAATGTTTTGGCGTTGTTTCGTTGAGATTTGTTTTATAATAAATACAGTGCCGGTAACATGCTTGGTGAATGGTGCTTGCTTTTTGAAGCTGGGCGGATCAGGACCATTCGTTTTATTATTTTTGCATCCCTGCTGTTAAAAATTAGGAGCATTACCCACATACCTATTAATAAGAAGAGACATGTGGATCGCTGCGATCAAGATGGGAGATTTAACAGAATTGATTTTCAGAAATCAAAGAGTATGTAGCAGACATTTCATAAACAAAACTGGCAACAGGGTTCTGCCCAGTTTAATACACATTCTGTTGTTAATATAAACATATCCTATATCCTAACACTGTTGTAGGAAGACCTAGCCCTTTGAACAAGCGCATCTGGAGCGAAAGACTTATGTGGTACGAAAGTTGAGAACGGATAAAAGAAGTAAATTAAGTACCTAGGATCATTTTTTAAGAGCTAGGGACTATATTTCATTTATCAAATCATATCAGTGTTGATAATTTAAATTTTTATAAATAAAGTCATAAGTAATGTTGCTTAGCATCATTATATTAGCATACCTCTACCACATTCTATAACTATTGAGAAAGTGGTAACTTCTAGTTATTATTATTATTATTATTTAAATTTATTCTTTCGATCACACACCACAGTATGATATAGAAACATCACAATGGTAAAGTTCTAAAACTAAGTAAAAAATAAATCAATAGTGGTAGCTTAAAATTACAATACAATTATTAAAATTTAAAAGAAAAATGGTTACTAAAATACCGATACAAATAACATAACATAAATCAACGTTAAACTAATAGAAAATGGAATCTGTGAAGAAATCGTCCATCGAATAATAATTCTTTTCAATCAGCAATGCTTTAAGTTTTATTTTGAATTGTTTATTGTCTAAGGACGTGAGGTGTAGAGGCAACCCAGAGTATATGCGGAGACCCATATATTTGGGGGATTTCGACCCAGACGTTGTTCTTACAAAGGGTAATCTAAGATCTCTTCTATGCCTACTGTTAAACGAGTGAACGTCACTATTCTTTTGCAAGTCAGCCCTATTTGAGTGTATCAAGCAGGACAGTTCCAAGATGTATAACCCTGCCAAGGCCATGATCCCAAATTTCTTAAACAAAAGTTTACAGGAGTGCAATCTTTGTACTCCTGTAATAATTCTCAAAATCTTCTTCTGAGCTAGAAATACCTGAGGGGCCAGGACAGAGCTACCCCACACTGAGACACCATAGCCCAGCCTCGAGCCAACTAATCCGTGGTAAATAGTGATAAGTTGCTTTTTTGTTAGAACCTCTGCGAGATTACGAAACAGATATGAGATTGAATTTAATTTGGATACCAAATTAGTACAATGCAACTTCCAGCTTAAATTTCATCCATCGTATGACCCAAAAAGTTAACACTCTGTGCCCTCCGCAGCACTACATTATTTAAAGTTATTGGGGTGTTATCCTCAATTCGGGCCTGGTGATGATGGAATCTCACATACACAGTTTTCAAGCTATTTAAATACAAAGAGTTGTTGTGAAACCAATTAGATAGATTCATAAGGGTGGCATTACATTTAATACCTAGTTGTTCTGAATTTGCATGTGATAATAGCAAAGATCTATCATCGGCGTATAATGTAGTAACTATGCTAGTGTCGAGACAAGAATGAACATCATTTATGTATAATAAAAACAGAACAGGGCCTAAAATTGAACCTTGTGGAACACCTACATCAGCAGCGACATCAGATGAAATGATTTTTTTGGTAGGTTTACCCCTTAATACAACGTGTTGTCTACGACCAACCAGGAAACTTCGAAGCCATATTGCCACTTTTCCTCTAATACCATAATTTTCGATTTTGGACAATAATTTATTGTGGATGACGCAATCAAACGCCCTACTGAGATCGCAAAATATCCCAGCAGGGCACTCTCCTTGTTCCAAAAATTCAACAGCCCGCTCATAAAATGACATGATGGCTGTTGAGGTGGATTTATGTTCACGAAAACCATGTTGGTTGGGTTGTATAATGATCTGCTTTTTTATAAAATAATCTAGCCTTTTCAAAAAACAGTACTCGAAAACTTTACTAAAAACCGAGGCCATAGCTATAGGCCCGTAGTTTTCCATGTTACGTTCGTCACCTCTTTTATGAATGGGTGAAATGCTCAAAACCTTTATGGCATCCGCAAAATATCCAGATTCAAAAGAAATATTAATAAAAAAATAAAGGGGTGTAATTATCGCCACAGCGACATTCTTCAACAGATAGGTGGGTATCTCATCTGGTCCTGATGTTTTTTTATCTTTTATTTTATTTAATATTAGGTCGTGCAATTCTAAGCTTGAAAACGGAGTTACCAACAAACTGCATGGTACAATATTAGAAGTTTTAGAAGTAGGTAAACTCAGGTTGTTAGGGATTTTACATATTGTTCTTTGAACTATTTCCTTAAAGAAAGAATTAAAGGTTTCCGCTATTTCAAGTGGTTCGGATATTAGATGTTTATTATAGACCACAGACATTGTAGCGTTTGGTTTTTTGTTATTATTAGAAATTGAATTGCATATATTCCACACCGATTTAGTGGGATTATCTGAGGTAGAAATTTTGTTTTGAAAATACGACTTTTTTGTTGCTGATATCAAAGCAGAATGTTTTTTCTTTTCAGTTTTATAATGGTCTGAAAACACTGGATTTGCTGTTTAAATTGAAAAAGATTTTTAAGAGCTATGCTAGAATTCTTGATTTCTTGATTGACACAAAATTTATGAGATTTATTCTTTGAATATTTCTTTATGGGAAAATTAAGAATGAAGTAAAATAAAAAAGTTTTATAGAAACTATCGAATGCAGCATTCAGTGTGTTTTCGGTATAGACGCCTACCCAAGTTTCTTCAGTTAGGTTATTGAAAAAAATTTGTTTATTTTGATCGCAGAAATCTCTTTTAAAATAGCATTCATACGAAGGCAATCGAATATTTAGTCACCTCCACCTTAGTGTGTTGATCTAAGCCAGACTCTGTAGAAAAAATATGATCCAAAACATTTCTTCCCCTGGTCGGCTCTTTCACTCTGCTCAATAGATTATAGCTCAGAAGCAAATCTGTGAGCCTGCCATACTCCAAAGGATCCCTCTCTGGGTCGAGATTTATATCACATCCCAATATGTAAATGCCTCTGGGCTTGTAAAATTTTTGCAATATTAACTCTACTTGGTCGAAAAAAATTTAAAAATTATGACTCCTGTAGCATACAATTATTATGTCCTATGAGAACCCACACAGCTCACTATGTCGTTCAAAGCAGTAGAGAGACAAATCCAGTGCTTTCACCTTTAAATTATTACGACTCCAGATCGCCACACCTCCACCCTTAGTCAGCGGCTGAGAGTAACTGGAAATTAGAGAATAACCCGAAAATTTAATAAACTTGACAGATTCCATATTTGTCCAAGTTTTAGTAAAACATAAAAAAATTTAGTTTATTATTAGATGGATATATATAATTTGTGTAAATATAATTAACCGTATTCAAATTTAGGGACTGACAGTTACGTAGGAGCATGTCAGTAGAACTCATTACTTCGGTTGATTTTTCGTTGGACGTGAGTGAAAAAACCGTGATACATAAATCCCCTCCGGCCAGCTATCGGCTTGCATGGCCTTATCCAAATTGTTGAAATCTATTATAACCTTAAGCGATGCGTACAAATTGGGTACCTATGACTTACCCTCTTCACATATAACCTCTGGAAATTGTTGTTGGAGGATTTCAGTCAAATATTCCTTAGTTGTGTCAGGGTCTAATCTAGAAATATATAAATATGCTTTCTTAGGATCTGCCTTGATAGAATTTGGCTCTGTCATTGATCCAATAATAGCTGGTTTCTTTTGTGTATTCCGGCCTCTTCGTTTTTGTACGTTATCCCAACCAGCACCATGGCTTTTAGTTGGCGGCTTGGTCTGTTGCCGAATTATGTTCGCTTGAGCTCTTTGACCTGTCCCGCAAGGTAGTCCCACTGAACTGTCGGATACTGTCTTCTCACCAGAATTATTTTGATTCATTTCATTCTTTTTGACCTGTGCGCTGTCATTTATTTTGGTAGGTATAATGTTAAATTCACTACGAGGATTTTCCGGTGCTTTCTGATTATCGGATTTCATTAGTGCAATTATTGTTTCCAGATTATTCAATCGATGTTCCATCTGATTTAATAATTTATTAAGGCAAGCTATTTCGCCTACATGTGCTTTTTGTTCCACAAGGAGCAATTTTATTGTTTGTTTATCTTCGGGATCAACATTAGGGTTATATGTGATTGAGCTTGGACAAACCTTATTTTCACATTTTATTCTCAATTCCCTTGCAAAATTCACTATTATCTCGTTCTTTGCTGAGTCAGGTAACGTATACGATGTAATTAGATCTATTAGTTCGTTTTTTTTCAGTCTATATAACCCTGCTATTAAACTTGACAACAGTTCATTCGCCATGTTGACATAGTTACCAAAACGTAGGTGCTTAGTCGAAAATAAATAATGACAAAAAAGGTCAATATTTGTTACATGTGTCAGAATTTCTCCTGCAATTTATTTCTTCTGTGTCTAATATTTACCAGTTATAGCATAACTTAGCTGTAGTGAATTGTACAATACAATAAAAACTTCGGTGGATGCGGCAAAAGAGCTGGTAATTTGAATATTTATCTTTCTATAAAGCGACTACATTATAATTAATAAACCTACTATGTAAACTCAAAACTGTGCCACTTACACATTATAACATATTTTTTTTTATTGAATAAACATGCCTGCCAAGTATAGTTGTAGTTCTTATTGTTAATTAAGATCAAGTAATGTATTTGTAAAATATTGGGTTTTCTTGCCATAACTTTTTCAAATAAGAACTCTGCATGTTCAATTACTGCAGTGACACTCAAGAGGTAATGTTCTCTGAACCAGACGCCATGTTGATAGATGAAAAGTCACATAGTTTGGATTGCCTAATTCGATTAAGAGAAATGGACCAAAATGTAGCAACTTTAAAGAGAGAGACAAGACAGAAACAACTAGGTATAGTTAAGTTGATAGAACAGTCGAAAGTAGTAAGAACATTTATGCTGCCTTCCCCAATTAAGTACTCTCCTCGTCCAGATTTCAAACATTCAGCAATTATTATTCTTCTATTCTATTCTTCTTCCTATTATATAATTAAATGAGGAGAGAGCCATACCAGATGACCTTATTAGAATATGAATAATAATTTCAGGCCTAGCTGGTAAATAGAACCTACATTTCGTAGGGTGCCGCAATAAGAAAGAGGTTTATCGTCTACATATTGAGTTTGCCTTTTTCCCCAAAAAAAAATCCATATCCCCAAAAAACATTTCCAATGTAAAACTTTTGGAGGTGACAGCTATATTCTGCAAAACAAAAAAACTCAAATCTTTCGCATATGCTGAGTAAGAGCTGAACTACACAGATACAGTTTTTGATATGTTGTTTCATATAAAAATATTGCTTAAATGGTATATTTTCAAGAGATTCTATCGCTTCTCACCGCCCCCAAAATTTATTCCATGAAATTACAGCTTGACGTATTATATTCATAACCCGCATTTACAGTAAATCTGAACTCAAGAATTTCCCGTCACTCACCTGCGGGCTTTTAATGATAAAATTGTCACTATCTTGCAAATATACCTACGTGAGCAACGTTGATGTGTTGTATGCTCTGCTCCATGTTTATATGCCGAAAAAAGTGGTAAATAACTCCTTTATACAAAACAACCACAATGTCATATAATATCGGAAGACGCATTTGACTCTTGTCAGCCAGCATTAAAGAATGCTCCTTATTTAATCTTCAATATATACAAACACTGTAATCCAGAAGTAAACACAAGTGTACCTATATACCTACCTATTCTATTAGTACGGGTGCTGACAGAAAGATTATCACTGAGATAAAAATATCTTGAGCTAACTGCCTTATAATATGGCCAATTTTGGATGTTACAAAACAAAAACTTCCATCCTACCTAATATGTCAAAACTGTCTAAGAGATTTTCACAAAGCCTGTGTAATGAGAAACAAAAAGAACTTCACGCTCATAAGAGACCACATAACCAATTGCTGTATATATGAAAATGCTAGTGATCTTGAAATAACTATACTAGAAAAAACCATCGAAGAGCTTACTGACGAAACGGTAGCTAAAGAAAATTTTAACGGGTAGCAGAAAGAGGAGAATAAAATCATCATGCAGGAAGCTCTAAGAATACAATCAGAGCCAAGAGAAGTAAGTAATGCCAATATGAGGGTACAAGAGATAGAAGACGTTCTAACTTTGATCTCAAATAAGCCGATGGTCTCTACGGCCTTCCAAACAAATAGGACAACCCATATGGCCAGTCCATACGGCCTCAACTCAAACCAAAATCAAAGACCATGAGCACTGCTGCCCAGATAAACGGGACAACAATCACCAAACAATCAACAATTAAGGAATATTTAAGTGCTACTGCCTAGACAAGTGAAGAAACGACCAACAGGGTTTCAACATAATCAACAATGAAGGAAAACAAGAATAGCAATGAAGCTACCAAGATGACGAGAGTATACCCGTGCCAAGAAGTTTAACCTAATGCACTAAACCTGCCCCAGCTCAAGCCTACTCAAGGTATACATGTAAATTCAAACATTGACAATCCAACAAGAAAACAATATAAAAATATAGTGTCCAAAAACAAACACTGACAAACTCGCACTTTCAAAAACTCATCTCTAAATACCAATTTCACTCTACAGCCAATAAGTAATAAATATCTGGGCGACCGAGCTTTGCTCGGGTGTTGGGTAACACAGAATTTAGAGTAGGGCTACAAGAGTTACTAAGGATATTTAAACTTATTAAAAAATGTGCAAATGTATTGCGATCGGTAAATACTGCTTTTATTGTTCACATATTTGTAAGTTATAGATTTTGAAATAAATATGAATGTGTAGCTGTATCAACCCCCAAACACTATACGTAGGTACTGAAACTTTTATCTGCGGAGCCATTCTTGAAATAGCTAGTGTGGACCTCGAGGGTCACATAGACTAAATATAAAAGAATCGTCAATCGATTTCTCCACTCCGAAAACCCCTTTTCGCTATTTTTGACCAAAATCTGCTAATCCTTCCTTGCATTAGCTAATATGTACCTTAAGGGTCGCAATATATTAGGTATGTACCAATTTTCATTGAAGATTACCGATTAAATTATTAGAAACTCATATTAACATCTTTTATTTAAAAAATGGGTTTCGTTAAAAAAAACTCAGATGTGAACGGGATTTGATCCCAGGAACTGTAGATTATTACCCGGAAGCTTTACCATAGGACTATTTCTCCATATGACATTAATTGGTTCATATCGCTATCTGAGATATAATCTATAGAACTCTTGAAATGAGAATATTAATTGCTGAAAACAATTTTTCTTGTGAATGTGACTACAACCAATCGATTCAATATACTCTAGAACCCATACATACGAATTTTCATCGAAATCGGTAGACCAGATTCCGTGATAAAATTTGCAAATATATATATGTATATACAAGCATTTCTCGTTTAATATAATTAGATTAATGCAATTCACTGTATAGTCACACACATTTTCTAGACAACGTGACAAAGATAAAGGCTAAAGGGAAAGTCTACAAAACAAGGTTGATATACAACTCAACTTACATCAAACAAAGGAAAATATAGTCATTCATCAAGCAGCTTCAACACAAAACAAAAAAAATAAACCACCACAGAAGACACCTCCTCAAATTCCGTCAAACTCAATAATGTTCATCTGAAAATCCAAGTTATGGAAGGTAAAAGTGAATCAATAAGCATATTAACCGAAAAACACCACCTGGGCATCCTATGCATAGATGAACACTGGCTCTGCGAAGAAAAAATAAAAACCATACAAATAGAAAATTTCGAGCTTGCGACCAAACAACAACTTGGAGGAGTTTCCATCTTTGTGAAAAATAGGAAGAATAAGTAAGAATTAACAAGAGAGTAATTATTTATTGCAACATGATTCGCTGTTGTGACATTTGCTGTTACACGTGTACCCCATAGAAATGCATTTACATTTTTTGTTCATGCAGCGTTTCTTACATTGACACCTTACATACCCTTGTGTTGCACCTGCGACTGAAAATTTTCCCACAGCACTTCTAATACTTATTTCTGTATCTTTTTTGATATCATCAAGAGACAAAAAATTTTGCTTTCATAAATCAAATTGATTTCGTGAGAATAATTTTTTCATCTCTCCATGAACAGTCCCAAGTCGATAAAAATTATCTTCGATACTCATGATAATCGCCAGAATATTTATATGATCAGAACGGCTTCTATCGACGTCTGGAATTGGTACACGTACTATCATTCCAACATCTCCAACTTTTTAGAAGAAACCTGTAGCATTTTCTCAGCTTGCCTTTTTGAGCTTGGCGGCACTCATTTCTTATATTCTCTGTATTTTGTCTATTAGTACAAAGTAAACATAAATCACCTTCTTTGCACATTGAGCAGCTCCGCAAATTTTCATTGTTTTCTTCAATTTTAATTATTGAATTTGAAGTTTTCTCTGAAATCTCACGTTTCTCAAATGTTGGTGAAGAGTTAGATTTGTCTTCCAAAGTATCATAATTTTATTTGATGGGCTTATACTAGTATTAATGTTAGGTTCTATGATATAAGTTGATTACACTGTTTCTAAAATGTCATATTTTCATAAATAATAAATTATAATTTAATTTTACCACTTAACTTTTCTACTTCTCTTTCTTCAGATTCATTTATTTCTTGATCTATCATATCGTCTTCTGTATTCTCTGGTTGTTCAGAAATTTCAAGCATTTTGGAAGATATATCCTGGTTTGTTCCAGTGGGGCTTCCATCATGTGAGTTTTGAAGAAGTAGTTCTAAATCTTCCTCTAACATAATTTTTTTTTTTGAGGGTACAGGAAGGTCGTTTATTCCATCCCTGCCTGGGGCGCCAAATGGTGCTTCGTAAGGACTTCTTCCGTTTCCAGAGTGAAAGCACCTATGAAATAAAAATATTATTGTATGTTTGATTTTTGGCTTATAAAACTATAATATTTATAAAGAGCAAAATCTTCCATAACTTCCCAGGTCACCACTTTATATAGGTACTATCAAACAATAGAACTCACTCTTGATCACTAACCTATTTTTATAGAACTGCACAAATCGAAGACCTTCACTCCATTTAGTTGAATTATTATATTTTATCCAGGATGCCAGTTTATTTTCTATGTCCTGGTTTGCCCTCTCCACTGAACCCTGAAACTACGAATGCCGTGGTTTGCCATGTACTATTCGACAATTTGGCCACAGCTCAACTTGTTTCCGCTTTAACATAAATATCACAGTATTTAATAACCAAAGCGAGCATATTATTGTGATCAAAATAAGTAATTACAGTAAGATTACTAAAGAAACGATCTTAAACTTACTTGATTTGCAAATTATCTCCCATTATCACTTTGCAACACACATGGACTAACCAAATCTGTAAATACCTCCAGAAGATTGTTTCTTTATCTGTTTTTGTTTTCATTGAGCGTAACCGGACATATTTGGTTAAGTGATCTTGATATACAAAAATGAATCTGTAATCTTGATCAGGTCGTGTTTGAAGATCAATTAAATTCACCTGGCAACGCGAATTTAGATAATTTGAACAGATCGGTTTTACCACAATTCCTTTCCTTGCTTTGGTCTTTTTTAACTGGCAATTCTCACATCCATCCATGAACAAAGTTTATGTTTGATTTATTAGCATTGTTGTAACATGTCTTCCGCCCTGCCCAGTTGAATGATGAGATTCTCTAATAATATCCATGCAAGCTAATATTTATATATAGGTATATTGTGCATCAACTCGTTGTTAGTCAAATTTTTTAATGAAATAATAATCAGATTTTTGTGCACTTGATGGTCCATTGGCACGTAAGGTTTTTAACCTCTCCACAACACTTTTATAGCTACTTTGGCTATAAAGTTTGGAATTATGTGCTATCTTATTATGAAGATCTAATAAGGAAGCGTTCAATTTTTCTTTGTGGTTCATTTTATAAACAATGACTCTTGCTGTTTGGGAGAAATATGAAAACCAATCCGGCAACTCAAAGAAAAACAATAACATCTCATTTTCATAACCTTACTTTATTTTTAAATTTAGATTAACCAGTAAATTCGTTGGTTAGTTTCATTGACATTATTATGTCAATGGTTAGTTTATAAACTAGCCATAGGTTTGGCTATTTTGTGTAACTAAATATTATTAAATTGGATTGTTTATAAACTATCCAGATATTTTGGTTTCCTTAATAATTGCAAGTAAATTAGCCAAGACTGTTGGTTAGTTTGCAAAATAGCTTCTATTTTAGTGGAAATGATGTTTTCTATCAAAATAGCCAATGGTTTGGTTAGTATATAAACTATCCAGCTAGTTGATAAACTCTCCGAGTTTGCATATTAGCTGTAACATATATATATATATATATATATATATATATATATATATATATATATATATATATAAAAAAAACTAGTGTTGTGACACTTAGCTTTTATTCAACATAATTTATTGTTGTAAAAATCACCCTGTAAATATCAAAAATAAATGTTGTTCTTTATTCAGCTGACATGAAGTGAAAATCGCGTAACAACCAAAAATGGTAACTTTGATAAATAAATTTCCACCAATAGCTAAGAAGACCAACAGTATAAAAGGCGTGCTGCTTCGCATTAAAATTCAGTCAATTTCTTCGACTCACTCCGAAAACATCTCATGTCAGCTTCTGCAGGTTTTCCTTATATACCGAGAGTTTTATTTCACTACTAGTCTTGCTATCATGTCTAAATTCTCTCACGCTAATTTTAACTTTCAGGACTTATTTGGGCTTGTTCCTCAAGTAGTCGATTCTAGTAGGAGAGGCTTCTCACTCTTCTACTCTCTCACTTCCTTCAGGACTTACTTGGGCTGGCTCCCCAATTAGTCGACTCTAATATCTCAGGGCTTACTTGGGCTTGTTCCCCAAGTAGTCGACACTAGTGAATAAGGCTGGTTCCCTTACTCACGCACATCTTTTACCTAACTAGCTTTTAACCTCTGTACCTGGAGGATTTCTTCTAAGTGAATACGCGAAATTATAGTCGAGACCTTCTGTGTAGGACTGATACTCCATACACTTGAGTATATACAACTATTATTTGACAATTGATACACTCCACTCTACAACTAGTATATGACTTTTTATCATGATCGTTCGCCCAATCAGCATCAACAAAACCCTCTAAATTAAAAATTTTATTAGAACCTTTCCAGAATTTTAACTTATAATGCTTAGTCCCTGATTATTCTTTTAGCACACTGCCAGTTATATTCCGAGTAATAAGTAATAATTAGACTCAAATAATTCATTGAGATTGCTATATCTGGCCTTGTTAACACTGTCAAATTCATTGAACTCCCTATTAGTTTTTGGTTAGGCACATTAATTAAGTCACAATTAAAACTCTTATCATTTCCAACATTAACCTTAGGTTCCATAGGGGTACTAACAGTTTTACAGTTTTCCATTCCAAATTTCTTAAAAATTTGATCTATATGGTTTTCTTGATCTAAGAAAATAACATTATTCTTATAATACTTAGTTATATTACTCCAAGAAAATGTTTCGCTTCACCAATATATTTTATCTCAAATTCTGCACTCAACTTTGATTTTAAAACTTCAGCATTATTACAATCTTTTGAGAAGATAAGAAAATCTACATACATACAATGCATATATAGCTTTCTTTAACATGTATACATGTTTTCACAGTTATTGACATTAAAACCATCTGGTTGTTTCATGTAAACTGGTCGCTCAAGAGCTCCATTCAAAAAAGCAGTCTTTACATCCAGAAGTTTTATTTCCAAGTCTAATTTAACAGCTAATGAAATCAACAGACGCAAAGTAGAGTGTCTTACCACAGGCGAAAACACATCATCGTTCTCTAAACGTAACCTGTTGCAACTAAACGCGCACGGTATTTCACTTCTCCACTCCACTCTCCACTGACCTTTCCTTAAAGACCCACTTACACGGAACCAATGTTGATGAATCTTGAGGTCTTTCTGCCAATTCCCAGGCATTGTTAGCTTCAAAGCATAAGATTTCATCAGTCATGGCTTTCTTCCATTAATCAGCATCATCTCTTGACATCGCATCCTCCACAATAACTGAACCTTCACTAGAATTAAATTCCTGCACACAAGCATAAGTCACATAGTCATCAAATTGCTTTGGTTTGGCTGCCCGTTGCGATTTTATGATTTCTTGTGAATTTAACGGCTCGTCAGGCAATTCAATCTTAAAATCTTTGTCACTAGTTGAAATTATATCCGAGAGCTCTTGATCTAAGTTGTCTGGTTGATCTGGTTCTAATTGCTTTGGTTTTAAAGATATATGTTTGGATTCACTTGTAGTTTCTTCAGTAATAACATATCTGCTTGTTATTATTTTCTTTTCTACTAGATCAAACAACCTGTAACCTTTTATGTTATCACTGAAACCAACTAAAATCATTTTCTTCGACTTGTCCCATTTTTGCCTTTTCTCTTTTGGAATTAAAGTCATAGCTTCACTTTCAAAAATTCTTATTCCCCTCACATCAGGTTTTCTGCTGTGCCACATTTCATAAGGAGTCTTCTTTATATCTGAAACTACAGAACGGATCATGAGTCGCTACAGCTTCTGCCTAAAACATATTTTCCAATTTTGCTTCTTATAGCAAACAGCGGGCTTTCTCAATAATAGTAAGATTCATTCGTTCACTCATAAAATTCCGTTGAAGGGTGTAACTGTTTATTTGCTGATTTAAAATTCCATTCCGTTTATAATAATCTATAAATTGATTACTATCAAACTCGGTACCTTGCTCGGTACGGAGAATTTTAATTGTCTTACTTTTCTTATTTTCTACGTAGTTCTTGAACTCCTTAAATTTCTCGAAAGCTTCATCTTTACTTTTTATATAGTAGGCAAACGTCATTCTGGTAAAGTCATCTAGTATCATGAATTATTTTGAACCTTCTAGAGATGTCGTTTGCGCTGATCCACTTAAATCTCCATGAAAAATATCCAACACCGAACTGGCTCTTTTTCTTTGGTCGCCAAAGAATAGCCTTGTTTGCTTGCCCTCGCAACAAAATTTATACAAATCATAGTCACTCTTACTTAACGTACCTTTACACTCAAGTCCGTCAACTAATCTATTTTCCATTGAGCTTCAATCTCGGTAGTTAAGATGTCCGAAACGCCTATGCCAAACTTCTCCAGATGTCGCCAGATTTGCTACCAAATTTAAGTGCTAGTTCTTGAAGTTTAAATTGTAAACGTTATCCACTAAATTTGTTGTAGCAATCAGCTGCTGTTTCTCGTTATACATGTCACAGCGATGTTCATGAAATTTTACTTTGTTTTTTCGTTTTATTAGTTGACTTACTGATAACAAATGTGTCATCAACTTTGACAAATAAGTGGCATTACACACTGTGACTAAATTTTACCTATATCCCACTAATGTACTGATTTGGACATCACCCTCACATTCCATGTTCATTTTGTTGTCATTTGCTACTGTCATTTCTTTCATTTGAACGTCCATAGCAATATTTTTAAGCTAGTCTTTTCTTGAAGTAAAATGAACACTACACCCTGAATCAATATACCAGTCTGACTTATTGAATTTTCCAGTAAGGAAAACGGCATTAAATGCATTAAAAGAGGATGCATCACTTTTACTTTTTTTTTTCAGGACACCGGCTCATGAAATGCCCCTTTTCTTGTATTTAAAACAAGTAACGTCACTAATATCACTCTTGACCTTCTTACTACTTCTGCATTCTTTGACAAACACCCCGCCCGACTGACCTTCATCTCCACCAAGACGCATATCCAGTAACCTGGATTTAATAGAGTCCGATGTCACGTCGATACCTGCTTGCTCAATAGCAATTACCATTGGTTCAAATTTATCGGTAAGACCAGCTAACATCAAACTTCCAATCATCTCCTGACTCAATTTTAAACCGCTTCTTTATATCTTCTGAGAAGTATCTATTACTTGATTTGTATACTGTTCTATTGATTCACAATTATAGAGCCTCAACGAAATTAATTTTCGAAGCAAACTTATTTTTCGCACGAACCCAGAATCTTCATAAAGGTTTTTTTAACTTGTCCCAAACTTCTTTAGCTGAAGTGGTCTCCTTCACGTGGATGTACAACGAAGGGTCCACGGTCAAAATCAAGTTCGCCTAGGCCTTGCTCACTAAAACGGTATCTATCTCGGATCCATTGATACACTTCGATAATCCTTCTAGGACGAACACATTTTCCACTGCAAAAGCCCAATCGGAGTAATTTTCACCCCCCATCAGCTTTGGAACACTGTTTAAATAGTTCGCTGCGGCCATCGAAAAGTTTAGAAAACTTTCTTTTACTTTTTTGTTCTGGAAAGCGAAAAACGGCACGTGTTCTGGACACATAACCTGTTAGAACGAAAGTTTGGGGACTTGCCAAAGAAAGACGACGAAAGACTGCTCCAGCAGTTGGTTGTCAGAAGACTGACTTTATTGACACTCTTTTCATAGACATACAGAAAAGAACGGAACATATAGTTTAACAGAACACATAGTTGCCGCGTATAAAAATATTTTTTTTAGAGTTATTTCCAACACAGATACTTCCGTACTTCTGTTCCACTGTGACCCTTTCTCTGTGGATCGTCTCTGCCGCCTGGTTGTCCCAATTTGGGTAAATCGAACAACTGACGATTGTTCTGCCCTTTGACCTTTTCCCTTTTTCAAGGGGCACGGATGGAGAGGAAGAGACTTTCTCCCCCTCTCCTCCAGTGGGTCTTATTTGTATAAAATCTGCCCTGCAGCGCCATTTCAATTTGGGTGCTGGGGACATGATTGTGAAGAATCGACTTTTTATATAATCTAACTATGCTAAAGATCTGTACCGAAAACCCAAAGTTTTATTCTTGAAAACTCCACCTAAGTTTATTGAGAGTAAAAAGAGTACTTCTTCTGTCGCTGCAACGGCTGGCTAAGGAATCATTGAGGGAATGTTATAGGGCCTATGATTCTAAAGCTAAAGATAATCTAACTGAAAATATTAAATCTTATTTTAAGTTTATCGCGAGTAGAAGGAGTACTTCTTCTGTCCCCACAATAATCACACACACTCCCTATTTGATTCCTATTGAAAAGTCAAATCGTAACTTCAAAAGCATATATCGGGAACAAATTGAGGCGGAGATAGGCAGGCTCAATGTCAACGATGGCGCTGGTACTGATGTTATGCCTGCTATATATATATTAAGAAATGTGCAGGTGCCTTATCTTTGCAATTATTCATCTTTTTCAATAAATCTCCTATGGAATCGGTTCTTCCTAGTGCATGGAAAATGGTTAGGGGAGTTCCACTTCATAAGAGTGGCAGCAAAACTGATCTCCAATTATTGTTTGATAAGATAATTAAGGCATTAATAACTATTTTTCCTAATAAAATATAAACTGTGTGAGTACCAACATGAATTCTACAGGGGGAGGTCAGTTGTAAGAAACTTATTATGTACATTCAACATACATCAATAGCTATGGAGCAAAGGATGAGAGTGGATTGTAGATTGTAGATTGTAGATTGAAAGGGGGTTTCAATGCACTGCGACCTTTAGGTCTATTGTGCCCCCCGTCAGAGCTGTTCTCGCTATTTCGATTTCTACAGCTCGCCCTCCAGTTCCAGAGTTCTAATGAACTCCAGTATCTGGGATGGCTTCAAGCGGATTACTTCCTCACTACTGACAGTTTCTTGTCCAAAGCATTTTATGCGTTGGCTGGCTATTGCGAGGCATTCCGTCACCAGGTGATCCGGAGTTTCCTCCTCTTCCCCGCAGAATCTGCACTCGTCGTTTTCTGCTAGACCCAATCTCGACAGGTGCTTCCTGAGGCGGCAATGTCCTGTAAGGAATCTAGTGAGCAGGTGTAGCATATTCTTGCTAAGATCCAGATGTTTCTTAGATCTCGCAGTGTCAAAGTTTCCAAGAAACTTTTTGGAATGATCCAGCCCAGGAAGATTCCGCCAGAGGTTTTCTCTTTCGGTTTCTTCCTTCTCTTGGAACTCTTTCTTGTAGGAGTGGAGAGTGGATGCTGTGTACACCGATTTTTCAGCGTTTGATACAGTCCGTCATCGAATTCATGCGTTGAAACTTCGACATTTTTGTGTCGGCAATTTACTGTCATGAATTAGATCTTTATAATTTTCATAAAAAATATCGGTACCTGCTTTAAAAACTCTGATTTTACCCTTTATGCTGACAATCTGAAGATATATAAAACTGTTAATAGTTGGTATATAATTATGTATTTGCATTTTGTTTTCTCAAGGTTGTTGGATAATTTCAAATTTAATTATCAATTGCTTCTCAAAGGCCTAAGAGCTGTATTTAGGGATTCGTGTATTACTTTAAATTATAAGTTTACATTTTCTTATAATGTAGAATCGATGGTTAAGAGGGCATTACAAATTTAGGATTTAATCATAGGTTTTCAAAACGGTTCAACAATCCAAAATCATGAATTGATTTCTTTAATTCCTTTGTTGGAAGTCACCTAAAGTATTGATGTAATGCACTTAATCTTGATGTTTCAAAGCGAGATGCCTACCTCGTATTTTAGTAGCCACATAAAAATTTAAATTATTGATGATGGTATCCTTATTATTATTATATTATTTTAATTTCTACTTCATATTTTGCATTGTTTTGTTTCTATTCTAATAACTACATGATAATGCTTTGTTTTGAGAACTATAATAAATAAACAATAAATAACGCATCAAAATCATGTATCACAGCACACTGTCTATCTTACATAATATAGTGAGTATCCACAACCCTCACGCCTATTATAAACCTAGCAACCACTAATAAAAGCTATTTGCATACCAATAGAGGATTAAAACTGCTGGATGCGAGCCCCGGAGCGTACACTAATCGATGTTAACAAACCGACAGATAGACCACAAGTTTACCACTGTTGCAGCTTATCATCTTCATTAGTCATGGTCATTCAGTCGCAAGGGAGTTAGTAAACTTGCAAATCCATGCCCCGCTGTCTTTGCCGCTTTGATAATTAGGTATTTGTATAATTAACTAATGTTCAGAATATAAAAGACTTCAACTTGATGGCAATCACATCAGATTTATACTACCTATTTGTTCTGAATGTAACAATACTATTATTTTCATAGTTTCATAACAAGACAACAAAACAATTAATTGCAGTATCATGTTCTCAAATTGTGGTCTTCTTGTCCAAATTATAGAAAAATTGATACTGACAAAGTTAGATTCACAATATAGATAGTATACATACCTAATTAACGTTGAGTTTTTAGACAACTGAGCCAATTCTCTTCCGTTTTCACATAAAACTCTGGTGCGTTTACTCACAAGACTTTCCTACCGCTTTCAAACAAATTCCATCGAATATAAAAATCGTCTGATCAGGTGTAGGTATTAATTTTTGCAGTATGCCAAGAAAAACAACAATGGTCATATTTAATTTTGACATAGGATGAACTATTTCGACAGAATAAGATTAAAAATTTAGGAAATGGGACAGTTCATTTGAGAAATTATATTATAGCAGATGGTAAGGGCCTTCAAGGATAATGTTCTACACAAGTTTCATCAAAATCGTTAAAGCCGTTTTCGTGCCATCGACTTGAGTGAAAGGTTTTTCAGCTATTGCCCATCAACCAGTGCGAGCAGGATGTCCAATCTAAGTCAGTGGCCTTATCAGTAGATACACTAAAAAACAAAAAAGAATGTGATAGAAAACTAAAAAATATAATGTTGAATATTTTTACTAACTAAACTTTTCTGAGAGTTAAAGTAAAATTAGTTTCCAATGCTGGTACACTTCTAGTCTCAAATCATAATTATTTTCAAATTGTCACATGATTTAATCCTCGGATTCTGCTGTTAAGATCAAAAATCTACAAAATATCGTTATAAGTGAACGTTACTGCTGATAATTGACGTTTTTTTTAGTGTGGACATTGTTTCGTTTCTGCCGAAATCCTAGTCTACATCTGGATTATTAAAACCGACTATTCTGTTCTTCCATTGCTGAATCATCAAAATAAGTTTCAGGTTCAAGTCAGTAAATGGATTAGAACGCTTTTGACAGTATCGAATTTATTTCCATCACAAAAAGCATAAGAATTTTATTTTGTTGGACTTCTCTCGGACCACAATTTTGATACGTCTAAAATAGATAAATAAAAGTTCCCTATTCACTTTACGAAGCCCGTCTTGCAGTCCATATCTGGCTTGTGACTCATCTGGGGTTATCATGCGGAAATGATACGAACTCTCTTAATACTTCATGCTTCATCAGTACAATCAATATAGTGAGTCCTAGATAAACAATATCAGCGATATTCATAATCAATTTGATTACGGTAGTAGTTTATTAATAGAACTAAATTAAATTAGTACCGAATTAAGGTTGAGTATAAATAAGGTTGTAAGCTTTCCGCATTCTCTATAAAGATAAAAACTGGTCTAATTGTGGGTTCAATTGTGATATTAGAAGAAATAACTTATAAGGATCAAAAAGTGGTTGTAAAATCAGACGCCCACTCCTCATTTGCGGTTACTTATTTGACGATGATAATGTTACGAATTACACCAGTACCTATAGATTATGACCATATTTCACATATTCATACCTCTAATAAATACTATTGAAAGAAAAAATCTATATTTAGAAAGTCTGTAAACGGAGTAAAAAAATTATTGGCCATGATGAGCTTTCTTGGAACATCTAGAAGTTGATGTTTATGTAAAATCCTTTCTCAGTTTATATCAAAAATTATTCCAAAAAGTCCGGCAACGAGTCCAGTCTCAAGCAAGAATTTTTGTGATATTTATTTTTTATTATAAAATTACACATCAAATATAGGGTGCTTCTTTAGATGAGATCTACTATCCTTCATTTCATAAAGCTATAACTTAATTATTTCATATAGAATATCCTCTAAGTAAATGAGCTAGGAGAGTTCTGGCGCAAAATCGATCAATTTTACATGTAGTTTCCCATAAGGAATTCTAAGGTCAAAAATAGCGAAATTGGCTCTATTTGAACTTTGACATCCCTCCCCTTCCGTCGCTGCTCTTGGTCAGCCTAGCCCCCTCGGCGGGAAATTCAAATTTGACAGCTGACTGCGCCATCTGGGAAGCGGAGAAAATACCGGCAACTGACTGCGCCATCTTGGAAGCGGGGGAAATTCAAATTAACAAATGACATCTGGCATGGGATACAAAGAATTTGTCATATGTGCACAGGCATCCAAGGAAGATAGTCATCCAGAGAAAACAGTAGCAGGTACCGTCATCATCGCTGAGCAGTTGGATTGAGGATGACGTCATGCTGACAGGATCCAATGAAATGTTCTCACCAATCTCACTGAATCATCAACAACCCAGATATTACAACGACATGCTTCGGTGATATCACAGCTGTTGTGATAAGATGTTGAATGAATGCTTGGCCGCACCCAGCGCGAATTGTTGTCAAAGTTACTCAGCTGATTCAACGTAAAGACCATCTTTTATGATTGTAGATTGTTTATCACACATGTTGTAATAATGAACTAATTTTATAATATCGGTATACAAGATGTATCGGCATTGATTTAAATTAATATTCTCTCATAACTGTGAAAAAGGTACAAATATTAAGAAAAATGAGACAAGTAACTACAAAATAGCTATGTGAGATGTGAAAAATGACAGAAAGAAATGCAAAATACATGAAATGAGTGAGAAAAATGGTGCAAATATCAAGAAAAATGATATGTCAGCATCGCTGGATTGGTAGAATCAACATCAGTGCGCATGCGTGCACAATGCTATATAAAGGTTGGTATCACAAAACTTACTCATTCAGTCATTGACTTCCGTACGAGTAAGATGTGTCTCTTCAATAATTTAGTAAAACAAATTGCAGCCATATTAGGACTTTTATCATCTCAATATGAAGATAATGAGGCTCGCAAAGGATTAAATGAGTGTGCTAAGGCGCTAAGACGCATTAAAAATGCTATGAGATATGCCAAGAGTATGGGTGAGAAACAGCATCTAGAAGCATGTTCAAGAAATATCCGAACCTTGAGGAATCAGATTAAAGCTGAAGGAAAGAAGGGAACAGGGCTAGTTTCTAGACCAAATACTGCAAGAGATCGAGTTTGCTGGAACGAAAGTGAGTCGGCATTTGACGGTCGCATTCGCACAGGAATCATCTCTAACCTCCAACATAACGATCCCCTCACATTCCTTCAAGGCTGTTTTAAACTCTTTAGACCCCGTAAAATCAATGCTCTGAGGAAAGATGAAGCCATCAAGGTCAACGTAGTATTCAGATGCGAGTTTGTAATCGTGAAAGGTGACCAAGTTCAAACGGAATATAAATATTTAGTGAAATAGTGACAGCTAATTCACCCATCTTTGGTTCAACACAAAGGTTATTATTCCCATTCTCAAAGACTTAGAAGAATTTCAAGAGAGAGATAATGGATGGGCACTGAAGCGAGTAATGCATTTAGGAGTGAACATTAACAAATTTACACCCCAGCTGGGCTCATCATATATTGAGCTACCTGAGCAGATTAAGAAGAAGAAATCCTGCATTAACGTTAAGAACGTTGATAATGCATGTTTCGCCTGGGCTATTACATCTGCCTTATATCCTGCCTATAAAGATCCACAGAGAATAAAAAAGTACCCCCACTATTCATCAGTATTGAAGGTGAAAAGAATACAGTTTTCGATGACAATGAAACAGATTCCAAATTTCGAGAAACAGAACGATAT
Organism: Crioceris asparagi; assembly: GCA_958507055.1. Classification (NCBI taxonomy): domain Eukaryota; kingdom Metazoa; phylum Arthropoda; class Insecta; order Coleoptera; family Chrysomelidae; genus Crioceris; species Crioceris asparagi. The sequence continues at coordinate 58,407,791 of OY293826.1, read as the reverse complement.
ATCCGTCAACGTTTACATTCTCCAAAAGAAAAAAAAAAGACATTCACCACATTACCAACATCCTTGACCAAAGAAAATCGCGAGAAACATGTGAATCTGCTACTTATTCTGAACAGATATGATGATACTGTGGGCCCCGTCAAATATCATTACGTCTGGATTAAAAATCTCTCCAAGCTTCTATCCAACCAACAATCTAAACGTAATGGTCAAAAGTTCTTTCGCGAACGTTGCCTCCACTATTTTAGATCTCCAGAAAAATTTGATAAACATTTGGAAGACTGTCAAAATATTAATGAAACAGCCATAAAGATGCCCGAACCAGGAAAGAACACTCTTAAATTCAAAAATAATAAAAACAGGGAAAAAGCTCCTTTCGTTGTTTATGCAGATTTAGAGAGTGTCCTGGAAAAAACTGATAATCCCAAGAAGCCGCAACGTCACGTTCCAGCTGCAATTGGTTATTATGTCAAGTGCTCCTACGACGATTCCCTTAGTTTTTACCGATCATACCGCGGACAGGAATGTATGCAGTGGTTTGCTGATCAGATGAGTAGTTTGGCTGAAGATATGGCTACTCTCTTTTGGTGCACGTATGACATTACACACGAGCAGGAGGTTGAGTTCAAAAAAGCTACACACTGCCACATTTGTGAACAACCATTTACTAGCGAAGATATAAAAGTTAGAGACCATATTCACCTGATACCTATAAACAACTTTCGTGGAGCAGCACATAACAACTGTAACATCAATTACAAGGACAGTAATATAATTCCAGTTGTCTTCCATAATCTTTCAGGTTATGATGCTCACTTTATAATTATGGACATTGCTACGAGTATTGGAGGTAAAGTTGACCTATTTGCCATCACAAAGGAGAAGTATATCTCATTTACCAAACACATAGATGAGTACCCTATTCAGTTCCGCTTCATAGACAGTTTTCGATTTATGGCATCCTCCCTAGACAAGTTGGCATCATATTTAACTGAATTCCCGAATTTGAAATCACAGTTTGCAGATTTAGATGACAGGCATTTTTCGCTATTGTTTGAGCCAAGTATGTGGCAAGAGGCGGGCCAAAGCTAACAACATGTATCTTAATAACTATGATCCCAACAAGCCTCAATCATATTTGATGCATTATGATGTAAACAATCAATATGGATGGGCAATGTCGCAATATCTACCATATGGAGGTTTTTAATGGGCTGATAACCTAATCTAACCTAACCTAACATTGATGTCGCATCAATACCTGATAATGCAGGTGAGGGGTATATGCACGAGGTAGAATTGGAATATCCACAAAAGTTACATGATCAACATAAAGACCTCCCATTTTGTGCACAACTTATTAATCCTAAGACACTGAAGCCTTCTAAGAATATTAACGAGCCGACAAAATTAATGGCTACATTGTATGATAAACAAAAGTATGTCATACATTATGTAGCCCTCGAGCAGGCATTGAAGCATGATCTTGTAGTCAAGAAAATCTATAGAGTACTCAAATTCAAACATTCAGCGTGGCTGCGTTCTTACATAGATCTAAGCACTGAGCTAAGGATGAAGGCAGTTAACGAATTTGAGAAAAAACCTATTCAAGTTGATGAACAATGCTGTATTTGGTAAAACGATGGAGAACGTCAGGAAGCGAGTAAACATTAAACTTCTAACTGACTGGACCGGAAGATACGGTGCAGAAGCTTATATTTCTAAACCGGAATTTAATAACTGTACCATCTTCCATAAAAAATATGTTGCGATTGAATTAAAGAAGCTGCAAATATGGCTCAATAAGCCGATTTATGTCGGGCAAGCTATCCTCGACTTGGCCAAAATAACGATCTACTTCCACTATGGATATATGGCAGATACTTTCTCTGACTGCACCATACTCTACACTGACACTGATTCACTCATTTATGAGCTTTATCAAGATGCTTACGTGGTGATGCGGCGAGATTGCCATCAACGTTTTGACACCTCAGACTTCCCTAAAAATAATATTTGGGGTATTCCACTGTTAAACAAGAAGGTCCTTGGGATGATGTCTGATGAAAATCATGGTACCCCAATGAGTGATTATATAGGACTCCGTTCGAAACTTTACGCCATCAAAGTTTTCAAAACGGAGGAAGATATAAGAAAAAAGAGGAGCGAGATGATGGATGAGGGGTATGATGATGTCGAAATTGATGAGATAATCAACAATATGGGTGTCATCAAAAAAGCCAAAGGGGTAAAATCTTCCATCGTCAAGACAGAGATAACTTTCGGAGACTATGTTGACTGTCTCGAAAGTTTTAAAGTGAAGATGGTCACCCAAAACCTTATCAGATCTGATAAGCATGAGGTCCATTTAATAACCCAGAAAAAAATTGCTCTCAGTCCTGATGATGACAAGCGCTACCTTATTCCTGGAACAGACGAGACACTTCCATGGGGACATTACCAAATATGTGAAACTATGGATACGAACTAGTTATATTTCAACTTATATATTCTCTAACCTCATCTATCTAATAAAAATAAAAATGTATCTAACTTTTAAATAAAAATAAATAAGTAAGTCTACTTATAAAAACTCTCTGTATAAGCCTCAAAGACGTCAAGTTCTCTTCATTCATAATCCAAAAGTAGAACAGTAAACATGTCTAGAGAGTGTGATGTGGGCTGGAGAGAATGCAGCTGTTCAGATTGCACACCTGAGCCCAAAGATAAATGTAAAATATGTGAGAAGGTTGCATTTAAAGTAGTATCTAAATACACACGCGATAGACGTGGTATAAGCTACTATAGCTTCACATCCTACTGCTAAGATTGCTATGAATTGCATTCTGGTATAGGAAGCAGCAAGATTTAGGCATATACAAAACCAGGCGATAGGATTACCAGAAATTAATGGAACCGACACATTATCCGCTACATTTTATACTACAATTTCCAGGTATCGAGGATTTTCAACAGATTACTACCAACGACTTGGTTGCTACATTACGAGTGATGCTATACAGTAATAATATTAGTTATGCAACCGTCATAACAGCTGAGGTATTAAGCAGCAAAATGGAACTTATGCATTGGTTTGAAGCAATTCTACTCGACAGATATATTGAAGAGTTGAAGATAAAAATCCGAATTTTAATATGCTTATATATAGAATGTGTAATATCTGTAAAATAATGAAATATATATTATATTGAACTATTGTTTTATTCAAATTAACCTACTCTAAATAGCAACTTAATGAAGTTCAACCGGAGGCCGATAAGGCGGTTCTTTAATAGCCATCAGGCGAAAATTTCCTCAAATCAAAGGCACTATACTTAATAGGTGACAGCTCGGTTTGTAAGCGAGGCTAAGAGACACCCTAAGCAAGTACTTCTCCCACAGTGTGGTAACTGCGCGCCTTCGTGCAGGAAAAGTCGACCGCCCCTTTATACCCACAGGAGCCTTGATGAGTTTGATTTTCTATAAAATTCGAGAACAACTCTTTATCAAATATTATTATAAAAAGTGTTTTAATATATAATTTCAGCCGGAGACCGTTTAGGCGGTTCTTTAATAGCCATCAGGCAACAATTTCTTCAGATCAAAGGCGCTATACGCACTCTGCTCAATAGGTGACAGCTCGGTTTGTAAGCAAGTACTTCTCCCACAGTGTGGTAACTGACGCGCCTTCGTGCAGGAAAAAGTCGACCGCCCGTTTATACCCGCAGGAGCCACGACTTGTCTAAATAAAACATACGCCAAACTCATCTAAATCACCTAGATAAATTTTTATAAACTCACCTATGACCAAACCTCCAAACGATTGTAAGGTGAAAAGTGTGCTAGCTTCAGGCACCATATTCTGGATGAATCATGTCCAAACCAGGCAAAGGTTGCCGGCGTTACTATAAAACATATTTTCCTCTGCCTTCATACTGATGAATTATCTGTGAAATAGAGGAAAACATGAAAATATGTGAAAACCAAAAAAATATGTGACGTAATCTCATAGAGATCAACATACACTTAAATACAAATTAAACGGTAATGATACAAAATAGTAATTTAAATAAAGTTTAAGATAATAGGCATCTCGAGTTTATTTTAGATGAAATTAAATAGAAAGTAGTATTCATCAAGATCAGAACGCAATATACAAAATGATTCCTTAACCTACACCACATTACACCCCATATTTAACTCCCCGTATTTGGTTATAAGGGAGATGCGAGATTAATAGCCTTTAAATCAATTAAGCATATTTAAAAAATTATTTACAAAGAGATGGTCGGAAAGTTAAAAAAATGAAATAGGAAAATACTTGAGGTAAATAAAATTGAGAACCTGCTATGAATTGCTAGGTAAGACTGAGTTGATATTGCGATCTATTCAGCTAAGTGAAAGTTAACGACTGACGGACGTTACATGATGTTTTTTGTGGAGTACTCTTTACATAGACTTTTTTGAAACTTTTCTCGAAGGTCTTTCTCTCGTATTGACGAAGTTAGCTTTCTATGCTATTATGCCAATCCCAAATGCTTAAATGTTGTCGAGACGAATCCATTGATACCCGTTTCATCAAAATCAAACGACCGGAAGTAACCGACCGGAAGTGGTCATTTTATTGCAGATTTAGCATCTTCATCTAACGTACAACCCAAATATAACATTATTACTGCTTTGCTGAAAGTTTTTATTTTTGCGTATATTTGAGTGAAACGGGAACATTTGAGGTTATGGGGTTGCATGATTTTTATTCAACATAACGCTTACATCACTTTAAGAATATAACAATTTCATCCCGTAACGATCGGATCAGTAATAGCGAAGATAGCCTTTAGAGCCTTTTTGACCTAATCTACTATGCATAATGGTTCATTGAACATAACGTTTACGGTAGTTTTGCTATGTCAGACTTTAGTAAATGAGCAGCACGGGCTCGGGGCAAAAATCGATCAATTTTACATGTAATTTCCCATAAGGAATTCTAAGGTCAAAAATAACGAAATTGGCGCTATTTGACCTTGAACTTTGGCAGATCCCTGTTGAAATTTGTTATTTTTCATTTTTGGCAACGTCGCACGAACTATCTGCCAGAAGTCAACAAGAATCAACATGGCTAGCAACAACTTGGCTTGTAAATAATATATAGAATAATAAATAATAAAAGGTTCAAGAGATATCGGTTATCGAAGTTAATTAATTAAAAATATATCTGCAACAATATAAAACTACAACAGGTTATGGGCCCAGATTTTTTAATTGAATCTCCTTTAAAAGAATACGCTTTCGCTTACGAGTTCGTCCATCTTTGAAAATGGAATATGCGAAAGGTATAAAACCACTAAAGGGTGCTGAAGATTGGCCATTCTGGAAAGATCGAGTAATGGATGTTTTGGAGCTGTTCAATGCAGTTGATATAGTAGATGGGACACGTGTAAGGCCCACACTATCGGATACTCCAACTGTAACGGAACAAGAACAGCTAAGTGCATTTAATAAGTCGGCTGCACAAGCCAAAATTATCATATCTCAATGTGTGAGTGATGAACTTCATCAGAGAATTTCTGGAAGATTATCAGCTAAGGAAGCTTGGGATGTGCTAGTACAACAGTTTGATAATAAAGCAGAAGATCAGTTGTTTCGACAATGTCTTGATTTCTTTGGTATGGAATGGGATGATACCGAAAATGCTCCATCTGTATTATCAAGAGTGAAGAATCAACATCGTGAATTCGCTGCTGGTCTTAAAACGAGAAACATCAAGACTGTTGAAGCTTTTCTTGAACTGCTATTTGTCTCTAAAGTGTTGCATGTTCTACCTAAACGTTTCGAATCGTTCAAATCAAGTTATCTTCTGATGAAAGCAAATGATGATAAATCAGTTGAAGACCTCGCATCGTCACTTATACTGCATGAGCGTAATGTCGCGCCTGCATCGAAATCAGGTGAAGCTCTATATGTTAAAAGTGACAAAGCACCGAAGAAGAACAAGAAAATCATTTCAAACAGCACAAACTGTAAGTACTGCAACTTGAAGGGTCACTGGATCCGACAGTGTCCAAAATGGAAAGAAGACGGCAAACCTCCATTTCCAGCGCGTGCTAGCGGATCTACCACAGTTTCGACGACAAGCTCTGTGGGTGGATCGAGAAACCCACAAGCAGTCGTGTCTGAAACTCGTCTTGCTCTGGTTTCTATCAGCAGTGATGTTAATGTAGCAACCACGAACGACCAGTGGTGGATTGACAATGGTGCAACTCGTCACATCACCTCGAATTTAAACTGGTACATGGACTACAAGCCCTTCCCCGTAAGCATCAATGCATCCGTAAAAACAGCAGGAAAGGAAATGATTAAAGCTCTTGGCAGTGGAACCATTAAAGTTGCTAGTTGTGTGAATGGCAAGCTAATAACATTCACACTCAACGATGTATGGTATGTTCCCACAATATCACGAAATCTAGTCTCTGTTCTTGCAGCTCATGATCGGAATCCCGGCAGCAAGTTTGAGTCAACGGATACCAATTGTCGATTCAGTATTAAAGGTCAGCAAATATTTGTAGGAACTCGACACACAGGTGGAACGATGTATTGTGCATCATTTCACGCTCACCCACCAGCAGAGGTATGTGCAGCAATAACCGAAGATAAACAGACATTACAGCTATACCATGAGCGATGGGGCCACATGGACAAACGTTATGTCCGATCTAAGCTTGATTCTGAACTCGGTATAAAAGTTCCTATGGATAATCAGCTTTGTGAACCGTGTCAGTTTGGTAAAGCACATCGATTACCGTTTGGTACTAGAAATCAGGCTTCAGCTCCTGGCGAACTGTTATCAGGTGATGTCTGTGGACCGTTTGAACCTTCCTTCAATAATCGACGTTACTTGATCGTTATCAAGGATCATTATTCAAGGTACCGCTATTGTTTCGTGGCAAAAGAGAAGTCTGCAGTCAAGGACGCTTTACGTGAGGTACTGGCTAAAGCCAGAACACTGGGTCACCAGGTTAAAGAGTTTCTCAGTGACAATGGTGGTGAATTTGATAATAACGAAGTACGAAATATTCTGCAGGGATATGGTGTAAACCAACGCCTGACGGCGCCGTACACACCCGAACAGAACGGAGCTGTTGAACGAGAAAATCGAACAATCGTGGAAATGGCTCGCACCTTCAAGTACTCGAACCCTGATGTCAATTTTCCTACAACAATATGGGCGGAGCTCGTTATCACTTCTGGCTATATTTTGAATCGTGTGGGAAAGTCGCCTATAGCAGACAAGACACCATTTGAACTCTGGTTTGGTCGGAAGCCAAGGATCAAACATCTGCGCATTGTGAGTTCAAAATGCTACGTACATATACCATCGCAGAAGAGACGAAAAATGGACTCGAAGGCATGCATCGGTTATCTGGTAGGATATGACGGGGATGAAAGATATCGAATATACATTCCTGAAAAGAATGACATTGTTGTTTCGCGTGATGTCATCTTTTTGGAGAAAGTGAATGACTGCGATGAGCGAATACCCTGGCCTATCCAAAACAACAACGAAATTATCGAAGAGAATGCCATTAACAGGCCTAATCACGACATGGACCGACCTGGAGAAGATTCCAGTTCCGATTCAGATTCAAATACTGAATCTAATACTATGTCTCAAACACCCAAGAAATCGATTCGGGAAAGAAAACGTCCTGGTTGGTTGAGAGACTATGTAGAATTAAGCGATACAGAAGTGTTCTTCACTGAAGATGTACCGTCAACCTTCAATGAAGCAATGCAATGTGAAAACAGTGAAGATTGGAAATCAGCGATGAATTCGGAAATTAACTCAATGCAACAATGTGTGGGAGTTAACGGATCTACCCTCGGGAAAGAAAGCTATTAGTAATAAATGGGTTTTTCTTATCAAAAGTAATCCAGATGGAAGTACGGACAGGTATCGAGCGAGATTGGTCATTAAAGGATGCGCACAACGGCCTCATATAGACTACGATGATACTTTCAGTCCAGTTTCACGGTTGGAAGTAGTACGTTCACTACTTGCAGTAGCAGCTGTGAAGAAGATGATCATCAAACAGTTCGATGTATCCACAGCCTTCCTGTATGGCGACGTTGAAGAAGAGATTTTCGTGAAGCAGCCGGAAGGTTATTCGGACGGGACTAATCGCGTTTGTCGTCTTAAGCGTAGCCTGTATGGACTTAAGCAGGCTCCCCGATGCAGGAATATGAAATTTGACGACTTCATGATAACCTCGGAATTCCAAAGAAGTCTGGAAGACCCTTGTGTCTATATTCGTGATAAACCAAGTGGTAGAATCATCGTTGCTCTATACGTAGATGATGGGTTGATTGCAGCGACGAGTCAACTCGAACTGGATTTGTTTATTAATCAGCTGCGATCACAATTCAAAATTGTAGCGAAAGAAGCATCTTATTTCCTTGGACTCGAAATTGAACGAAGAAATGATGATATCGTTGTAAGCCAATCAGCATATATAAGAAAAATTCTCAACCGGTTCAAAATGGAAGGATGTAATCCAGTCCACACTCCCATGGAGAAACTCAGTGACGACAAGGGACAAAGAAAAGTTACGGATTTTCCATACCGTTCGGCTGTAGGTGCCCTGCTCTACTTAGCCCGAGGCACTCGACTTGATATTGCTTTTAGTGTGGGTATACTATCACGTAGACTTGAAAATCCAAATGAAGAAGATGTTCACCGAGTGAAACGCGTAATTCGTTACCTCGCAGGCTCAATTGATCTGAAGCTCATCTACCGCTCAAATCCGAAAACACAGTTTCTAGAATGCTACAGTGATGCTGATTTTGCTGGTTGTCCAGACACCATGCGATCAACTAGTGGAGTAGTCGTCAAGTTTGCTGATGCTGCCGTCACATGGTTGAGTCGTCGTCAAGAAGTGGTGGCGGATTCCACCTGTGAAGCAGAGATTGTTGCGGCTAATCTTGGATCAAAAGAGACTATATGGATTGCTCGCCTATTCAAAGAATTGATTGGACTGTCTGCGACTCCTACCCTCCGAGTCGACAACGAATCAGCTAAAAGACTAGCCGAGAATCCCGAATTCCACTTTCGTACAAAGCATATTCAAAGGAAGTATCTCTTTATTAGAGATAGAATCAAGAAGGGAATGCTGACTATTGAACACATCGGAACTGAACAGCAGCTGGCCGATTTTTTTACGAAACCTTTACCTCGCCCACGACTTCAAGGTTTGCGTCAAAGTCTGGGTCTAGTAAACAGTGCTCATTCAAAATAAGGGAAAGTGTTGAAAATTGTTATTTTTCATTTTTGGCAACGTCGCACGAACTATCTGCCAGAAGTCAACAAGAATCAACATGGCTAGCAACAACTTGGCTTGTAAATAATATATAGAATAATAAATAATAAAAGGTTCAAGAGATATCGGTTATCGAAGTTAATTAATTAAAAATATATCTGCAACAATATAAAACTACAACAATCCCCACCTTCGCGGTGGGCAGCCACGCCCCCTCGGCGGGAAATTCAAATTTGACGGCTGCGCCATCTTGGAAGCGGGGGAAATTCAAATTGACAAATGACAGCTGGCATGGGATGAGGATGACGTCATGCTGGCAGGAATGAAATGTTCTCACCAATATCAATGAATCATCAACAACCCAAATATTACAACGACATGCTTCGGTGATATCACAGCTGTTGTGATAAGAGGTTGAGTGAATGCTAGACCGCACCCAGCGCGAATTGTTGTCAAAGTTACTCAGCTGATTCAACTTAAAGACCATCTTTTATGATTGTAGATTGTTTATCTCACATGTTGTAATAATGAATTAATTTGCATATTTCTCATAACTGTGAAAAAGGTACAAATATCAAGAAAAATGAAGCAAGTATCTCAACAAATGACTGAAAATGAGAGAAAAATGGTACAAATTTCCAGATTTTCTCAAGTTTTTCTCCGATTTTTCATATTTTCTAGCTAGTTTTCGTAGTAGTTGACATTTAGTCGCTTTTCATGCAATTCCTGCCATTATTCAGCCTTTTGCAGTTGTTTTTCGCTCAATTCCTGCAATGTTCAGCCATTTTCAATAGTATTGCCGATTTTCATGCATATTTTGACATTTTTCTAACCCTTTTCCTTAGTTTTCCAACGCTTTTCGCTACCTTTCCTATAATTTCCATCATTTTAACCCGTTTTCCATCGATTTTACCACTTTAAGTAGTCTTATCTCACTTTTCCAGCGCTTTATAGCCCTTTATAGTCATTTTTTCAAAAGTCTTTTTCAGAACTTTTCATAGCTTTTCATCACCTTTCCTTGAAATTTTCAAGCTTTCACCCATTTTCCGGCACTTCCTAGCAATTTGCCATCATTTTCCGTCGGTTTCTCGGACTTTTCAGCTATTCTTCAACACTTTTATTCGGTTTCTACAATCTTTTGTAGCTTTTCCTACGATCTTTATCGTTCTCTTTACCATTTTTTGAAGTCTTTGGTCATTTTCCAAAACTATTTTGCGATTTTTCATAATTCACACCCGTTTTAGCTACTTTCTCTTCTACAATACATCGTTTTGCATGGCATTTTAACATTGTCAGAAAGAATTCATCTAATTAATGCTAAGTGTAAAGCGCAGGTGATTAATAAAGTAGATTAGTGTAGTAGTAGTGTAGCATCCATCTTCCATCACACTGCGCATGCGTCTCCAATGCTATATAAAGTGTAGACCTTATAGATTGGTTTGAGTCCATTATACTCATGAGATGTTTTGATGAGTTGCAGGGGTATAAAAGTGCTATTTTATCGTCATTATATATAGAATGTAATGTTTAAATACTTAAAATAAAAAAATATATTTATTCAACAATTGTTTTATTCAAATTGAAATTAGATTGTTGTAGATAATAATTTAAGTTTAACCAGAGGTGTTTTGTTAGTTCTTTGATAGCCATCAGGCAACAATTTGCTCAAATCAAAGGTACTATACGTAAGGGTGACAGCCCGGTTTGTAAGCGAGTCTAACAGACACCCTAAGCATTGAATACTTCTCCCACAGTGTGGTACCTGGCGTGCCTTTGTACAGAAAAACGTCGACAACCTCGGTAATTTAGGTAATATTTGAGATTAATTGAGATATTGATATTATATATAGCCGGAGGCCGATAGGTGATTCTTTGATAGCCATCAGGCAGCAATTTCCTCAAATCAAAGACACTATACGCACTCTGCTATAACGGGCTGACAGCCCGGTTTGTAAGCGGGTCTAACAGACACCCTAAGCATTGAATACTTCTCCCACATTGTGTGCGTGCCTTCGTGTAGGAAAAAGTCGATCACCCCTTGATACCCGAAGGAGCCTCAACGGCTTCATATCATATAACATAGATTAGGATTTTAATTAATCAATTTTAAATTAAGTACATAAATAAATAAGTATATAAAACCTCACCTTTACTAAACTCCTAAACGGCAGTATGCTGGAAAGGTATTGATGAAATATCTCCATCTGCCATCATTTTGGTGAATTATGTATAGAATAGAAAAAGCATGAAAATACATGAAAACTGAAAATGTATGACATAATCCTAATAACACATGCATAGACCGACATATCATTAAAGGGTGATAATAAAATATTATTTTTATAAAGTTTAGAATAATGATTATCGAAATTACTTGTAGATAATATATAATTATAGCAATTCCTTCAGTCTCCAACAATAATCTACAACATTATTACTGCTACTAACCGCAAAAGAGCATTATGTTTATTAAAAACTTGAAAATTGCAATAATCGGAATAAATTGAAATATACATGAGGCTAACAGAACCATGAGCCTACTATGAATCACGAAATAAAAAGTGGGTTGATAATGATATCTGTTCAACTAGATAGAAAATGAATAAGAGGTGAATGAAGGATCGATATATTTTTTTCTTTTAAGTAGTTAAAGATTACATTCTATATATAATGATGATAAAATAGCATTTTTATACCGCTGCAACTCATCAATACATCTCATGAGTATAATGGACTCAAACCAATCTATAAGGTCTTCACTTTATATAGCATTGGAGATGCGCAGTGTGATGAAATATGGACGCTACACTACCACTACACTAATCTACTTTATTAATCACCTGCGCTTTACTAGCATTAATTAGGTTAATTCATTCTGACAATGTTAAAATGCTATGCAAAACGATGTATTGTAGAAGAGAAAGTAGCTAAAACGGGTGTGAATTATGAAAAATCGCTAAATAGTTTTGGAAAATGACCAATGATTTCAAAACATGGTAAAGAAAACGATAAAGATCGTAGGAAAAGTTACAAAAGATTGTAGAAACCGAATAAAAGTGTTGAAGAACAGCTGAAAAGTCCGAGAAACTAACGGAAAATGTTGGAAAATTGCTAGGAAGTGGCGGAAAATGGGTGAAAGCTTGAAAATTTCAAGGAAAGGTGATGAAAAGCTATGAAAAGTTTAGAAAATGACTGAAATTTTGAAAAAAATGGCTAAAAAGGGCTATAAAGCGCTGGAAAAGTGAGATAAGACTACTTAAAGTGTTGAAAATCGGTGGAAAACGGCTGAAAATGATGGAAATTATAGGAAAGGTAGGGAAAAGCCTAGAAAAACGAAGGAAAAGGGTTAGAAAAATGTCAAAATATGCATGAAAGTCGGCAATACTATTGAAAATGGCTGAACATTGCAGGAATTGAGCAAAAAACAACTGCAAAAGGCTGAATAATGGCAGGAATTGCATGTAAAGCGACTAAATGTCAAAAAAATCTACGGAAAACGGTTAGAATTACTGGAAAGGCAACGAAAACAACGAAAACTAGCTAGAAAATATGAAAAATCAGAGAAAAACTTGAGAAAATCTGGATATTTGTACCATTTTTCTCTCATTTTCAGTCATTTGTTGAGATACTTGCTTAATTTTTCTTGATATTTGTACGTTTTTCACAGTTATGAGAAATAAACATATTAATTCATTATTACAACATGTGTGATAAACAATCTACAATCATAAAAGATGGTCTTTACGTTGAATCAGATGAGTAACTTTGACAACAATTCGCGCTGGGTGCGGTCTAGCATTCATTCAACCTCTTATCACAACAGCTGTGATATCACCGAAGCATGTCGTTGTAATATTTGGGTTGTTGATGATTCACTGAGATTGGTGAGAACATTTCATTGGATCCTGCCAGCATGACGTCATCCTCAATCCAACTGCTCAGCGATGTTGACGCTACCTGCTACTGTTTTCTCTGGATGAATATGTTCTTTGGATGTCTGTGCACAGATGACAAATTCTTTGTATCCCATGCCAGATGTCATTTGTCAATTTGAATTTCCCCCCGCTTCCAAGATGGCGCAGTCAAAAATTAGTTAACTAATAGTGTGGTACCCTGACCCGTTGTTGATTTTTTTTATTTTGCTCTTTTTAATATGCTTTTTTATCTACAAAATAAAATAAATATATTCTTTCTATGACTTTCAGATCTGAAGTCTTACGGGAGTAGAATTTCGTAGTAAAAATTCTGCTTAATAGGTATATATATAGAAAATGTATAGTTAATAAAGTTCCGGAGATGTTAGAAGAAGTTATAAAATATATATATATCAAAGAGTGTATTAAAATATCTATAGAAGTAGATGGTCTTCATATGCGAATTTCTCATAACTTTCAATGATTCCTCAAACCATAAGAGATATGTATACGGAAACATTACTAACCAATAGACAATTAAAACGAGCTACAGTGTGCAAAAAAATATACAGGTTATTCTATTTGAAATAATAAAGGAAATTAAATCTCATCTAAAGAAAAACCCAGTATATTTTTGGAATTTTAGAGAAAAAATCATTACAGCAAAACTAGCCCAATCAAATATAAAAAAAAAGAATATCTCATAATAATTTTTTCAAAACATCTCACATTCTTGAAAATTATCAATTATTTAAAAAACCGTAGATCCTAGGTAAAGTAAACCCCTATAAGAGTGATCTTTAATTTTTGCAAGGATTTCAAATATTCAATAAAATATTGGGTGTCGTGTATAACTTAGACAACTAACGATTTCCTGGGGCATCCTCTATGAATGAAAATATTTTACAATTCATCATAGTCATTAAACATCCTCTAGAGAAAGAATCTCAAAAAATTATCAGATTAACTTTGGGGAATCTTCCACAAAAGCAGACAGACAGAATGACGTTTCCATTAATCACAATAGTACTACAATAGATGGCTGAAGTGAGCAAGTTCTTACAATTAAATGTGTTCTTTTCAATACTGAGGTTTTTGTATCAGCCAAGGTAAATGAAAAAGTACGTTTCCCAAACGCTCTCGTGAAAATAAACGAGAAAGGTAAATTTCTCATTATAGCCTTAAATCCATAAGCAATTCCTAAGACAACTTAACTTTTTCGAAATAATTTAGATCCTATTCAACATATTGCGATTAATGACCTCAATGAACAAGAACATAACCTACAGACAAACAGAATACCGGAAATTAGAAACCAAATACGATTAGAAGATCTAAATGAGGACGAGGCAGAATTGATAACAAAACATTGCATCGACTATTCCGATATACTCTACTTAGAAGGCAACACACTAACGTTTACTAACGAAATAAAACATACCATCAAGACAAGTTCAGACAAACCGACATTTACAAAATCTTACCGGCACCCATACATATACAAGTAGGAACTAAAATCTCAAACAAAGAGAATGCCCGATCAGAAGTAATCAGACCCACTAATTCCCCTTTTTCATCACCTGTCTGGGTAGTCCCAAAAGAAATGGACGCCTCGGGAAAACAAAAGTGGAGAGTAGTTGTTGACTACAGGAAACTGATTGGAATAACTGTAGATGATAAATACCCATTACCGAATATTTCTGATTTGCTAGATCAGCTTGTTAAGTGCCAGTACTTCACCCTATATCTTGCCTCCGGTTTCCATCAAATTGAGACTGATACACAAAACATTAAAAAACCGCTTTGTCGGTTGAAAACGGAAATTTTGAGTTTGTAAGGATGCCTTTTGGACTCAATGACGCTCCATCAACCTTCCAGAGAGTGATGGGCAACAACAGTCCTTATTTCAAATCAAAGGAAACACTAACACATTACTGGTAAAAATGAGATGAAATAGTGTCAAATAAAAAAATATTCATGGCTCTAGGTTCAAAAGTAGTTTGAATTTTTTTCTCTTGAATATTTCAAATTTGCTTTTCCTCTGTATTTCTTCGGATAAACTATCAAAAAATTTTAGGCATCTTTCAATAAAGATGCAATATTTGCGTTTGATTTGTCGTTAACCTATATTTAGGGAGATTGTTAGGTGGGGTTCTGGTATTATACCTTTCATTAAGATTCTTATAATTGCCGAACACTTCTTGATTCTTAAGGAAGAATAAGAGGCATTCCTGTATATATATTCCATAAACTGTTAGTATACCGTTTTGTCTGAAAACGTTGTTAGATATCTCATCATATCCTCTTGTTTGCTGTTTTTTTAACGATTTTGTGATTGAAGCGAGCTGTTCATCAGAAAATGAGTAAGTTGACATAGTTGTGGTGTGTCGATTTTCTGGTGTGTTGCCTTGTCTTTCTTCCATACCTCATTTGATGTTTATCAATCTCAATGCAGCGTTGACAAAAAATTATTTAGTTTATCTGCGATTTCAGAAGAACCAGCTGTTGTCACTATTTCCATTCCGAAGGGAATCAATTATCATCCACACAGTTTAATTCTTGTTGTCTGACCTCTGTATCATTTCCTCAAATAATTTAGATTTTTGTTTTGTCAATAATTAATCATAGTGTTTCTTGAAGTCCTTGTATTTTTCCTTGTGTTTCTCATCTTTCATACTAAGCAGAAGTAGCATATCTAGCTTATTTTAAAGGTGTCTAATGTCTGGATATCTGCCGACTTTCTTTTTTTGGATTTTATTGGTTTCTTACATTTAATCAGGCTATGTTTAAATGATTCAGATATTTTAGATGAGAAAAATGCACTGTTCATCTACTTTGTGAGTTTCCATTCTGTAGAGGTTTAACCACTCTTGATCTTTCAAACTTGCTTTAAACTTCTTCAGGTTTTCAGAGGAGCAAAACATTCTCTTATAGGTAAATTTGGATTTTGCTTTATTTTGTTTGAGCTACATCATCTGTGCATTTAGGTCTGATATACAGTGTATTTCATTAAGGGTGGACAGTTAGCATATCTCAGAAAGTCAGAAAGTAATAATCGTAGGACAATAAGGTGAAAATCTTCTTAAGGAAAACAACAATAGGAAATTATTTTGAAGTTTCTAACTAGACCGCTTGAGGGCGTAATAGCTACGGTCGTGTATAAAAACTCATTTTTCTTGAAAACGACCCAAAAAAGTACCAAAGCAGTACTGCTACAATTCTGCAACTTTTTGATCTGTCACTTTTTATTTTAGGACGTGAAATATGGGCCGTTGGGAAGAAAGGAGTTTTACTGATTAAAATGCTAATAATTTAGCTTTGCCTTAACAGAATTGAGCAAACTGTATCTCGTTCAAGAAAGGAAGCTTTGTTCATTAAGAAAGCAAAATAAGATTTTTATATTGGTTTGTGTTGATCATGCTATAGGTCGCTATTTTGAGAGTTTAGGTTTTTTTATTTTTCTCTGAAATTTCAAATAGAATGCTAGAATTATTTCATCTAAATCGAAAAGTAGATTAAATTTACATTAGAAAACGATTCTGTTGTCTGGTGATTTTTACCAGACTCTTCCAGTTAATCCTCGATCAACTGTTGCTGAGGAACTACGCGCTTGCTTAAAATCATCAAATTGTGAAGGCATGTGGAGACAGTACAATTAACGACAAACATCCGAGTGTTTTTTCGAAGCAATTGCTGGACATTGGTAATGGAATTTGGCCATATCGAAAAAGGAGCTCATACAGTATTTTTTCCAGACGTAGCACAATAATTAAAAAACCATCTTTGGCTGAGCGAACGAGCAATATTAGTAGTTAAACACAAAGATGTCGATGATCTCAAGGCAACCATCCAAAACATCATTCCGGAATGTTGTTTTCCTTCAAATCATTCGATACTGTTATAGACCAGGATGAGGTAGTTAACTATCACGCAGAATTTTGCGTAACAATAATCAACCTCGACTAAGCAATGATAATGTCTTGATTCCACGTATGCCGATGATTCCAACAGACTTGCCATTCAATTTTAAGCGGCTGCATTACAACTATATGTCGCATGTTCGCGTGTCGGAAAGCCATCGTTGTTACATAATTACACAGGCAAAGAAAAATTTTGTTTATCAAAAAGCTTTGCATTGAATATTCTGTAACATTAATAATATTTCATATAAATAAAATATATTGAATTAACTTTAAATACATGCAATTTTTATATAATCACCTATTGAAATTCAAACCCTACCCGAAACAGATTGGTTGGGCTTAATAATCGCATAAACGTTATAATAAAATAGATTTTAGGTGGTACAAAGTTCACCGGGTCATCTAGCTTATTAAATAAATATTGATGTTACCGAATACAATTTATTAGCAGAAGGACACCCCCAGCAAGTAAAACCTTTAAACTCTTAACCATATGTTGCATTATGTATATTTTTTGTTGAAATTGTAAATTAAATGATCAAATAACTGACATCACAATCTGGCAACAATGTTTTCGTTTTTTGCGCTGTTGACGTCACTGCCTACAATTTACGAACTCGGGTATAATGTTTTTATATTTTTCTTAGTTTTTATGACTATACAACAGTGACATTAAATCTCATTACAATGATTGCTGTGTGCCCTTCCTCGTATTTATATGTACCTAGTGCCTTCATGTGGAAGTGATCATCCTTGAAGGTTAGTAAAAGGTTTACTAAATAAAAAGAAATTATATCTTATTATAGTTCTTAAGCATAATTTATTGCTAACTCAATCTTTCAAATGTCAGATTATAAGTAAGAGATCTGTATTAAAATATACTTATCTCATCATACTCATAGTTATTTCATAGGAATTATTTATTTAATACGTAGGTATATTTATCGATTCCCATTTATTGATATTGATCGTCAAAGGGAATGGGTGGCAACGATTTCTTCAGAATTTGAAAATATGGACTTCAAAATCTATTATGTTTGTCACATCTATTTACATCCAGACTTATTGGTCCAGTAAAATTGAATAAGTTCGCTTTTCCGACATTTGCCCTGTAAGTATCCTATCTACCTGCAATATATATTATTGGTGCTATGAATCTATGAATATTTGTCATTTTATATACATATTGCGATTACAGATTATTACCAGCACCCCTACTGATCATCTTGTAGAAACATCTAAGACTTCTAGAGGCTACACAATGCAAGAAAATCTAATTAGTGAGTAAAAATACGATACATCCATATACTTGAGCTCATAAAATTTTATTTCAGATTCAATAACCATTGTCAGAAAGAAGGTTGTTCAAATTGTATAATAGGTACCGAGAATTCTATCGAGATCGAATCCAGTTAACCATGCCACCCGAAGAATTAAGTGGTAAACCTAAAATATATTAACAATCTATTTCTATGAATTTCCAAGTAAAACTATTATGGAATAGTAGGTCCACATGAATATGAGTACGGCACTTGAAAGTTGTATCATATTGTTTGTCAATTCTACATGAAGTAAATGTTATTAGCATTAGTAACTTATATGTTACAAAAATGGCATCAACTTGTTTGTACCTACCTAACGTAATGAAGTTTCTACTGTACTTGATATCCAAAATTGAACGATTCTAAAAAAGTTTAATTAGATCTAATCATGTTCTCAAAAAATATACAGTAGCCCTGTAATTTTATTTATAAGAAATTGAACTAATATTTTTCAAGACAGAAAATCCACTTATTCCTACTTGTCATAACGTCAAATCATTGTTGTAAATGATTCTGAAATTGTATAATAATTTAATGTAATATTTTTAATAGTGATTTCACTTTTCACAAAATAAGAAATTAAATTGATACCTTTTATATTAGCGTTCAGATATTATTTATATTATTGGTTATTTGGTAGTTATATAGATATATTTACATATTCCTCTATTATACAATTTTGAATATATCAACAATAAAAAAAATTCTAAGTGGAATTCTTTGGTCGTAAAGTTATATGGTCATTATAGCTTAGCCATTTATTAAAATAAGGATTATTGTTAACCATAAGCATAGTACTGATTGTGCATTATAATTATATATAAAGAGGTAGCTGTAGAACCGTTCCGTTCCCTTTTCATTCATTAAAGTTTTTTCTAAGCCTTTACCAGCGAAAGATATTTAACTGTAAAATTCTCTGTTTGAATTTTTATCAATGAAATCATTATTGCTTAGCAGTACAAATAGAATTTAATAAATACATATTATTAGACACTTTTTTATTTTCCCGGTATATATCAATATTGCTAATTCGTTTATCATATTATTAATTAATTTCTTAGATTTCTCAATAAAGCTAAACAATGAAATTTTACTTTATAAGAAACCTACGAAATTAATTATTGAGAATATGTTTATGAAATAGGGTTAGATGATTTGAAATTACCAATTATTACATTTAAAATTTGCCGCCGGCCAAAAATTCCTCATTTAGTTCTCCGGGCCATGTAGAGATGGCAGTGAAGCTCTTGAATTTTTGACAATTTTTACATCATAGAGTTGCTACTCTATAATCTATTTATTACTCTATGGTTGACCTTTAAGGTTATGTCTTTGTCATTTTTTTTATTTGCATATACTTAAACTTCTATACCGCTTGCATTGTGGAAAAAATTAGGCATAAATGAAGCCAAAGACCTGGGTATAGCTGGCGATATGCGCATGCGCCATGAACTTTTGTGGTAAAAGACGGGACATGTTCCTATTTTATTACTATGGATGCCATATGTGGCAATCATATGTGAATCCAAGTCACCTCCCTCTTTCGCGCATGCGTAATAAACTCGCAATCCCCATAGTGAGCTTCACAAAAAAAATCAAGGATCAAATTATAGGTATAAAGAATTATGTGTTTTATTTGAGACGTCTGTTCTTCGAGCGACCATAGAACTGTCATTGTTTTTATTTGTGACTTCCGTGCTTCGAGCAATCACAGAACAGTGTGTTCTGGTTTTTGTGAATGTTCATTTATCTTTTCGTCCATAACCTTGATTTTATCATTTAATAAAGCATTATTTTGAATAAGAATCAGAGTTTTTGCTCTGTACTTCTGCCAAAAGTATCTTCAGGAAATCATTATGTTTTTCAGCATCATGAATTCCATATTTGGATCGTTCACTGGTGAATTTTCATCGATCTTTGCTGTGTTTATGCAGATACAGCGGATTTCTTATTAGCTGTCTGTGTAAGACACTCCGATAAAAACGCCGATACGCTCTCTCATATTTACCGAATGTAGGGACGACGAGAAATCTGAAAAGATAGACAAAAGTAACTAAAGACAATAATAATACTGAATTTTCAGATGGAGAAATTTTAGATAAAAGTAATAAAAAGGAATCTCAAAGTTGAATATGACCCAATGTTCATATTCAGTTTGTTGGTCTTGACATGTTGAAAAAAATGGATGGTCATCTGATGAGATGATTTTTATATTCGAAGTAAATAATTTGAGAGTGGTAGGAAAGTCGTGTGAGGGGACCACGGACTAATGAAATATTGGGAAGTAGTGTAAAGTGTGATTATAGGTGAGAGGTATGCGCCTATCAGGGGGCGAAGTAAAATGCCTAAAGCTAAATGCATAGAATTAGGAGTACTAATTCTATGGCTGAATGGCTAGGGACTTGGGCATGTTTAATTCTAGAAAGAGTGAAGTGGAACAAAATGCGTGGGTGGCATTAAAAATTGAGAGCGTCATTTAAATCAAAATCTGGAAAATATAAAAAAGTACTTACAAATCATTTTCGTTCCGTATTGTTACTTTATGACATTTTTTGTTCAATAATTATCACAGGAGTATGTAATTATATTGACAGAATTAACCTTTTGTCTCGTTACTCGGCTCGTCTCGTAGGAAGCAAACAATCGTTGGCTTCAGCACAATTTGTTTAACCAATTAAATAGATACACTCACCGAATAAATTTTAACAAACTAACTTGTGCTTAATGAATTTCTCTACTTCAATAATTGACCCCTTGGATTGACACTTTGCTGGTTTCGGTCTTCGGCTCACTGCTATTTAGCTACCATTAACGAATAATAATAATGCGGCTCGCTTATATCTGTGATTGGGCATATCCAGATGATTGGCGGAGGCAAAGCGTGTGACATTCTTCCTTCTTGATCGCCGCGGAGGCATTCGGTGGCACCCTGATCATTATTTTGCAGGTGGCTGGCACGTTTCTAGGCTATTCCAGGGACGCTTGTCGTTGCATTCTTCTATCGGCATCAAGAGGTTTCGGTGAGTGTATGAGATCATCGTGCATAGCGAAGGAGCATCGGCGTGCGGTAGGTGTTTCCTCGGGTGCGCCACAATATGATTAGTGCCAAAGGTGCTGAACAATGCAAGGAGAGTAAACTAATCTTCAAAGTAGTTGATATAGAAATACCATAGTTACTTGAACAATGCTCAGCTTCAATCAATCAATGTTGTTTGTCTTGACACGCCAAACAAAATGAAATATTGCATCCTAAGTACCTATGTTACCAAAGTGTAATATTCCAAAAAATAATTTCCAGCCATTGGTTCATCTTCCATTCTGGGCCAAGATTAGCTAGGGATCGGATAATCCAATTTTGTTGCTTTTTATTATCTTGTAGGATATCCACTCGCCTATGACACAGAATGGACATCCTGCTCGCACGTTATTTGTAACAGCTTAAAATGTTGTTTTGTTAAGACTATACGAAAACTGATCAAGCAGTTTCATGAAACTTCTCTAAAAAAACAGGAAATATGGTTACGCTCAAATGAACTGTCAAATTTTACAACTGTTTATTGATATTACGGCTAAATTGTTCTTCCTCTATCAAAATTGAATTTAACCATTATAGTTTGTCTTGACACGATGAAAAAAATTGATGGTTGCATGGATTTATCGATCGTTTTTTATATTCAATGGAATTTATATCAGAGCGATAGGAATATAATTGTAGTGACCACACCACATCACTAAGTACTACCTACCTAGTATAGTTGATACTTCGTACATAAAACATGGGCAAATAATAACGCAATGGACAAGCTCAGGTAAACGCATGTGAGATTCACAACAAATGTGACTATACCTTGAAAATTCGCTTGTATGTCTCCAAGTGGAAATGCACCCAAAATTGATATGATCTGCTAGCGAGATTTCTATTGATATTCCTTTCACGTCTGCGTTGTTGTAAATAAATTTTCGACCCAAAATTTCAATATGAGTTGTAGAAAAATCCACTCGACATCAGCTCCACCACCAGTAGAAGCAATTTCATCGAGTAAATTCTAAGCAACTCTAGATACGGAAGGGTATGATGGTGGCAACATCTTGGTCAGCCATACCGAAACCGGCCTTCTCTGGTCTACGTCGAATTAATTAGTAATTATTCCAGAAACTAGATTAAGCCTCAAATCGTTGCTTGTGAGAGATTTGCTGTATTAATTAATATTAAATTCACTATCATGTACCTATAGGGTGGCCAAACAAGAGTCTAAATTGCTGTATGTCGATAAATCGGGAAAATGATGAAACTTGTCAAGAGAAGATGCTTAAAACTATTTTCAGGTTTCAAAGATGGCCGCAAGGAACAGTAATCGCTATTTTGAATTTAAGAAAGTGATGTTTCTTAAAATTTCATACAATTAGGATACCAAAAGGTATATGCTTTTTAAAGTGGCGATATATTCTAATCCTTTTGGTTAATCATTTTTTAAATAAACATTTGTAACATCAGTGTGGGTGAAATGATTTCAGCAAACTTGTGTATCATTTAAAAGAGCTTTTCTTAGGCAATTATCTACATCACTCGTTGTGATTGTAGTTTGGTATGTTGCTACTAGACTTTTGACTTAAGGACAGAAACTCTGCAATTTACTAAGAAAAACAAATCTATTAATATTAGTTTTTTTCTATAATATAATGCAAAATGATGCCCAAACACTTAAACTAAAATATCGGAGATCAAAAATTAAATGAGAAAACTCATTAATTTCCTAAAGTTTTATTTTTTTTTCGAATATTTCAATAAAAACTTTATTTAGTGATATGTTTTCAAAATTAACGATATTTAAGTATAAATTGATTGCTATTGAAATATAAAAGTGATCAGCAATGGTTGCCTTTTCTGTTACTCATATTTTTATTTCAAAACTAAGAACCATAAAAAAATTAAACAGCTTGGAATGTCATGTGTGGTAACTTTTATAAAATTTGCATTATTCATGCGTAGGGGCATACTGACTATACAGGGCTTTCATTTTAAAAGATCCCACCCCAGATTTCATGAAATGTGAAGATTTAAAAAATCGAATGGAATACAGGAAAAGTTATTCCAGGAACACAATACTCTAACCAAAATATGCTTCGCCCTTTCTTACCCCCTGCCCCCAGAAGCTACCTCTTGAAAATCTATTAGGACTTATCGAGTGATATCTTATTTAAAAATTCCATGTAATCCTTTTGTTGTGGTGTTTGATATTTTAAAATATTGCTGTTTGTTTTTTAGAGAAGGGAGTTTGGTTTTGAGAAAAGGTTTCCTATCTCAAGCTACCAATAGGCGCCTTTGAAAAAAAACAGCTAACGCTAAGAACATATTTTCCGTATGAACGCTTCAGCTTGACTTGTGAGTCAACGCTCACCATTTAGCGCTAGCCAGTTTCATCTCTAGCGCCGAATATGTTTATCAAGTGCCGAATACAATTTATTAAGCACCGACGATAGTTAAATAGACCTAATCAGAAATTAATTGAAAAATCAAAATCCAAAAGAAAATATTGAAAGAAACTTTTAAAGAGGTTTTCACTTGATAGCTATCTGTTACCAGTTGACACCATTTAAGATTTCTAAGGAAATAGCTCCTGGGGACATAGGGTAAAATAAGGTAAATTTTCATATATCGAGAAATCCAAGGTAACTCTTGAAATGAATTCCCTGTATAGTTTATAAAGCATAAATTATAACATTTCTATTAAAAGTCACCACATTACATAGGTCGATTACACAGAAGTGATTGATTACCAATCGATCAGTAATCAAAAAGTTGACATGTAATTAGTAAGAAATAGTCCAACATAACCTATCTTTTGTTTCTGCTGTTACCCATTTCTCTATTATGAAGAGCTATATTTTCGTTTATGGACTTTTTCACTAAGTATAAATATATCGAACAGAAAATACTGTTTCTTCTTCCATTTTTAATTTTTGTTATAGGTATGTGTAATTCTTGAAATAAATTATTTCCATTCTTTTGGCAAACGTCAGTTTGACAGATGAAGTAAGCGTTATATAAGTTCTATCCACAAAAATATCATTAGTGATCACTGATTATTTACTAAGCGATTGGTAATCAGACACTTCTATGGACACGGTCATTGATGACTGTTTAAGCTGTTAATAATTTTATGGTTCCTAGTTTTGAAATACAAATTTAAGTAATACATAAAACTACCATTGCTGATTTTCATATCTGTATTTCAGTTTTGATCATTGTATGCCTAATATCTTATATATTTTCAAAAATCTCTACATATAGCATTATTGTTAAAAAAATTGGAGAAAAAGTTATCGATTGAATTTCCTCATACAATATTTGTTCTCAGGTATTTTAAATGCAAGATATCCAGGAGCGGTTTTTACTAGCCGAGCTATTATATTATGGCAAAAACTAATATCAATAGATCTGATTTTTATATATGTTACGGCTAATATGCAAACTCGGATAGTTTATAAACTAGCTGAATATTTTATATACTAACCAAACCATTGGCTATTTTGATAGAAAGCATCATTTCCACTAAAATAGCAGCTATTTTGCAAACTAACCAACAGTCTTGGCTAATTTACTTGAAATTATGAAGAAAACCAAAATAGCTGGATAGTTTATAAACTATCCAATTTAACCTTGCTAATACAAATTCCATAATATGTAGTAACACAAAATAGCCAAAGGTATGGCTAGTTTATAAACTAACCATTGACATAATAATGTCAATGAAACTAACCAACGAATTTCCGGGTCCGGATGTTGTCAATCAGCATCTGGGAGGAGCGAAGTGCCAACCCGGCGCGTCTCCAGGTGGCGGATAGGAGGGGGCCTCTGACGATGACTTTTATATGAGAAGGGGGCCTGCGGGGAAATAAGGCTCATTGAGACTAAAAACTCAATTGGCAGCCACGAATACCCTGCCGCGGACCAACTTCACCTGTCCCAGCTGTAGTGTCGTGGCTAAGGGAATTGCACTCAGGTACAACGATGCCAGGTGTGCGTTCGAGCTAACCTCGAAACCACCCTGTCAAACCAACGCATCCTGGTCGTCTGTGGTCATGTCTCGCGGGCTAGTGATGCGGGGGGGGTCTTGGCTTAACCGCCCGGACCAAGAGGAAATAACCTATCAAAAGTTCTAAATCCAAGGCGTGAAACCAGGCCGAGGGATGCATGGTCAGATAGAGGACTGGTCTCTACTGGTTTCGACCTTGGAGCACAAGGGGGAACTCCACTGTATTAACCCCTTACTCCTGCATGCGGGGCTCTGCAGGAGTGGACCGATTTGTCCCCAGCTACTCGTGGGAACTTTATGGAAAATACACATAAAACCCAACTCACCGGAGGAGAGATGGAGAAAGCCTCCACCTCTTCATCCGGGCTCCCTGTAAAAAAGGGAAATGCCAAAAGGCAAAGAAATCGTTTGCCGTTCGACCTGCCGAAACTCAGACAGCCGGGCGGCAGAGACGATCCACTGAGAAAGGGGCTCAGTGGAGCAGGAGTGCGGAAGTACCTGCGACTCCTCCATCAGGAACTTGCACCTGAGGAGGCCAGAAAACAGGCTCTTCAGCACGCCACACCACCTACTGTCCCGACCCCGAAGGTAACACCGACAGGAAAAGGGACGGGAAAGAGAGGCGCGGAGCATATCACTCCTCCGGAACAGCCTCAGCCTAAAAAGCCGAAAACAGCTGCAGCAAAAACCGGGCATGCCACTGGATACGCTGCAGCTGCCAAGGCCGTAAAGGCTATTCGTGTGGGTATCATACCCAAGGATTACCCTAGAGTAATCCTGGAACCACAGCGGCTCTCAACACTGGAGGATACTCTAGTGGAAGAGATGTGCAGTGGAGAGGTGAAGGGAATGCACTTCACCGGTATACATTTCCGCTGTGGAATGATGCTGGTGGACTGCGGTTCTCAGGATTCGGCGGACTGGCTCATTGGAGTAGTGCCGGCCTTGAGGTCTTGGGAAGAACCCGAGTTAGTGGCGGTGGAGGAGAAAAACATCCCCAAGCCCGTCACTGTAACGGTGTACTTCCCAAGAAGCTTCGAAATGGAGACGGAGAAGATCCTCCGACTCGTCGAAGTACAGAACACCTGGCTCAGTACCGGAGCCTGGAAAGTTCTCAACTCCAAAAAGGAGGGAACCGGTACTGTCCTCACGATTGGGATCAATCACCAATCAGGAGAGGCCCTGAAGGCAGAAGGATGCGTCTTAAACTTTAGGTTTGGACGTGTGTCTGTCTCGGGGCTAGGACGGAAAAATAATCCTGCGGGAGGTCTAAAAGATGCGGAGATGCCCTCCACATCTACGGACTCCGGTGTGCAGGATAAAACTGCCAGCTCAGGTCTGGTCGAGGCCGCTGCTGGCTCTGCCAAAGAAGCCGGGGCGGCAGAGAAATCATCTGCAGTCCTGGGGGAAGGGCGAACCAATGCGGGGGTCGAGGCCATAATCCGAGACCCAGATACCCGCTCGAGCTCCAAGGAGACTACCCTCCCGATGGATCTCGATGAGGGACAGGAGGAAAGAGAGGAGGGGGGAATTAGAGGCTGGACTACCCAGCCCCTACACCCCAGACTACAGCACCTTCATCGCTTTCTCCAAGGTGGCGCAAGTGAACTTGCATCACGCGAAGGGAGCTTCAGCAGTGATTGCAAGGCTGTTTGCGAAATCCCAACTGGATTTTGTACTGATCCAGGAACCCTGGACAGGCAAAGCAGGCCAAATTAAAGGTTTGGCATCTAAAGATTCAAAATTGATCTATGACCAGAGGCAGGAGTCCCCTCGTGCCTGTGTGATCATAAGAAACAACATTAATTACACATGTGTTTCAGAATTCATGACTCGGGATCTAGTTCCAATTCTAGTACACCTCAACACTGGGGGCATCAACCGAGACATAGTTATTGCATCTGCCTATTTCGCTGGAGACAATACTGCAATACCTCCAGTAGAAGCTCAAGGGCTAGTGCAATACTGCAATAGCAGACAACTGCCAGACATCATAGGCTGTGATGCCAATGCGCACAATGTTATTTGGGGAAGCACGAACAACAACCCTAGAGGTGAGTGCTTACTTGAATATCTCTTAGCTACTAATCTAGAAACCCTTAATATGGGAACAACCCCCACTTTTGTCACGAGAGCAAGAGAATAGGTCCTGGACGTAACAATTGCCAGCTTTACTGCCAGGAATAACGTATTTGATTGGAGAGTGATGGAGGAACCCTCTCTCTCCGATCATAGGATTATAGAGTTTAGGATTGCGGGGGAAGTAATCTCACTGTCTCCAACTCGTAACCCTAGAAATACAGATTGGTCTAAATATAAGACCCTTCTGAAGCAAAACTTGGAACAGATCGAAAGTAATGGGGTCAAACACCCACACTGCGATCTGGATCAAGAGGTCGAACTGGTCAGTGTGGCGATAACGGAGGCATTCCAATCAAGTTGCCCACTCTCAAAAGCTCGACCAAGCAAGGAAGCACCTTGGTGGAACAAAAACCTGTCAAACCTCAGATTAGAGGTCCGTCGGCTCTTCAACAGGGCCAAAAGAGACCATAATTGGCAGGGCTACACCGAGAAGCTTACACAATACAATATGGAGATCAGGAAGGCCAAGATGCTTCACTTTCAAGCTTTTTGTGAAAAGATCACTTCGACTCCTACTGCAGCCAGATTGCAAAAAGTCATGGCAAAAGGGGCAATCAGCCCCTTAATGTCGCTCAAGAAGCCAGACGGGACATACACTGAGGGAGAAGAGGAGCGATCTGCTCTACTTCTCAAAACACACTTCCCTGGAAGTGAACCCCTCAGTAGTACTGACGTAGCAATCCAAACCAAGAATCCTCGCAAGGAAGATTGGAGTATTGCTAAGAAGATATTTACAAGACAAAGGTTGGAATGGGCAGTCAACACCTTTCAACCTTATAAATCGCCGGGAGTAGATGGCATATTCCCAATACTCCTACAGAAAGGAATGGAGGAGATCCTTCCCCATCTCCTGAGTTACGAGTTACTCCA
Organism: Crioceris asparagi; assembly: GCA_958507055.1. Classification (NCBI taxonomy): domain Eukaryota; kingdom Metazoa; phylum Arthropoda; class Insecta; order Coleoptera; family Chrysomelidae; genus Crioceris; species Crioceris asparagi. The sequence continues at coordinate 58,379,269 of OY293826.1, read as the reverse complement.
CAAACTCACGGAGCTTGGCTTCACATGTATAGGCTATGCCGACGACATAGTCCTAATAGTCCGAGGAAAATTCGCGAACACCCTATGCGAATTATTGCAGGAGGGCCTCAGAACTATTGAGCAATGGTGCTTGTCAGTGGGGCTTAGCATAAACCCATCCAAGACCACAATTATTCCATTTACTAGGAAAAGGAAACTTCCAGCTATGAAACCTCTCACTTTAAGTGGAGACATAATAAGCTGGAAGGCTGAAGTCAAATATCTGGGATTAACACTAGATAGCAAGCTTCTGTGGAACAAACATATTGAGGCTACTGCTAGCAAAGCAATAAAGGCCTTAATGGCGTGCAGAAATCTGACTGGTAAGACTTGGGGATGTAACCCAAAAATACTGCGATGGATGTACGTCATGATTGTAAGACCGATAATATCATATGGGTCAATAGCCTGGCATGGCAAGGCAAGTCAGAGCAATACGAGGAAAACCCTCGATAGAATACAAAGAATAGCCTGTGTCTGTATCACTGGAGCCATGAGAACTTGCCCGACCAGGGCACTAGAGATCATCACAGATCTCACACCTCTCCATCTAGTGATAGACAGATTGGCCCATGAGGCCATTCTAAGACTATCTAGGGAAGGTTCAGAAATGGTGGGAATTCGGAATCAGAGGGCTTGGTCCTCTTTGTCCAAACACATCCCATCAGCAAACCTTCCCAGTGATGTAATGACAAAGAAAATTAGCATCGAGAGAACTTTCACCACGGTTCTAAGTAGCAGAGAAGATTGGGACAGGGGGCTCACAACCCAAGCTCTCAAAAAGAATACCATCAAATGGTACACTGATGGTTCTAAGACCACGACGGGGACAGGCGCTGGAGTGTTTGGGAATCGCACCAAATGCTCATTTGCGCTAGGCCGCTGCCCAAGCGTCTTTCAAGCAGAATTGCTTGCAATTGAGAGATGCGTGGAGGTGAACCTTGAAAGAAACTATCAGAAATGTGACATTGCAATACATTCTGATAGTCAAGCTGCAATTAAAGCACTGAACTCTCATACCATTGACTCTAAAATGGTATGGGAGTGCCGAAGGAAGCTCAATGAGCTAGGCAAGAACAACAGGGTCTACTTAGTCTGGGTTCCCGGCCACTCGGGAATCAAAGGCAACTAGGAGGCCAACACACTTGCCAGGAAAGGAGCACAAACTCCATTTACTGGCCCAGAACCCTTCTGTGGCACAGATAAAAGCACCTACAAGAAGGAGTTTCTGGAGAAGGAAAAAACCGTAAGAGAAACACTCTTGCGGGATACCCCTGGATTGGATCATTCCAAAAAGTTTCTAAAAAACTTTGATACTGCAAGATCCAAAAGGTATTTGGATCTCAGCAAGAACAAGCTACACCTACTCACTGGATTTCTTACAGGACACTGTTGCCTCAAGAAGCATCTAATGAGATTAGGTCTAGCAGAGGATGACGAGTGCAGATTCTGCGGGGAAGAGGAGGAAACTCCGGATCACCTGGTGACGGAATGCCTCGCCATTGCTAGCCAACGCAAACAGTGCCTTGGACTAGCAACCTGCAGTAGTGAGGAAGTATCCTCCTTGAAGCCAACCCAGATACTGGAGTTCATTAGAACTCTGGAACTGGAAGGCGAGTTGTAGACCGCGTATAGGCGAGTGCAACTCAGGTGGGGGGCACAATAGACCTTATGGTCGCAGTGCAATGTAACCCCCTCTTAAATCTAAATCTAAACTAACCAACGAATTTACTGGTTAATATAAATTTAAAAATAAAGTTAGGTTATGAAAATGAGATGTTATTATTTTTGTTTGAGTTGCCGGATTGGTTTTTATATTTCACCCTAACAGCAAGAGTTAGTGTTTATAAAATGAATCAAAAGGAAAAATTCAACGCCTCTTTATAATAAGAAAGCACATAATTCCAAACTTTACAGCCAAATTAGCTATAAAAGTGTTGTGGAGAGGTTAATAACCTTACGTGCCAATGGACCATCAAGTGCACAAAAATCTGATTATTATTTCATTAAAAATTTTGATTCACAACGAGTTGATGCACAATATATTCTTCTAAGTAAAAAATCTGGCAAAATATTAGCTTGCATGGACGATTTATTTGATATTATTAAAGAATCTCATCATTCAACTGGGCACGGCGGAAGACAAGTAACAACAATGCTAATAAATCAAAAATATTCAAATATTACCCAAGAAATTGTAACTTTGTTCATTGAGGGCTGCGAGAATTGCCAGTTAAAAAAGAACAAAGCAAGGAAAGGAATTGTGGTAAAATTGATTTGTTCAAATAATCTAAATTCGCGTTGCCAGGTGGATTTAATAGATCTTCAAGCACGACCTGATCAAGATTACAAATTCATTTTTGTATATCAAGATCACTTAACCAAATATGTCCGGCTACGCCCAATGGAAACAAAAACAGCTTAAGAAACAGCTTACAATCTTCTGGAGGTGTTTACAGATTTGGGTAGTCCATGTGTGCTGCAAAGTGATAATGGGAGAGAATTTGCGAATCAAGTAAGTTTAAGATCATTTCTTTAGTAATCTTACTCTAATTACTTATTTTGATCACAATAATAGGCTCTGATTTTTATTTGAAAGCGGAAATAAATTATTTTTTTCTTTTTCAGGTTATTGAAGAATTAGTTGAACTGTGGCCAAATTGTCGAATAGCACATGGCAAACCACGGCATTCGCAGTCTCTGGGTTCAGTGGAGAGGGCAAACCAGGACATAGAAAATAAACTGGTATCCTGGATGAAAGATAATAATTCAACAAAATGGAGTGAAGGTCTTCGATTTGTGCAGTTCTATAAAAATAGGTTAGTGTTCAAGAGTGAGCTTTATTGTTTGATAGTACTTATATAAAGTGGTGACCTGGGAAGTTATGGAGGTTTTTGCCCTTTGTCAATATTTTAGTTTTACGAGCCAAAAATCAAACATACAATAATATATTTATTTCATAGGTGCTTTCACTCTGGAATTGGAAGAAGTCCTTATGAAGCACTATTTGGCGTCCCATGCAGGGATGGATTAAACGACCTTCCTGTACCCTCAGAAGAAATAAGTATGTTAAAGAGCGAGGAAAACTTAGAACTACTTCTTCAAAACTCACATGATGAAAGCCCCACTGGAACAAACCAGGATATATCTTCCACAATGTTTGAAATTTCTGAACAATCAGAGAATACAGAAGTCGATATGATAGATCAAGAAATAAATGAATCTGTAGTAGTAGAGAAGTAGAAATAGTTAGTGGTAGAATTAAAAACATAATAATTTATTATTTATGAAAATATGACATTTTAGAAACAGTGGAATCAACTTATATCATAGTACCTACCATTAATACTAGTATGAGCCCATCAAATGAAATTATTATACTCACTTTGCAAGACAAATCTAACTCTTCACCAACATTTGAAAGACGTGAGATTTCAGAGAAAACTTCAAATGCAATAATTAAAATTGAAGAAAACAATGAAAATTTGCGGAGCTGCTCAATGTGCAAAGAAGGTGATTTATGTTTACTTTGTACTAATAGACAAAATACAGAGAATATAAGAAATGAATGCCGCCAAGCTCAAAAAAGCAAGCTGAAAAAATGCTACAGGTTTCTTCTAAAAAGTTCAAGCCTGGAGATGTTGGAATGACAGTACGTGTACCAATTCCAGACGTCGATAGAAGCCGTTCTGATCATAGAAATATTCTGGCGATTATCATGAGTGTCGAAGATCATTTTTATCGACTTGGGACTGTTCATGGAGTGCTGAAACAATTATTCTCACGAAATCAATTTGATTTATGTGAGCAAAATTTTTTGTCTCTTGATGATGTCAAAAAAGACACAGAATTAAGCATTAGAAGTGCTGTGGGAAAACTTTCAGTCTCAGGTGCAACACAAGGGTATGTAAGGTGTCAATGTAAGAAACGCTGCATGAACAGAAAATGTAAATGCATTTCTATGGGGTACACGTGTAACAGCAAATGTCACAACAGTGAATCATGCTGCAATAAATAATTACCCTCTAGTTATTTCTTACCATGTATTTTATATAACTTTCGTTAGTGAGCCCGCTATACACCTAAAACATTTCTTACTATTAAAATATCCAAGTATGTTGTACTTGTTAGAAAATACGTTATTTTTTCATTAAACATGTTTTTAAATTGCATTTTATTCTTCCCTCATCAAATAAGAAACGCCATGAAAATTATGTCTAATTAGTTTATAAACTAGCCAAAGCTTTGGCTATTTTGTATTACTAGATATTATTGATTTTATATTAGCCAGGTAGCAATGGATAGTTTATAAACTAACTAGCTGTTTTGGTTTTCTTAATAATTTCAAGTAAATTAGCCAAGACTGTTGGTTAGTTTGCAAAACAGCTGCTATTTTAGTGAAAATTACGTTATCTACCAAAATAGCCAATGGTTTGGTAAGTATATAAACTATCCAGCTAGTTTATAAACTATCCAAGTTTGCATATTAACCGTAACATATGTATATATATATATATATATATATATATATATATATATATATAAACTTTTGAACCAAAAGTTTTTTTGGACTTACTTATAGTCATATGACAACATGCCGTTGAAATATTTCGAAATTCAAAAGAGTGAACGATCGCAATAGGTAGGTACATTTCTATAAGAAATTTACCTAAAATATATTGTATACATACATTACAAATCTTATATTATCTTCAATATTTAACATAAATTTTACACCCGTCATTGGATAAAACCTATTCATTTGTGAGTTGAGAAAACTCTTCTACTCTCGAAAAAGCTTCCTTGGTTAGAAAGAGTTTAATATGTTTCTGGAAATTGACATTTTCTTGTGTTTTTTTTAATTTTTTAGGCAATTTATTAAAAAGAAAGGAGTCTATATAATTGGTAAGTATAATTAAGGAAAACTGTACCAGCGTTTCTAATGCTGTAGTTGTGGATATCATTAGTTTTTGTAAGTGTGTCAAGGCAAAGGATAGCAATTTGAAAAGGCAGATAGAAGGAATCGTCAGAATATCTCGTTGTTTCAATGTTCCACGATAGCTATCTCCGTAGCCTGCATTGAAAATCAGTCTTAGGTACATTTTTCAAACGACTACACAAAATATTTTACAAAATTTATTTTACAATATTTATTTATGAAAAACATCTTACAACATTTATGTACAACATTCATTTTACAAACTTTATTTTATGAACGTTTACTTTATCGTAAAAATCCCCAAAGATCTTTCCCAATGTAGAACTTTTGGAGGTGAGGGCTATATTCAGCAAAATTTAACAAAAAAAACTCAAATCTTTCGCATATGCTCAGTTAGAGCTGAACCACACCGATACAATTTTTGGTATGTTGTTTTGTATAAGAATTTTGTTTGAATGGTACATTTTCATCAAGTGATTCTATCGCTTCACACCTTCCCCAAAATTCCTTCCATGAAATTACAACTTGAAGTATTACTATATAATATATAGTAATACTATATATATATATATATATATATATACAATATACTATAAATACCTATTGTATGAGGAAAAGATATTAATGTTAATGTTACATTATTCACTAAAAGTTTCATTCAATGTTTCTGGTTTATGTCGATTTTATTCTTGCTTGCTTTTGAACTGGACAATAACGGAGAATATTTTCTATTTTCAATTATTCAAGGAATTATACTTTTATTTTTGGCATTTGTTGTATAATATTAAGGTGATGTAACTACCAGCAAATAAAAATGTCGAATTTATTTATATGCATATTAATATTTTAATATCTAATGTTTCGTTCTTATAATATGTATATTGTATTGAAATACTCGTAGTTTATTAAGCTAAGTTTTCTATCATGAATGGTATTTTAAACACTTCAGGAAATTAATGAATGGTTTCAGTTTGATAGGTCTTCAAGATTCAAAATTAGTTTTTTGAATTATTCAATATGCGCAAGCTCTTATCTATAATATAATATTTACTCAAATAAAAGGTCTCCATCCTGGTCATTCTGTGGTAAACTTATATTGATGCCAACCCAACCTGGCGGTACATCCAAACACAACTGCATAGGGCAATTCACCGATTCCTATTATTTTTATCATAAATATTTCTAAGAGCCACTTAGTTTTACTCACCACTACATATAAAAAGCTAGGATTTCCTGGAAATTGATATATTTAATATCCTTGCCCAATCTAAAGTCTTGTTTTTCGGCCAGCTAAGCAGTAAGAATTATGTAGTTCGGCTATTAATGAACTCCCCTTCTTGTCCAGATGAAGTTTTACCTACTTGAACTTCAAATGTTATGCAAATCTGCATGTGCCTTAACTTCAAAACATCCCGACACGAAAGCTTGTATACGATCTTTTGGCTTACATTAGTCAATAGCGATCTTGCAATTTAGTCCACCTAAATATTATCGATGCTATAAATTGACACTTCTACGAAAATAAAAGTTAATTTACCTATCTGAGGGTAAGGGAAAGTTTTCTGTTTCTCTCTAAAGTTAATGGTTCTTGCTATATTTTGGTCCACTTGGACCAATTCTCTTAATCGAAATATTAAAATCACTGAATTAGAATGAATATTGATAAAATAACATAATTATCGATTGATATCAAAAGTTTTTCAATATACGAGAGTTCATCGTCTGGCGTAGTGCTGGTGTGTATGGAGAGTGTGCGTTTGCAAGCCACAATGACAGGAATACTGTATATCTGACATAGACTTCATACTGACACTGACATAACAAACCGATAATCTTGTCAGGGGATGTGCACTCTAATAGGAAAAAGATGAACTAGCAGTATTTATCGCCACCTGTCCCGGAATTCTCGAAGCATGATAAATTACTATAGGAAGTATGTCACAAAGTAAACAAGAGATATATTTTTGAAGTCTATCAGTTTTGTCTAGTTTGCTCCGTATGTAGTTTATTTATTGTTAATCACGCCAGATTATTTTGAATTGTTTTTATGTGTGTTAGATGTGCGAAATAAGTGATATTATCATTGAAATGCCTCGTGAGTATTCAGTGCCTCGTTGTAAAAGTGAACATCCTCGAATGGAATGGGTTTTCACGAAAATCAGGAGATTCAGCGGACCTAGATGTCAAAAATTCCATATAAGTACCTAAGTTTGCGTAAACATATCCAAAGAAGATGTTTTACTAGAAAAGTTGCAATAACATGGCCAACATTATACTTGCTCTGTAAGTTCTTCGTATAGAATGTTGGTATCTAATATTATGTTTCTCATTTTGGATCATTGAAATTACAGATTGCTGATGACTGGAGAGCGACAGTTTCTCCAAATTTCTAGAGGACATCCCAGGAAGATTTCTTAAATTTCATGAAATTTTTAAAGGTGAGCAACTATTTAATCTGAATAGATAACGAGTCTAGAAAGTTTCGTTCAGAACATTGACTATAATTAATCGTGTGAGAATCTCTTTGATATAATTCAATTTCTTCCAGAACCTATACTGTTCGTTCAAGACCAGAGAGCTTAGAAGTGAGCCTACCAATAATTGTCGACAGACATCTCCTGCCTCCGAAAATCTATTAAAAAGCATGTTTGAGTGAGAGCATGCTGGCTCACTAGTGCTATCAACCAATACGGAACCTGTTGAATTATTTGGTTAGTTATTAATTGGTATTGATCATAACTCAACTTATTGTTTATTAGCATAGTTATTGAATTATTGAATATTCCTTAATAGTGTTGGGTTGTCCACAAACGTGACAACGCTTAGAATGTGCAGTGTAAAAATTTCCTTTCACGAAGCAATCCACCACCAAAATTTTCAGTTTCTTGCCGATCACAGCTTGAAAATATCTTTTTAGAAAATATTATGAATATGGATTAAAATATCTTTTTGAAAAATTGCTTAGAACCCCTATATAACACAGACAAAATTTAGATAACATAAGAGTATACCAATTTTTTGAAATTTTTCTTTTTAGAAGAAAGAGTTATTGAGTCAGTTGGTGAAGGGAAGAGCCTCTCATCTCCACCAAAAGATCTCGAAGGCAACGGACAGACAGGGCCATCATCCAAGCATCATAATACATTGTTGATCTTCTATACAGGTAGCAAGTTTAAAATCCCGTAAAATATACGGTGGCACCATAATATTAAATAATATCAGATTATGAATTGATCTGTGATTAATAAAATAGCAACTCATTGAACACTTTTCAAGGACTTTACTTCCATGAAAACAAGTATAATCATCATTTATATTTCGTTTCTCAAATCTGGTCAAATAATAATCAGATATTCGAAGCTTCACACACTATGCCTGGGAAAATATGAGGCATTTTGAAAATAAACCAACGATTATTTCAGTATGTTTTACTACAATAATAGATATTTTTGTTTGAAAGTGTGGACAGGTTTGTTTATTTAATTTTGTCTATTATGGTATTCTAAAAATTTGTTTGTGACTGAAAATTGTTGTGGTGAGGTTTACATTGATTTTAGTTAATACGCTGTGAATTTGTACTTATGTTAAATAAGGTAAAGGATTATTATGGATATTTTCATTGTCTATTTGTTGCTAGTTAGATATATTTCTTATAATGGTTAGGATATATTTAGTTTGATTGTTCAAATATAGTCACTGATGTTACAAAAACATCACGTCAGAAAAATGCAAGTAAAGTATCTACTGCATTGTGCTGAAAAACTGAATCTTCCCGTTCATATTCGATTTGCACTTATTCTTCAAGATGATTCCAAATTAACGACTAACGATACTTTTGTAAATTATTTAGTAACGAATTCACACTGGTTCACATTTTTCGCTACTTATACAGCTTTATTATTTTGTCAAACATGCATGGTAGAAAGACAACATACGGATAAATAATAACTATAAAATGAATTAAAATATCATTACAGCGTCTGAATATGATAGTTTCACAATTTTATTCTCCATTCACAATCTTTATAAAAATATTTTTTTCATATTTTCTATATTGTACTTTAGAAGGATAACATGTTTGTATTTATGAGAATGTAGAGAATGTCAGATTATTGATATGTATAATTATCTTATAAACAAAAGGTTATAAAAATTCGTTGTTTGATTTTGTCATTAGATTATACTTTAATATTTCTTAGATCATGTTATCAATTAGTTTCTGGATTTCTTATTAAAGCTTATCAATAAAATGTAGTCTTCTTAAGAATTCCTTGAAATTGATTGAAAATATGATTTAAGGAATAATACAAATCCCTAATTTTCAAGAAAAATAAAGGATTATATTTCAAATTTGCCGCCACCATATTTCATTGTTAATTCAAAAAATCTGGGACAGATGGCGATAAACAGGTACAATTTTTATATCATAGAGTAGCCTCTCTATATTTATTATTACTCTATGAATCTTGTATGATCCGGACAGTTTTCTAAAGCGGAGACGGATAAGTTTCTACTTTGGGGTAAGTTAAATAAATAATTGACCTGAAATATTTTCAGGCGATGAGGAAACTCAGGTGGATTTAAGATGCAGTCGTCACCAAATTCTTCTGCAAGAATATACTCTTATACCAGTATGTCTACGTTTGATTTTATTCCAATTATTCAATCCTCATTATTATTGGAATTATTTTCAAACTAGTTTTTGAGATAAGTTGGCACCGAAAAACTAACGCTTCGTAAATTTTACCAAAAATTAAAGAAATTATTGACAAATATTATTTATTTAACCCAAAATTTATTACACACATTTTAAGTGGTAATTTTTAAATAGTTTTTATTACTTTCGGTTCTTGTATCAATAGACACCGCAGCGATTTCTCAGGCCCCATACGGTCTAGAGACTTGAAATTTCGAATTCGTACTTAGATCGCAGAAATCTCGCCGCCTGTTAAGCTCCAAGTGTGATCCAATATTGGTAATTATAATTATCTCATTCAATCTCATTCAACCAAGATCATTATTTTGTCGACATGGAACGACAATGGGATCCGTCACTGGAATTAAGCACGAGCATGGAGCGTTTTTATACGTCTCGTTCTCTGGTATATAGCTACTTTCTGGAAGATCGTCTATGGTTATGTCGCAATTGTCAGACGTCAGACGTTATTGTTAATTTAAAGTTTAATTTTGTGTTGTGGTGGACAAATGTGGCGCCTCCATCGCCATCAAGCGCAGCTCAGCGCAACAGGCGCAAGCAAACTCTGATACCACGGGACATCTTCGTGTGATCCATACATCCACTCCCGCCCCGAGGAGCTGGTGGGGATAAACACTCTCGCTCGAGATGACGAGCCGAATTCTCTCTTCTGGTCTGTAACCTCAACGGCTCAACACACGCGAGTTTACTCGGCCGTCGACAACGCCTTCTCTTTAAGTATCAAGCTTGTTCATTATTTTATTTCTAAGTAAAAGGTTACTGTAAATAAATATTTATCGTTCAGTGTTGAAAGTTACTTATGCTTTTATTTTCACACGCCCGGAGTCAAAGCTGCAAGCTCAATTTGTAAGAGAGCTTCACTTGTCGTGAGCGAAGCGCGGGAAGTGAACAAAACTCTAAACAAACAGTAATTTGTTATGGAATTGCTGTTGCTGGCAAACACATATATATAAGTATAAATAAAATCGAGAAAAGGATAGCAATAGTAGGTACTCATCGGTACGGTTTAAATCTTAAATGCCCAATAAAAACTATTTTTTAGCAAAAATTTCACTTGTTACTTATAAAAATGATATTAGAATGACCATTCTGTGAAAAAACTAACAAGATGCTCACCAATATTGAGGGTTGCACAAACGTGCAGAAAATTATAAACATAAACCAGATATTCAGGCAAATCTATTGCAAATAGATATGCTAGTCAGTACTTAAGTTACTACTAAGTAGTTTCAATATGTACTTGTTCCATCTTTAGTGTGAATACGAATAAAATATAGGAACCATCTTCGCTATTATGTCCCAAATTTATCCCATGTATTGACGCTGGTTCATTTCCAGCATTTTCTATTAGTAACGTTTCTCAGACGAGTCTCTCCATAGACAAGAAATAAGTAAATTTTCTTATCTCTATTTGTGCCTTAACTCCTTGTGACAGCAAATGACAGAATGTGAACGCAATTCTATTTTATTCTGACATAGAGATAACATATAACATACAGCAGGCAAGTCGATCGAAAATGCGTACCCTCAATAAAAAGAAACAGAAAATAAGGCAGGATTATCTATCTCTTATACTTTGAGCACTCGTGATTGGTGGATTACTGTACCTATCTGTCTTCCGCATCCGACTCAGCCGTCATCCAATCTCAAATACAAATCCGAAGCAGTTACGTTTTTATAATTTGTAAATAGGGAAATAGTTGATGATTAAATGGTAAACAATATACTAATAATGAAAAAAAGAAAGTTTTTCTTTCAGTGCAAGTTTTAAGTTCAAGTACTTCAGCTGCAGTAAATTAACTTAAATTCGAAATAAAAGATAGTAAACTTGAAAATGCTTCAACGTAGGTACATATACCTAAATTATTGAAAAACTCCAATGACATTTTTTATTTGTTAAATACCATGAATCTGTTTTGTAAAACAGTTGGAAAGTTGAGTATAACTGAAAAATCATTACCTGAATTGGAAACAAAAATTAAAGTATATATTAGTTACAGACAACAATTAGAAATTGATGTAGGTACAAGTTAAAGTTAAGATTAGTAACTTTCCATAAAAATCCAATGTGGAGCATTTAAATCAACCTCAGTTTTATAAAACTATTTGCAGGCCTGTTCTTAAATCCATATCGGTTCGAACTGGCTTTTTAGTTTTCATTATTTGTTTAATAAATTTATAAAACTACTTCATGTGAAATACTTCTCACACAAGAAATAGTAAAATATTCTTTATCATATAAATTATCTCAAAACCATGTTGAAATATTTTTTGCGCTTATTAGGAGAATACAGTGATTTAATAATAATCCTACTTAATAATTCCTTGCTAATGGCTCTCTGTGAGCGCTTCTATCAATTTCCTTATGTTCTATGACATGTACCAAAGAACAATGCTTTTAGATGACCGATAATTCGCACATGCGGAGAACTGAATCAATTGATGCAATTGGTCTATTACGCACTTCAAGATCTCACACTTCTGGTAACGACTTCTGCCGAAAATAACAAAATAAAACATATATTATTTGTTATTCATAGTAGTTTTAACATACTGGAACAGGCAGAATATCTTGACGGCATCATAAAACATATCGCTGAATTTATAGTTTATACATTAAGGAGGAGAATTCACTGTGAGCAATCTTTAACTTTGTTGGTTTTAGAAAATTTAGATAAATTTGAATTGACAAATTGGTTAGAAAAATTAAACTTTGCATCAAATAATGTCAATCTAATTTGTCACCACACAGAAAGAATACTGCATTTATATAAAGATTCCTTATTAATGAGAAATATATATTTCAAAATTGTAAGTGAAACCTTAAAAATATTAACCAATGAAAAATATTTTCGAGCAAAACCCTTTTTACGATCACCGACAGCAGCTTATATACCTTATACCTAGTACAAAACTACATAGATATTCGCCTATAGACCTAAAACATGAAATTGACAAATTAAATGACCTAAAATTTAGAATTAGAATGTACTATAATAAATGACATATTTTTAGAGGACAATAACAATTGTAATAAATTTCAATTATGCGCAAATATAAACTCTTCCCTCTGTATGCGTCATGAAACAAAGACAGACACGGGCACGATATTCTGTATCTCTTTTTATCTATGGACCACATTCTGCAACAAATTAAAAGGAAAAATTTGTTAATTTGTTGCAGAATTTCTATATTTCGATTGAAAATGAGATTGTACAATCTCGAAACATGTCTCAGTAATTAATTAATCCTTAATAATAAACTGTGGAGAAGACTTCGAGTTTTTTTGTTGATCTTACCATATCACTCCACTTCGAGAATGGACTTCTACAACCATTATATCTCTATGGTTAGCATTGATTGTGCAGATAGCGACTCCCTGAAAACAGCCATCGTCACTTGCATTGTTATTGTGACTGACATTTGTTAGTTGGGAGAGAAATACTGCTACAGTGTTGCCGTTTAGTTATGGATACGTTAGTTATACGTTTGACGAATATTATTAATGCGTTAACAATGTACCATTTTCGAATAAAAGCGAAGTCGATTGCATGCTTATTAAGTAAAAAATGATTTAACTTTCACGTTCATTATTCCATTATTGGTTTCACTTAAGTATTTATCCGACATTTATATATGACTTAGGTCTTTATAAACAGGTAAAATTTTAGCACCGGCAACACCGTAGAGTCTTGAAAATAATAAATTGTGAAATCCGTCTACTTGGTTTTACATGTATTTATAATATAAATATTACAGCCTTTTACGTGTTGAAAACGTTCTCAAATGATTACTTATCATTATAAGATTGTATTATATACAATATCTCATTAATTTCAAGCCATATTTTTAAATTAATCGGGAAAAACCATTAAGTGACCTTGAAAATCCAACATTTTTCTGTGAATATTGCTTCTGTAGGCAGAAGCGAGAGATACCTCACCTCTGCAAACTACAGTTTGCATTGATTTCTTCGCGTTTTCATGCTGAGCTTGGTGAATTTAGTTCCTGTGATTTATGACCTCCTTCCTAAAATAGCTCTAGCTGTAAATATTCTTTTATTTTTGTTTTGCAGAATGAACCGTAAAAATGATGCATCATGAATTTATCTTGGGAATTATAACTAAAAAATTTCAATGTTCAATTTTCACCTGTATTCGGGAACCCTTTGATCCTTCTCCTTCCTCGCCAATGTTCGGAAATATTTAGTTGGTTTTTCGAGCATAGCAATTAGCTCTTGAGTTTTTGCTTTAATGAATACAAATTCAAGCGTAGGAATTGTTTTCGTAGACGGCACAACTTCGATCACAAATTAAAAAAAACACAATAGACTTTCCGAGTTTTAGAATTCAGTTCCAGTTGATTTTGTGACTTTTAATTCGAAGGTAAAATTGAACCTATACAGTTCCCCTTCGAGTGTACGAAATGGAACATCGATTCAATAAGAGCCAGAATGCAATTACATTAGCTGAATTGATTGCTCGCAATACTTAAGGAGAATGTATACAATGCGACTGAATGTTTACAACTATACAGGGTGGGCCAAACAAAACGAAACAATGCCGATATGTCATATACCACTATTTTTTTATTGGCTCGGGCCCGTCGATTTTTATTTTCCGAGGGAAATATTTTCCCCATATCATGAGCCTTGTCACTTCAACCCCCTCGTGGGGGTGAGCTCCAACTCCAAAATCTTAAATTGAAATAGGGGTCAAGTGGTCGCTTATTTTAAAGGCAATCAAATTTTCTTAAAATTGCAAATTTGATCAAGCCCTTTTTGAGAAAATAAGGGATAAAAAATTATTTCATTGCTCGACGGAGAAAAATAAAATCCATTTATTTCTATATCAAAAAAGAAGTCTTTTGTGCATACTTTTGAACTCTGCCAATTCAACCCCCGACAAGGGTGAATTCTCTTTTTAACAGATCCAATGTAAAAGTAAGGAAGCGTTTTCTATTACATATATCACTCAAAATAATTAATCCAAATTCTCATTTTATCGTCTGAAGAAGAAAGTAAACTGAACGAATTATAAATAATTCTAAATCACTGTTCAAAACTTGTTTTTTCGATGAGTGTTCGGTTTTTGTAAATGGGATTGTTAATCGTCACAATTGTAGATATTGGTCTGACGAAAATCCACATCTATTTCTTGAGGTTCACACTCAATATCCTGAGAAATTAAACGTCTGGATAAGAATTTATGGCGATTTTTTAAAATTTGATTCTTTCTTTCTCTCTGAAAATCTAAATGGAGAGATCTATCTGCAATTATTAGAAGGCGCTGTCGAACCTGCATTGAAAGAAAAGCTTGAAAATAATATTAATTTCAATGATGAAGATTTGGCATTTCAACAAGATGGTGCACCTCCTCATTATACCATGGCTGTTCGTGAATATTTAAATCGGATTTATCCTGGTGGATGGATCGGCAGAAGATGGCCAGTAGAGTGGCCTGCAAGATCACCTATTTTGGCCTCCTTAGATTTCTTTCTTTGGGGTCACTTGAAAAGTACCTAAGATTTAAAAAACTCAGCCACAGTCATTTTTGTCAGCGGATTATTGAAAAATGTCGGGCCATTACACCAGAAATGCTTCATAATGTCCGGAAGCGTTTGAAGAGAATTTGCAGAATGCACTTTCAGCACTTGTTACCATGAACAGTAAACGATATTTACATTTTATGTCACATCTTAAAGCAGACCGTAAAGCTAAGCTCGAACACAAATTATTTCCAGAAAAGCAATGTCGTCAGATATTGCGATAATATTTGAATTGTGGTAACATTTGACATTTAATATCATGTATTTTATGCGTTGCAGCTTACGCCTGCAGGAAGTTGAAAAGACAGAGAAATAAACAAAAAATACTTTTTTCCTGATATAAAACTCAACGGATATCAACATTTTCTCGACAAGCGATAATGATTATCTTTTTATTATTCTCCCCTTATTTTTCCGAAAATATCTGTAACAAATTTGCAAAACAAAGATGCGTTGAGAAGATTCGATTGACTTTAAGATATCACTCGGCCCCTATTCCCATTTTAGGGTTGGAGCTCAGCCTCGCGAAGGTGTGAAAGTAAAAGTTTGGTGATATGGGCAAAATATTTCCCCCGGAAAATAACGATCGGGTCCCAGCGTTTTTCTTTAAGCGAGATGTATATTTATAATTGTCAGCATTCAAAAGAAGGCTATTTAGATATAGTTCGATAAAAGAACATAATAGATCCATCACACCTTCTACCACGTAAACACCTCTAAGTGGAAAACTTTAATATTTTTCAAAAAGTTTAACGTCACAAAAGTGTTAAAATAATTTCCTAAACAAGACATCTCTTTGTATGTTATCAATCAGGTTAATTCTAAACCAAGAAATAAACATTTCTACAAAGAATAGGACCGAAATTTTTATTAGTTGGTGCGCTGAAAAATACAAAGTAATAATAGGTAATTCTCATTTTCTAATATGAAGTTGTCCATGTTATAAGTATATAGAAAGAAAACTTTTAGCACCAACATCAAAACTCCCAACACCAGAAGAATCAATATTATGTGGATATTTCTGTGCACCAACTAATAAAGGTCGGTCTTTTTTTGTACCTGTAAAACTATTATCTTAATGCATCACCATATTTGTGCAATGCAACGTTGCTAAATACAGTCAAAAAATCTGATTTACTTTTAACTGATGAATGATAAAGTCGAAATGGTTGTCCAACATTTTATTCACAAATTATTCAAAAAGCGGCTTAGCATACGTAATCAATAAAAATCGACTGTTATCATAAAAACACAGCTTAAGGTAAGCTGTGATAAAAGCATGTTGTAACGAGCTTGCGATGTTGTGTCGGCGGTTTGTCAGAGGGTGGAGCACCTTGACTAGTACGGACGTTAGTGGGGCCCGGGTGGTATAAGTGTAAGGCATACTGCTACTGGTCACTGACTATATTCTGAAACATCAAAGGAGATCGGGCTATTGGTGGAATGTTCGGGGCGTTGGAAGATGCCGGTGAAAGCTTTCTAGAAGGATATAACTTGCCTATACATTGGAGAAGATTTGCTGCGATGCTCAAGCAGTCAGTCATCAGATAGTACAGACGGATCAGTCATTGCAGTAGTTAAGTGAGTGCGGTGAAGACCGCAAATATAAAAAAGAACCTGTCGATTAATTATATCCAACATCACAGAGAGAAAGCTAAGAAAATGTATGAAGAAATTAACGAAATCTCAAATCGTCTCAAAAGTCACGCAATTTCCGAAACGAAAATAGTCAAGAGCCAGTAGTTTATAAGCCCCAAGACAAAATTTACACAAAGAACAATAGTATTCGAAATAAATTACTTCCTAGATTCATAAAAGAAAAGTAATAGAAAACAAAGTTGTGACAGTCACTTTACCATATACTTCCAGTCATAAACGCAATAATAAACGTAGTGGACAATTGCAGGTGTACCCTCGCATCCGTAGAGAAGGTTCGAATACAAAACTTGAAATACAAAACAGGGATTGTACCCCTCCGGCTGGAAGAAGCCATGATTAGATCTAGTAACCATGATTTCATTCATTATTATAATCTAACCCCAATAGGTTTAGATATAGAGAACATTATATGCATTACATCGATATCAAAAGTGTTAACAGCCAATATAAGTAATACATACTTAAGCGGATTAATAAAATTTCTCTATGAACTCAAATACCAAACTAAAATTGTACATCTAAATTTCACTACAGTAGTTGGATAGATATCCGGCCTACCGAGTCAAAAGAGGAATCATTAACGGACCTGGAAGCATTATCAAAGATATATCCGGAAATTTAGATCAAGAAGACGCTGACAGATAGGATAAAGCAATTAATGAGATATAGTCGAGTAAATGTTATTCAAAGGTTGAATGAACACCTATCATTAACAACGGAATTAATTGTAAATTATAATAAGATTACTTCGCTGATCACGCATAATCAGGAAATTATTTCTAAAGAAATCAATATATCGAAAACTAAAATTGATTAGACAATTTATAATTTTCAGCATTTCTTTCAAATAAGGATCACTTTATATCTATTGAGTTTATCATTACGAATTTTATCAGAGCTTCTCACAGATCGAAACGTAATTCACTGATAACAATATTGAGATTTTTAAATTATAATGCCTCATTATTTTTCATCTCTATGCAGATATGATATATAATAATATGAACTATATTTTGGAGCTTTGTGCATTGTAAGGGTGAAATGTCTAATTACAAAAGTGCTGATGTCTTGACATTATGACTATTGAGAGGTATTTGAATGTAAATAAATCATATTGATTCGGATAATGAATGTTATTTGGAGTAAGTAAATAAATGCAATCAACTAATAGTTAACTTAATTAATTTTTATATTATGTGTTGTTGTTTGCAATTAATTCATGTATGTTTTTCCATGTTACATTAAGCATCTGATCGGTATCATACAATAAATGTAGGGAGTTTTTATGGTGCAAGTCTTCCTCGTACTTGCTGATTATTTTTACTGTATCTGCTATTCATGCAAAAATATAACAATGACTTGCCAAATGATGCATAATCGAAAAATAGCTAATTTTCAGTTTACAAAAGCAGAAGCAATTAGGTTTTAATTAATTGCAGCAAAATAATAATTTGATTAATTGATGCCACTGTCTGCTGATTGATGTGCAAGCTCAATCATTTGAAAATTGCGTATTTTATTAGTTTTTTTTTACCTGCATTACAGAATGATGATAAAGGGCCAACGATGAGTACTACATTTAATTTTAATGGAACTAATAATTTTATTTTTGAAATTTAATAACAATTTTATGATAATTGGACTATCATCAACTTGATAAAAAAATCTAGCATATTAATTACATAGACTGGATAGTATTGAGTACCCACGGAATGGAAAAATCCTCTTTTGTACCAGTCATCAAATTATTTTCAATAAACTATTTTCCCTACTTCTTGGTTAAGGGATGGCTATGGTAACTGCTATCCATCTTTAACAGAATATGGAATATATGAAAGTATATATTCGATCATCAGTGTCTTCATTTTTTTCTTATAGAGAAAGCGAAGGAAATAACTAACTCTTTTGAACGGAAGTGTCATTAGCGAGTCTGACTCACATGGAGTAGGTTCCGTACTTAGGAAAGGATGGTATTCTTTTCCTATAAACTTTCAGTAGTGACTATATTTTGTTATTTTTAATAAGTCGCTTAGTTGTGAAGAATGGACAATTTTCTAATATCTTACAGGATGTCATTTCAGAGTAATGGAAAAGTATATATTTTAATATCTTATTTCCAGTTGATATAACATAAAGTAGTTAAGAAAAGGTAAGGAGTAAAGCGTCATCTTTGATGAGAAAACCTGGCTTGAGGCGGTCAATGGACACACTTATGGGCGTGCAACGGATTCGCAGTGTAAAGGTGTCGTTGCAGCTGCACCTGATGAGGACAAGAGGACTTGGGCTCCTGGGCGCCGCGGACAATGTTGTCTCTCAAGAAGCAGGAAGTTGGCAAGTAAAAGAGGCGAGTTTCTCCTGAGGAGGCGGGTAAAGGTTCTCCTTACACAAGTTCCGCGGCGTAGTAGGTATGTCCAATCCGTCCGTGATAGCTCCCGTCTCCAAAAAAAATCAAACTGGCCAAAGACTCTTAGGTGAATAAATATACTATTTGAGCTCACCCCTGCCACCATGTGTGGACTCACATTCGATTTCTCAAACTATAAAAATAACAAAAATCAGTTGTCAAAGCTATATTCAATTATTAATTAGAACTTACATCCATTGTCTAACTTCGAGATGTTCAAAAGCAATAAGATAAATTTATCCATCTGACGCCATTATAAACTGTGAAACAGAAATTATTATCGACTCTAAAAAAGTAAATAAATATATTCCAAAATGTCAAATTTAATGATTCATGTTGAAATTTAACTCCCGGATTTAGCATACAGAATCCCAATTCAACTTTATAGAATCTGGTCATATTTAAAATTAAAAGTAAACACTGCATTACAAAATAGCTCTACGGATCTACGGTAGGACAAAATTTTAGCTTGCCTCAAAAATTAACGTTTTGCTTACAGAATAGAACCAATACAGTTTTATTTATTACGGGTGATAATTATTGATGCCATCGACCGCTGTTTTATCCCACACACTCTCTTTGTGACACGACATTTGATGATAACTCTAATAATAATTCTCATTGAGATTAAAAAAGATCTCTCATTTCCAATAGCCTACTTCGAATGACCTATTTTTTGAATTGCTTGAAATTTCAATCGCCTAAAACTAAAAAATTAAACTCAGAGACTGCCATCTTTGAGCTTGAGTTGTAAGAAAGGATTCCGATCAAACTAATAAAATATCGGCAGACTTCTTTATATTTCCAAGAGATGGCGATATTTACATGTTTTAGTTGTATCAAAAGTGATTAATAACTTTATTCAAAATGATTTCTTTTAAATCATTTCTCGTCATTAGCGGGAAACGTAGTTTTCAAAATGAATCATTGATTAATCAATAATTTCGATACAGCATTAAAGGAGATATGACATACCGACAAAGAAAATACCTTTCAGAAATAATATAATATGTTGAAAATATACAATAAATTTCAAACTTACAGAAAAGAATATTGCAGATAAATTTAATAGACCGCAACATTGTGTGCCGAGTTCCTATTTAAAATACATTGATAAACCACACTGCATTCTCATTGTGAAACGCAGTATAGTAATATACGGGGTGTTCGAGCGGCAGTTCAAACCAATCCGAAACTTTCAGTTGCGCACTTCAGATTACGATGAAATAATTTATTCACAACTATAGATAAGATGTTCGAGTAGCAGTTTTCTAACTAGTCCGGAATCAATTTGGGACATCCTTATTTGGAGCTGCTTGGATCTCATAACCACAAACATATTGTGTCGGCGAGTGCCTAGATCCGAAATAAAACGACGAAAGCAAATAAAAAAGTAATAATACTTGTAGGTTGGAGCCGGAGCCGATACCCCATTTACGAGGATCTAAATGTCTCCAGATGTTTTAAATGTCCTCACTTCAAACATAAAAGCGTAGATAATAAATGCAAGACCAAGATTGTATGTGAATATTGTAGTGCACATCACGATTCAAAAGTTTTTCCGAAAACCGTTAAGAGATGTCGCAATTGTGCTTTCGCAAATTCACTGCATATGACTGATAATCACTCATCAGACAACACTTGCAGCACCTACCAATACTTCGTAAACATTCTCAAATCAACCATAAATTATAGATAATTCTAAAACTCCTTGAGAATTTTAATGAACATGAACCTAACAGTGAGTTAATCGATTCTGATTATTTTCACCCTCAATTTTATAGATCAATTTATACGGCAAAAGCTTTATTATAATCCATTTTAACATTCGTAGTGCAAGAGAACATTTTGAAAAACTATTAACCTACTTACAAACAGATGAGATTAATCATTTCTGTGACATAGTTCTTAGCAAATGCTGGAGTATTTCCGATACCTAATTTTTCAATAAACATTCTACATGCATTACAACAAAAGTAACATCAATAAAGCTAATGGAGTATAATTTTTTATGAAAAATAATATTGAAAGAAATATAACAAACAGATATATATTTTAAATAACTCCAGGGTAACAATTACAAGCATATAATTTATTATAAAAAAATTATATTCAATGTTATGTTTAATATATTTAATATATGTTCAATACTAATGAGTTTTATAAAGACAACAAGGTACAGATATCGATATTGTCGTAGGAGATATAAACTTCGACTTACTAAACACAAGCGATAACTGGGTAAATGAATAGATATTTGTAAGATTACAAGCATAACCTCTTACGGTTTTATATCATACATAACAACTCCGACAAGAATGTACCATGACACTAATACGTGCCTTGATCACTTTTTTCTCAGAATAGAAACTTTTGAAATAGAACCTAAGTCATTTGTGATAAATAATGACCTGAGAGACCATTTTCCAATCATGCTCAATATAAATTTCAAAGACGAAAAAAATTATAATGAAGTTCAAGATAAGAAACAGTATGTAAAATTGATACAAACTTCATAACTCATGTGAACGTATAAATTGGCAAAATGTTCTGGCATAGAAATAAAGGATACAAGAAACTAATGGCTTTAGTCGAATGCCCTGATTATATCAATTAAAACAAGAGATAAACTAAAAAAGTAACTACAAACCAATTTAGGCGTTGATAAATTAAAAAACTACAAAAATATAGAAATTCATTAAATATTAAATATACTATCTATCTTAAAAAAAGACTCAAGTTGTGAAAATCATTAAACATATCAGCAAAATTTTATATGTAAAAATGTGTTACCTCAAGGTACCGTAGTGGAACAATTTTGTTTAATATCTACATAAATTCATTGTTAAAAATGTGAACTGTGGTAAAGTCATCGCATACGCGGATGATACTGTCATAAATTTTGCAGGCAACAGTTGGAAGGAGATAGTAAAGAGAAGGTTCAGAACGGATTTAGAAGGGTTAAAAACTTGTTGGACCGACTTTCCTTAAATATCAATAAAATCAAATATATGGCATTCTCTATAACAGAACATAAAAGACC
The DNA here is from genome assembly GCA_958507055.1 of Crioceris asparagi. Classification (NCBI taxonomy): domain Eukaryota; kingdom Metazoa; phylum Arthropoda; class Insecta; order Coleoptera; family Chrysomelidae; genus Crioceris; species Crioceris asparagi. The sequence continues at coordinate 58,356,921 of OY293826.1, read as the reverse complement.
CAATTTGAATAAAATTGAGATAAAAAAATGATTTAGAAGAAACTCATAGTATCAAATATATCGGCTTGAGTTCCTAATCAACATTGATACGGATCGGACGTGTTTCCAGCGCTCTGTCTGGCGTGTGTTAATGAACACACATGGGCTACATTTATGCGAATACCTTATCTCCGGTCAGCAAATATATGAACAATATTTATTTACGTTTCACAAACATGTTATTCGAAATTCTAAAGGAGCATTGCAATTATCACAGATTGCATTGTATTGAACATATTCTTTTCCCCCTTTCGAGGAAATATGTTATCACCTTATATATTCCCAACTGATACAATATGTTGAACTCAAGGATTACCACACAAGACCCATCCTCTACTCAAGCTAATCCAGCAATAGACAGACCTAATGCATCATATGCAAGTGCCACCTTATCTACTTCGACACCATACTTCCCAAAAAAGAACAGGCCATTTTGCTAAATGCTATTGGAGAATACGTGAAATCCATAGGAAATATTATAGGAGCCAAATCTATACGATATGTCTCAGGACTTTCCAATCAGAGGATTTGTATTTTCCTAGACAACATCAAAACAGTGGACGAACTGGTAGCCAATCATTCAACAGTTAACATTAATGGCACAGAAATTAACATTCGGCGATTTATAACCCCAGTCAAACGAATAATTATATCGAATGCATGCCCATCAATCCCTCACTCAATGATAGAAGCAAAACTGAAGGAATTAGGACTCACACTTGTATCTAACTTGAGCTTCTTAAGAGCTGGCATCGAAGGAGATGAGTTCTCCCATATTCTCAGCTTCAAAAGATAAGTGTACATCACTTCCTCCTCTCTCACGAACAAACAACATATAGAATATTTCTGACCTCCGATGCACCAGTATGTTTCAATTGCAAAAAACAAGGTCATATCGCCGCTACCTGTCCAGAAAATTACCTCATAATCACCTCCGATGAAACCACACCAATTGAGGAAATCGAAAATCATAAGAAACGCCGGGCATCTACCAGAACGCCAAACTCACCAAACACTACAGAAACTTTCAACCCTCTAACGATACCTCCCACTACAAGTACCGAATTGGAACAACTAAATTCACCACAAGAGTTTGCCACCCTTAATAGCAATATACGGAAAATTAATAAAAACAAAAAAATGCAAATTGACAAAGCAGAAGCACACGAGTATCAACTTAGAAGGCATTGAAACGGTATTTGCAAGTGATCCAGAACAATATCCCTGCAAGTTCGAAGAATTTAGACAATTCATAGAACTATCCATGACAAATTATGACCCACTAACTAACTCTAATACAATTTCAAAAGATGTTGAAGCTGTCGTCCATACTCTAAAAAATATCTACCCAAACCTTCCCAGTAAAACCACCAAAATGAAGTTCTCCAAACTGATAAAAAGATTAAATAATCAATTGCAACAAGACAAATTGGAGCTTGCTAGTAACATAAGTCTCAGCTCCCAGGACACGATAGAGGATTAAAAACCTGAAATGTTCTAAAATTTTAACTAACACCGCCTTTACCATGATTCAATGGAATTGTCGAGGATTCTACCAACACCTCGAACGAATACAACTTCTTTATGAACATAAACCAGATATACTATGCCTACCAGAAACCCACCTGAAGCCCAACGAAAAACCAGTTCTGAAAAATTACGTAGCCTATAACCTCAACCGATCAAATCCAGGAAGAGCTAGTGGCGGTGTTGCTATTTTCATCAAGAATTCATACCACAGTGAACAAATTTCCCTACAGACCAACTCAGAAGTAACTGCAATCTCAGCGAATATACCAACCAAGGTCTCAATATGTAATCTATATATACCACCCAACTACGACCTAAGAGAGTCAGAAATCAACCATCTCATCAAACAACTACCGAAACCCATCATCCTACTCGGGGATCACAGCATATAAACAAAAAAGGAAAAATATTCGAAAACATCCTCACAAATACTGATCTCGTTATTCATAACACTGGAGACCATACACACTTCAACGTATCTAATGGATTTCTCTCTAACATTGATCTCACCCTTCGGACGCTAACATCAGCACTTCTCTGGAATGGGTGGTACTAGATAGCTTGTACGATAGCGATAGCGACCACATAAAAATCAAATACCAAGCAGGCAAGACCACAAATGATATTTTCGAGAGTTGGAAAATAAATCGGGCAGATTGGGGAGCCGTCACAAATTATCTAGAAGAAGAACTTAAAAACTTTCATCTTAACCAAGAAATTGAATTGGCTACAGAGGACTTCTCAAGATTAATTATCGACGCAGCAGAAAAGTTTGTTGGGAGACGAAAAGAATCAAGGGAAAATTATTCCATCCCATGGTGGAATGTAAGCAGTCAAACGGAATAAAAATGCACTCTATAAACTTAAAAAGAAGAACACATTGGAGAATCTAGTGGAATTCAAAAAACAAAGGTCTATAGCACGACGTATTTTGAAACAGAGCAAGAGAAAATCATGGCAGGATTACGTATCACAACTTTCCACAAATTGCACTATAAAGCAAGTATGGGATAAAATAAACGCTATTAACGGTAAGAAAAGAAAACAGGAGATAAGAGCGCTAAAGAATACCAATCAAGAATTAATGATGGCACAAAATTTCCAGGCACAATCATCAGACACGAACTACAATCCTGATTTCCTAAAATATAAACAGGATACAGAGAACAACGAACCAATAGAAATCAACAAAAAAGACACAGAACCCCTAAACTTGCCTATAACAATAGAGGAGCTCAGACACGCTCTCGACTCTAGCAAGAATAGCTCCCCTGGACCAGATCGAATTCCAGCTATCTTCCTCAAGCATTTACCACAATCAGGACTCAACATCGTACTGAAGCTTTTCAACAAGATTTTCCAAGGAAACACCTTCATTAATAAATGGAGAGAAGCAATAGTTATACCCATCCATAAATCCAATTATTCTAAAATAGAACCAAAAAGTTACCGCCCAATTTCCCTCACATGCACGATGTGCAAAGCTATCGAAAGAATTGTAAATGGTAGACTATGCTTCACCCTTGAAACCCATAAATTAATAAACAATTTCCAAAGTGGCTTAAGAAACCACCGTTCGACTACAGACAACTTGGTCTAGTTACACACCGAAGCACTAGATGCGCTCGCCAACAAACAAGAACTTATAGCAGTCTTCTTCGATATAAATAAAGTCTTTGACACAACATGGCGCCATAGAATATTGAGAAAACTAAAACAGTGGAACATAGATGGCAACATACTCTACTTCATCAAGAACTTTTTAGATGAAAAAACATTTAGAGTGAGACTGGGAAATGTATGGTCTAAACCGCACTTACAACAGAATGGTCTACCACAAGGCTCAGTCATAAGTACTACATTGTTATAGCCATCGAAGAATAGTTAACTCCATTGATGCACCCGTAAAACCATCAATTTTTGTTGACGACTTGTTGATCATGTGTCGTGGACATAACTCTACCACAACAACCAAGCTAATACAACATTGTATAGAAAAATTGAAAAATTGGTCGAATACATCTGGATTCACCTTCTCTCAGACAAAAACTGAAGTAATTAAAATCACGAGAAGGCGTTTCAAACCATGCTATCTAGAACTGATGAATAAGCCACTGCGAATCGTTAGATAACATACCTTTCTTGGAATTATCTTCGACAGCAAACTCACATGGCAAGAACATATAAAACAGCTGAAGTCAAATTGTATAAGCTGATTGAACATCATGAAAGCACTGGCAAACAACCACTGGGGTGCAGACGAGAAGACACTGTTGACAATATACCGAACACTCATACGCTCAAAACTTGACTACGGATTCATAATATATTCGTCGGCTAGTCAAACCTTATTAGCAAAACTTGATGTAATCCAAAATATAGCTCTAAGATTAGTGACAGGCGCCTACATAACTAGCCCCTCCGATAGTTTGTGCAGAGAAACCGAGGAATTACCCCTTAAATACCGAAGACAGATGCTACAGTCAACATATGCTGCTCGAATATCCGCTGATACCAATAACCCAACTCAATGTCAACTCTACAGCTCAAGATACAGTCAAACATATATCAACCAGCCAAATAAATCTAAGACAGCCACTATACCATCTAATTAACCACTAACTACTGGAAACCAAGTTTCCCAAGAGCATGCACTACAAAAAAACAACATTCTCGCCATGGACATTGAACAGACCAAATGTTGACACATCTCTAAAAGTCTTCAAAAAGGACGACACTCATCCCCAAATAATTATCGGATATTTTAAAAATATCTTATCTCGCTACTATAACGAAGATATTTTATTCACAGACCCCTCAAAATCTTCTCAGGGAACAGGATGTGCATTCCTCTGTGCAAATAAAGTAAGAAAGTATAAACTTCCAGAAGACTGTAGCATATTCACAGCTGAACAAGTAGCAATCCAGAAAGCCCTAGAGTTTATAGCAGAACATCTCAACCCATTATATATTCTGATTCTCTTAGATCAATGCAAGCCATCCAAACCATTTATAGTGAAAATACTATTGTCAACAACATCAAAGACCTTATGAACTTTATTCAAAACAACAATTCAATTCAATTCAAAAGCATTTATTTGGTTTCAATAATTTTTACAATTGTTTGTGAATTATATATTTATTTGATTTCTTCTTGTCTGATAGGGGGCTTTCCCCCTTTTCAGACTGGCCCTGTAGTTACAATATTATGGGGGAATGCAGGGTAACACCTGTGGAATGTTACCAGGGGATCAGCCATGCTTTAAATGCTCAGTGAAGCTGGGGACGGGGAAAACCACAGCAAAAACCCACGTCCATGGCGGCATACAAGCAAGGGCGGCCCTAATTTCGTCTTCTTCTGTAGGATAACGGTGTCCGGTCGATGTGGTTGGTAGCTTCAGGTGGTAGTGCCCTCATAGCCTCCATAAGGCACACAGGTGGGAAGGGATACCGGTAGAGAGGTTTTCTGGTTGGACGTTTTTTGTTGGTCCATGCTGACAGCAGGGTATTCCTGGCGTTTTCCTGACCTGGGTGACCGAAGGCTCGGAGGCAGAACCGGTCCTGGAGTTGGGTGAATCTGTAGAAAATAGGAGAGATATTGTAATTAGTTAAAATTCTGTAGAGGTCCGCTGAGCGGTGGTCCCACTCTAGATTCAGGCACCTACGTAATACCCTCCTCTCGAGTGTGGTGAATTTGTTAGTGTAGTATCTTGAAGAGATAGAGGCCTGTATGAACTTATTATCCATAAACGGCCTCACGAAAGTCTTATATGTAAAAATTAAGGTTTCGGAGGTACATTTGCCAAAACATCCGTTTAACATCGTGAGAAGAGAGGACCTTTGTTTGACCTTATTACAGGCATCTTGGATGTCAGTGCCCCACCATAGAGTGCGCGTTATACGCACCCCCAGGTAGTTCACCTGTTCCAAGAGATCTAATCTCTCACCCCACAACGTTAAACGGATATTTTCCGGATATTGGTCGCGATTTTTAATAAGGATAGTCTGCGTTTTAGTGGATTGGGCTTAATGCGCCAGCGTTGGCAGAAGCGTGTGAATGCATCAATCATTGCTTTTCCTTGATGATTGAGAATTTCCATTTTCCTGGATGAAGTGAAAAGCACGGTATCAAAACAACAATAAAAATCTGACCTTAATGTGGATACCATCTCACTGCGGCATTGAAGGTAATGAGAAAGTAGATGCAGCAGCAAAGGAGGCCATTACAGATGGTCTTTATACAGAGAAGTAATCACAAACTCTGATTTAAGTAGCCTCTGCAGAAACAAAATTAGAAGCAAATGGAAAATTATCTGGCAACAGCGTAGATCGAAGCTTTCACGGATAGACTCTACTATAACTACAAATCCACCATGCACACAAACAAGACAGGACCTTGTCACCCTGAGAAGACAGAATAGGTCATACACGACAAACCCATGAATATCTAGTCAATAAAGAAGCTCCTCCATGGTGCGAATTATGTAACTCGCAGCTCAGTATTTATCATATTATAGAAAAATGTCAACAATTCGAAGCCCAAAGAAGACTACACAACGTCAGTGATAAAATGGAAGAAGCCCTCAACATAAGCTCAACAACACAATAGCTTTTATTAAAGAAATCAACTTCAAAGCTTGAATTATATAGAGAATAATATATGACACTATATTTTGTACATAATACTTAACGCAATGTATAGCAAATGTATTGAAACCGCTAGACCTAGATGTCGAAGCGGAAATAAATAAATAGATAAAAATAAAATATATCGGTTTAATAATCGATAAACACTTAAAATGTAGAGACTAGGTACATCGCATTTCATACAAAAAAATCAAATGCTTAATTTATAAATTTTACATTTTAAGAAAAATACTGTCTAGAATCCTGTTGAGTTTAATCTGCAAATCATTAGTTAAATCAATAATCCGATACGGCATAGTTGCTTGGAGTGGGCTCTATAACAATTTCCTTCACAATCTTAGGGCCGATTTCATAATAAATTCCTAATAGGAGATTAGTTAATTCTCCAATTTTTTTAACTCATATCTTGATGACGGAATAAAAATAGTGCATTTTTCAATCACTTTTACAACGTCAGTCACCTTATCTTCAGTACTTTTAAAGTAACATTGAATTATATAACCTATAAAAAATATAAAATTTTTAACCTGAGATTAAAATTAATAGGAGATTAAATTTGATTATGAAATCGGCCATTAATGTTATAAAAAACACTATTTTAAAAATAATATATCATAAAGATAAGATATTCCCAGTACATGAGATCTATTCCGAGAAAATATTGAATATAGGAAGTATTTTCATTACATCTGTTTGCTTCCATAAATATGTACAGGAAAAAAAAGATTATTTCGCATATCCACGACACACGATCCAAAACTACTATAAATGTTGATATCCACTTTGCAACAAAACTACCATGCTAAGAACAATTCAATATCTAGGTCCCAAATTTTTCAACATACTACCCCTGGCTATAAAAAAAGAAAACAATTTATCTAACAATGCCGTAACTTCATGTATCAGAATTACTCAGCCTTCGAAAAATACTTTTAAAAATATGAATTATACTTCTGCTATAAAGCTGTTACTTATTGTGTTCTCATGATATTCGTGGTTCAAACTTTGATATTAAATGTACGTTATATATTAGGAAAATAGTCTTGAACTTGATAAGATCATAATAATTATTGTAGTTTGTATATAAGGACAATATTCTATTTATAGAATTATGCACATACAAGCTTTACATCGCTTAGGTGCACTATGTAACCTGATAAATTCAATTCGATGTCTTCAAAATAGAAACTTCATAGAATGATTCATTCTATCTCGAGGGACAGAAAGTTGGTCTCTACGTCAACAGAAGATTGTAGTGCACTGGTACATACAAATAGTTTCATTATTATTAAAACGAATGAGATATTGCCATGATTTCAAAATAATTGAATTAACTCTATTTTGATAATTATATTTTCCTGTTGGCAAGTTTTTGAAGAAGTCGGATAATTATCATGGCCAAAATACTTTTATTGGGGCAAAGTTTATCCTGATAACTATTTTTCAATATAATATATTAATTAGATGAACCTACAGAAGAATCTTGATTTTCAATAACAAATGAAAAATTTTCTTGAAGATTGATTGCATCAGGACAAGAATTTCTCAAATATTAAAACTGTTTCTTAAAATTGTTTCATTCGAGTTCTATGTATCCTCAACAATATCCTGGTTATAAGTTTAAGGAGATGATTCTCATAGTTTAATGAATCGTCTGTAAGTAATCAGTATACTGTAATATATATATATATATATATATATATATATATATATATATATATATATATATATATATATATATATATATTATATTTGCTTTTTGACTTTTAAGTTTTTAAAAACAATTTATTTAATTATAATATAATATTTTATAAAAATGATTACAAATTTGGACATAGTCTTGTCCTTACTAAAGTGAGTTAATAACTGATTCTATAATTACAATTTTACTTATTTATATAAAAAATAGTGCTGATATATGTGGTAAAGTCACGTAGGCCATTTGAGCACATCGGATGATGGTGGTGGCGTGATGTTCCGTCAGCGTTTTCTTGGGAACTTCGGTTCACTGTATTATCCTTGAAAATGGTAGTGGCGTGATGCTTTATCAGCGTCTAGGAAATATGGCGCCGAAATTGGACCATGGGAACCGTGTTAGGCCTGCTACCAAGTATTATGGAAAAATGGGATGATGTCCTTGAACTTTACATTGTTCATATGGAATGTTATATAACAGCTCCCCTCATTATTGAAAAGTTGGTGCTATGCAGCAACTTTTAAGCAAGACTGATGTGTTCGGTCATGGGAACGTCATTTTCTTCCTCGGGAACTTGTAGATTTGGTCTTCTTCTCGGGAAGAATCTTCCAATTCTCCTGAAAGGGGTTAAGGGCTTCTTTTGAGACTTTGGTTTGAATTTTCTTAGAAGTTTAACTGTAACATATGCGCCTGAAAGAACACAAATGATACTAATTGTTAGGTATGTGATCCATGATATATGCCTAGATACGAATGGTTCGTTTATCAAATGGTCCAAGTCTCTTGAATACTGTTAGCTTATGGTTCGCAACATTGAGTTCTTCCATATTGATTTCTGGTTGCAGCCATTGGCCTGTCTGTCTGTCTGTGACAACATTATCTCGGGAACGGATAGGAGTATTTTGTTGCTTTCTTTTTTATTTAGTTCGGTACCAATATCGCTAGCCGGTGGCATTGAATGAGAATCCTGTATGCACTGGGTGTTGAGTTATAGCAAAATAACGTGATTTGCTCAAGACTATAGCGCGAAAACGGCTCTAAGGATTTTGATTAAACTTTCCTAAAGTATTCTTCTGAGAGCCCTTTACCATCCGCATATAGCACCATCTCTGAGAAAAAGCACAAAAAACTTATGCTTGAATAAAATTCCGTATTTTCTTAAAATTCTGGCTAAACGTTTCAACTTGTGAAAAAGTGTTACATGACCATTCTTTGTCGTGACATGCTGAAAAAAATGAGTGGTAGCACGACTTGAACGCTATGTAAGGAGAGTATTGCAATATTGTAAAACTTTTCATTCACTGGAATTTGCCTTCGAGCGGTAGGAAAGTCGTGTGAGTGGACACACCAGATTTTTTCATGATTTTTTTATATTTGCGCGGGTGACACAGGCTATATTTTATGTTCATATAGCTTTTCTAGAATAAATAAAGCTTGGGACTACTTCTCAAGGACGGAGTCTATCGACAGCTGAAAAAATGATTGCTATAGCAAATAATGACTTCTGTTTTCTTTCTTTATATCTTACTTTGTTTATTTTAATGCTCTGAAGTTGAAACCAAAATTTAACTGCTTGAACCATAATTTTAGCTCAAAAATGGTTTTTTTATTTTCTTTTATTTTTGTCTTATTTGTATCGCGCTTTGTACACCTAAAGGGTTAATAAAGCTATCTATCTAAGCCATCTATCTATAATGTGATACGTACGAGACTCTGCTATACCTGCAGCAAGCCTCATAGTATTAGATTAATGTTAATACCATGATGTAAAAAAAATACCACGGTTAATATATTGTGTACATTATAAAAAAAGTCGAATTTCCAATAAAAAAAAATACAAAATATTAAAAATTCAACACAGAAATGAATTTTGAATAAGTACTATGTTAAAAATTCAATAATCTTACAAATATATCCTTGCGAATTTTTTTCATGTACAAATCAAATAACACCTCGAAATACGTCAGCAGCAGAGTTGAATCAAAGTCAAAGAGTATCGCTCCATCGATACAGTTGTAGAGTCTGATACCGCCGTACACTATTCTCAAGAATTTTTAAATTCTCTTAATCCTTCAAGGCTTCATTTTTATGTTTTAAAACTAAAAGTTGGAGTTTCAATAATAATATTATTATGTAATCTTCATCCACCTAATCAATGCAACGGTACAAGACTCAGAGCAAGAATTTAGAATCGCCTGTTGCGATTCAGCGCAAAGGCGGGTACAACGAAAAACTGCTTAATTGTATGGAATAATAAAGATAGGATGATTCTTCAAAAGAAAACAAATGCTGTAAGTGGTTTTAATAAAATGCATTACCAAAAATATAACAAAAATATATTAGAAATATTCTTTTCATTGTAAAGATTGATTAAATTAGCAACATAATCTTGATGCGCTTTATAATTCTTATTTTTGACTGCGTTTTCTAAATAAACACTATTCATTTTAATATACGTTTGCGTTTGAACACTTAACAAAAATATGAATATGTTAAGTAGAATAAAATAAAAATTAAAATGGGTGTGGAATGACTCTCTCACTGCTTGCAGAACAGGAAGCCCACAAGTTTTTTACTTCTTCGTGATTGGGTTAACCAATTACTTCCAATAATGTAGTCTCGCCATGGTCGAATCTAATTGCAGCTTTACATTAGTTGGTTGAACAACTGTATTTTATACATTTAAACTGACTTCTATCTTTACAGAAAGTAAAGTTTTGCATAACAATAAGTTTCTCGCCACTTTCGCTCCATATGAATTCCATTTTACAAATAGGATACACTAACAAAATCATCTACCACAGCTCTAATACTCATACTAAAATAATATCAAACATAACGCAGACTTTAAATAGCGGTGGTAATTAGGTTGGATTTACCCAAATTAATTTACGATATTAAATCCTTAGGTTGCACTGAATCGGCCGGTCAAATTTTAAATAAAATTTCTGCACCACATGGAGTAAGAGAAGGTTGCGCTGAATCGGCATATACCGATTCCAACAGATTTACCTTTAAATTCAAACGATTACAATTTCCGATAAAACGTGAATTTGCAATTACAACAAGGTACAAGGCCAAACCTTTAAATTTGTTGGCGTAGATTTAAGAGAGGATTGTTTTTCTCATGTATGCTGATCTCTCAAGAACAGGAAGTTTCGAAAATCAAATCATTTTGCTACCCAAAAATCAAGCAACTAAATATATAGATTTTACATAAGTCTTGGAATGTTAATCAATGCAAACTGTAGTTTGCAGAGGTGAGAGCGGTATCTCTCACTTCTGCCTACAGAAGCATTATTTACAGAAAAATGTTGGATTTTCAAGGTCACGTAATGGTTTTTGACCGACTTCAAAAAAGGAGAAGGTATACAATTCGGTTGTAAGATTGTTTTTTTATTTTTTCCCGATAAATTTAAAAATATGGCTTGAAATTAATGAGATATTGTATATAATATAATCTTTCAATGATAAGTAATCATTTGAGAACGTTTTCAACTCGTAAAAGGCTGTAATATTTATATTATCAACATATGTAAAACCAAGTAGACGGATTACACAATTTATTATTTTCGAAACTCTACGGTGTTGCCGGTGCTAAAATTTTACTTGTTTATAGAGACCTAAGTCATATATAAATGTCGGATAAATACTTAAGTGAAACGAATAATGGAATAATGAACGTGATAGTAAAATCATCTTTTACTCAAAAAGCATGCAATCGACTTCGCTTTTATTCGAGAATGGTACATTGTTAACGCATTAATAATATTCTTCAAACGTATAACTAACGTATCCCTAACTAAACGGCAACACGGTAGCAGTTTTTCTCTGCCAACTAACAAATGTCAGTCACAATAACAATGCAAGTGACGATGGCTGTGTTCAGGGAGTCGCTATCTGCACAATCATTGCAAACCATAGAGATATAATTTTTAACTTAGAGTAGGCAAGTCATATGCAGCACTGCTAATGGATGTGGTCCATAGATAAAAAGAGATAGAGAATATCGTGCCAGTGTCTGTCTTTGTTTCATGATGCATACAGAGGGAAGAGTTTATATTTGCGCATAATTCAAATTGAAATTTATTACAATTGTTATTGTCCTCTAAAAATAGGTCATTTATTATAATACATTCTAATTCTAAATTTTAGGTCATTTAATTTGTCACGTTCATGTTGTATGCATATATGCGAATTTCTATGTAGTTTTGTACTAGGTATAAGGTATATAAGCTGCTGTCTGTGATCGTAAAAAGGTTCTTGCTCGAAAATATTTGTCATTGGGTAATATTTTTAAGGTTTCACTTACAATTTTGAAATATATATTTCTCATTAATAAGGAATCTTTTTATAAACGCAGTATTCTTTCTGTATGGTGACAAATTAGATTGACATCATTTGATGAAAAGTTTAACTTTTCTAACCAATTTGTCAATTCTAATTTATCAGAATTTTCTAAAACCAACAAAGTTAAACATTGCTCACAATGAATTCTTTTCCTTAATGTATAAACTATAAATTCAGCGATATGTTTTATGATGTCGTCAAGATATTCTGACTGTTCCAGTATGTTAAAACTACTATGAAACATGTCATCGAATAACAAATAATATATGTTTTATTTTGTTATTTTCGGCAGAAGTCGTTACCAGAAGTGTGAGATCTTGAAGTGCGTAATAGACCAATTACATCAATTGATTCAGTTCTCCGCATGTGCGAATTATCGGTCATAGAATACCTCTTTCAAGCTTATCTAAAAGCATTGTTCTCGGGTACATGTCATAGAACATAAGGAAATTGATAGAAGCGCTCACAGAGAGCCATTAGCATGGAATTATTTGGACATTGGTATAGTAGACCCTGTTCAAAAGAGTGTCATTTCAAATGAAAGTGGCCGCTGAAAATGCCCGCCGCGCATGCGAAGAACAATGTTCGCTTAATGCAATCGGTCTATTGGCAGAAGCAGGAACTATATACATTCACATTATTAAGAAGTAACTTTTTACAGGCTGATTGAAACTGAATCGTGGTAGGATTATTCTCCTAATAAGCGCAAAAAACCTTTTAACATGGTTCTGAGAAAATTTATATGATAGAGAATATTTTACTATTTTTTGTGTGAGAAGTTTTTCACATGAAGTAGGTATATAAATTTATTAAACAAATAATGAAAACTAAAAAGCCAGTTCGAACCGATATTGATTTAAGAACAGGCCTGCGAATAGTTTTATAAAACTGAGGTTGATTTAAATGCTTCACATTGGATTGTTTAAATTTACTAATCTTAACTTTAACTTGTACCTACATCAATTTCTAATTGTTGTATGTAACTAATATATACTTTAGTTTTTGTTTCCAATTCAGGTAATGATTTTTCAGTTATACTCATCCTTCCAACTGTTTTACAAAACAGATTCATGGTATTTAACAAATAAAAAATGTCATTCAAGTTTTTCAATAATTTAGGTATATGTACCTTCGTTGAAGCATTTTCAAGTTCACTATCCTTTGTTTCGAATTTAAGTTAGTTTACTGCAGCTGAAGTACTTGAACTTAAGACTTGCGTTGAGAAAAAAACTTTTTTTTTTGATTTTGAGTATATGTTGTTTTTATTGAGGGTACGCATTTTCGATCGACTTGCCTGCTGTATGTTATATGTTATCTCTATGATAGAATAAAATAGAATTGCGTTCAGATTCTGTCATTTGCTGTGATAATGAGGTTAAGGAGTTAAGGCACAAATTGAGATAAGAAAATTGACTTATTTTTTGTCTATGGAGAGACTCGTCTGAGAAACATTACTAATTGAAAATGCTGGAAATGAACCAGCGTCAATACATGGGATAAATTTGGGACATAATAGCGATGATGGTTCCTATATTTTATTCGTATTCTCACTAAAGCTGGAACATGTACATATTGAAAGTACTTAGGTACTGACTATCATATCTATTTGCCATACCATGACTAATTTCAAACCTGCGCAAAGATCTCTGCCTGAATATCTGGTTTAGGCTTATAATTTTCTGCACGTTTGTGCAACCCTCAATATTGGTGAGCATCTTGTTAGTTTTTTCACAGAATGGTCATTCTAATATTATTGTGATAAGTAAAAATTACCACTTAAAATATGTGTGTAATAAATTTTGGGTTAAATAAATAATATTTGTCATTAATTTCTTTAATTTTTGGTAAAATTTACGAAGCGTTAGTTTTTCGGTGCCAACTTATCTCAAAAACTAGATTGAAACATAATTCTTACCGCTTAGCTGGCCGGAAACAAAACCTTAGATTGTGCAAGGATAATCAATATATCAATTTCCAGAAGATCCTAGCTTTTTATATGTAGTGTAGTGAATATCTGGTTTAGGCTTATAATTTTCTGCACGTTTGTGCAACCCTCAATATTGGTGAGCATCTTGTTAGTTTTTTCACAGAATGGTCATTCTAATATTATTGTGATAAGTAAAAATTACCACTTAAAATATGTGTGTAATAAATTTTGGGTTAAATAAATAATATTTGTCATTAATTTCTTTAATTTTTGGTAAAATTTACGAAGCGTTAGTTTTTCGGTGCCAACTTATCTCAAAAACTAGATTGAAAATAATTCCAATAATAATGAGGATTGAATAATTAGAATAAAATCAAACGTAGACATACTGGTATGAGTATACTCTTGCAGAAGAATTTGGTGACGACTGAATCTTAATTCCACCTGAGTTTCCTCATCACCTGAAAATATTTCAGTTAAATTATTTATTTAACTTATCCCAAAGTAGAAACTTATCCCTCTCCGCTTTAGAAAACTGTCAAGATCAAAAAAGATTATCGGTTTGTTATGTCAGTGTCAGTATGAAGTCTATTAGGATTTTTTCGCGAGTTCCCGGTGAACTAGCGGGAACCGAATTGTACTTCCCGGTACGTTTTCGCAACATAAACGGTAATAGGGGAATATTTTCTGACGTCATTAATCTTATAAAACGGGAACTGATTTGGTTCCCGTCCTCTTGAGCATGGTAACTGGCGGTTATAACTGTCAAAAGTGCCAAACTGTCAAAAAATTAATTTGGCTGCATGTCTTTTTGTATTTGATTTGAGTTTTGGGTTAAAATTAATCGTATTTCATTTATTTTTCGCATCATTTTGTTGATCATAATGAAAGAAGAATTAATTGAAATTGAATTAAATACCACTCATTCTGATGAGTTGAAAGAATACTCCTTTTATATCTGGTAATTCAGTCTGTGTGGTCGGGAGGTATTCGGATGAAAATTTTGCTCATACAATTTTGGTTTTATTACACTTGATTCTCTAGTATCTCCGTTATGGGCGAATTAAAAAAATCATCCAAAAATGGATGTACGGCTGGTAATATCACAAACATATTGACCAATACGTTTAAAATGGAATAAAGAAATAATTATTTTACTTAAATACTTTAATAATAGATAAATAATACTATTCTTTTAACATAAAACTTATCAATCAAAACTACAAAACAAAATATTTGTAAAAAAACTAAACGACATTACGATAATTTGATAACCGGACCATTTTCGCGATAAACATAACCGAGAATAACCTTCAAGTTTATTCAGATCACCGGGAACTCGCGAAAAAATCCTATATGTCAGATATACAGTATTCCTGTCATTGTGGCCTCTATGATTGTGGCTTAGTGGCTTGCAAACGCACACTCTCCATACACACCAGCACTACGCCAGACGATGAACTCTCGTATATTGAAAAACTTTTGATACCAATCGATAATTATGTCATTTAATCAATATTCATTCATTCATTCAGTGATTTTAATAGTTCGATTAAGAGAATTGGACCAAAATATAGCAAGAACCATTAACTTTAAAGATAAACAGAAACCTTTCCCTTACCCACAGACCTCAGATCTCCATTGACTGATGTAAGCCAAAGGATCGTATACAAGCTTTCGTGTCGGGGTGTTTTGAAGTTAAGGTACATGCAGATTTGCATAACATTTGAAGTTCAAGTAGGTAAAACTTCATCTGGACAAGAAGTGGAGTTCATTAATAGCCGAACTACATAATTCTTACCGCTTAGCTGGCCGAAAAACAAGACTTTAGATTGTGCAAGGATATTAAATATATCAATTTCCAGAAGATCCTAGCTTTTTATATGTAGTGGTGAGTAAAACTAAGTGGGTCTTAAAAATATTTATGAGAAAAATAATAGGAATCGGTGAATCAACCTATGCAGTTATGTTTGGATTTACTGCCAGGTTGCGTTGGCATTAATATAAGTTTACCACAGAATGACCAGGATGGAGACCGTTTATTTGAGTAAATATTATATTATAAATAAGAGCTTGCGCATATTGAATAATTCAAAAAACTAATTTTGAATCTTGAAGACCTATCATAATGAAATCATTCATTAATTTCCTGAAGTGTTTAAAATACCATTCATGATAGAAAACATAGCTTAATAAACTACGAGTATTTCAATACAATATACATATTATATAAGAACGAAATATTAAATATTAAAATATTAATATGTATATAAATAAATGCAACATTTCTATTTGCTGATAGTTACATCACCTTAATATTATACAACAAATGCCTAAAATAAAAGTATAATTCCTTGAATAATTGAAAATAGAAAATATTCTCCGTTATTGTCCAGTTCAAAAGCAAGCTAGAATAAAATCGACATATACCAGAAACATTGAAGGAAATTTTTAGTGAATAATGTAATATTAATATCTTCTCTTCATACTATAGGTATTTATAGTCTTATTTGATATTGTATTTCACTATTGTAATTTTAACTATTGATAAATATACCATTTTCTCTTTGCTAGTGGTTATAACATCACCTTAATATTAAAAAATATCATACCGAAGTACGAGCGTTTCAAATTTATATTGTGAACTATTTCTAAATTAACTAAAACTTGTTTCTTTGTTGATAATTATAACATCACCTTGATATTATTATTCAATCCATATGTTACTCAAAACTCAAATTCTGATAACAGCTGTTTTGCTCAAGAGAGTTTTCGATGTCTTTGACCGATTTCGCCAGACGGAGGAGGTATACAATTCGGTTGTGTTTGTTTTTTTTAGTATGAAGATATTTGTATAACTACACGTATTTAAAAATAACATGATTATTAAAAATTTAAGTCCGTGATAGCTAACCGATTTCCAAAATAATCCATATCCCCAAAAAACAATCCCAATGTAAAACTTTTGGAGGTGAGAGCTATATTCAGGAAAATTCAACAAAAAAACTCAAATCTTTCGCATATGCTCAGTTAGAGCTGAACCACACCGATACAATTTTTGGTATGTTGTTTTGTATAAGAATTTTGTTTGAATGGCACATTTTCATCAAGTGATGCTATAGCTTCTCACCGCCCCCAAAATTCCTTCCATGAAATTACAACTTGACGTATTATATTCATAACCCACATTTACAGTAAATCTGGACTCGAGCATTTCCATTTCCTCACCAGTCTGCATTTATGATTCGCAATATTAACGCATTTTGATCATCATCGTCAATTGTAAATCTTTTCAACTTCCTTCTTTTGCCACTGATCAATAGTAACAAGTGAAATTTAAAAAAATATAATTATGAATATAATACGTCAAGTTGTAATTACATGGAAGGAATTTTGGGGGCGGTGAGAAGCGATAGAATCACTTGATGAAAATGTACCAATCAAACAAAATTCTTATACAAAACAACATACCAAAAATTGTATCGGTGTGGTTCAGCTCTAAATGAGCATATGCGAAAGATTTGAGTTTTTTTTGTTGAATTTTGCTGAATATAGCTCTCACCTCCAAAAGTTTTACATTGGGATGGATTTTTGGGGATAGGTATTTATCTATAAAGATCAATCTTATCCATCGCAAAGGAGCATATTCCATACAACAATGTGTTGTTTAGCAACGAAACAAATTACTTAACATTTTCTAGGAAGAATGAAAGTGAGACAATTTATTATCGAAAATAATATTTAATTGAATTTCAAGTACCAATTTTTTGTTTTCTCAGAAAAAACTGAGTCCTCTATAGTTTGATAGCATAGAAGATCTGCATTCTTGTTAAGTATATGTATCTAATTCCGAAAATAATTGCCAGCCAACACCACTGGAGGGGATCTCTTTTAATTACAGCACTAACTTTATAAAAAGATTCGCAAAAATTGATTTATCGTAAGTATAAAGAAACTGTAAATACATAGGTAAATACCCACTCCAAGCAAGTGCAAGCCCTAATGTTAAGTATATTCTTTTTAAATATTGAACTCCACTCTACTTAAGCAGATAAGATAACACACATGTTTTTAATTTACTATCATAGTCTCCTAGACCTTAAACGAGAGAAAAAATAGTATCTATCGTAAGCCGTTAAGCAAACAAACATTTTGAGATGGCCGTTTGTATCCAAAAGAGATATTTCTACTTTCTCTGATAACGTATCAGAAAACTCTGGAGACTTGAGAAATGGTCCCATATTCGTAAAAACTCAAATCCGACATCTCCTTGTCTCCAAAAACTGCCCCCGAAGGGGGTGGATGTGGCAATTTATCTCGAAAATCGAAAATCTGAGCCGGCAGAATTAAAGATAAAAGATATCCGAGCTACGGCTTTCGAGTTTTAGCGATGTTAAAATTTGAAATATGTGTATTATTTTTATGTAGAAAGGGCATTTTCTTTAGAAAATTGGGTCTAAGAATGGCAAATTGAAGACCAGATTATTTGTAGCAACATTCATATTGAACATTTATTCCAAGAATAACAAGTACGAGCAAATAATTTATCTACATGGGTCATGGTATTTGTTATAAGCGAACGTTCAACAATTTTCGTGACTAATGTTACACTCAAAAGTGTGAAATAAATATTTTTGCAAAAAATTGGACCGATATTATTAGTTGGTGGAATAACTTCAAAAATACCAGCACACATATAATTAATATTATTTTGTATTTTTCAGTGCAGCAACTAATAACGTCGGTTCATTTTTTTACAAAATATTTATTTCAGTAGATGATTTATATTTTTCGCAGCTGACTTGTTCTGCATATACCTATATGAGTTGGGCATGAAGACTACTCAAAAAAGGCAAAAAATAAATATCATATCTTAAATTGGCTTTAGTAGATTGCCCACTAAAAAGTTTCAACTCAAATCTATTCTTCTCTTATAACATTATCAGAAAAGGTACCTACAAAGCCTGAATCAGCCATTTACTACTACAAATTAATTTGAAAATCATAAAATTTGGAAGCACCATTTCCATTTCTCTAATTGATATTTTCAGCAGATAATCACATATTGTTCTTTCAGGAAATGGTCTAATACGGTAACCTATTTAGTATTTGTATTTCTAGTACCAAAAGAACAATTAATACCTCTTATTTTGTACTGTCAGTTCGTTATCTAATGAAGCTACCCTATTTTACTTCATCATCATCAACCTCACTCAGCTATAAAAGTCCACTGCTGAATATAAGCCTCTCGATTAGTTTGTCACTCTTCTCTATTCTGAGCAATTTGTATCCAATTTCCACCGATTCTCTTGATGTCGTCGGACCATCTTGTAGGGGGACGTCCTCTGCTACGATATGCTTCATACCTGGGACGCCATTCCAGTAGTTTTTTTGACCAACTTCCGTCGGTCCTTCTAGCTACGTGACCAGCCCAGTTCCTCTTTAGAGTTGTAATCTTTCGATCATATCTATAGCCCCTGTCCTTTGTCAGATCAGATCATTAGGTATTCGATCCCTGAGGGAAACATTCAGAATAGCCCTCTCCATCGCCCGTTGAGAGACACGCAATTTATTTGCTGACTTTTTCGTGAGCGTCAATATTTCAGCTCCATATGTCATCACTGGCAGTACACACTGATTGTAACCTTTCCTTTTTAGGCTAATGGGGATATCTGAGTTGAGAATATGCTTTAACTTTCCAAAAGTTGCCCACCCTAATCCTATTCTCATGGGAAGTTCACACGTTTGGTTATCCCGGCCTATTCGAATCTAATGACCCAAATATTTGTAAGCGGTGACTTTGTCGATAGATTTGCCACCAATAGTGATGTTTTCACTCGTAACTAGGTTCGTCATGACTTGTGATTTAGCAAAGTTAATTTTTAGCCCAACTTCTTTTGAAAGCTTGTATAAGTTTTCCATGATCTTGGAGGCTTGACCTATACAGTCTGTAAAAAGGACTATATCATCTGCAAATCTAACGTTATTTAAAAATTCACCGTCTATATTTAGGCCCATCTCCGCACAGTCAATTTTCTTAATAGCATATTCGAGCAACGTGAACAGCTTTGGACAGGGTATCTCCTTGGCGTACGCCTTGCTCTATATGGAATGGTTTTGTGTTTTTATGTAATTTTACACACGCCGTTGCTTTCTCAGTGTAATGTACCTATAATCAATTCTGCACTCTGTTAATGATTTCATCATATGTTGTTGGCTAATTGAGTCAAAAGCCTATTCGTAATCTACGAAAACAAGGATGAGAGGATTATTATATTCTGTTGATTTTCTTATAAGAGTCTTAATTATGTGTAGATGATCATTTGTACCGTATCCTGCTCGAAAACTTACCTGTTCTTTCGATTGGTTAGACTCTAGTTTCGGAGTTAGGCGTTTCGCAATAATCTTCATAAAAGGTTTATACAGATGGGATAGGAGGCTAATGGGTCTATAGTTGGCTAGATTCTCAATGTTACCTTTCTTGTGCATTATTACTATTATAGCTTTGTTCCATTTTGAGGGTATTAAACCTTGGTGAAGGCATTCATTAAATAATGTACGTAAGGCTTTAATAACTATTTGGCCGCTTTCCTTTACCGACTCTATAACAACTTCATCTTCTCCAGGTGACTTTTATTTTATTATTATTATTATTATTTTTCATCTCGAATACCGCCTTTCTTAATTCGGCATACGTTATGTCTGGTATATCTTCTGATCCCTGCTTCAGTATTTTTGGGATAGGCACCTCTTCCTCTTCTGTTTTTTTATAAATCTCTTCATAGAAATGTTTAATAATTTTTACAATTTCATCTTTATTGGTAGTCAATTGCCCTGCTTTGTTTTCTAATTTGCAGATGTGTTTTCCTACTCTTACGCAAAATTTCAAGACTCTTGTTGTTTTCAATTACTACATTTATCTTCTCTGTATTAAATTTTCGGATATCCTTTCTTATAGACTTTGATCTTTCTTTATAAAGTTGTCTTAGCTCTTCGTTGTTAGTTGTGTATTTGTTCTTTAGCTCTCTTCTTCTCGTTAGTAATTGTTTTGTGCTTCTAGACAGTTTTTCCTCTCCTTCTCTTTTCTTTTGTTCATATCTTTTGCGTGCCTCTTTCAATACTGTACATATTTTGTCATTTATGTTTTCAACGTCAGTTCCCAAATTTTCTATACTTTCTAAACCACTTCTTATAACTTCTCTATATTCATCGGAGCTCTCTATAGTATATATATATATATATATATATATAATGAGTTCTATTTCTGCTCTTACCATTCCATGATCACTACCAATTGAAATACTATTGATAACCTGGATATCATGCACTATATGTTTATTATCTGAGACGATGTAGTCTATCTCGTTTTTTGTAGTGCCACCTGGGCTTGCCCAAGTCCACTTTCTATTTTGGCGTTTCTTGAAAAAGGAGTTCATCGCGAAGAGATTATGTAGATAGTCTAAAAGCATATTTCCTCTATCATTTCTGTGTCCGAATCCAAAGGTCCCCATCGATGTTTCTTTATCGTCTGCTTTGTGTCCTAGCTTGGCATTGAAATCTCCGATGATGAAAGTAAAGTGCGTACGAACCTTTTCTATTGCTTTAGTGATATCCTCACAAAAGCTCTCTATTTCTTCATCGCTGAGCTTGGATGTTGGAGCATAGAATTGGATTATTTTAACATTGCATCGGTCATTCAGTTTTATGATCATAAAGGCAACTCTCAAACCAATATATCCAACCTGCACTATATTATCTGTATGCCTCTTGTGAACTAGAAAGCCCACGCCTCCTTCAGATATATTTTCGTCACCTTTGTAGTAGAGCACGCTTCCAGACTGCAGTGACATCTCTGCTTCTCCCTTTCTTCTTGTCTCGGATAGACCCAGGACATCCCATTTTATATGAGTAAGTTCTTCCTGCAGTTCTATTATTTTTTGATCTGATCCAAGCGTTCGAGTGTCGTAAGTGGTCAATAGCAGTATTCGTTTACTGGGGTAGCCTGATCTACTCCGCGGATTCTTCGAACCCTCTGCATTCTGTCTTGTCCGGTTGCTATCGTAACCGGGGATCATCATGCTGGCGGAGACTGAGGGCCTTGGTGAAGTATGTGACATCATTAATACGAGGTTTTTAGCCTTTTCCTATCACGCTGGCCAGACGGGTTGATAGGGGTAGGGATACAGTGAAAGGAATTTTAGGTTCGGGAACTTCTTGCCCGGGTTAGGAGATAGGGTAACCAGTAGCTAACGTAGGGCCGAGTTTGCCAGTCTCTATCTCTCTACCGGGGTCATACAGAATTGCTACCTGCTACCCGCTGCTACCCACTACCCTCATTTCTAAAACTATAATCCTCTACAATCTCCATCAAAAGTAGATCTCGAATCTCTTTAAATTTGAAAGTAGCTACAATGCATCGATAAGGGGACAGCAAAACTTTTGAAACATCTGTCTTGAGTGGTGTAGCTCACATTTAGCTAGTAGTCGTACCTAGCTACTACAAAATGCAAATCATTGTAAGGTAATGCCTCATTTTTTCCGTGGCTAGCCTTGAATTTCCAGATATTGATCTGAATATCCCATCTATTACATTAATCGATCCTTTCTTTATCATTTGAGGATGAGGAAGAATTTCTTTCAGTTTATCTTCAGCATTTTCTTTAGTGAAATGTAATATTTTTATATAGTTAGATACGTCCTTGAGATAATATTTATTCTGGTCAATTAGATATGTTAAATTGTTGAATTTTATATCTAATTTATTGACTTCGTTGATAACAGGATCAAGGTCAATCAATAGAATAAAGAATGACGATGGTGTATAATTTCTGCTGATCAAAGTTTATGGGGAATTAACCCAGGGTTACGTTCGAGGCTGTTAACTGTGATGGTTTTCCGCATTCCGAGTATTCCGAATAATCTGAAAAGAGGATCATGTCTTATTTATCAAAAGAATATGATAGATACTTAGAGTGGTCGTTTAATGCTAGAAATGTGTTTTATATCATGTTCACATGACTTTGCAGTTCATCTGGGATAATTAACACTTGTGAGATAAGTGTCGTTTTTGAATTTGTTTGCGTTTTTCTGACGGATATTCTTTTTCACATATATTTTTTGCTGTGGTTGAAATAGTTCTGGTGTATCGCATTTTTTATTTACCTTCTTTGCAATTTTCTCTTTCTGATTTATAATTTCACTATTGATCTTAGCGTAAAGCGTCTTAGAAGATTCGTTATGAGGATTAACAAAATCATCAGTAGGTAGTTTGGTAAACAGAAATGGGTCTTGATCTTATGAAGAGCGAAGAGTTCAGTAGTAACGGAATTCTTAAATCCAGTGCCGTTATCCATAATGATTAATTTAGGTACGCCATGATGTGAAAAGTATTTTAATAGATTGTCTGCGATTTCCGTAGCGTTTAGACTATTGATAATATCTGTTTGAGCGTACTTAGAAAAACTATCAATTATTATTAGGCATTTAGTTTATTAAAACTATTTTACTTCACATCTGTTTAATTGATCGAACCTATACTCCGCTCGACCTATTTATTGAGTTCATTACCTGGATTCATATATTCATATACGTTTAATGACACATATACACTTTTGCACACAATTATATATTATTTTTCTTATATAAAATTCTTTATATGAATAACACTGGACAGCACATTCTAGTACATGAAATATTATTGGACGGTCCTATATTCTTACAGTATCTATAACACCATTTTCTCTACATCCACGATGTATCACAAAGATATACACATGTATTGTCCTTCTACTTCACAAATATCGAACTCGAAACGATTACATCTGTTTGCATTAAATTTTAACACAGAGTCTCGCGTCCATCATTTAGCATTCATGGAAATCGAGACCACACTACGACAGTGTATGAGAATGGGAAGTATAAATGAAGTATAAAATTTGAAAGGAAAACATTTTGGAACCTGTTTCTTATCTATATTTTTTCTCTCTTCGGCATATAACAGCATGTCTGGAAAAAATTTGTAGTTGAGTTTCAACTTCTCTGACCTGGCTGGACTTGACAAGTCGTTGAAAGTTCCATCATCCTGATCAATGGGATGTAGTGACTCATGCCCCGGATAGACTCATGAAAATCATCACAATTTTTGGATTCTCTTAATACACTTCCTCTGACTTTGATCACTCCGATCAACTCGAAGTCCTCTCCCTCACATTGTATCTCGAACGGATTGTTTTTCATAGTAAATTCGGTGAAATCCTCATGTTCCAGTTGATCGATTGCTTCAATGAAAAGAAGTGGACCTAAAAGTTATCATGTTCAGAGATTTGACTAATTGTAATGACAATGTTTGGAGTTACAGAAACAATTCTAGATTCAAGGTTTGTATGCAAAAGTAATTTTGCTGGGACCCGAACGATGAATGACATCCCAAACAATTTTATTTTCTCGACTTTCAGTACGTTTGGAAAAAAAATCTTGAGCTTTTGAGGAAAACTGTTAGTTTTTTTCAGCCTAAGTCTCGTGGCCTCTGTCGTGTGATATCATTAATACAAAAATCTAAAATATGAAATCCCAAATAAGTACCAGTGAAAAGTGAAAAGAACAATTTAACGCCTGGATCGCATTTGTCGTTTTCGTTCTAGTTCTTCGCAACAAAACAACTGTTAATTATACATTTCCAAACTGGATCGACCGGGCCTAGATGTATGAAGAGGAATGGATTCAAACTACAAAGATCGTATGACATTCGACAAGTAGTTATATTACCCAAAATTGTGCTTACCCGTCTCAATTCTGGTAAAAATATTCCCGAGACACCCATGTAACTGACATTTCCGCTGTCCCTCAAACTCCAAGGATGCTTCCAGACTTGCCGAGAAATTATTAGTGAGAATATCCCGCCCAGCTGCATCGCAATACATCGAGCGTCTAGTATCTGCTCCGCATCTATCGCATCGAGTGACTTCGCAAAACGCTGGGATCTGTAAAATGTGACTGAGTAGGAATACTGGCGTACATTCACAGTATTTCACAGCGGTCCCTATATATCGAGAGATTAATGTTGGTTCTTGCGATGGCGAATAACATTTTGAAAAATGGCATATCTTCGTGATGGTCAATGTGATGAGTGACTGTTACCTGGTATCAAGCTATCAAATGCACGTGTGTTTGCCAGGGTTATTTTCTTGCCATCTACATTAAGCGCTTTGAGATCCAGACAATTGGCGTTTTTCATTACTTGTACCTCTTTCCTTTTGATGTCTAAGCATGCCATGGCATTATATTTGGGCTGAAGGTATGCCGATCTTTTTGTTCTCCTAGGTTTTTCAGCCAGGCCTCTCCAGTTTTCCTGGGAATTCGCACCGACAATATGAGGAGCACTATATGTGGTTTTTTCATGACAAGAGGAACATTCGTGCCTTTCCCCGTAGCCCTCTTCCTCTTTAGGTATTAGGACTGAGCATGGAGGAAATGCACACAATGAACGTATGAGCCCCACCTGGAATATTTCTGTGTCTGCTTATCAGATGCCAGGCGCATTTAAACATTGTGGTTCAAGAATTAGTTGTTCTTCAGTGGCTTCTAGAGATTCAGACTCAGGTTCTGAGGTTAGCGGGTTCCTAAAACTCTTGTCCAACTCATCCAAAGCTAGCTTTCCAGCTATATAGGAAGTGTGATTAATGATAAAATCGTCTTGGCGTGGAAACATTCTTTAATAAGCGATTTTTCAATATGGTGAAAATCAGATTCCGCGCTGGAACTGGAAGCGGGTTTGTGGTTGTACTGTAGGTCGTTATGACAAATACAACCCCGAAGGCTGATATACTTGACATCATTCATTAAGTGCTTTGCAAGTTCCAAAAGATAATAAGGATTATCACGATGCCCTTCTTCCCCATGGATCTTTTCCTCCACTCCGGATAAGTTGATTTCTGTTTGCAGCACCGAACGCAGATCGGAGGATGAGTCTTCAATCCGGTTCTCATTTTCCAGACGGGTTTCTGCTGCATCTAGAAGAGATCCTCATATACACTTAATAATATCACTGGAATTGAGTCATTAGAATGGTTTATAGGACGATTCATATAGAATAGAATGGGCATGTAAGAAAATGAAAGTGCGAGTGTTGCACTGGTGCATTGAATTGATAAATTAAATCTATAATAATTGACATATTTTGGAGGTCTGTAGTTCGGTCAACAGACCTCAACATCGATCTTGAAATGCAGTTGTTCCATTTTGGGGGAAATGTGTACGGGAGAAGACGAGGTGGAACTAGAATTTGAGAAAATATTTCTGAGTGAATTTAACCTGGGCTTTCAAAACATATCGCTGATTTCACGATTTCAATATAAATGGTGCGGGCCTTTCTAGTGAAATTATGAATTTTCGAATTTTTTGAAAATATTAATGCGATTGTAACTTTTGAAAGTCCGAAAATCATTCGAAAAAAAAAATATTTTGATGCAGGATTTCCCGTAGCATTTAGACAGAATAACCTTTGGGTTGAGTGTGAGTGGTTTTGAGTTCATAATAAAATTCGAAACAGATATTGGTCAATTCAGACATTTTGCTTCCAGAGATAGGTTCAGACGTAATAAAATTTCGGAGTGAGATGGTGAAACATGTCTATATGGGGCATTTCTCAAAATTTTAAAGAGATGCGTACAAGCACTCATCTGGGACTCAAGTCTGAGACATGTTCCAGCAAATTCATTCTCAATTTCGTCAGTATACTCAGAAATATACGATTTTTGAACTGTACCTGCTTCTACAAAATTGTGATCCAGACCTATCTCCACAAGTAACCGGTTGAACGTTTCTATGGTTGTTTCAGCTGTTGTCTTCTTATTTGAAGATATGTGACCAACTCTTTCACTCTTGAGAATGAATAAAATATTCTAAAGTATCCTACTTGCATCAAATTTATTGCTGGCTTTGACCAGCAAAGCAATGCAGCACACAAGGAATTTATTTTTCTTTCCCATGTTTTACCCAAAAACACCGAGTATTTATGCATGAAATGAGCAATGTCCAGGCAGATTTGACAGGAAGATTTCTTTCGCTCAAACAAGCTGTTCATGTATCCAGTCAATGTACGATGCTCGGTACAAGACTTCACTATTGCATTTAATAAAGCGAGAGCACCATCACAAACCATTCTTCTAGGGATTGGTGCACCCAATCTGAAACATTCAGATAACCAATGGAGAATATTGTTCAAATAATGTGCCTCAGTGAGCATTTGTGAGACAGGGAATTGGTTTCCATCAAAATTGATCACAGCCTGGTAGAGAAATATCGCCTGGGTTGAAGTTTTTTTTATCTGCTTTCATAAACTTCTCGATGATGCTCCCAGTGGCGTCGATTGAAATAAAAGCACTGTGTCGAAGAAAATATGCTCTATATACATCGAGTTGGTGGTGTGACCAGTAATGAACGCAGAAGGGTTTTGAGGGCAGAAAATGGATAATATTGTTCAGCTGTCCCAGCTCCAATTTCTCTAAGCTACGGAACGGGCAGAGATCAACACGGAGAGACTTTTTGAATTCTGACTTGGCCTGCTTTAAGACAGAAGGCCTGTATAGGGTTTGTACAGATTTTTCATTAAGTTGAACTTTCAACGCTTCTTCGGCAGAGACTATTGATGGAATTTTTTCTCAGCCTTTTCCTGGCCTATTTCAGATCTCTTTTTTCCTCTGAGATAATCTCTCATTCTCCTGGATTTTTCACTAGCATCAATTTACACGTAATAAACACATTGTCTTTAGCTAGAAAATTGTGGATTTATCCATACAATTGCGTACCACAATCTCACCTGCCATAGAATATTCCTGTGTGGTTGCCTTAATGCAATTGATATTTTTTAAAGCGGTTTAAACAGATTAGACCAGACTTGAAGAGACGAACATATTTGTGGATTATTGGTTGCCGGTTGTAGGGCATATGAGACCACTGTTCTCAGGTATTTGATGTCGAATCACCTCTGCTTCCAATCATGTTTATTAAGAAGTCTTCAAAATCATCCGATGGTACACTGAATGTGATTGATTGTTCTTCGGGATTTTCTTCGCCCTCAGATATTTCGTTCTCCGATACGCATCCATATTTTCTGGGGCTTTTGCGGCATGCTCATTGTTGTATCGAGAACGGAATACACCTCGATCATTCGAAACATAATAATACAAGCCTTCAAGCCTTTGAAGAGTTTGGCCAACACCTCACTTCCTTTTGGGATCAACCTGATAATACCATCTCCTCCATGGATAAATATTTCATCCGTAAATTGCTGAAGATAGTCATTGATGTGCGATTAGTTATACATTCGCGGCCTTCCCATTTTTGATTTTCCATGATTGCTTAGTTCTGAAATAACAAGGTCAGGTGCTAGTTATCGATGGAGCCGATACAACAAGATACTTAGGATTCATCGTGAATGTTTTGGAATTGTCCGGAATGTGAAACATCGGTGCTATTTTTTTTCATAGTATATGAATGCGAGAGTTACCAAAAACTCATGGTGTGATCTAGAGGAGCCTACCTGAGTGAAATTCCCCATATAGAGTTGACAAGAAAAAGAGAAAACTCATAGAGGAATTGGAGGTCCCGAAAGCGAGTCATTGACTATCAAACCATGATATTTTGTGGAATCACCCATATGTCTCCATATACTGGTTTTGATGTAGTCATTGGCATATGCAGTTATATGTACATATAAAATTAAAAAATGAAATTATTCTTTTTTTGTAAAAGTTCTCCTCGCATTTTTGTCCGTGTTCGAGCCGCCATACTGAATTTCGAGTCGGTATTGCGCATTTCACACCTGATATTCCCTATGATTTTCCCCCCCACTCTCTCTATATAACCTCAGACGTGAAAAATCGGGCCACAAAATTTCAACGACAAACCTTATAAAAAGTACGAATTCCTTAGTTTAGAATGGACAATCATTTAGTATCCACATCGATTTTCATATTTAACTTGTAGATGACCAGCTCCGGACCATAATATTTTACAACAGCTTACACAAATGCACACAACTTCTTGCCTCAAAAGTCTTAAGAAAGTAAGTTTCTTCCCTTCCTTTTCTGCATGCGAACATGGGATGTGCATCTAGGTATCTAGAAAAGGAAGCGCTCGACGCGTCACCAAAAACACAGAGACGGCGCGAATCAGAAACTCGTGGCCGGAAGGAGTTCGTAAAAAACTTAAAAGCGGTAAATTTAAAAAGCAGGTGCTACGGGTCTTTTTTCTTGGCTTGATTTTTTCTTGCCTGATTTGTTTGAGGTAAAGTTCAGTTGAAAATTAGCTCATAAAGAGCTCGAAAATCTGTCGAAAACCGCATGTCGATAACCCCCAGGTTATGGAAGCTGGGTGCTAACTTTTGACCTCAAAACTCGATTTTCTCGATTTCCCGATGTGGAGAAGGTTTTCCGCGCGGGTCAATGCAGTTCAAAAGTAGCTCATAAATAGCTCAAAAATCTGGCAAAAACTGCATGTCGATAATCCCCAGGGTATCGAAGTTGGGTGCTAGCTTTACACCTCAAAACTTGATTTTCTCGATGTCCCGATGTGGAGAAGGTTTCGCACGCAAATCAATACCGTTCTCAAGTAGCTCATTCATAGCTCAAAAATCTAGTGAAAACCGCACCTGGCTAGCCCCCGGGTATGGAAATTGGGTACTAGCTTTACACCCCAAAACTCGATTTTCTCAATTTCCCGATGTAAGGAAGGTTTCCCGCGCGGTTCAATACTGTTCAAAAGTAGCTCATACATAACTCAAAAATCTGGTGAAAACCGCACCCGGCTAGCCCCAAGGGTATGAAAGTTTTTGATTTTCCCGGCTCGCCAAATGAGATCAAAAATTGGGACAGGCGGCGATTTGCAGCTCAAAAATAGCTCAAAAATCCCATGGTTTGAATGGTTTCCGTTTCTTCACATCCTGGTTTGGTGGTGCTAACTTTACGCTCCAGACAACATCATAGCAGGATGTGAATACTCGAGTAGCGGAAGCAGATGATGTGCTGAGAGTGACAAAGAGTCTTCTATGAGATTGAAATAATAGTAGGAAAACAGTGAAGCAAAGCAACATTAATACTTCTCTACAGTATCTTTAGCCGAGAAGTAGCGGTTCGACAAATCACCATGTATTTTTTGTGCGTGAAGTCTAGTTTAATCTTCGGTTTTATAAATAAAACAATAAATGTCGTTTTTTCGAATTTTATGCCAACAATATAATAATAAATATCACAATAAATAACTCAACCACAACTAAATACACAAAAACATAAAATCAAGTATTTTAACAATATTCATAAGTTACAAGTAAATTCATTCTTTATTTGATTACCCTCCATAATGGCTGAAGTAATTCTGATTTCATTTGCATCTATTATTCCAAGACATTTGATTTGATTTGGACTCTTTCCAGTAGGCAATGTCATTGTCAATAATTTAGACCCACTGATTCTTACTGACGATCGTTGTTTAAATCCCAATATACCTGATAAATAGTCTTGTTTACTTAATTCGTTTTCAATTATATTGAAATAAAAATAATTGGAACAAGATTAAGAATGCTCAGAAATATATTAAAAATTACCTTTGTATTCATAAATTTGCAAGTGCCTGCCATTTTCAATAAAAGCCAACAAAGATTCAGCATTACCAAGCTCAAAAGATATTAGTGAAGTGGGTTTTCTTGCTGGTATCTGTTGCATAAGCTCTCCTATTAGAGGATCTGTATAAATCTGAAATCAGAATGTAAATAATAATATAAACTATTTTATGATCCATTTCATTCTCGAATTTTAGTTATTTATTATACGAGAGAAAAAAATATTAGATTTCAAAAAGCTAAAATCTAATATTATTTCCGTGAATAATACGATATTTTTTTATGTGACGGGAAAAACGATGAATTGATATTGAAGAAATACTACAATTATATTAAAGTCAGAAATTAATTGAATTGAAATTTGAAGTTTTAAACTAGTAGGCTTTTATAGCGACAATTAGAAATGCGTTGCTAAGAGAACCTTTAAAGTAATCAAATATCTGTCAATTTAATTATGTGATTTGATTCATATGTATATATATATATATATATATATATATATATATATATATATATATATATATATATATATATATATATATATATATATATATATATATATATATATATATATCTACCCCGAAAAAAAGTTCTAGCTTTTTCCCTTGGGGGGGGGGAAATTGATACTTTATCACCTGTCAACAAAGATAAAATGTCAACCTTTTTCTCGTAAGAGAAAAAAGATAATTATCTAATCGCTGAGACCTTTATCCAATCAGCTCCCTTATTCGAGTTTTCAACGACAACGAGTAGGTTTCTTTTATGGCCTTCTATCCCTACAGTAACAACTGTAACATCACCTTCATTTTCACCAGGCAGAAAGTGATTCGGGAACTCTCGATAGTTGCCTAGAAAACATTAGCTTTCTATAAAAATGCAACCAGAACTCACAATTTATTACCTTTCAAGACTACATTTGAATTTGCATCTATATCGGGAATTATTTCAAATTTACTGGATCTTTCAAGCATTATTAATTTTTTGCCAGTTCTAAGTGCCAAGCCAGTATTTCTCAAACCTCTTGGAACGAATAGAGCACCACCTAATGGAATGAATATGTTAATATATAACAACTAGAAGGATAATAAACCACACTTTCGTTATAATTCCAGCGCCTAAACTCATGATAACCATCCTTCAAACTCATTTTATATTCCACAACTCCTTTCTGGCTTAAACCATAGAAAGTTGAAGGTATGTGTGAGCTCTGCAATAGCCTTTGATCTTCCATTGCGTGTTTGAGCTGGAAATAATATATCTACATTTAAAAACCGATCTAGAAGACTGATTGACTCAAATGTAGCCTAAATAATACGTCGGTTGTGAATATGATGCATTATAAATGAATGAACGTTTTCTCACTTTAAATTATAAATGCTTTAGAGGCAATAATTAATATTGGCTTTTGGCTTGACATTTTCATTTAAACTTTAAGGAAAAAATTATCAGCCTTGGCTTATCAGTCTAGGAAGTGGATGACCTTAACTATAATTCTAATTAAAGAAAAGGATTCCTCACATACCTTGACTGTATCATCAGAGAGTTCCCATATATATGTTCCTTCGATGGAACATCTCTTATCTTTATTATCATGTCTTGCTACCAGAAATAGTTGATTTCCAACTGTCACCTTTATTATCTGCTGTATATTTCCCATCACAATTTTCTCTGTTAGAGGATAGAATGATTCTCCATCGAAATAGAGTAAATGTGACAGACAATCTTCATCGTTAACCAGAAGGTAATGTTTGTTATAATGCTCGAAATGGAATGTATACTGAATGTTGTTTGGGTATGAAATCCATTGAAAGTCTTCGAAATATTTAAATTTATATATTTGCTTTCTCGCTATGTTATGTATTGTTTTCAGGTGTGTGCAAACACTTTTGTAGTCTCTCTGCAAATAAATTATATTGTTAAAACTATCAACTTTGGAAAAGGTGGTAGAAATATTCTTAGAGATATTAATACCAATGCTTAGAAAACTCACAAGGATATCATCTTCCAGCTTCAATTTTTCTAATATTCTGCTCTCGACCTCCTTAGATAAGGATGTTAAATTTATATTTTCTATACAACCAGCACCCGACACTTCATCTTCAAAATTTATATTATCATTGACTTCCCAACGATTAGTGATTCTTTGAGGCTTTGGTGAGAATATTGCAACACTATCAGCTTTCCATTTTGTCAAATTGATCCCGTTTACTAACCCATCAACAACGATGTTACCTTCGGCATTGAATCTCGATAGGAATTTATAACTTCCAGTGAGCCGTTGATTTGTTTGCGTTGTTACTATGTCTGATGCATTGAAGTCGTTGATCGCAGCTGTTGTTAAAGTATCACGTACTAGAATGTTATTTTGGAACGTAATTTCCGAATTGATATGCTGTTCTCTGTCACGCTAAAATATTAGATAGGCTTGTTTTATTTTATCGGTTCTCCAATACCACGAGTATTTTGAGATTATATTACTGGTAAATTATTTGTTGGCCGATCTGATATCAAAAGAATGTTGAGTATCTACTCACCATTACTGTATTTTCAAAATCTTTGGTCATAATATGCCCATTCACTCTATTACCTACTGTTATATTTGAAACAGAGATCACTCTACCAAATTTCAATTGATCTATTATCTGACTACTCCGTAGAGGTATCAATCTATGAGAATCCGTATCATTGATAAATAAGGTTTGCAACTCATCGTGAATAGTTACTTTTTCAAACGTGTAACTTCCTATAACAGCAAGTAAAATTGAAATATTCAATATGTGAAGCCCTAAAAATTGTTTACCGTTAAGAAAACCTTTGTCCATGTAAATAGCATTCTCCACCCATTTATCAGTATTGATACCAAAGAGCAGCTGAGTTCTCAAGCTTTGATCAACTTCTATATTTCTGGTGATCAATACAGTTTCCAAGAAAGATATTGGTCCTTCTATTTCTGTATCTTGAGTGCTTAAAACAACTTTGGGTACAATCTCTGCAATATTAACTCCATTCATCAAACCATTTACTGCAATATTTCCGTTGATATGAACCTAAGAAAGGACAATCCGATTAGAAATAATAATTGATTTCATGTGAAACCGTACCTTATTTTCAAATATAATATCACCCTCTATTTCACTGTCAGAGCTAGTGAAAATCGCCTCGGATAATATATTTTGGAAATGGCGTTTATTTACAAGTCCTTCTATATTTAGGTCGTATATGTGAACTAGCCTTTCCAATAGCTTATCACCTGCAATAGCACATTATGATAACCCTAGTATCTATCATGTTATAATCAACGTAAATAAAATAGAATTCCTATTATACCTCTCAAGATGTAGCTTCCATTTTCATGCCTGAAATTATACAAAACATTTGTCACATTGACTTTATTGATATTATGAAATATATGCGCATCTTCTATCTCTATTTTTCCATGCAGAATCACGGGTCCAGAAATTGTTTGAGCACCTTCCAGATTGAAAATATTTTCTATTGAAACGTTATTTATTGACTTAGTTTGCAGTAATTTTTCAATATGAAGGCCATTCTTAAATCTTTTATTGTCCCGGAGGGAAATGTTACTTTCATTTTTAAATATTAACAAATCTATGAGACGATCCCAACTAACGTTACTTAATAAACTGATCTCAATTTCATCGAGGAAAGCATTTTGCTGAAAAAAAAATGCCATTTTTGTGGACATCTTATTCTTGTTTCACGTGGGAGAGGATATTGTTTTAAATACATACCATTATAATAAGATCCGTTTTATTTACGATCTCTGACCCAAGAAAATCTCTTGGCAAGTAATAATGGATGTCTTCATCATTCAGTTTATTTATGTGTATTGATCCGTTGATCCTTAAATCTGAAAATTTCCATTGAATTTGTTATTCATCATAGATATTAATCATAACGAACGAGACATTAATTATATTTATTTCTGTTCATATTTTACCCATACATCCAATTTAGTAAGTGATGTCCATAGACATCTGAACAGATGTATAGACATCTGAACAGATGTCTATGGTGATGTCATTTATTGTAGAAACCACAGTTTCCATAACGATAAATAGTAGTTAATCTATTTCACTAAGATCAATTATATACTTACTTAGTATTGGAAACGGTTCATTCTGTAATCTATTTCGAAGCTGTTTTCTATATTCTCCAAAATCCAAAACACCTATATCTGCCATTTGATTCACTATACCAGATTTCAAACTATCTATTTTTGATAATCTCATGATCCATTCAGTAGAAATAGCTTGATCTTTATTGAGACTTAAGTATCTATCTCTCAAACTTTGTAGGTCAAAATTTGATTCATTAGTGCTCAGATTTCCAAGCAAATCTAGTTTTTCTACTGTAAGATTTCCAAAAGTAACATTTCCTGTTATTCTAGCTTCTCCACTAGTATAAACATATTCTTGGGGAAGAAGATCATTCAGCTTGGAAAGTTCAAGATTCTTCACATCAATGTCGTCACTGAAAATCAATGTGGATGATATGAATTGTTCACCAGTCAACTTGACTAGATTTTCATCCAATTGATTCACGTTAATTTCGTCATAAAATCCAATCACATTTAATTTGCCTATCTTAACATTTCCTTGTATTGCATCGATATTCAAAACCTGTTCAGTATTTTTTGTTATAATTGAATCTAGATGAACATTGTTAATGGATACTGAACTGATATCAAGATTGCCAGCTAACGTTAATTGCTCTTGAAAATCTTTGATAGAGGTGATCATCGACTCATCTTCATCCTATGAACATTTCGATTCCAAAGATTTTATTAAGGAATGTGTTACATCATCTGAGTATTACATCATTTAGTCACTTTACACTTACATCATACAGTATACCTGAAACAAGGTCGCTGAATGGTTTTCCATTTAGACTTTCCCTTACAATGACTTTGCCTTCAATTTCAATTGTTTCGAAATCTGTATTAGATTTTATATGATTTGTTTCATTGAGAGTGGGGTTGGGAAGAAACTTATTTATATGTTGTCCAGAAATTCTACCCGTAACCTTAAAAGTAATGTGAGCAGTATTGGTAAAACAAAATTAATATCTCGGAGGACACAATGGACCATTATACTTACATTGAGTTCTTTGGTTAATTCCAAATCATTGAATGTGAAATTTCCTTGTATCATATCCTGATGAGTGGAGAGGGTGACGAGCTGGGATGTCACTAGGTTATTTATTCTGCCACTCATTCTTACCTCTTTTGCAGTTAAGTTATTGAAATTCTTGATACCTAGAACATTCCTGAATTAAAGAACTTCTTTTTTAAGTGAAATAAATCACAGTATTATTAGATATATGCTACCTGTAATATTTGCATGCGGAATATCATCCATAAAAATAAATTCCTCTGGAAAATTGAGCTGGTTTAAATATTCCGCATTTCCATCCTCAACAGTGATATTCTATAAAAATATAAATACAGTTTTTGTTATATTCTGTATTTTATAGACATCTCACCCCATCCACCCTGAATGTTCCTGGTACGACGCATTCCACATTTACTAAACATATGTTGTAGACGAACTCAGTAAAATTAATTCCATTGATATATGTAACCGTAAGATTTCCTGGGATATTGTGACTTTCTTCCATATAATTGTGACTGGTTAAATCTATATCATTGAGTATTCCTGTCTTCAAATTATTATTTATAATGATGTTCTCGAAAGTTAAGTTGCCTGAAATATCATTATTTTTCTATACGCTTTCATAGTTGAAACAATGTTTCTGGGATTTTTTTGCAATTTTATCCAAAACACTCTATGACATACAGGATGTTCCATTTCTTTTTGTTAGAATTTCTCAATCAGTTTATCATCAATATAGATTAGAAAAAGTTTCCTTCTCTAGATCTTAATATGATGATATAAAGATTGAAAAATTAAAATTAACTTTTATGGATACTTCTTTATATGAGAACTGTTTTGGATGTTATTATTTTTTGATGCACTTCATTGCCGGAATTTTACCTAAAACTGAAGTAGTTTGGTATGAGAATAAATTTGACCAGAAAATGATTTTTCAAGTCATAATCGTGATAAAGATCAATGAGTCTACATATTTATCGAAAAGAAATATATAATCTCTAAATTAAATTGGAAGGTAATATGAGCGTTTGATTGATTTTATACCTTGTATGTAGTAATGATTAGCTATTGCACATTACGTTCCAAAGTCAAATGTTATAATATAATTCCTTAAATATCTTGAAAGGTATATATTATCAAAAAGTGAGGATGTTTTAATATAGTACTCTGTTAAGAATATATAATTATTTTGTACAGCAGAAAATGCCTTCTGCTGCATATAAGATGCATGCTAAGTTCCACAAAAATTTCTAAGGTCAAAAAAAGTTATCATAAGAATAAATGTTGTTATTAAGAAATACCCAGTATTTAATTATAGATTTCCGCAATTATCGAATTTTAGAATCATTTTTTATTATAAACAGTATTACCATCAAACTCCCTTCCAACATAAACGAGATCATCTGCGATGTCAATATCTCCAAGTTTATTCAGCAGAACATTGGCATTGCCTAGCGTTACTACATTTTTAAAAATTACGTCTCCATTGATAGAGATTGAGCCATTAATTTTGTATAAGATATCTTCACTCGATATTCCGTTTAGTTTATCGAATTCCATATTTTCAACATGTAAATCAGTAAATGTCTTATTACTTAATGTCCCATTTATGGTATTTTTGCTGAAAATTTACAGTCAAGTTAATTCTTTCTCTAAAAACAAACAACAAAATAAAAAATAAGATTATAAATGATGATTCATAGGATATCTTAAATAATATCTAAATAGTAAGCTAATATTGTTTGAATATTAGATCCTAATAAACCTTTATATGAATTATTCTCATACTTAACAATATCTTCAAGCAAAGCTGTTGTTGGAGTATCATTAATAGTTTCTACATTCAACTCTCTAAAATCTGACATTTCCATTGTGAAAGCCCCTTTTATAATTAAGGTATTAAATTTATCTCTACTTTCAAAAACAGTAATATTCTCTAGCCGTTCTTCTAGGGTACGAATATTCTCCTCTAATTCTCTGATTGCATCTTGGTACACAGTGATATTATCAGTATTTAAAGCCAGAACGAAGGGTGACAAATCTGTATCGATATCAGATGCTATATTAACTCTCAACTGGATATCTTCTTCAATTGATGCAATATGTTTCTAGAAATCATTTATGGATATATGCATGCAGTCATATATCAATTTAATATTATTTTATATCAGAGATATTATCTATACTTACTTGTAATCTTTGCTTAAGATCTGCTAAGGTTCCTAAATCCTTTTTTCTTGGGTTATCCATTTGTCTGACAGATATATCCATAGTAAATAGAAATGAGGAACCGTTAGATATTCTCGGTACTATTAAACCGACTTTTTCGCTGACAAATACAAAAGATGATCCTATTAAGCCATTGT
Organism: Crioceris asparagi; assembly: GCA_958507055.1. NCBI lineage: Eukaryota > Metazoa > Arthropoda > Insecta > Coleoptera > Chrysomelidae > Crioceris > Crioceris asparagi. The sequence continues at coordinate 58,318,616 of OY293826.1, read as the reverse complement.
CATCTGTTAAACATGTTAACCATTCTACCTTCTCACCAAAATGTAAGCAAGGAATATCTTCATGTTCTTCGAATTCACCTGAAATGAATAGGACGGCGTTCACAACGACGAACACCATTTGAGCTGATTTCACACCACTAATATTGAATAAAGTTTTAATATCTTCAATTCACAAATAAATTAAATTATCCCGACATTTAAAAGTTTTGAGTGAATAATAAAATTATAACCTGTAGATGCTCAATGTTAGTGCTAAGCTCATGAAATGAATGATGAAATCCGAGTTGAATTTAATAAAGATCACCTAATTTGAATTAGAATCATTCAATATATTCACCCCATGTGGTTCATCTTTATCGACGAGTGCTTGTGATTTTTTTTAAGGAAATAATATAATTCTATTTACTGATATCGGTTGATGATATAATGTTTGGGAGTTAATTCTAAGTTCATTTTTGTCATCTGTTGAAGTGGATTACATTATTATACTTCTTTGGAGAGATCAAATAATGATATCCAGGTTGTTTCTGTTCTATGAACATTATTCATCCATATGTGCTTTCATCATACAAGGAAAGCATTGTTACTTACTCTTTGCTATGCTTTTGGATTTGAAGTTAATTGATTAAAATTTTACCTACCTCCATTATAAACGATGATCTCAACAACAAATGTTTTATGTGATCCATGATCTAGATACCTTTGAGCCAATAAAATTACTTCGTCTCTCAGTGTAACGACTGGAATGGGTAACCAGTAATTTATACCATCTAAATTACTGTTGACAATTCGGTTCTTTTTGATTTCACCATTATTACAGAACTCAAACACTCCTGCATTGTAGCCATCTATTGCTAAGAATGTTTTGGACATGATATCAAACGACACAACACTCGTTACTTTGGGACTATTGATATATTTGAACTTTTTGAAATGTTTGTCTTGATATTTGAACACGATGACATAATCAAGCTCACTTTGTGGTACTGACAAAAAGTAATTATCATTTATTTGATTAACAGCTGTTGAATTTGGCTGCGATATCAATTCAAATGATTGTAAATGCCTGCAATTGTATGTTTTGAATTAAAATAGCATTTCTAGAATAAAAAAATATAAAGTTGCTTCATTGTTTGGATAACATAAAGTCGAATGATGTTTATTTGATAAAAATCTTAATTTCTTGGTAATGGCACAAGTGAGAGTCTTTTCATTGAGTAGTGATGATATTTACTTACCAATACTGAGGCATCTTTGACTTGATGTCAACTTCAAACAAATCCAAATGAAAAGAGCGGACAAAATTATCACAAATTAATATTAGAATCAATCTTCGATCAAGAACAAAACTGTTCATATATTTAACTGGCTTGTTTAGATTGAGTGACCAATACTTTTCCTGGGAATTTTATTAAAAATTAGATTAATTTTTGAAAGAATTAGCAATCAATTAATATTTCACAAATATAGGTATGTTTTTACTTACTAGACGATGACTCCTGACTCTATACCATTCAATTTCTGGTGTTTCCGAAAATGAGGCAACCAGAAAGATTTCTGTTAATCCATCTGATCTGCTTTGTAAGAACATAACATCTGTAGGACTTCTCTCAACATCTACCAAAAATAGCAAAGAATAAATATTTCTTACCAAAACTTGGCCCGACTTTATGACTTGGTATCAAAAGTCTTCTATGTAACTACAATTGCACAACTTCAAAATTGCCAGCACCAATAGAATTAATATATATTTTTCAGGGTAAAAGATAGATATTTGTTTCCCACTTTTGAATGTAAAATTAGTCATGAAAATCGTTGAACGTTCACTAATACCGAAGTAGATAGTACTTAACCTATTACCCATATATTATATTCTTTGCTTGTACTTGTTATCACTTAGATATCTCAAAACATCGCGGCCGAAATACAAATATTTCTGAATTTACTACTGCTGTAAATGGCGAACAGTAACTTTTTTGGAAAAATTTCCAATTTAAATGTTGCTACATATCTCATATTTTAAATTTTCGAGAAAAAAAAAGCCCCCTCAACATAGCGGAAATACACATATTCCAGTCTTTAGGAAAGAAATGTTCAATTTAAACGCTTCCGTATATGGCGTCATCTTTAATTTTGTTGTCCGAGCTTTTCGATTTTCGACAAAAATTGCTCCCTCCGCACCTCTTTGGGCCTGTTTTGAATACACTCAATAGAGTTTTTTCCATTCTTATAAGATAAAGTACAAAATAAAACAACAAAATGAAACCTTCCTACTTCGTATCGTCGCGTATGATTAATTATGATTTTAAGTTCGTTCGCTTAAACATTTTTTCGAAATTGTTCCGATTTTTTCCTGAAAATTTGGCTGAGACCGTTACAAACAAAACAATAAAATATATATTCTTTCGAATTGTGAGTTATGGTCTTGAGCTCATACAAAAATCTTAGCACAAGCACAAGCAAGAGCACTAAAATCTATATATGTTGGCAATTCAACACAAATATATGTTCATTGCTAATATATCTCTTGGAAACCATAGCACATACTAAATTCATAACTGAAATTAAATTAAAAAAGTAACTGAAACACATTTTTAGTTTTTATGTATTTTTTCATCATAGCTTAAGTATATTACGCATAATATAGATACCTAATAGTATCTTCTACTTATCTGGAATCTGAAAATATCTCCTGTGTAAGCGCTTACCCTCAATGATGTTTTCAACGTCAAATTTGGACCCACTGACATGCATTGTTGTGAAAATTATTGTTATGTAATTGTTTACCCAACCAACAGAATAACACGTTGAACCAATAGTTAGGCTCTTCCATTTTGTTACATTTGACTTGATTTGTAAATTTTCAACAACTTCCACCTTTGTTACAACCAGCTCTATAATATATAAGAATAAAAAAATCATAATAATATTGTAATGACAAAACTCTAGTTTTTTGAACTTTGGCATTCATTAGATTATTTCTTAGATCAGTTACTGCAAATTACTTACACTCTTAGCAATAACTACTGAATACCTACTCGTAGATATAATGAAAACTATTTTTTCCCCGTTTATCCCTACATACCTAATTTGTGTCAGAACTCAATTATATCATATCTTATTGAAAATTTAGGTTATATTTAAGTTACAAATAGGAATTTCAAAACTCATTAATAGTGGCTTTGATACTTTATATCAAAGTTTTTTTTAATAATTTATAACAGCTCCAACAGCTTTGTAATTTTTGACAAGTACTTTTAAAGCAAATGAACCCTACAACTATGTATTACGGCTTCTTAGTCTCTAGAGATGTTGGCCAAACATCTGCTCAGAATACCGACCGATAGTTTTTCCTGTCTAATATGAAGCTTTATATTGAGTGAATCACGATATTTTTTGATATAACTTTATTCATAAAACATTGTAGGAAGACAAAATATATATTTTCCTTGTTGGATCCACAGAATCATTCCATTTTTCATTGGTTCAAATATGCAGATGTTTTGTTTTGATTACAAGTCTAACAACTGTTCACCTATCTCGATTGAAATTGCCTATATTGAACTTACCTTCTACGAAATTATTTCCCAATCCAACATTATGTGAATTCCAAGCTTCTTCGAAACAATGACACAGATTAAAACCGAATATAATTAAAAAACAAATATAAATAATCTGGAACATTATGATCTTATTGTTTGATTTAAAACATTCTAAAACTGCGTAGATGTCACACTGATATTAATGATATGTGTGTTATCACCAACTTGAGAGCAGCATTATCAGAAAAATCTGGGGAACACGTGAATTAATTTTGCTAAAAGAATAATACCTTGAGACTACTTACATTTTTCATTTGAAACATAAGCTCATCTTTTAGTCCAGGAGGCAGCCAAAGTACACAATCATTTTAGGCCTTTTGATTCTCATCTCAAATTGTTCTTTTTTGTTAGCCATTAAATGACTTAAGCTTCAGATGTATTATTAACGGTGGAATTGCTTAAAAACATAGGCCCTTATCTGGCGGTATAGACCCCATTGTAAGGATAGCTGACGATTCCATTATTCAAATTATGTCTTAATCTAGAAAGGCAGTTGCAACCTGCTTAGATTTATTGTGATACACCATTGCATTAGACCTCACAATCTAATTTTAGCTTTTTGAAGAGTCTTATTAATTTATAAGCAGTGTGCTTTGCTTAGCTCTGAATCTTCGGAGTTTTGTTTTTTTCGGAATAGTTGAAATCGCACTCTTACTAGGCCTTTGCATTCATAAATTAGGTGCACTGCGGTTTTCTCTTCTTCCTGGTAAACCCTAGAAAGGCTATATTTTTTCTGACCGGCATTATTCATGTGTTTTCTAGACCTATAGTGCCCCTCGACCTCTTTCGACTTTAAGTCTATAAGTCGCTTAACATTTGATCTGAAGTGCTCAATAGAAACAATCTGGCTTGCTTCTGTCCTGGGTTTTCTTGCCAACAAATTCATACCTGGTTCTTGATCCACTATTAGATATGCTCCCTAATAAATCATAACTCCACAGGCTGGCTCTTTAGTTTTGTATTATTATTTTCTCCCGTTCTGTCAATATAGGTTCAATTTATTATGTTCAAACAGATCATAATCCTCTTTATTACAACTAGTGCCCCAAAGTCTGCTTTGGAGCCGTCAGTACACCTGTTAAGGTTCTCTTTTACCGGAAGACCTCCTACCCAGTCCTTTCTATTTATATATAAGTTACTAGATGACCCGGTGAACTTCGTACCCCTAAAATCTATTTTATTATAAGGTTTATGCGATTATTAAGCCTAATCAATCTGTTTCGGGTACGGTTTGAATTTCAATAGGTGATTATATAAAAATTGCATGCATTTAAAGTTAATTCAATATATTTTATTTATATGAAATATTATTTATGTTACAAAATATTCAATGAAAAGCTTTTTGATAACCTAGATTTTTCTTTGCCTGTGTAATTATGTAACAACGATGGCTTTCCGACACGTGAACATGCGACATATAGTTGTACATGCGCGAAAAACATGATTTATCGTATGATTTATTTATTGTCATTGCAAAGGCCAGACGGGAAAATGCAGCCGCTTAAAATCGAATGGCAAGTCTGTTAGAATCATCGATATACGTGGAATCAAGATATTCTCATTGCATAGTCGAGGTTGATTATTGTTACGCAACATGATGATGACTGAGCCTATATTTAATGGCAAATTGTAAGGTGATAGTCCAGGCAGTTCCAATGAATTCGAAAATACTGCGTGATAGTTAACTACCTCATCCTGACCTATAACAGTATCGAATGATTTGAAGGGAAACAACTTTCCCGGAATGATATTTTGGATGGTTGCGTTGAGGTCATCGGCATCTTCGTTTTTAACCACTAATATTGCACGTTTGCTCAGCCAAAGATGGTTTTTGAATTATATACGTCTCGAAAACACACTGTATGAGCTCCTTCTTCGATATGGCCAAATTCCAATACCAATGTCCAGCAATTGCTTCGAAAACAGCTATGCACTTTCGTCTTATCGCAAAAACACTCGCATGTTTGTCGTTAATTGTACTGTCTCCAGATGCCGCCACAATTTGATGATTTTAAGCAAGCGTTTAGTTCGTCAGCAACAGTTGATCGAAGAATAACTGGAAGAGTCTGGTGAAAATCACCGGACAACAGAATCGTGGATTCACTAAAAATATTTTGGTTGTCTCCAATATCTTTCAAAGTTCTGTTCAGCGCCTCCAGCAACCTCTTGTGGGCCATCATGCATTCGTCCCAAACGATCAATTTGCATACCTTTGAAATTTTCGTCCTTACGTTGTTTTTGGCGTTGTTGCAAGCTGCTGTCTCGTATATTCAGTGGCAATTTCAAGGTAGAATGTGCAGTTCATCCGCCTTCTAGTAAACTTGCTGCTATTCACGATGAAGCCAATGCTAGGCAACTTAATTCTGGAATCGGATTTTTGCCAAAGGAAATGAAATTAAGAAAGTTTTACGGGTCCCCTGGAGCATCCAGAAAATAAATTTCATCAATTCCGTTGTTCTGTCAAAGAGTTGTAAACAATTTTTGGTTGTTGATTTAATTGTGGAACAATTTGTATGTACTGCTTCGGCTAAGGCTTCGGTGTCGATTTGTTGTTCTCTTTGTAACTCTTGGTTAAATGCATTGTGCATTGGACGATTGGGTGATATCATACCCAAACATGCAAACAACTTATTCGCCATCAATAAACACATGTCTTCTATCATAAACAATGTTTATTGTAAACTTCTGCCATCACTTCTAGGGTTGGAGTTAAAGATTGACAGCGCACATTATGCAACAGATCTTCAGACATATCTTCCTTATTTTTGACCCACAAATCTTTCGGATTCGAAGGGAAACATGTTGATTTGATAGTTACAAAAATGTGCGAATTTGATGTGGTGATGAAGATATGACGGAATCTTTTAGTGTATTATCCTAATGCGAATCGTTCTCGAGTGAGAGTTGACACGATTCACGGTAAATTGCACACGTATTTCCATAGTCACTGTTCTCAGCAATTGAAACGAAATCGGACCAAAAACATTCACCAAAACCAATCGTCGATAATAACATTCGTTGTTATTTGGATGCACAGTGTAGATGCGGCCGAAAGCGTCTGAAGCATATACGTGTGGATGTTCCTTAACTGGTGTTCCTTGTTTCCGCCGAGTTACAGTATTCCACACTGATATGAGCTTTGGACAATATTGGCGAGTATGGCACAATCCAACGATTGTCCACAATAACGTCTTGTCCTTGGACCTTCATAACTATAGATCGTCCATTGTCTGCAACTGATTGGCGACGATATAATTGGTATCCGTCATTGCCTATGATGGTGTCATCAATTAAGTCAGATAGGTATTTCAGATATCTTTTGGAATACGTACCGTCGATCATACAGGGTGAGAAGTTCTTGAAAGATCCGCAAGGTCCATGTTCATTGTGTTGTGCTTGATGTTGTTTTGTTTGATGTTCACGAACACGTTGAATTCCTATTCATTTCTCAATCGTTTTCACTAACTCTAGAACGCGATTCTGACATTCAAATACGACTATTATCATTAATCAAACTAATAGTATTTTCTTTTTAAGAAAAAACGAATTTCACACAACTGCACGAAAAGATTGACAGTATCTATTATTCTGGCATCTGTTAGACAAAAGACGAGAGGTACACCACTATGAAACTTATTGAAAGTAATACAAACAGGCAATTTCCATACAAAATTACCAATTTTGAATTTGATAATTTTTCAACTGTTTTTATGGGTTCTCCCATTCTTTTTCTCTTTTAAACCTCCCCTGCATTAGGGCGAACAATACAAAACAAAAATTATTCAAATCGGTCAAGCCGTTCTTGAGTTTTTGCAAGACTAACGAACAGCAATTGATTTTTATATATATATATATATATATATAGAATATAGATATAGATATATAGATATATAGATATATAGATGTATAGATATATAGATATATAGATATATAGATATATATATATATATATATATATATATATATATATATATATATATAATGAATTTTTAATGATTGGGGTTGCAGTCAAAATGCCAATAAAATTAAAACTCTTTAATCAATGTCGAGCTTTCGGTAACGCTTGTTACCTTCATCGGGACAAAAATCGTGAGATTAATGAAATTTACCAGCTACAAACATTTGTTATTATGCATTTAAGTTTAAATGTGTGTTTTTCAGTGGTTAATATTTTAGTTTCGTTGAAATTGAATTTATGTTTCTCTTGTTCTTCGTGATTTGTGAGGGCGGTTTTATTTTTCTTGTCATATTTATGTCCTTTGATTCGATTTTCGATATATTGGCATGATTCTCCTATATATGTGCTATTGCAATCGTTGCATGGTATCTCATAGACAGAATGTGTAATTTTGTTTTTATCTGTTTTGGCTTTTAATTTGGTGTATGTTTTTTTCAATAGGTTGTGAGGTTTGTGACTGACGGGTATGTTGTGGTTTTTGAATAATTTTTGGATGTTTTCTGATAGTTTGTCTATATATGGGAGTGTGAGGTAGTTATGGTTTTCGTCTTTTTTTGTTCTCATTTGTTTATTTGTATGTTGCATGAATTTTGGCGCGGAAAGTTTTATTTATAAGATTTTCTGAATGAGATGAATCCACAAAAATTTTCTCGTCTACTCAAATGTCAAAAGTCAAAAATAAATATTAACTTTAATTTCCTGCCACATATTTCCGGCAACACCATTTTATTTTCGCAACGTGCTCCAAATTAAACATCTATTCACACGCTGAAAGACAACAGTTATAAAAGTAAATATAAAAAGTTTTTTCCAAAAAAATGAACAAGAAGAATAAAAAAAAAGAAAAAAGAAACTGGAAGAAGATGCTAGAATGATATAACTCTCAACAATTATATAGAATACAGTTTTAATTTTCAATTTTAAATGGTCGACCCAAACAGAATTATATTTTAATTTTTATTATATATCTGGTTTTCTACGAACTATGCATTTTAGGTAAGTTTTAGTTTAATTCATAGAAAAATTACATTAAAAATTTTTGTTTTATATTACAGCTAATCTTAATTTTTAACAATTGAAAAAGACCACATATGGTCGAAACGTTTTGTTCTTATAAAAATTTATTATAATGGTATAGAATAAATAAAAATAAGTTAATCAAACCACTGAGCCTGTATCCCAAGAAAACCTAAGAAAAAAATATATCCAAGCTCAAGAATCTACATAAAAATCTATATATATATATATATATATATATATATATATATATATATATATATATATATAGATATAGATAATATAGATATTGTGGGACGAGTAAGTCCACTGACATTGCCAATAGTGGAGCTGCTTTTAGTATATCAAATAAATTTTCATAGACCTTAGTATATGTAGTGTAGGTAGTTTCAGAATTTCTTCCAGCGTGGCAGATAGTATCGTTATTATGGCTCCTATGATACTTTAGTAGGCGTGTTTGCCGATCACTGTGCTGCTTCTGCGTTCCTATCTGCCGTGTCCGGGCGACCACACTATTGATGCGTAAGTTATTATTGGTCTGACAATTTGTATATATAGCCATTTGGTCATTTTTGGGATTAATCCCTTATTCTTCCCAGATATCTGCCTATACCTTCCTAGGACAATTCGGGTTTTGTGATCGAAGATTATCCCCAGGTATATTTAGCACCATTTATCTGCGACTTTCATAGACCTTGCAGACCTTTTCTGTAAACGCTAATCGCTAACAGTGTGCTTTGAGAGTTTACTGAGAGTTCTTTCTTCCAATACCAGTTATTCACTATGTTTAGGCAATGAATATCGTCGTCAGATAGTCGAACTAGAAGTGTGTCTACTGCAATCATCCACAGATGGGGCGGTACCTCTTCATTACAAAATCCCTTGCCCACCGCTATCGTCATGACCGCTTTCCCTGTTGTGGATGTAATTATCCTACTCCCAGATTTGCTGTGTTGGGCTCCAGGCATTTTTTTTTCATATACCTTGCAGTTGATCTTTACTATGTTTAGTGCCCTTTGGGTCGATGTGATACAGTGTTTGGAAATCATTTTTTGTGACGAATGTGAAACCATCCGTATACATCAGGCAATGAATAGCGTCGTTAGATAGTCGAACTAGAAGTGTGTCTACTACAATCATCCACTGATGGGGCGATATTACCTCTTCTTGACAAAATTCCCTGCCCACCGTTATCGTAATGGCCGCTTTCCCTATTGTGGATGTAATTATCCTACTCCCAGATTTGCTGTGATTCACCTGCACCTTCAACTTGATATGATGGAGGCATTATTGAATGTTCCCTTCACATCCAAAAAAGTGGCCACCTCTATTATCTTGTTAGACAATAGCCTATTTCAATCATCCAGCGCAAATTCTGTATATTTTCTCTGTTGATATGCTCAGGCGGTTCCTCATTCCTGCACTCTCCCATGCGATTTCTGAGGAAAGCGTCCGATAGGACCACGCTGAGGCATTAGACCTTTAGCTACCTTGCAACATTGCTCGGGATGTTTCACTAGGAAGCAGTCTACTGATTACACCTCAGATAGGATAGCCTGTGAAAGATTTATTGAATTTAAAATGATTTTATCTAGAAATGTTTGAAAGAATTCTCCATTACTCACATACCTGGCTATTTTTGTACTATTGAAATTACTTATAGGTATACTTGAAATTATTTTTTTAAATATTTGTTTCAACATAATGTGTTTTTATCTTCACAACTAGCTTAACCAAGTATCTATGCAGTGCTACCTTCTATACTAATACGTCTGAAATAATTATTATGGTTTTTATTTAATAACTTAACCATGTCTAATTTCCTAATGATACTTTTTAGATATGTATTAAAATCAAATACCCAAAAGACAGCTTCAGTTCGTTCTCTTCACGTTTATAAAAACCTGCCATCAAGCTTAAGAAATTCAAATTGTGGATATGGTTCATTTTCACATTTTAACATCAAATTCGTTAAATACAGGATATTTCATAAGGTCACACCTTATCAAAGTTATGTTCTTTTAAATGAAATACCCTATACATTATCTTTTATCTCAATTGTGCTCTTTTTACCTATTCCGGCATTATATTGTTTCACGATTCTACTGGGGACTTTTCAAGTTATAGCCACTTTGATGATAAAATCATGCAACTGTCACCCTGTATTATTTGAAATCAGCAGCTGAGGGTTATTCTACCAATGTCAAATGAATAGCCTAGTTTTGTTACAGCTCATCACGTCCATTATGTATATGGGGTTACCCTATTACCATGAGTTTCTCGGTTATGTAATGTAACACTCTTTATTTTACATCTGGTTCAAAATCCACTTATAACAAACTATTACTTTTTTTAATTATTCCGCATAATAATAAATATCTGGAAATACCTACTGTGTGTTAGAGTTATACATGTCTGTCTGCTCTCTTTCAATTCACAGCTTCAGAGACACATACTGAGTATAAAATTATGTGTTCCAATAAAAAAATAAAGAAAGTCAATTTAGTAACAAAACTAATGCAAGATTTCGGATCACAGCCTCGCTAATAAAAAAGTGAGATCGAACTGGATACCAAGGTCCTTGAATTATAGCTACAGAAAACGTCACTCTGACGTGCATAACGTTATTCAATAGTGCGAATGGACAGTTGTTTTAAATAAATAAAAAAATTCGTGTATCTTCGGTGGAATAGTGAACCAACAAGTTCTAAGTAGATAATCTAATTTAAAGCCAGCAAGATAGTGTATGAAATTGTCCTCTTACCAGGGGAAGTGCAACGAGTTATTAAAAACCGTAGTATTGATTATTAATTACAAATTAAATGAAATATATATTGAAAATCATTAGTTGACAAGAGTTTGTTATTTTCCTGAAATGTCTTTGGATCTGAAGCTGACAAATTGGAAATGTTTTTGTACAGAAAATGCATTCAACTTGATATATTCAAATATTGATTATAATTTGGCTGTTGCTAAATATGTAAGCTGCGGTGGTGCAAAACGTCTTTTGTTCCGTGTAGTTTTGCTAAATAATCTATGGTTTTATTTAGAGAGAGTAGTTCTGACACAATTTCTTATATTTGTTAAATTTACATGATAATATACGTGGTGGTAATTATTAACAATGTATGTCGTACCTAACTTGTATGGTAGTAGGGGATTTGTCAGTTCTTCTATCTCGTATTGGTAAGTGGCAAGAGGAAATAGAAGTATAACTAAGAAGACGGTATTCATTGTCCTGAAAGAGAATTATTGTCGTCTTTTAATATCTTTTGGATGTCTCTGATTTTTAAATAATTTCTTCATAAATTTTGGCTTTAACTTATTTGTATTCAATTGTTGAGGGGTAATCATAAATTGATCAGTTCCTTCAGGGACTTCTGGATCATTCTCTCTATTATCATTTAATTTTGCCAAAACATTAGCCTTGCGGGCATTTAATTTCAAATTAATATTTTCGTTTAACTCTTTCAAAGTTTGGGCTAGTTCATAAATGTAATCGGTTTGTATTTGATTCAAATTCTTTTCGAAATTAAGTTGATAATTGAGATTTCCTTTTATAATTTGGAAAGGTGTGTAATCATGTGAAGAATGAATACTATTATTGTAATTTAGAATGGCAATATCAACAAGTTCTTGATTTGTTTTCGAATGATAATTTTGTTTCAATGCCATTAAACTTTCTTTCAAGGTTGAATGGAATCTTTCAACAGGAGAGTTAGAGTTAGGATTATAGGGTGTTGTAAAGTGCAACTGAATTTGGTATAGTCTGCAAAGGTCTTGTATCAGATTACTTTTAAAATTTTGTGCGTTATCTGTTGTGATAATATTGGGTGTTCCATGTTGTGAAAAGAACTTCATTAAATTCTGACAAATTTCAATAGAATTTTCATTAAGTGGATAAGCTGCTGCAAATTTTGAAAAATTATCTATGATTGTCAAATATTTCTGTCGTATTTTGATTTTTGACAGATCTCACAGGTATTTATATAATTTATAACGTCCTTTTCTAAACTAGGCCAATAGTAAAACTGTTTAATATTTTTGATATTCTCTGTAATACCTCTATGTGATGTTTTCACTGTGTGATATCATTCAATGATTTCTTTTTGTTTATCTATATTAGTGATGATGATGATGTAAGAGTTATGCTTAAAGGTTTCTTGGAAAATTCTAAGGATCAACGGTTCTAGTTCTTTCTGTGGAAAATGTAAACAGTAAGTATCTGGTGGTAAATAATCCCTTAGGATCTCTTGAATTTTCTGTGTAACAGGATTATCATTAATAAATACGATGAATCGTTTCTTTGTTTCAAACAGTTTCTCACAAGTTACATAAGGTTGTTCTTTATGAGTCCATTTGAAGATAACTTGGTTTTTAAAGGTATTTACGGTTTTGTTTATATATGCTGCACTTAGGATAGGATTTTCGTGAGAGGAATGAACTGTTTCTGTCTCCGAACAAGTTCTAAGTAGATAATCTAATTTAAAGCCAGCCAGATAGTGTATGAAATTGTCCTCTTACCAGGGGAAGTGCAACGAGTTATTAAATACCGTAGTATTGATTATTAATTACAAATTAAATGAAATATATATTGAAAATCATTAGTTGACAAGAGTTTGTTATTTTCCTGAAATGTCTTTGGATCTGAAGCTGACAAATTGGAAATGTTTTTGTACAGAAAATGCATTCAACTTGATATATTCAAATATTGATTATAATTTGGCTGTTGCTAAATATGTAAGCTGCGGTGGTGCAAAACGTCTTTTGTTCCGTGTAGTTTTGCTAAATAATCTATGGTTTTATTTAGAGAGAGCTTTATTTTCAGTGTGTGCTTTTCCAAGCTGCCAATAGAAACAGAGCAGTCCAACAAACGCTACGTATTTAAAGAAATGCTATTAAGACTCTATATAACTCATTAAGTGTACCATTCAAATTTAGGAAAGTATGTTGTAGGTGAATTTTATATCAGATACATCATATACGGAGTGTTCCATTCAAAATAACTGAGAAAATCAATGATATGAGTTTTGGATCACCCTGGACACAAAATGGAAGCTATCAAAAGCGTGATGAGATGCAACAAAACTACTCTATTCTGAGATTTTTTGACCTAGAGGGATAAACCCATGTTTTTTTATGAAAATCCATTCCTTCCTTACCAAAAAACAAAAAATTCAAAGAAGGTGGATAGGGCAAAATAATTGCTTATCACAAAAAATAGATGTACCTACCTTTATTAGTTGGTGCATTGAAAAAGACATTATAATATTAAGGGCCGATTTCATAATCAAATTTAATCTTTTATTAATTTTAATCCTAGATTAAAAATATCATATTTTTTTACTTTTTAACTAACGTTGTAGAAGTTATTGAAAAATGCAAAATTTCTATTCCGTTATCGAGATATGACTTAAACAAATTGGAGAATTAACTAATCTCCCATTAGGGATTCATTATGAAATCGGCCCTAATTCTAATAGTGCTGGTACTTCTGTAGTGGGTTCCAAAAGTTTCATATCCCTTATAATTGTACAACTTCATGAAAGCATCATTGATTTTGTTATGTATTATTAGTGCACCAACTAATAGAATCGGTCCTAATTTTGGGAAAAATATGTTAAACAACCTGATACATATTCTTGAAAATGTTCTCCAGATACCACAGTTAAATAAGTTTCTCTTAAGGTTGGATTTTTAAAAAGAGAAAACTTTATTATTTAACAATTTTTTAATGTGTACAGGAACAAAGCTAATTGTAGACTAAATTATACGTTCTATCTATTCCCTATTTATATACATAAATATGCCTACTCAGCACTATACGTATTCATTACATTATTTTAAGCTACATCATCTATAATGACCATATAACTCCTCCCTCCTTAAGATTGAGAAAAGGGGGATGCCTTTTTGAGAGTTTTGAGTTCTATGCTCATTTTAGTTTTATTTCTATTTTTATAACAACAATAATAATATAACATAATTATAATTATAAGAACAATTAACAGAGACAATATAATACTAAATACTGAAACTCCTGTATTTACATCGAAATGGTGGAGTGGGTGTATACTCAGAGTTTCAATATGTTTTAAATCATTATGTATTGACTCCAAATTGAGTTCTTCCAATTATATTGGCTCAATTTTCTGAATTAACTCCTCATTGATTTCAATAGGTGGTAACTTTAATCTCAAATTAAGTGTGTTAACTTCTTGAGAGTCAAAATGCTTATTATTTATTGACACCATACATTCTTGTGGAATTATCAGGGAAGGTTTATTGATTGTTTCAATAGATTTTTCATTGAGACATTGGAAATTTATCTTTTCATTTAGCGATGGCACTATTATAATGGAATTATCCTGTAGTTGAGTGATGGATAAATCTTTGTGTTTTATTGGAGTTAGGGGACACTGACTTGTTAAATTTATTGTCTTAGCAACACACGGTTCATTTTTACTCAATTGACTGTCTAAACACAAGTTTATTTCTTCTACTTTTTGACATTCTCTGTTTACATTAAAATAATCATCTGAGGATATCAAGATAAAAGGATTTTTAAGGATCATTATTTTATTGTCTAAAGGGATTGGATATAATTGATACATCAGATATGGCTTATTAATTACTAATGGAATTACTATATAAAATATGATCAGATTATTTTTGATTGTAACATCGACATGTGCAACTTCATAAAACTTAATAATGTTATCAAAATGTATCTTTTCTTCTGGCTTAATTTTGGAAATAACACTTTCTAATTCGTTATATTTAAGGATACTGTAATGCATTATGTTTATTTCTGCAAAATTGATAGCTGTTTGAATATTTGAACAAATTTCTTTTAAAATTCTAATATTGTTTTCAATATTATCAATTAGTATGATGAATTCCATAGTTGATTGGGTAAATTGAGTTAATTCATTTAATCTTTTACGTAACGTCTTTTGATTATGATTGATATTTGTTAATTGTGTATCAATTGTTTTTGTCACTTTTTTAAGAATAGTTTGATTGGATGAAATATCTTGTTGCAACACATCTTGATTCTCTTGTAACATTTTTATATAGTTATCATATCTTTCTCCATCATCGGCATCAAGAGTACCGAACAAATATTTATCTATTTTTCCAATAATATTCAATAATCCTCGTTTACTTCTTTTTGTAGAATAATGATTAACAATTTCTTCTATTGTTCTAACATAATCAAGCAAATTAGTAGTTCTCACTATTAATAGGTCAAATAAAGGTGTTGTACGATTTGTTATTTTAGATGTGATGTTTAGTAAGGTCAATTTAGTAGTTCTGACACAATTTCTTATATTTGTTAAATTTACATGATAATATACGTGGTGGTAATTATTAACAATGTATGTCGTACCTAACTTGTATGGTAGTAGGGGATTTGTCAGTTCTTCTATCTCGTATTGGTAAGTGGCAAGAGGAAATAGAAGTATAACTAAGAAGACGGTATTCATTGTCCTGAAAGAGAATTATTGTCGTCTTTTAATATCTTTTGGATGTCTCTGATTTTTAAATAATTTCTTCATAAATTTTGGCTTTAACTTATTTGTATTCAATTGTTGAGGGGTAATCATAAATTGATCAGTTCCTTCAGGGACTTCTGGATCATTCTCTCTATTATCATTTAATTTTGCCAAAACATTAGCCTTCCGGGCATTTAATTTCAAATTAATATTTTCGTTTAACTCTTTCAAAGTTTGGGCTAGTTCATAAATGTAATCGGTTTGTATTTGATTCAAATTCTTTTCGAAATTAAGTTGATAATTGAGATTTCCTTTTATAATTTGGAAAGGTGTGTAATCATGTGAAGAATGAATACTATTATTGTAATTTAGAATGGCAATATCAACAAGTTCTTGATTTGTTTTCGAGTGATAATTTTGTTTCAATGCTACTAAACTTTCTTTCAAGGTTGAATGGAATCTTTCAACAGGAGAGTTAGAGTTAGGATTATAGGGTGTTGTAAAGTGCAACTGAATTTGGTATAGTCTGCAAAGGTCTTGTATCAGATTACTTTTAAAATTGTGTGCGTTATCTGTTGTGATAATATTGGGTGTTCCATGTTGTGAAAAGAACTTCATTAAATTCTGACAAATTTCAGTAGAATTTTCATTAAGTGGATAAGCTGCTGCAAATTTTGAAAAATTATCTATGATTGTCAAATATTTCTGTCGTATTTTTATTTTTGACAGATCTCACAGGTATTTATATAATTTATAACGTCCTTTTCTAAACTAGGCCAATAGTAAAACTGTTTAATATTTTTGATATTCTCTGTAATACCTCTATGTGATGTTTTCACTGTGTGATATCTTTCAATGATTTCTTTTTGTTTATCTATATTAGTGATATCTTCAAGAAGTGAATTAGAGATAACAAGTTTGTAAGAGTTATGCTTAAAGGTTTCTTGGAAAATTCTAAGGATCAACGGTTCTAGTTCTTTCTGTGGAAAATGTAAACAGTAAGTATCTGGTGGTAAATAATCTCTTAGGATCTCTTGAATTTTCTGTGTAACAGGATTATCATTAATAAATACGATGAATCGTTTCTTTGTTTCAAACAGTTTCTCACAAGTTACATAAGGTTGTTCTTTATGAGTCCATTTGAAGATAACTTGGTTTTTAAAGGTATTTACGGTTTTGTTTATATATGCTGCACTTAGGATAGGATTTTCGTGAGAGGAATGAACTGTTTCTGTCTCCGAAGTATCACGATTGTTATCTTGTTCTTCAATTAATAAATTTCTAGAACAATTTGTTGAAATTGATTGGGGAATGATATTGGATTGTTGTTCCGTTGGAGGTTTTTCTGATAAATGACAGACGAGAATTTCAATGTTTTGATCGTTAAAAATATGATGAAGCATGGCTTTTACTTTTTCCCAGTTAAGCTGATCATATCCACATCCTAATTTAGGAATAGCAATTTTCTTAACATTGTTTTTCAAAGCATGATTTTTCATTTTATATAATGATTTCCATAATGTAAAATATGTTGGTTTTTGATGAAAATCTTGTTTAGTAATTAAATAGTAAATAAATCGATTAGATTTATTATCAAATAAAGTTGCAATTTCGCCTACCTTTGCTTTCTGATCAATTAAATTTTGAATGTTTTTGAACTTGTGTTTAAAAACAACAGCAATTCCTTTTTTCATATGAAGGTCAGCTGATACACAATGAGCTAAAGCATATTCTTTAGGTTGTTCAAATAAATTTCCGTTAATTTATTTAATTACATTTGAATTATTGACAGGTTTCCAATTTTTATCAAATTTTTAAAAATTCTTTATTATGATCTATTATTGGTTCAAAGGTCGGAAGTGGATCTTGCGTTTCGAAAAAATGTTTAATTCTGTCATGCCATAAATATTGATCATCATCATTGATTTTCGATTTCCCACATGTTGCTGACATATGTGTTAGGAGATCGTCTTTTTCTATTGCATGGATATCAATAGGGGGTCGAGAAAGTGCGTCTGCATTGGAATTTTGTTTACCTTTTTTATAACAAATTGAATAATCGAATTCTTCCAATTTAAGTCGCCATCTTACGAGTTTTGAATTTGGTACTTTTATTGAGAAAAGCCATTGCAAAGGCTTATGATCTGTAATGATTGTAAATTTTCTACCAAATAAATATGGTCTGAAATACTTTGTTGCCCAGACTATAGCAAGTAATTCTTTTTCAATTGTGGAATAGTTACATTCTGCTGAATTGAGTGTTCTACTTGCATATGCGATAGGTAGATCATTTCCAACAGTGCCTTGAGATAAAACAGCGCCGATTGCAAAATTTGATGCGTCTGTTGTTAGTAGGAAAGGTTTTGTAAAGTCAGGATGTTGAAGAATGGGATCATTCATAAGTATATTTTTACACGTGTTGAAGGCTTCGACAAATGCTTTGTCGTGAATAACCTTGACATTTTTCTTTAAACAATTAGTAAGCGGTTTTGTTATCTTTGCAAAAATTTTAATAAATTTTCTATAATATCCAATTAAACCGAGAAAGGATTTTATTTCTTTTGGGGTATTTGGAATTTTGAAATTTTTAATTGCTGATATCTTATCAGGATTAGGCTTAATTCCGTTTGGCGTTATAACATGTCCTAAAAATTCTACAGTCTTTTTCAAAAATTCAGATTTGTCAAGTTGTATTTTCATATTAAAGAACTTTTTGAATAGAATCTAGATGTTCTTGTAAGGAAGTCGAGTAACTGATAATGTCGTCCATATAGACCAGGCAAATTTTACCTTGAAGTCCACGCAATACATTGTCCATAGTTCTTTGAAAAGTGGACGGTGCGTTTTTGAGTCCAAAGGGCATACGTTTGTATTCGTAATGTCCGTGTTCGACACTAAAAGCTGTTTTTTGGATCGAATTTGAGTCCATTTCAATTTGATGAAACCCACTAGCTAAATCGAGGGTCGTAAAATACTGTGATCTTCCAAGTTTATCTAGAATGTCCGTGATATTAGGAAGGGGGTAACGGTCTTCAATTGTCTTTTCGTTTAATTTCCTATAGTCAATTACAAGTCTCCATTTCTTTTGTCCAGAGGCGTCTAGTTTTTTGGGTACTATCCAAACAGGAGAGTTTCGAGGAGAATTGGAAGGTTGGATAATGTTATCATTTAACATCTGATCAATTTGTTTATTTACTTCATCTTTATGAACATGTGGATACCGATAACTTTTTGTATGAACTGGTATCTCATCTGTTGTTTTAATGACATGTTTTACCTGATTAGTGAAAGTTAAAGGATCACCTGGTTTACTAAGTACTTTATTACATTTCTGAATGACTTTAAATAATTTATATTTTTCTTCTGAATTTAGATGTTAGTGCCTGATAAGTGATTTTAAATCATAAATATTATTTTGTTTTTTTGTTGTTACTTGAGGTAACTCAACATGAAAAATTTTAAATTGATCTTCATCAAATGATTTCATTGGGAATATATTTTCGTCGATATTGTATGTGAAAGTGAAAGTCTTGTCAGTTATATTAGAAATACCTATAGTATAGTAGTCATTTCTAACAGTAATAATAATTGTTGGTCGAATTTCTATGTATTTTGTCTTAATGTGTGGTATAAGCCAAGAGGAATTATTCGGTATTCCAAAGTATATTGATCAAAATTTTCTCTAAAATAAAATGGAATTTGTATAAAACCATTTCTTAGTAAGTTATTATCTAGATCAATGTTTAAATTAAATTTTCTAAGATCTTTAATACCTAATATGCCATCAAAATGATCATGGAAAGGATAAAGGATAAATTCAATTGGTTGAGAAATGCCAAAACATAAAAAGAGAGGAACATTCGCTTTACTATTTGCTTTTTTTGTACCTGCACAAGTTTGTAATTTAGTTATGTGAGGCTTAATCAATTCGGGGTAATATTTTTCAACTAAAGAGGGTCTTAATAAAGAAGCATGTGAACCTGTGTCAATTAGTAATCGGATATTAAATTTGGGAATTTTTATATAAGGAAGTTGGTTAATTTGAAAATTGTTTAGTTGTAGGCAGGGTTTTCCGAAGCTGGTAACCGAAAATTTTCTAACAGTTCGTCAGAGAATTCAATATTTTCATCAATCATATTTTCAGGATTTTCTTGGTAATCAATGGATTCAAAATTTTCATAATAACTTGACGAGGGGTTTTCTATCGATTGATAATTCTAACCTGATTGTTCTAATTCCTGTTCTAGAGTTTCATTCTCTAAATGAGTAAGTTCTTCAAAAATGTACTTAGGTCGTGATTGATTTCTATTGAATTGATTCGGGAATTGGTAATTTAATGGGCGTCGGGGTTGAACAATTACACCTGACATAGGTTGAGGATATATCTTTTGCGGATATTTAAAGAAGTTCTGATTTAAATTAGGTTTAGGAGTGAATTTTGGTTTAGTGCCAAATACTTGTTGTGCGGACGGAAAATGATGTTTAATAGGTTGTTGATTATTAACGGGGAATTTTGGAAATTGAGGTATATTCATTGGTTTAGGAGGATTCAAAAATGTATGGTTGATTGGTTTATGCTTTACAGGCATATTCTGAATAAAGTTATTCTTGAAATCATTTTGACTTGTCAATATTTCGTAATTTGAAATGATATCAATAGCTGCGTCTAAATTTTGAGGATTTCTTACAATTAGAAGAGTTTTCAATTCGTTAGATATGTTTGATAATAAATTTTGAGTTGCTGTTAATTCGTTCTGGGTTATTAATATTGTTCTAGCTTCTAAATTTTGAATTTCAATACAGATTTTGTTTTTAATTTGGGTGACTAAGGCCTTAAGTTTTAGGATATAATCTTGTACTGATTCTCCTTTATTTCTAGTTAAAAATATTAGTTGTTGTTGTAGGTTACTCCTTGTAATTGGATCACTAAATTTTTGACGTAAAGGTAATTTAATTTGATCCCAAGTATTAAGATCGGGTCTGGTTAATAAAAATTCTTCAGCATCATCTATTAATTTAGCTTTAATGGCTAAAATAACGTATTCCTGCTGAGAAACATCGTTACTAAAATATCTAGTGTGGAAAGTATCGATTTGTTTTATAAATGATTCTAAACGACTAGGAGTACCATTAAATGTTTTTAATAAGGAAACAGTGGATCTTAAGGCGTCGGCCATGATATTAATATTGTCTTTTTCTTCCAAAATTGTTTCTAATAAATTAGGATTTTCGACTGTTGTTGAAGAATAAACTACCTTTCTAACTTTCGGATAAGTTATATCTAAAACTCTATTTCTGAATTTTTTCATAAAATTCACATAAACAATTGTATATATATAAAAATGATAAAAATAGATAAATATAATAGAATATAAATTTTAATAATTGATTTTATCTTTCAATAGATAATTAATAAATATTTTCTTAACTAAACAGAATTACAACAATAGGAGAGATTTTAAAACTCACTGAGTCAATTAATCTTCTTCCCTGTCTTGCTTCTGCTATCGGGTAGTGGCTCTTCCTGGAAGATATACGTCTAGGCTGGCTGCTACTCGTCGTGGATGCTAGTTAACACCAATACATCCGTGGTTTCCAGATATTAGTTACACCAAAGTATCTGAATCCCGAAGAAGTTACTGACTTGTTGTGGATGGTTCCAAAGGTAAATCAGGAGTCACAATCAACTTTCTGCAGCAAGTTCTTTCGATACACCTTAACTTGTTGAAACAAGACGGTATTCACTATTCCGATTTGCACTTGGAAAACTATTCACAAGAATCGATAATTAAAATGATACCGGGTGTATCCTACTGACTGCGCCAGTTAAATAAGTTTCTCTTAAGGTTGGATTTTTAAAAAGAGAAAACTTTATTATTTAACAATTTTTTAATGTGTACAGGAACAAAGCTAATTGTAGACTAAATTATACGTTCTATCTATTCCCTATTTATATACATAAAATAACAACAAACAACACTTGCCATTAAATGAAATTTTAAATATTAACCAACGATATGAATACTATACATTACTAAGAATTGTCGTAGGGGGGGGCTTCGGATGAAAATTATTGAAACAAGTTTTTGTTGAGAATTTCAAATGGAAATATCCAAATATTGTGAATTATTAGAAAAACAGGTTAAATTCTACAGAAAATGGAGAGAATTGCTTGTTGATATCGTTTGTCTAATTAGAGATGTAAGTGAAGAACGCATAAACTTATCTAAGCAGTATTTGTTTACTCTCTTTTATAAAATAATATTACAAAATAAATCATCATTTATCCAATATTTGATTTTTCACAGCAAAATTATCAACTACACAAAGAAACGGGATACGGTTGACGGGTACAAGTAACGTTGTCAGACCGAAGTCAAGATTTGTCATGAGACATATTGATGGGTCGGATTCTACCTTAAACTGTAGGTTCCGTTGCCTGTGGCAACATTTTCAAGGCAGAAAAGTCGTCTACATTCTTAAAGAAGAAGTCATTAACCATAAACGTTATCCAAATAAAAAGAGTCTGCAGATCATATTATTTTTGGATGAAAAACGGTAGAAGGAAGATGATGCTAATATTGTTATTAATAAAATATGATGTAAACTCAAATTAAGGAATTGTTCTCCAGGTTTCCATAGCTTCTCTAAACAAATAAGTACGTTGCTGTCAAAGGAAACAGCTGCTTCCGTTTCATCTTTTGTTATGCTATTTAATGCGTTTCATAGATAGAAGTTCAGATAAGTAGATATAAGATAGATATAATGTTTATTTTATAATGGAGGGTGAGCAAATACTAGTTAACCACTTGGCATCATAGCGACAAAGTGAACCAAATAAACAAACAAAATCTAAGTTAATTGAAACATAATTAAGAAGAACATCCCACACAATGTGACTGAAATCATCAGAAATCATGTAAATATTCCTTTTCCTAAAGTATTTCATGACAAAGATGAGGTTGCAGACGAACTAACCTAAAAGTAAACATGCAGTGCTTTAATTTGTAAACTGATTTGAAAATTATAAAAGCAAAATTGGAAGCAGCAAATGAAGAAGTGACTTGCTGACAATTATTCTTTTTGATAAAATTGTAACTGAAATTAAGAATATAAACTTAAAGGATGTAAATAAACAAAACCTGACGCAAAAAGTGGGCGACATTACCACTGTTACGTAAATGTCTTTGAAATCAGTTACGATGAATAGGCCTAGCACCGAAGAAATAAGATATATACAACAGCAGTAAACAAAATCAAACAGAAAAGAAGAAGGAATTCAGTTCCAGATTTAAAAACAAATCAGTGAAAAGAATGGAAGGAATAGAAAATGCAAATGAAACCAAGGGGTTTTCAACAGATATAAATCAAACTTCTGAGTGGACAGTTGTGAGGAATAAAAATCGAAGTATTAGAAGACGAAGAAGGTGCATGGTTGGTGGAAATGAAAACGAAACCACTATACACGCTTGTTTACGTAACTTTACGTTTATAACCCATACCACTGAAGTGACAGTTAGGACACACAATGGCAGTCGGCGATAATACTCATCTGTACAGCGCTCTACCTAAAATAGTCTCGCTCTATGTGACAAGACTCGACCCGAATACACAGCCTATAGATCTTAAAAAAATTCTGGATATACATTTTCCAGAGCTGACTTGCGAAGAGCAGTTATCCTAACAACCCAAGCTGTAAACATCAATGAAAGTTACCATAATGCAAGACAACTTTCGCAATGCTTGGAGAAAGGAAATATGGCTCAAGGGGGCACTTGTCTCTAAGTTTTTTGTAATGAGGAGAAAACTATCGCAGACAGAGAAGACAGTTCTTCAGTAAACATGAGACTGAAAAAACCTGCCATTGAATGCGAGAATGGCCAAGTTTACTTCCAAAATACCCGAGGTCTCAGGATCAAAATAGAAATTTTATACACAAACTTACTTTCCGAAGAATACGATATAATAGGGTTAACAGAGACATGGTTATGTGATGGTATATACTGTCAGATAAATTGTTTGAGGATCGTTACACAGTGATAAGAAAATACAGAAATACATCAGCCACTCGAAGAGGTGGTGTTCTAGTCGCTTTTAATACGAAACTTTCATATGAATTTCTGGAAACCAAAGAAGAAAGTGAAATAGAGTGTTTACTTATTTATAAAATTAGATAAGGTTTAAAAAATGTTCTTTTTGTATATGTTGTATATTCTAAACCTAATTCATGTTAAGATGATTATATTAGCTATTTCAACCAATTTGAGAGCATTTTAGCCAATGAACAAGTCAAAACTTTAATTTTGGAAATTCCGACCTTCCACTTTTGGATATATGTGATAATGATAAAAATAATGCATTAACATAAAAAAAAACTATCGGGCATTTGGATTTGCTTTTATATGCAACATAGGAATACCATTTCTTACTGGACCAACACATACACTAGTTTCCGAAGATTTGTATAGTTCTTTTCAGAATTAATGGTTGACTGCGTTTTTTACCTGGGACGTTTTGCCAGAGGTCGGCCATAAACATGCAATAAACTGTCGGTCAGGGTCAGATCATAATAAACTAGTTTAATAATAAAATATTTTTTCTACGAAATAATTAGCATGTTTCATGTCATTAAATGTATTATATAAATATACAATGTGTGTAAGATTACTTGTTTCCAAAATACCTCAATTGAAATTTCCTACCTATATTATACCGGGTGGTTTAAAGTGTTACAAGGTTATATCAAAATTGCTGATTTAAAATAAATGAAATTTGGTGTAATGCAACGGGACGTTGAGGGGTACCATTTGAAAGTATCAGTGATTTTGTAACTCTTACCACTTTTTAGGGGTGTGGGGTAACTTTTAAAAAATAAATAGAAAGGTGTACTTAGTTTTCTTTTCAGATTCGTAATTTCCAGAAAAAAACTACGTTTAAATAAAAACATAATTTAATGTCAATGTTATTGTCAATATATGTTAATAAAAAATTAAAATGAGCACTAATTATCAAAGGACAGACTAAAATAACTCTCAAAATTCGGGAACGGCTCGTGTACCACTGAACTGTTATGCTATTACATAACATTTTTAATTTGTTATTAAAATATTGACATTGATATTGAATTATGTTTTGATTTAGAAGTAGTTTTTACTGGAGAAAAGAACTATACCATCCGGCAATACTTTTCCAATTACATACCACTAAAAGCGAAGGATGAAACATTCATATAAAAAAGTATAACTATTCTGAAGGAAATTTATCACTCTTGTATAATCTTATTAAAAATCATGATTGGGGGAAGCTGTTTACATTAACGGATGTGGACGATAGACTCAAGTATTTTTATGATCGTAGATCATTAACAGCAGAAAAAAGCTTAAACCTAATCCTCTGAACCCTGATATATGTAACGAACCTGGGATGTAGCATCGGCGCCATTATCGAGGCGTGTGCGATTCGTCAATGGCCGGAGCGCCCTGGCGAGTGCGGACGTTGGTTTGGCCCGGGTGGTGTGAATGTAGGGCATGACTGCTGTCTGTTGGTCAGCGGTGCATGCCGGGGTCAAGCGATATTACCGAAGCATTTAGTGAGTTCGCGCTAATTAACATTTACTGACCGAAAAATAACTTTTTAAAAGCGTTTATTTTAACATACAAGATTACATCAATAGGACAAGATTATATCTGAGATTAATGGTTTTTATATTAAAATAAATGAAAGATCAGCATTAAGTTGTAATATGATCCAGTGAGACGTGTAGCCGTGGTCGGGCTCTAGGTTTGAAGCACGTCCTCGAGGTTCGAATTCAGGATTGATCTAGGCAGTTTTCGTTCTTCTAACGGAATTTCGATGAAAGTAGCTGGCTTTGGTTTTTTTGATTTCAGGATATTTATTTTTCTTCTTATTAGGAAGATGATCGCACCAATCGTGATTAATATAATAAAGCTAAGGTTGATTCCAAAAATGTCCTCTGTGGAACTCATTTGGAAGTATGTTGGGCTTTTGGTGTTAGTCGGGTCGTCTAGATGTAGTGGTTTGACATGTAGCTTTTGTTTGACTTTTGATGGTTCTTGGAGATTAGGCCATTCTTGTGAAAAAGTTCTATTTGAACCTGTCCATGTATGTTTCTGGAATGAATATGTGCATTCGCTATTTCCCTAGACAGCATTACATCTTGTGATTTTGACAGATTTAAAAGAATTTCGAACAATCCTCATTGATGTCTTCGGGTTGTTTTGTGCAGATGATTGTATTTACGTTAGTTAGTTGGGTGAATAAGGAGAATTTGTTGTTGACAGTGGCGAAGTTGCGTTGTGATAAATCGTCTAGACTACACAGGTCTTCATATGGTACTTTTTGGCAGTACCAGAGTGCAAACGTCTTTATGCAGTCCTCGCTGGAGGATATTGTTACGAGTAATAGGGATAGGAAATATTTTGGACAAATGATAAAATTCATTGGCTACTATAGGTATTTTCAAAGTACAAATGAGTGTTTTTGAAGTGAACATAAGATTATCTTTAGTGATTTCTAATATAGTTGGGATATCTGGAGCGATTTCAGTGTGAGAGTGAGTTGAGTGTAAATAATTGAATATTTCTTTTAGTTCCTGTTGGTTTATCAATTTGACATTTAGTATGCGTTGATTGCTGAATGAAATAGTTCTTAAAAGTTTATGAATGTAATTTCTTAAATTTCCAATCTGTTCTCTCTCTATGTGAATAATTATTTCACTATTCAACCTATACTCTAAGTATAAACATTTCCTGCATGTGCTTATATTTTCTGCAAATAATTTTGCCATCTTTCTGTTATTTGACCTGCTAATGTATGTAGCTTGGAAATTTGTTGTAAATTAAAATTGCTGTGGTGATTAAATCCGTTGTATTTTCTTTGGATTTTTGTCTGAGAATACCTAGTTTCTCTATTAATGTGGAATGTGCTCTATCGATTGGTGAATTCCCAGTATGAGCTTGAGGAGTAGTACCTATAGTTAATACGAATTTGGAACATAGACATGAATTCTTTGAAGGTTTCGCTGGAGAATTCTTTGGCATTGTCGCAAGTTATCTGTGGAGGATAATTATGATGAGAAAAGTAATGGCGCAATTTGTTCAAAATTGTTATGGAATTTGCGTCGTGAAGTTCATATGCTTGAAGGTATCTGGTAAATAAATTTATGATTGTTAAGTATCGCTTGTCTTCCACAAAAAATATGTCCATGTGGAGTATTTCAAAAGGTCTTTTGGCTATGAGTGGCCCTGAAAATGGGAATTTCCAAGAATTTCGGTCGTATTTGGAAGTTAAACATAATTCACATTTAATAATACGATCTTAAATTTTTGGAAAATAGTATTGAGACTGAAGGTGTTTTGTAGTTTCTGTTATTCCATTGTGAGTGATAGTCTAAAATTATTCGAATCTGTTCATCTTTATTAAGAATATCTTTGAGAAATGTATTAACTCTAACAATTTTTACGTTGAGTTCAAACATTTCGGAACATTTCCTTTAGGCCGATTGAATGAGATCGTCTTCTTGGCAGTATATATAGTACGTTTTCATAGGGTCTATAATTTCGTGAAACATCTTACCTAGTATTGTTTCGTCAATTCCTCTTCTGAGTGTTAAAGTGTATCTATTCTTTCGAAAAGGTCCAAAATATTGTTTTTGTGACCGTATTTCAATAAAATTTGATAATGAGCGGAATTTAAGGATTTTTCAGATATTGGAAAATTAAACGCTGGATTTTCTTGTGCTGTTTGTCTAGTTTCACCTGAATTGTTACTCTTTTCATCATCGTCAGGTTGCGCACTTGATTGATTTGAGAAAGGGTTAGCGTTCAAAATATTTTCTGCTTCACTATTTGTTATCGATAAATTTGATTCTGAGCCGAACGTTGGTAATACCGACAGAAGGTCGATATCTTTATTTTGATCACTTTTAATTCAGTCTAAATTTTTCTTTGCGGTATTCATAGGGGGTACAACTATAATATCACTAATAATGTTCACTTTAGGTTCCTTTCTAGCGGATTTGATAAGAGCTAATTTTTTTCTATTGCGTTTGTTGGGGATGATCTCATCTATTGCATTTATCTCAATTCTTGAGAGAGCATCAGCTACGTAGTTCTCTTTACCTTTCTTATATTTAATTTCAAAATTAAATTCTTCAAGTCTTAGTTTCCAGCGATCAAGTCGTTGATTTGGTTCTTTCAATGAATGTAACCAAACTAAGGGTTTATGGTCAGTTTCTATAAGGGATTTTCTACCAAATCGATAGGGACGGAAATGTTTACAGCTGTCGATAATTGCAAGCAGTTCTTTTTAAATAGTACCATAATTCCTTTCGGCTGAATTCTATGTTCTTGAGTAGAATGCGATTGGGTGAGGGGTTTGAGAGCTAACGTTTCCTATGGCAAAAATCAGGGTATGCAAGAACAGGGGCATTGCAAATAATTTCATTACATTTTTCGAATGAATCAATATATTCTTGATCTTTAAGGTTTATCTTGGTACCTTTCTTAAGTTATTTATTGATCGGATGGGAAATTTTGGAAAAAATTTTAATAAACTTTCGGTAATATGAAATCATACCAAGAAATGATCTTATATGTTTCTCAGATTTAGGAAGGGGAAACGATTGAATTGCTTCAATTTTATTTGGGTTAGGGTTAATTCCATCTGGAGTGATGCTATGCCCTAGAAATGCTACCTCCTTTCTCAGGAATTCGGATTTATCTAACTGAATTTTTAAATTAGGTTAAATTCTTTAGGCCATATGGCATACGAGTATATTCGTAGTGACGATTGTCGACATTGAAGGCAGTCTTCTGAGCCGAAACTGGATGAATTTCTATTTGGTGGAATCCTTGGGCAAGATCTAGAGTCGAAAAGTAAACACATCTGCCAAGATTGTCAAGAATTTTGTCGATTCTGGGTAAAGGATATTTATCTTTGATAGTTTCTTCGTTTAATTTTCGATAATCTGTGACCATACGGAATTCCCTTTTTCCACTGGAGTCTAATTTTTTGGGGACAATCCAAACAGAGGAACTATATGGAGAGATACTGGGTTTTATAATTTTATTATCTAGAAGTTTTTGGATCTAATTTTGTATCTCATCTTTAAGATGGTATGGATATCTATGTGACTTTTGATAAATAGGCTCTTCATCAGCAGTTCTGATGTTATGTTTGACAGCATGAGTGAAAGAAAGATCAGAGTTTTCTTTATAGAAGATGTTTTTGTATGCTTTGCAAATTGAAATGATGAGGTTTTTCTCCTCAAGGTTCAGATGTTCTGTTCGAATAAGTTCAGTAATGTCTAAATCATTATAAATTTCATAATTTGGACTCGATTGTTTGAATGTTTATAGGGGTTGGACTGGAATTGGTTCATGAAAGTTTATGGCAATTTGCGAGATTTGTAGATCTTGTTCAATTGGAATTTGTACGTATCCGTCTGAAGCTGAAGTAATGCACTCAGGGATAGAAATATTGTTTAAAGAAATTTCTGGTAAAACTACAGGACCGTTGTCGAGTGTTACTATACCAAAACATGTCGAAAATGTGTTCTATTCCAAAATCATTTAATAAAGGATATTGACAACTCAATGAACCATTGTAAGTGGTAAAAATTTGACTTGTAAATGTAATTGTAGAATAGTCTAAAGACTGGTTCTGGATTGATTATCGAATTGGTTGCTCCTGGGTCATGAAAGATAGTTTTGGTGATAAGTTTATATTGTTGATATTTATTCTGAGGCTATTATCTAATAAAAAAATCTGTTTCCTCATTTTCTTCGATATTCAAATTTGGAACTGATCGTATGTATTATCTATGTATGTCTGTTCGTTATATGTGTATTCGTCTTGATAAGTACCGTAATCTTGATTTTCATCTTCGTTATAGTCTTGTTCGACGTTGAATAGTTCTTCTACCATTACTCTAGTGGAGCCGGTTTGTTTAAAATGGTTCTGTGGTCTGTTTTGGGGCCTGAAAGTATGAGATTTTGATATGCTCATCAGTATGGATTTGTAATTGTCATGAGGTTTTTGTTGTCTTTTGAAAACTTGTGAGTTAGAAGGGAATTGTTTGGGTGGGATGGGTTGGTTTTCATTTGTAAATTTCTGAAGTATTTATGGTCTGAATGGCTGATATTGAAAGGACTGATTTGGCATTTGAGGTTGGAATTGTTGGGGTTGAAATGGTTGACTAGGCATATGTGGCCTGAATTGTTGATATTGAATGGAAAAATGTAAATTTCGATATCTGAATTGTTGGAAGAGGAGGGGTTGTTTATTCTGATAATTTGACGATTGAGATTTCTGGGGTGGCCGTATTTTTGTTGTTGACTTCTGAGCTCTAAGGAAGTTTGCAAATTCTATCTAGGACCTTTCTTTAGCTAGTTTCTTACACTCAAATAGGGCATGATCAAGGCTTAGAATTGAAATGTGATGAAGATGATTTCGGTAGGCTTCTAATAGACCTGCTTTAAATATTGCAAAGGCTTGTTCAGTGTACATATCTTGTTTGGACTTACGAACACTTTCATCATTTGTATTGATTGCTAAATGTTCCTTAAGAATTTGTAATTTGGAAATAACCTCTTCATATAATTCTGAGAAGGTTTCTGGATAGACTTGAATCGTGATATAAAGATCATGAGCTAGAAGCTCTTCGGATCTAGGATCTCCGAAACGTTCAGTAAGGGCTCTCTTCAGGCTAAGCCAAGTTTCGAAGGATTGGTTAATTATGACATCTCTAGTTGGATCAGAAAGTTTGGCTTTAATTTGTTCTAAGACTGGAGTGTTGAATAGATGATTGTCTTTTGTTTCTAGAAGCATTATATATTTCTCGGTCTGCCTAATAAAATATGCGTGGTCTTTCGAACCACCGGAATATTTGGGCAGGAGGTTGTTTGCCATTGTTATCTCAAATTGGGTAATAGGGATAGGTTAGCTATGTTGTTTATTGTTTCGTCCGAATGAGAGATATCTAAATGATCGAGTAGTTTAAGTAAACTGTCTGTACGAATAGGTGATCTAGATCGACTACGATTATTGCTCATAAATAAATTCAACTAAGAAAAAAGATGAGAAACTAATCACTACAATTTCAAAAAATATGATCTATGCAAAAACTAAATTACAGAGAATGAGTTTTACATGCAAAAAAACGAATTTGACTACTGGTATTTATATCAAGTAAAGCAATAAAATCAATCTTATTTTAAAAAGAATATATTCACTGAAGGAACTATATTTCTTTACTAAATTCCACAAATGAGAAAAAGCCAATAAAGGATCATTTGTAAGGTTCTTCCTTGTCTCTAGATTCACTGAAGGAACTGGAGCCTGTTTGACGACCTGGATTCCACTGATCTGATGTCTTATCAAAAATTGTTCGAGACATCGTCTTAATTTCTTGATAGAAAACAGTAAAACGTCTAACGCACTGAAGGGGTATTTAATCAATTCACTGTCGATATCCTGTTCGCAGCGCCAGTTAAGTTTTAATGACCGAAAAAATACTTTTTAAGAACGTTTATTTTAACATACCAGATTACATCAATAGGACAAGATTATATATGAGATTATTATATGCATTACATGGTTTTTATATTAAAATAAATGAAAGATCAGCATTAAGTTGTAATATGATCCAGTGAGACGTTGTGGAGCCGTGGTCTGGCTACATGACTCGCTAGTTCGGGAATTTGGCGTTGGAAGATGGGTGTCGAAGATTCGAGAAGGAGGGGCTTGCCTATATATTGGAGAGAATTTGCTGTGGAGTTAGTCCAGCTGGGGTAGTCAGCCCGGTCAGTTGAGGCAGATAATGCAGTCCGGTGTGGGGAAATAAATAACGCACGATTGTAAGTAGTAAACATGAATAGTAAATTATGTAGGTAAAATAGTGTAAATAAATAGATTGGAACATTTTGGTACAGAAATAAATAAACTTTAAAAATAAATAATTCCCAGTTATTTTTACATGCTTGTTACATATATACGGTTTTAGCGGTGTTTATTGCTTTACCATTAGCATATATTTTTATAATTTCCATAGAAAATTGATATTTTTCAGAAGCACTAAGAACTGCACCTATTTTTTAATAAAGTTGCAGTAATCATGAGATTAAAAACTATAGGCCAATTATTCTAATAAACGTTTTAGCCAAGACATTAAAAAAAATATTTGATAATGTGTATGATTTCCTCAAACTTATCTTCAATAGAAACCAATTATGTTATTTACACGGATTGTGAGAAGGCGTTTGACAAAGTTAGATAGACATGAACTATTGCTTTGTAAGCTCGTTGAATTATGCGTTACTAGGGAAATTTATAATTTTTTGGAATAATAACTCTCAAACAGAGTACATTGTGTGAAAGTTGCTGTTCAGGTATCAGAAGCCTTCATTCATTTAGGTGTACCGCAGGAGACCAATCTAGGTCCTTTGCTTTTTTCATGCTTTATTTATACACTACCAGAATGTATGTCAAACTTTACGGGTTTACTTTTTGCAGACGATTTAAAAATTTATAGAATTATAAAAACAAAGACAGATTGCGATTTGATCCAACTTGATATCAATAAAGTAAGTAAATGGTTTTCTGATAACAAAATGTACCTTTATATAAGGAAATGTACAGTTGTTTCGTTCTCTAGAAAGACCAAACCAATTTCCCACAACTATAAAATTTGTGATGTCATAGTGAAACGTGAAAGCAAGCTGAAGGTCTTGGGACTTTTTTTTTCAGTCGGATTTGAGAGTTATTAATCATTTCTACTATATGACTAGAA
Organism: Crioceris asparagi; assembly: GCA_958507055.1. Taxonomy (NCBI): domain Eukaryota; kingdom Metazoa; phylum Arthropoda; class Insecta; order Coleoptera; family Chrysomelidae; genus Crioceris; species Crioceris asparagi. The sequence goes on along the minus strand of OY293826.1, from coordinate 58,285,730 downwards.
AATCTATAAAAGCTATGAGCTTCTTGATTAGAAATACAAAAAAAATATCTCCATGGTGATCAGGTTATACAATGCTTTGGTATGGCCATATTTGCAATATGTTTCACAAATTTAGATCCCTTCGGAAGGCAAATATATTGATTGTATTGAGTAGCTTAAAAAAAAACTTTTGCGTTACCTCTATGTGTTAAATAAATATTTTTTACAAACAAATGGATCAGTTGGTGCACTAAAAAATACAAAATAGTATTAATTCTATTGGTGCTGGTAATTTTGATGTTGTTTAGCTGCAGTTAGATTGAAAACTGTTGGCACCAACTTCGCAAGTACCAGCACCAATAGAATTATTTTGTATTTTTAGTGCACCAACTCATAACGTCGGTACATTTTTTTAAATATTTATCTCACAATTTTGAGTGTTATATCTGCCTCGAAAATCGTTGAATGTTCACCATTACTCACGTATACTTTGCTTGTATTTGTTATTATTCAGAAATCTAAGACAGAGTCGTGGAAATACGCTTATTTTAAATATAAGGTACCAGTGCTGTAACTCGAAAAACTATGTTGCAACAAATAATCTGGTCTTTAATTCGCTATTCTCAAATTTTCCTAAGAAATTGCCTCTTCCACATATCGAAAACACACATATTTAAAAATTTATCATCGCTGAATCTCGAAAAACGTAGCTCTTTTTAAGAAATGTTCAATTCAAATGTTTCCGGATAACTATTTTCTTATCTTTAATTCTGCCATCCAAAATTTTCAATTTATTATTTATGCATAATTTGAAAAAGGATAGTCGGGAAATGGTGCCATATTCATTAAAAACTCAAATCCAAAATCTCCTTCCCTCCGAAAACAGCCTCCGAAGGGAGTGGAGGGGGAAATTTTTCTAGAAAATGGAAAATCTGATATGGCAGAATTAAGATTAAAAAATATCCGGGAACGTTTAAATTTAACATTTTTTCAAACGAGCTAAGGCTTCTTTTCGAATTTCAGCGATGTTAAAATTTTAAATATGTGTATTTCCGCTACGTGGAAGGGGCAAATTCTTTCAAAAATTGAAAATCTGAGAACGCCAAATTAATGACAAGATTATTTCTAAAAACATTTACATAGAACATTTTTTTCATAAAGTTACGGTTTTTGAATTACAGAAGTGGTAAAATCTGAAAAATGTGTACATGAGTATTTCCGCCGCGATGATTTTGAGATCTCCAAATAATACTTGTAACAAGTACAAGCAAACAAAATACATGGCAAAGGTATATGTGAACGTTCAACGATTTCCGTGAATGTTACACTGGAAAGTGTGAAATAGATACTTTTCACCAAAAAAAAAACTGGAACGACGTTATTAGTTGGTGCACAGAAAAATACAAAATTATATTAATTCTATTGGCGCTGGTACTTGTGTAGTTGGTGCCAAAAGTTTTCAATTTAACTGCAGCTACACAACTTCAAAAGTACCAGAACCAATTGACTAAATATTATTTTGCATTTTTCAGTACACCTATTATTATACATTATTAATACGTTATCATCGTTACATTTTTTTTAAATATTTTATTGAAATTATTTATTAAAACTCATGTTGTAGGCCTTTCTTCCCCACAGTTTCCTCAACCTCAATTAGAAAAAAATATAAATTATTTGAACAAATTTTGTTCGTAATTAAGGCCTCTCTAGTTCAGTTATTTAAGAGATATCATAATTCAGCATGTTTTCAATAAAATTGGGTTTCCATTTTTTTGCGTCCTCTAACGACAAATCTGAAATTATTACCAGCTATTTCTCTAGACGTTTTTGACAAGGAAGTTTTTCCCCAAAGTTGCTTGAATACTTCCTGAGACAAAGTCGAGGGATCGACTTATCGGTCCACACAGTCTAGTAACAAAAACTTGTGTACTTTTCTTGTGGGCTGTACTTTCCGTTTTAGTTGAAATATGATTTAAAATCAGAATGGCCAGACAATTGAGTAGATAACCCAAGAACATATTTACACAGGAACAGTAACAGTAGCTTACGTAGCGTCGGTAATAAGTTGTCAAATTATTACCCAGCAACCCTATTCACTTGACCGTCCCGTAAAGTTGTTAGGGCTTGCTATATATATATATATATATATATATATATATATATATATATATATATATATATATATATATTTGATTCTGAATTCTTGACTGGTTTATTATTTAATAAAATTGATTTTTGTTGGGGATGCAGTCATTTAATAAATAAAATTCTTTGGATTATGCCAAGCTTTCGAGAATGTTTATTCTCTTCGTCGGGGCAAACTAAAAATCGTTACAAATTTTTTTTTTAACTACATAATAGATTATTAATTAAAGTACTTACATTCGTGAATTTATATAAAATTAACCACAAACAGGAAAGATTTCATAGTCAGCAATCAGAAATGTCATTAGTTATTTATAAATGTCATGGTAACAGCATATCTAGAGTTGAAAGTGTCTAGATTCAAGTTTTCTTAGAAAAAATCCAAATAGGAGTTATCTTTGTGTTTGTAGCTCTTTTTTAACAAGTCACACATTAAACTTAAAAATATTGAGGCAGATATAAGTTTAGTAAAAAGAAAAAGTTATTATTCAATTATATATAAAAAAATATATTCGTAACAGACTTAGAAACACATAATATAAATAAATATATACCCGTACACAGAGTAGACTATCTGAATTCGTAGGTATTTCAGTATAAATTCAAGTCAATCTCTCTCACAAATTAACCTGAGAAATTTATTAAAATAAGATATATCTAATAGAGAAATATTAACATATATCATCTTTATCGTATTCTCTCACAATACAATAAATACACAATATAAAATATCCTGAAAAGCATCCATTCATTCAATGAAGCTAATAATAATGATAAGCTGATTTCTCTCACAAATCAACATTTAAGAATATTTTAAACATTTTCCATGTTATTTAATACATTTTAAATAGTGTTATCAAAAAAGCAAATGGCAAAAAAGCAAATGGCGAAACACAAGGAAGGAAAAAATCATCGTATTATATCTCACTATAGGTTAAACATGAAATGAAAATCCTTTTGAATCAACTAAATTTCTCTCACCAATCAGTTGATCTAGAGATCTCGAAACTCTTAATATTTGTTGTTATAAACTTTTATCCTTCTTCAGTATAATCTGTATACGCATATATACCCATCTATTATAATATACTAAAACAGAAAAAAAAATTGACAAATATAACTAAATGATATGAGAATATAATTAGCCTATACCTACATATAGAGCTAGGTACATATTATATTCACACATATATTTCAATTTTGAGAAATATTTTGAGAAAAATTATTAAATTTATTATTATAGAGATTTAATATATAAGAATAAATAGAACTAAGTCCATTAATATCTGAACGTTTATTCATAGTATTATTATATTTTTTAATATTTATCATTTCTAAGAAACCACGTTTAAAATAATTTTTCTCAGAACAAAGAGCAATAGTATTATCAAAATCAATACTATGTTTTTTATTGATGGCATGTTCAACCAAGGCACAAGATTTCTTATTACATCTTATATCACTTTTATGGGATGTTATTCTTCCTAAAATACTTCTAGAAGTTTGACCAATATATGATAATTCACAATCAAGGCAATTTATTTTATATACTACCCCAGACATTTCTGTCATTTCTAAAGGTGTCTTTATTTTGGAAAATAAATTAGATACGGTTTTAATATTTTTTCTTGCAATAATAACATTATACCCTCTAAAAACATTAACTAACTTATTAGTAAGCTCATCTATATAAGGTAAAGATCTATAAATAGGGAGGATATTTGTAGTAGAGGCATTATTGTTATTATCATTTAAAGAGTTCTCATGATTTATTTCAGGGTTTTCTATATTGACTTGAGGTTGCATTAAACATTTATTAATCAATTTCATAGGAAAAGAATTCTCAATTAATATTTTTTTCAATTTTGATAAACTTTCATTTCTATATATAGGATGCGAAAGTTTGATCACTCTGTTTTTTAATGCCATAATTAAGTTAATTTTTATTTTCTGTGGATGATATGAATGGAAGTTTATGTATCTATTACTACATATAGTTTTTCTATACCATTTTGTTCTTAATAAACCGGTGTTATCTCTACATACCATCATATCTAAGAAAGGAAGACATTGTTCATTTTCTTTCTCAACTTTAAATTGAAGATGCTCGTTATAGGCATTAAAAATATTCAATGTTTCATCAACTCTATTAGTGGGTAGAGCTAAGATTAAATCATCTACATATCTTTTAATGAATGGTATTGGAAATGAAACTTTAGTTTTTGAAACTTGTATTAATTCATCTAAAACATAATTTACAAGAATAGGTGATATTGTTGAACCCATGGGATTGCCAAATATTTGTTTATAATATTGGTCATTAAAAATCAAAAAATTAGAATCGAAAATAAATTGAAGAATTGATTCAAAAGTTTCGAGATTTAATGAACAAAACTGTTTAATATGAGTCCATTTACGGGTTAGACAATCTAAAACAACTGGGAAAGGTAAATTTGTAAAAAGGGAAACTACGTCAAAACTGACAATTACATAGTCATTTGGAATCTGGTATTCATTTATAAAATTACTAAATTGAAAAGAATCCTTTATATAGAAATCATTATTGGTATCATAAGCTTTCGTTAGAATATCTGTGATATAAGATGCCAAATTATTATTAGGTGAATCAATTGAAGATACAATAGGTCTCATTGATAGTGTTGGCTTATGTATTTTTTGTAACGTATAAAATCTCGGTGCTTTTGCGTGATAGCACTTTAATTTTTTACTTGTGACTTGATCAATAATACCATCATCTTTAAGTTTAGAAATAATTTGATTGGCTTTAAGTTGTATTGTGTAAGTTGGATTATTTCTTAATCTCTTATAATATTTATTATCATTCAATAATTCCTGACTTTTATTAATATAATCCTCTTTAAACATTACAACTGTAACATTGCCTTTATCACTTCGTACAACGATAAGTTCCGGATGTTCTTTTAGAAAAGAACGACATTTACTGAATTTTTTTGACAATATGTGAGAGCTTTGATAATTCTTGTAAGTAAAATTTGTCAATATATTAGTGTATCTAGCTCTCACGCAATCTTTATCTTCTATATCAATACTTTTCAAAATAAATTCAAGATCAGACAAAATATAAGGAATATTAATATCTTTAAGACTTGGTGGTAAAGAAAATTTCGGACCTAATGCGAGGATTTGTTTCACTTCTAATGGAAGATCTACATTTGTCAAATTCTTAATCCATTTATCATGTATTTTAATTTGAGATGTCATCTTGTCTTTAAGATTCTCTAGTTTTCTTATATTATTAAGTCTAATTTCTTTGAATTTACGGTTATACTTAACAGAGAGTCTTCGATTGTATTCGTTGACAATTTGAATTTATACTGAAATACCTACGAATTCAGATAGTCTACTCTGTGTACGGGTATATATTTATTTATATTATGTGTTTCTAAGTCTGTTACGAATATATTTTTTTATATATAATTGAATAATAACTTTTTCTTTTTACTAAACTTATATCTGCCTCAATATTTTTAAGTTTAATGTGTGACTTGTTAAAAAAGAGCTACAAACACAAAGATAACTCCTATTTGGATTTTTTCTAAGAAAACTTGAATCTAGACACTTTCAACTCTAGATATGCTGTTACCATGACATTTATAAATAACTAATGACATTTCTGATTGCTGACTATGAAATCTTTCCTGTTTGTGGTTAATTTTATATAAATTCACGAATGTAAGTACTTTAATTAATAATCTATTATGTAGTTAAAAAAAAAAAATTGTAACGATTTTTAGTTTGCCCCGACGAAGAGAATAAACATTCTCGAAAGCTTGGCATAATCCAAAGAATTTTATTTATTAAATGACTGCATCCCCAACAAAAATCAATTTTATTATATATATATATATATATATATATATATATATATATATATATATATATATAGTTATTTCTATCAAACCTGAGCCGTATATGTGGCTCAGGATTGTTTTTTAGTTTTTGCCTTTTAGAAGACTCGTAGGGAAGTAAAAAGTGTCCACCGTTTTGGTTTCAGCAATCAACAAAACGTTCCTGGACGGCGTATTTTGTGGCTCTTCTTATTTCATCTTCTCTATTAAATCCTATAGAGATTTAGGTTCTGTTTTATATAGCTCTGCCTTGACTCTCACCCATAAGTAGAAATCAAGTGGTGGCGGCGAATGTCGCGGACCTCTATTTACCCGCCTCCTATTTTGAAACAAATACTGATTTATTTGAATTTTTGTAACAGAGGTTTTGTACTTCAATTTTTGAAACTATTATTTTGACTGCTAAAACGTGGTATCAGTAACAGCGATTGTTTTATGTTTTTGGAAATTCGTAAAAAAGACATTCGCATAGAAAATTGTAAAAAATCTCAAATATCGTATTTATGATTTTAAAAAAACGTAATGGAGTGCAATTCCCCTAATATTCAATTTTCTACCTAATGACGTTTGTAAAGTAGGTATATGTTATTGATAAAAGTTTTGTTTTTTTAACTTTTGTCATTGACGAATATTGTTTTTTTGAGTGTTTAACAAAACAATATTCTAAATAATGGGCCTACTGAAGAAGATCCCAACATCGGGCTACCGAACAAAAATAACGTTTTGCCTTTCCGGTTGACAATAAGAGAAATATGAATTTTTAAATAGACATCTGTCATGAGAACTTTTTGCAGTAAAACTGACTTACGTCAAAAACTATGAAAGATAACTTATAACAACTGGGGTTTTTCATACATAAATAAATGCGCTGAATTCAAATATCTAATAAAAGACAGGGGTTTCCATAAAAAAAAAACAAATTTATTACAATTTCCGTAACCATCTTGTAAATATTATTGATTATAGTCAGGATGAAATTTTCATATTTTTGTCTCGATTTAAAAGTGAAAATCTTCTAATGGGCACGTAAAAAAAATCACCATGTATATGAGAATAATAATAATAATGACTATATATTTCATACAACAGGTAATAATTTTATAGCCGGTGTCAAAGTTTTGTATAAACATGCTAGTAAGAGTGGTATTGAAAATTCAAAATCCATAAGCACTACTAGATTACGCAAACATTTGGCAACTGTAACTCAGTTACTTCAGTTTTCAGAGAGTGACTTAGAACAACTATCTAGATTCATGGGGTCCTTCAGACACATTGTAATCTTTATTGACTTTCCGATAGTTCCTACCAGACAGCAAAACTATCCAAACTGTTGCATCTTGTATCTCAAGGAGGATTAAAAAAATATAAGGGCTTAGACTTAAATAATATAACACTGATTTAGCTCCCATTCAACATTCAAATAAATTATATTCTACAGACCATCAACGATGGCATAACTATAAAATCTAATAATGAGTATGTTCCCAGACAAGAACAAATTTAAAACATTTGAAAGAACCACGGACGCTTGTACTGGGAAAAATTATTGCAAAATTTTTGTGACCACATGGTATTATATGTGCAAAATTGGGTTGGGATATCTTGGATAGTGTAAGAGCCCAAACGGCACATACGAACCCACACATGCAGACTCAATATATTTGCTGTTTTTGGTACTCCAATATTAATTAAATATAAAATGATACATACATATATGCAAACTTTGTCAAATTATGAGCAGTATGAAGTTTGGCAACAACGCACGAGTCAGGTTTGTCAACTCAAATCCATAAAGTTGTATATTTGGCTCAAGTTGGATATAAGTAGTGGCTCAGAACTGCAGATGAGTCTATATATAAGAATAGCAAAAATCAATATAGTATGAAATATCTAGTGGCCTGGGTTTGATAGAAAGATCTATATATATATATATATATATATATATATATATATATATATATATATATATATATATATATCTATAGGATAATGAAAACTCGTATTCAATTGACAATGTTTCGATAGCGGTGGCCATCTTTTTCAAGGCTATATTTTAAATACATAAATAAAGTAAGCTACAAGAAGCATCGAAAAAAAGTAGACAGGAAAAATAAATAAAAATATAATCAACATTATACAAATTATAACTTAAATTGAAGTGATCATTAAATATAGGTAGGTAGGTACATCATACATTCTTTAGATATTAAAACTAAATTGAAGCTCTACGCCTCATACATAATAAGTATAATGAGCTCAAATGTAACTGAAAAATTAAGGTATAACTGAAAGATATGGTCATAAATAGTAGAAATCTCCCTCCGTTGAGGATAAAGAAAAGGGGGAAGATTGTATTTATACTTTTTATTTAAATTTTTAACTACATTGAAATCAAAGTCAACTGTCTTTTATTTTGTTTCTTGATTTGATTTGATTTGTCTGACATTGTCAATCAAGAAATAAACAAAAACAAAACGTATGGCACAACGTTGTAGTTTATGGAGTTTAGTTTCCTTTCAAATATAACAAAATGTATAGAAATAAAACAAACGAAACAGCCAGTATACATGATCTGAGGTGTACAAACCTAAGCCTGGTGAGGAATCTAAATATTGGTCATGAATATTACAAGTGCTTAAGAATCTTCATTCTCTTGTAGTACATTTGTTATTATTTGTGGCCTTTTATAAAAGGACAACCAATAACCTATAAAATACAAGATATTCAACTGTCTATACAAAACCATGTCACTCCTTAAACGACGGAAGGGTCGTGGCCTAAAATCGGATCTGCGCGCTAAGATAGTGTGTCCGTGTCATGGCCTTTGATGTATTTTTAAATTCAAAATCATGTCATGCCAAACCTTATTGTTTAACTTTTCCGTGTTCATAAATTTTCAATTTTATATTCATTTATTGAGAAGAAATATATTCATTTTTATATATTACTCTGAAAATATGGCTCAAGTCTGTTGCATTAACCAATGTTCTAGCAAGTCAGAGACAGATAACAGAAGAACTATAGTCAAATTTCCCAAAATCGTAATTGAACTAATAGCATTTGGTTTAAGAAAATCTTCTTTATATCAGTATTTTTGTTTATTGTTATACATATAGTTAATATACGTATATTCTGAATTCTGAAAAATATCTTTCGTGGTTTGATGCTGTTGGTCAACATTTTAAACAAGTCAAAAAAAGCAGAGCAGCTGCGAAAAATTGGTTTATTTGCGATCTACATTTCGAGGACAGTTGCTTTGAACAAAATAATGCTATAATAATATTGAGAGACAGCGTTGAAATAACTGTATCTTGAAAGAGGAAGGAATTAAGGGTAAATAGTCTTTCCACAATACTTAGAGTGAGTATTATCATATTCCACATACTCGCCGCTCTACTACGTTTTAACTCTCTCCATAGACATAAAATGTCGCTGTCTTTTTGATGGTACTTTTAATAGTTTCATGTACACTGTAGCGTCAAGTTTCAAATGTAGCATGCTTTACAGGCAATCATCATTAGAAAATGAGAAATTTAATTTTCTAAAATTAATGTTGATCTTGACGCCTTCCAAAATCTCATTCCTTTAACCTTATTCGAATTTCACTGTTTCACTGTCACAGATACAGGAGAACACATGGAGCTGCGCACTGTTGTTGAGCAGATCCAATTTTAGACCACGACCAAGCCGTCGTTCACGGTGTCACCCCCTGAACAGGTGTCATATTTCAGGTTTCTAGTCTTTTTGAGGACAACAAATAGGAGTAAACCTGACTCAGACCTCGAATGTCTGTTCTTTTATTCATGCTGTTGCACTCCTTGTCTACTTCTACCATTTCAAGAAAGATGTGTTTATGACAGTTATTTTCTACGTGGAGGAATCTAGAGTTATGGTGATCAGCTAGATGTTTTGTTGGAGTTGCATGCTCTGCCAAAGCCCAAAGAAATTTTTTTATTTTTATATCACTGCGGTGGCCTGTTCCATGGTTTGTGCAATATACTAGTTTTCACAACCTGAGCATTGAATGCTTTATACACAGTGATATATGTTGCTGGTGAGTACTTTATCCTTAGTTCTAGTATATAATAGACTGATAAGTTTAATGTTCTTCTGTGCTATATATATTGTATTGTTTAAATACACTTATTAATCTACTAGAAAGTCCCTCAATGTAAGGTGAGGAACCATATTTAACCACTACATTTTGGTTATCCTCTCCGGTTTGTCTTGTATGTGGATGTACCGTTGTTCTGTATAATAATCTTCGCAACACACCAGATGGATAGCCATTTTGTGAGAGTATTCTATACACTCTTCTCAGACTTTCATTTCTCAGACTAGGATGTGAAATCTTGAACACTCTGTTCTTCATTGCTAGAATTGAATTCTCCCCGAACTGTTGGGTTTAGTGTACCATTCTAGGACTGACTATCCGATTGTCTTCTGGTCTGATAACATCAGTGTCTCAAAAAGGCTAATCTTCTATTGATCTCTCTTTATACACTAAACTGTAAGTATCTATGGTAGTTATTAAACGTTAATAGAATTTGTTCAATTTCATCCTCTGGAACTGTAGAAATTATGTCATCCACATAAATTTTAAGCCAAGGAATTGAAAATGGTAAATGTGCGTTGCATTTATCAAGTAGGTCTTTCATAACGTGAGAGGCTAAGATTGGTGTGCCTAGTACCTGTTTGTAAAATAATCCAACAACAAACATTGAGATGATATTCGTATAAACTGTCTAACAACTTTTCTGGAACTGATATATCATATCTTTGATACCACTAATCTAGTATTTGACGGAATATTTTACAAACATGTACTAGGCGCACCAATAGGCTCTTATATTTCACCAATCTTAACCTCTTGTGTAATGAAATACCTACTTAATGAATGCATCGCATAATTCCTTGGCTTAAAATCTATGTGGATTAAATAATTTTTACAGTTTCAGAAGATGAAATTAAACAAATTCTATTGACGATTAAAAACTACCATAGACACTTAAAGTCCACTGTATAAAGAGAGACCAATAGACCCTTTTTGGCTACTTATGTTATCAGACTAGAAGACAATCGGATAGTCCTAGATTGGTACTCTAAGCCCACCAGCTCTGGGAGATACATCAATTATAAATCTCACCATCCTGCAAGAAATAAAATAAATATAATTCTAGCACTGACTGTGTCGAGAATTTCACATCCTAGTCTAAAAATTGAGAGTCTAAGAAGAGACTATAGAATCCTCACACAAAATGGCTAAACTTCTGGTTTGTTGCGAAGATTCTTATACAATACAAAGGTAAATCCACATAGAAGACAAACCGGAGAGGATAATCAAAATGTAGTGGTTAGATATGGTTCCTTAACTTACATTGAGGGTCTTTCTAGTAGACTAATAAGTGTATTTAAACAAGAAAGCATAAAAATAGCACAAAAGATCATTAAACCTATCAATCTATTATACATTACTAAAGATAAAGTACTTACCAGCAAAATATCTCATTGTATAAATATCATTCAATGCTCAGGTTGTGAAAATAAGTATATTGGACAAACCATCCAACTTCCCAAACATTGAATAACGCCACCGCAGTGATATAAACATAAAAATGACGTCTTGGGCTTTGGCAGAGCAACTTCAACCAAACATGTAGCTGATCTTGATAACCCTAGAATCCTCCTCATAGAAAAGAACTGGCATATACGCATCTGTCTTGAAATGTTAGAAATAGACAAGGAGTGCAACAGCTTCAATAAAAGAACTGACATTCAAGGTCTGAGTCAGGTTTACTTCTATTTGTTGTCATAAAAAAGACCACAAATAATAATAAATGCACTAGAAGAGAATGAAGGTCCATAAGCACTTGTCAAATAGATGACCAACATTTAGATTACTCACCAGGCATAGGCTTGTACATCCTAGGTCTTGTATACTGGCTGCTTTGTTTGTTTCATTTCCGTACATTGTTTTATATTTGAAAGGAAACTAAACTCCATAAACTACAACCTTGTGACATTATTATTATTATTATTATTTGACGCAGGGGTGCCAAAGCGGGCACTTTGACCAATTCTGCCCATTGTGCATCTCCCCCTTGCTCCTCAGACCTACGGTTCCACGAGTACCCCGTCAATCTGGTCCAGATATTTCAGGATTGCCGCAGGCGAGGTGCTTCTGATGTTGGTCAGATCCGGCCACTTCAGTCCTAGGATGGCCTTGGGAACGTCGGATAGAGCGGGGCATTCTGTGAAGAGATGCTTCACTGTTTCTTCCTGCTCCATGCATGCCCGACATGTCGGGTCGTCGATGTTTTCTTAGCGCAGCATGCCCGGTCCAGATGCTTGCAAGTGAGCGTAGTTTGGCCCGGCGCAAAGCTAGGCAGTCTTCGGCCCGTTTCCAGCATGGCTCCGTAATGAAGTTCTTGCTCTGTCGACAGCCCAGAATTGAGTTCCACCTTTGACAGTGTCTGAGGGGTGTGTCCTCTTTAATGAGGTTGGCCATGATGTGCGGTGTGATGGGTACTGCCATTTCGGGCCCACACATTGCTCCCGACGAAGCAGCACCTGCCAGATTATCCGCCTTGTCATTACCTTCATTCCCATCTGGTGCTGGCACCCATGCTAGTACCACAACATTTTCATTCGCTAGTTCCTACAGTTTGCGGTGGCAGTTCAGCGTGGTTCTCGCGTCGTACCTGCCATTTTCAAGCGCTTTTAAGGCGTCTTTACTGTCTGTGAAGAAGCGTACTCGTCCTCGCACCTTGCTCATGCGGACCTCATTAGCCCCTCGAGCTAGTGCTATTACTTCCGTTTGTAATACGGTGGCATACTTCCCGATTGGTTGTTGTAGAGACAGTTGCAGGTCTTGGCTGAAGGTTCCTATGCCTGTACTGTCCCTCTTTTTAGATCCATCAGTGTATAAGTTTAATGTCGGCACAGTGTGTGGGTCTGTTTCTTCCCAACAAACTTGGTATTTGCATTTGTTGAATAGGGGAGCAATGTGGTCTGAGCTGGCCTCGAGGAGTCACCCCCTGAACAGGTGTCATATTTCAGGTTTCTAGTCTTTTTGAGGACAACAAATAGGAGTAAACCTGACTCAGACCTCGAATGTCTGTTCTTTTATTCATGCTGTTGCACTCCTTGTCTACTTCTACCATTTCAAGAAAGATGTGTTTATGACAGTTATTTTCTACGTGGAGGAATCTAGAGTTATGGTGATCAGCTAGATGTTTTGTTGGAGTTGCATGCTCTGCCAAAGCCCAAAGACATTTTTTTATTTTTATATCACTGCGGTGGCCTGTTCCATGGTTTGTGCAATATACTAGTTTTCACAACCTGAGCATTGAATGCTTTATACACACTTCAAACGAAGGGCACCAGTGACTGCGATGCAGACAGATCTCTGTAGTCTCGCAAGTCTGTCATTCTCAGTTTTTAATTTGGTGCGTCGCCACCAAACTATTGAACCGTAGCATATCATGGGCCTTATCACTGCTGTGTACAACCATAGGGTGACCTTTTACGATAGGCCCCGGGTTTTACCTACAACTTTTTGACATTGCCATAGAGCTGCACTGGCTTTGTCCAGCTTGCTGTCCAGATGTTTTTCCCAGGTCAGTTTTCTGTCGATAACCACCCCTAGGTATTTCACCTCGTTGGATAGCTTGAGCTGGATTTCATTTAGTGTGGCCATTTTTATGTCTGCCACCTTTCGTTTTTTGGTAAAGAGCATAGCCTCTACTTTGTGGGGATTCACAGATAGAGACGTTCCCTGCACCACTTTTCTAGGATGCGTAGTGCCCTTTGCATCAGTTCCCATAGCACTCCAATGTGATTCTCTATCAGCAGTATGACTATATCATCCGCATATCCTATGGTGTACAGGCCCTCGTCGTTCAAGATTGTTAGGAGGTCGTCTACTACTATGTTCCATAGCAGGGGGAGAGTACCCCTCCCTGAGGACAGCCGTTTGTAACACTCCCTGAGACAGTGGCGCCTGCGACACTAATTTCAACTATTCTACTCTCGAGTACATTTCCTATCCACCTGCGCTAACCTGGCGGTACGGTTCTGTCCCGAAGAGCTTTGTTGACTGCTTCGAAGGTAGTTCGATCGAACGCACCTTCGATGTCTATGAAGACTCCTAGGGAGTGTTCGCCATTGTCAAGGGCTCTCTCTATCCTGCCCACCAGAACGTGGAGAGCTGATTCCTTAGATTGCCCTGGTGTATAGGCGAATTGGTTGGGGTGTAACGGTCTTTGGGTTAAGACCTTACCCCTGATCCAGCCGTCGCAAAGCCTCTCCAATGTTCTGAGTAAAAACGAGGTATGGCAAATTGGACGGTAAGATTTGGCAGATGAGTAGTCACTCTTGTCTGGTTTCGGTAGGAAGACTACCTTAGCTATTCTCCATTTCTCGGGTACGTGTGCAAATGCAAGGCACGCCCTGAGTATAACCACCAGTTCGTCCGGTACAGTTACAGAGACCCGGGAAAATCCTATCCGTGCCTGATGACTTATATGGGGAGAATGCCTTGACCGCTTGTATTATTCCGGTTCGATTTACGAGTTCTCTCGCCAATTGCCAGTCCTCCGCAGAGGGATATCTCGAGTTGTGAGGAAGATCCGTAACGTTCCCTAGTAATATTGATATGTGTCTATAGCAGTGTCAGTATAGGTACTGTCCTCCTTTCTGACACAGCCCACTTGTCTGGGATCTTTGGAGATCACCTTAAGCAGTCGGGATGCTGCAGGTGTAGTTTCTGTCTCTTTACAGAAAAGTATCCATGATTCCCGTTGCTTTGTGCGAATTTCCTTTTTATACGACCTTTGGTATAGTTTGTAGACCTTCAAGTTGGACGTATTTCGGGATGACTTGGCTCTGTTGAAGAGTCTCCGCAGGTGGGTCCTTTTGATCTCAAGACTCATGCTCCACCATGTGGCGAAGCCAGGTCTGAGCTGTACTCTTCTCAGGGGCGAGGCGTGCTCATAAGCACTAATAATCCGCCCAGTGAGTGCGTTGACTCGCTTGTCTAGGTCCTTTACAGACGTTATCTGAGTGGCCGCCCCATCATTGCCCATGGAAGACTCCAGGTGCGTTAGGTACGCGTCCCTGTCTGTCTTCTTGGGTTTCCGATATGGCTCTTTTGATGTCTTGACTGCTAAGAGTCTCATTATTATCCATTTGTGGTCAGAGAGGGTAGTTTCGGAGCTGACCCTCCATTCCACGATTGATTTAGAGATCTCTTGTGTTGCGACTGAGATGTCAGGTTCGTTCCCTCGGTTGAGGATTTCCAAATTTGTCCCTAACAGGTATTCTAGTATTGCTCTACCTCTGCTGTTGCAGTCTTCGCTGCCCCAAGCGTAGTGGTGGGCATTTGTGTCACACCCTACTATGAGGTGTTTTCTACCCTGCTCGCAGAAGTCGACCAGCTTCGCCAGCTCTGGACTCTATATGACCTTAAAGGGAAACACTTGTCCTCGGTCTATCATTAGTTGCTCCAACAAAGATTTTCCTTTGGGAGGAGCTGTCGCTCCATCCACATACCCGGTTGCCTGTGCTCCAGGGTTCTTGGATAAGAGCTATTGCTATTGCTCAGCCACCTAGGAGAACAGTTGCCCCCCGGGAGCGGTGCAGGTTTTCCTGAACTATGGCAAAACCAGTGGTTTTGGCCATCAGGTTTGTGCTGGTGGGTCGACAATCCCACCTGACTCCGGTGCGTCCATTTGCATGGGCGCTCCCTGAGCCAAGGCAGTCTCACCTCCCTCTTTCAACTTGGTCACCTTGCAGGTGACCTGACCAAGCAGGTCAAAGAATTTGCCTGCTTTTTCGGCTAAGGCGTCTATCTCTTTTCTCAAGAGTCCGAAAACAAGGAGTTTGCCCTGAGGTTCTTCCTTGACGGCCTCGGATCCACCTTGGTATGCCTGCCCATGGGTTTTGAGCAGCCAGGCGCCCCCTCAGGACCCCAGTCTCGACAGGAGGGCCGGGGATCCAAGGAGTCGCCTTGGTTAGCTCAGGCAGCTCATCTTCTGGGAGTACGGTAAGCCTTGCTCCCTCCCACAAAGGTTTCATAGCTTCGACCGCCTTTACCAGAAAGTCGCGTGCAAATTTACCGGTGCCTTGTGCCTTACCTTTTTTTTGTCTATTTCTTGATTGACAATGCCTGACATACAACCCATAGACGCACAACACTCAAATTAAAGAACAAAATAAAAGACAGTGGACTTTGAATTCCATTTATTTAAAATTTAAATAACAAGTATAAGTATAAATACAATCTTCCCCTTTTTCTTTATCCTCAATGAAGGGAGATTTCTGCTATTTATGACCATATCTTTCTGTTCTACCTTAATTTTTCAGTTACATATACTATGTATGAGGTGTAGAGCTTCAATTGGTTTTTGATAAAGAATGTATGATATACCTAGCTATATTGAACTCTCAATTCAAAGTGAGTTATGATTATTATTTGTATAATGTTGTTTATATATGTATTCATTTTTCTTCTTTTTGCGATCCTTCTTATTCCATTTTATTTAAATACTTCATTGTAACTTTATTTATGTAAAATATAGCCTTGAAAATGATAGCCACTGCTATAGAAACGTTGGTAATTTTTCTTGGGCTTTGGATTCTTTTAAAAAAATATATTTTGATTTCTTAAAAATGTCCCCTGGTCGGGGACATTTTCAATTTATTCAGTTTAACATACAGAGTGAATTTTAAATATGGAACGTCCCAATTATCTCTTAAACGGCTTGCACGATTTTCATATACTTTGGTATGTGAGGTTGTGTAATACGGCCGATATTATGGTTGAATTTACATTGTCGTCAGATCTTTCGGTTTTCTGGAAATATACTGAACTTTGTTATTTAGGATGGATTAGGTACCCCATATATTTTTTGTTTTTTTGTAATCTTTAGGAATTACTGATTATTTTTCATGTAATGTTCCCTATACCTAGATAAAATAATACATTTAGATGGCTATGACTGATATAATAACAACTTTGACGTTTCAATAAATTATAATTGTTGGTGTTTATTGAAAGTCACAATCGATCGTTTATCTGAGAAAGAACGAATAGAGATTTTGATGATATTGGGATATGGTGATATGCGTAGAAGACAACAAGAAACATGTGAAACCTTCAATAATTTATATATCCTAACAGAGATCCCATAACAGGACCTACTATAAGTGAACTGGTAAAAAAGTTTAACCAAAATGGTTTAGTAAAAGATTTATCCAAATCAGGGCGCTGGAAAACTGCATCAACTGAAAAAAATCTTTATACGTTTGTGTCATGTTAAAACACGATCCACACTTGAATACTAGACAAATGTCCAGGGACCTTGATATTTTGCAAACATCCGTAATGAAAATTTTCAGTAATAATAAATACCATCCATACAAAGTAAGGTTGATTCAAGAGTTGTCAGATGACGATTTTGATAGACATTTAGAGTTTGCAGACATAATGATGGAGAAATGTTACAATCGAAACGATCCAAATGTTTTAAGTGATGTTATGTTTTGCGATGAGGCAACTTTTGTAATAATGACATAATTGCAAATACTGGTCACGTAACATAATTCTCGTTGGAAGCGTGAATCCCACGCCCCCCAATATCCAGAAAAATTTAATGTATGGGCTGGATTAATAGGATACAAAATAGTTGGTCCCCTTTTGATTGAAGGAAACTTAAATGGTCCGGCGTATTATATTTATTGAAGAATAGTATTAGGTATACATGAGTTGTCTCCAAATCCAAGTAAGTATTTTATATTATATTTAAATATAAAAATCTAATTATTCGAGACTTTCAGACAACAACAATATTCCATACGGCAATATTTAGCTGCAATAAGATGGTACGCGTCAGGTGAGGCTATACCTACCTCAATAACGAGTTTCCAAGAAGGTGGATTGGAAGGCGAGTTTGTATCGAATTGCCCCTGCGATCAACCGACATGATTCCTTATGACTATTTCCTGTGGAATCACTTAAAAAACATCGTTTATAAAGCTAAACCTGCCTTTATTCCGGAATTTAAAGATAGCATTATCACAGAGATATAAGAAGAGTTGAGCAGTCAGAGATGTTGCAAAATGTATTGCAAAGTTTTAAAAATCGCATGTCTTGTATTGAAGTAAACGGACAACATTTTGAGCACCTGCTGTTATCGCCTTTACATTATGTTTTTCAAAGTTCATAATTTTTCTACTATTTAAAATTCAAATGTGGATCTACTTTTAATATAACACAAACATTTAAATATTTGGCTTCAGTTGCTGTAGGTTTTCTGCGCCATGATTTGGATTATTCTTTTACTGCACTAGTTTTGTTAAACTTTTTTACTAATTTACTGAATTAGACCTTGTTACGAGATCTCAGTTATGATATAGATTATTAGAGATTATTCAAATTAAACGTGTTTATTCAATCATAGCCATCTAAATGTATAATGTTAACTTCGGAGGAGACTATGTAAATGTAGCTATACAAACAAAAAGTATACGGGGTGATCCATTTGAAATAACAAGGTTCATTCTATTTTTAGAAAACCAAAATATCTGACAACAATGTAATTCCAACCATAAGATGTTACAAAACCTTTACATACGAAGGTTTATAAAAATCGTTCAAGCCGTTTCCGAGATAATTCTGGCGTTCCATACTTGAAACTCACTATGTATAAAAACGTTTAACATAGAAAAAAAATATGTTGAGAAAAAATATATAGTTTGTTAGTTTATGATCTTTTTTTGAAAGATAACCATATAGGTGAAGTATCTTGGACAGAAGAACTTTTGACTGATAGAAATACATTAGATTTTATAATGTTAATTTTAAATTTTGTTGCGTGTCTTTTTGGCTGGTCTGCCCTTCTTCTAATTGGTGTGAAACCAAAATGGAAGAACTATTCAACGACACAAATACATATAAGAAATTAAAACCAACCCCACCAACGTCTACCAAATTAAAAACAACAAACTTATGAAGAAATGGCTAAATCAAAATTATATCTCAACAGAAATAGAAAACAAAATGAAAATAAAGAATGCAATAGCATCAAAAATGTTTGTATTACCCAAACTTCATTAAGAAAGAACTCCCTTCAGACCAATCGATTCTGACGGAGAGCTTTTCAAAAATAACGGGACAAAATGATTATTTCATCAAGGACAGTTTTTCTTTCAAAGAATTCATTAACAAAATAAAAATTCCTGATACCTAACTACATACTAATTTCTCTCTATGTCATATCTTTATATACCAACATACCTATCAATCTCGTCAAAAAATATTTAGAAAATAAATGGAACATACTAAAATATCACACATCACTATCATTCCAATGCAAAAACGATTTCTACAAACAACTTGAAGGATGTGCAATCTCCTATATCTAGTTCAATTGCACAACTAGTCATGGAAATGTTAGTAGAAACAGTTATTGATAAATTAAACTTTAATATACCCTTTTTCAAAAGAAATGTCGATTACTGCATAATAACTATATCAAAAAATAAAAGATTTAAATGCTTTCAATTCTCTTAACACCAAATTACATTTCACACTAGAAGAAGAGAAAAATCATGAAATAAGTTTCCTTGACCTAACCCTCATTGGACAAAAGAACTACATTTCAACAAAATGGTATACACATTCCACCTTGTCAGATAGAGGTAGATACCTCAATTTTGACTCATGTCACCCAATGTCACAAAAAGGTGTCGTGATCTTAAGCGGCAAATCCTTACGAAAAGAATCCCTTCAAAAAGTGAGGAGAACATTAATAAATAAGAACTACCCAATTAAACTCTTTACTCAAATTATCAAGCAAAGAACCCATATATAACAAAAACCCAACAACACCCCAATCTAAAAACAATGATATTGACGTACCATTACCTTATATACCTAATCTCTCAGAAAACATCAATAACATCACAAAAAATACAATTATCAAATATGCCACAAATCACACAAAACCTTTAAAAAACTATACACACCTGACAATTCAAACCTCCACAATGAAAAAATCACATGTTGTATTTAACATCCCATTCAACGATTCTGAAAAAGTAAAAATATGTGAGAAGATACAATTATTGGAAAACCGAATTAAGGGCCGCAAATACATGAAAAAATCCGCAACAGCACACAATAAACATTTAATTAACGACAATCACAATCCGAATTTCAACAGTACAGAAATTTTAGCTTACGAAAAATAAATATTTTTTACAAAAAATTGGACCGACGTTATTAGTTGGTGTACTGAAAAGTATAAAATAATATTAATTCTATTGGTGCTGATACTTTTGAAGTTGTGCAGTTGCAGGTAAATTGATAACTTTTGGCACCAACTTCACAAGTCCCAGCACCAATAGAATTAATATTATTTTATACTTTTCAGTGCACCAACTAATAACCTCGGTATAATTTTTTGTAAAAAATATTTATTTCACACTTTTGAGTGTAATATTAGTCACGAAAATCGTTGAACGTTCACTAATACCAATCAAGATAGTACTTATCCTATTACCCACGTATATTCCTTACTTGTAGTTGATATTATTGAGATCTCAGAACATCGCTGCGGAAATACGCTTGAATATTTTAGTTGTTACCATTTTAACATCGATTTTACTCGAAAACCGTAATCCTAAAGCAAAAATGTTCATTATAAATGTTGCTACAAATAATTATGTCTTTCATGTACTGAACAGATTTTCAATTTTCGACAGAAATCGCCCTCTCCACATAGCGAAAATAGGTATATTTGATAATTTAAAATGTCTCTATGTCGAAAACCGTTACTCTTTTGAAAAAATGTTCAATTTAAACGTTTCCGGATATTGTCCTATCTATAATTATACCAACGCAGATTTTCAATTTTCGAGAAAATTTGCCCTCTCCTCCCCCTTCGGGGGCCGTTTTCGGAAGGAAGGAGATGTCGGATTCCCGTTTTTATGAATATGGGACCATTTCTCAAGGCTCCTCTTTCAAATGAATCAAAAATCATCAAAATCGGACAACGATTACTATATGAAGGGCGCGCACAAAACAAAAAAAAAGCACACAATCGAATTGTATACCTCCTCCGTTTGGGGTTCGTCGGTCAAAAAATACTGGGTCTGCGTCGGACCAGATGGTGCAATTTATACTTCTTTGGCTATTCGCACACACACACACAGACAGAATATATATAAGAAATATAATATATTTTTCTCTGTTATTTAATATATTTCTCTTCAATGTATTATTATGAGTGACTTCATTATTATATATTAAACCTATATATTATTATAATTATCAGTAAATTCTTCTCACTCTTGTTATCACACACAGACAGACAGGCAGCTGAAAATCAATCCCATAGGAGGTATTACCCTTACGTATTTGTGTACCAAGTTTGGTGCCGATCGGTCAAGTATTTTTCGATATATATGGTTGATTGGCAGATAGACAGACAGTCTGACAGCTGAAAATCAATCTTTTAGGAGGTATTACCCTTTCGTATTTGTTTACCAAGTTTGGTGTCGATCGATTAAGTATTTTCCGTGATATCGTGTTGACAGACAGACAGACAGCTGAAAATCAATCCCATAGGAGGCATTACCCTTACGTATTTGTGTATCAAGTTTGGTGTTAATCGGTTAAGTATTTTCCGAGCTAAAGTGTTGACAGACAGACAGACAGGATGATCAAAACAATAACTACATCAAAAAGAAAAACGGTAGTAGTTAATAAGAAAATTTAATACACAATTTAATTATTCAAAATTTTTCTAAAAGCCAGAACGTACAAAAAAGTATACGAAAACGTATAATCGACGATTTTTCTCACTTTTAGCGTGACGCGGTTTCTCGGCCAACACCCCATCCCAACGAGCCCGAAGAAGTATAACTTCAAAAAATACATAAAAATGAAAAATACAATGAAATAATATTTATAAGAAAAAGTCTAAATGCAATGAATGACATAATCGAAATTGAAAACATTTACCAAACATACCAAACTATTTTATAAACATCAAAGTGAAATATTAATATAAGGCACTCTACTACCAAACAACAATTCCACCCCTACCCACAGTTATATAAACAAAATAGGAAGCCAACTTAACACCGATTAAAAGAAAGATAGACCAGCTGAAAAGACACAAAAATGTGTAAAAATTAACATCATTTCCGTCCTCATGGATACCCACCATATTTGAATTCCAACCATACCGCACAAATTACATCGTCAAAATATATGCTCACGAGAGCCAAAAATCAACAGATAATTAAATATAAAATGTACTTAATTAATTTATATCAGCCAAACGTTCTTTTGTAAAAGGTACGTCACATATCAGTCACATATATGGTTACTTTTCGAAAAAGATCGTAAACTAACTATATATTTTTCCTTTATGCAGGTATATTTTTTCTATGTTATACCTTGTTATATGTTATACTGAATAAATTGAAATTGTCCCCGGCACGGGACGAAACGTCATCATCATTCAATACAAACGACTCTTATAAAAGAAATCAAAAACTAAGGTCATATATATTTCATTGTCTAGATTAATCAGTAATACCGAAGAGAGCTCCAATCAATACCATAGGCTACTTTGTGCAATTTTCTACAATTTAAAACAGCGTCGATCTTTGCAAGATCCAAAAAATCGAACAAATCGAACATCTTCGAAAGAACTCGAACCAATTTGACATTAGAAGAGATCATTCGCATCCCGCAGCTCTTGAACCGCCTGCATTTTGTAACTAACCAAATTCCAATCTGATTCCTTTTTAAATATCTATCCGAGAATTTAACGCTACTCAATTACCCGGTGATTGGAGCGACAGCTACAGAACACACATCGCTGCTTCGTAGAGAGCCTTCGTGGCAGCGATGGGCTCTGTTAGACAAATCTCTTTATGATTAGAGCAAAGACGTTCCTGTCAAATCCGGATGAACAGATAATAACGCTGATACGTTCCATCTGGTGCCTCCAATCAAAGCTGCTGTCGAATCCTTCCTGCAACACATGTGCCTCTAGTCCTTTATTTTCGACTCGAGCAGATATTTTGTCTCCATGATAGTGAAAGACGTGAGTGTACGGGGTGAACAATGACGAATGATGGATTTTGGATGTCGGCTCAGATGGGTTATAAGTCTGCTCTTGGAAAAATGTAATATGCAAAGTTTTCATCAGGCTCTGAATGATTGTTTTAATTAGTTCCACTATTGCACTACGAACAATTTGGCCCTAAGATAGCAGAGTTATATCAATTTATTGAAATTAAATTTTGGTGAGACTCACGTAAAATTATATAAACACTGCAATAATCAATATTATTTCTCATTATTATTATTTTTAACCTTTATGGCGACATGGAACCATGGAGACTCATAAATATACCTTTATGCAAATTGCAAGGAACTGTTATAGGTCCGGTCACTGGAATTACGCACGGGTACGTTAAAAGCAGATTTATTGATTTGTTATGTCTAGTTAACTAATATGTGAAACGTCAGTAATATTTCTTATTAAAACTATTTTGATTTTTTTAAGGAAAAACTTTCTCGGCACACCATATATACTATAAAAGCAAGTCCCGATTTTTTGTCACGCATACAAATCCTCATCGTTCAACGTATTGTCACCAAATTTTGCACACGTATTCCACGGGCTCTCGGGCGTGTCGTAGACATATTTTATTTTATTCTATCTATTTTATCATCTTATTATTTAGGTATATCTATATCTCTAATATATCTAACTATCTATTCTACATATCTAATACTAACCAAGTGTCATTTTGGAAATTTCGTGGCGGTTTCTACGATTTTTCTACTCCCTCAAACACAAACTGCAAAGTTTTAACAAGATTTGATTGATTCGAATCAAAGTAAGTACACATACAATAAAAAAAATCAGCTTGATCGAAGATTAGTTGTTTGCAATTATTATGTTATAGTTATAGATCAGCAATAAGATATCTATAGTTTATGAAAATTATTGTTTGCAGATTTTGTATAATTATTGGTCGTTCTACTATATTTTTCTAATTCGCATTCGTGTGTGTACGACGATCTCCTCTTTTTGATTATATCAACATACCACCCAAAAAAGGCCATCTATTGGTCGTGACACAAATGATTCAGGAAGACAGGAAAGACATCGTCAAAATAAATCCAACGAAGAAAATTTGCAGCGATACCAACGAGTGGCAACTAATCTGGAATTAGCAGCTCTACATTATGAACCAGATGTCGATTATCACTTGCACTCTGTTTTGATTGCAGATATGACCATTTGTCCATTTTGTTCTGCGCTGAAATTCAAATTAGAAACTCCTTCAATGTGTTGCTCCAATGGAAAAATACAATTAACTCTTTCTACAAAAAATTCTAAAATACAACTGCTGCTTCCAAATGACGTCGTTTAGAGCTAAGGAAATCATAGAAGGTGGATTTATGCCAACGTTCAAGATCCAAGGACAAATATATCACGAAGCTGGGTCTCTGCTACCTCTTTCGGATGAAACTAACAAATTTCATTAATTTTGGGAAGGTGAGGATCATTTTGGCGTACTTCAAAACAAAAAAGCATAATAATCGGTCCATATGTAACCAAGATAATTTTGGCAAATCAGCAAATCAGCGGTAGGAGTCAGTAGCTACCATTCTAGCTTCGATCATAGAATCACTTCTATTTTATATTAGCTACGGTTGGCAGCGGTAGCAATCAGTAAACTTCCATATAGCAGCTGTTAGTATTTTGAATCTCTTTCAAGAAGACTGGAAACAAGGAGTGTAAACTTCCTATGCTTCTCTACGTAGCTACATGTTATTATAGAAGTTGCATATCATAACGTGGCCTCGTGTACGACGAACATCTTGACAATTACCTTAAATATTTGATGTCTTTATTTACCTTCGTGATCATGATCTGCTGTCTTTTTCAAGCGAGAGCCGTTCGTTACGCACGGCATGGTGCTCAAAGACACATTTACAAAGGATATGCGTATGAAGTTTTACACGATTTTGGGGGCGAGTTAAATCTCCTTATTTCCAGTATTCTTGCTCTCTTTTGTCACTTTGAAATTGCTTGTCATGTGTGATTGAAAATGGAACGGAGAGGTATCTGCGATCGTAGGTAATGGAGATTGGTTAGTGGGATACGATCATTACGTGGCTTGTGGTAGGAGTTAAATAGCAGAAATTGTCATGGGTTACGCTCCGTCGATGCCATAGATAAAATATATAAAGTGCCCGTCTAAAGTAGGTTCCCCCTACTAAATTTTGAAACACCTGGTATATCCTAATGAAATTTGGAGGGTTTTAAGCCAAAAGTTTTAAAATGGCTACTAAGAGCCATCTTCAATTATTTTTTAAATAAAACACCCCGTACATTATCCCATTTTCGAAATCTGCTCATAATTCTCAAGTTTTCTCTTATACACTTTGATCGGTTAAAAACTTAAGCAGGCGCAAGAAAACTGTTTGGCCTGACCGATCCTGTTCTTGATATAAATCTCTGGGTACCATTGTCATTTAGCTGGCATCTCAGACATTTAAACTGTTTGACATTCCCGATCTTAAAACTGCCTATATTTATTTGAGAGTTTAGTAGTGCGTTTTTGCTACTGCTGCTTGCGTTGTTTATGTCGTTGAACAGTGTTTGGAGATCGTCAGCACTGTTAGCTAGTATCGCACTGTCATCTGCATAGCTGGTGTTGTTAATTGGGAATCTGTTCACTTTGATGCCCGGATTGTTCAGAGAGGCTGCCTCAAGGAATGCCCTCTCCACATATAAGTTGAAAAGCATGGGGGACAATATACAACCTTGCCTTACCCCCTTCATGATCTGGAACTCCTCCGATGTGCTCGAATTTGGCAAACGAACCACCGTTGTTTGGTTCCAGTACAAGTTGCCGATGATCCTGACATCTTTGTCATCCAAGCCCAGATCCTGCAGACACCGCAGATGATCATGACTGACGTTGTCAAACGCTTGTTCATAATCTATGGAACATATGCTGGCTGAAAATGGCCTCCCTGGTGCCAAAGCCGCTTTTGAAGCCAAATTGAGAGGTCCCACTGACTTCCTCACATCGTCTATATAATCTTGAGTGTAAGACACGCAGGAAGAGTTTCAAGAAGTGACTCATAAGGCTTATAAGTCGATAGTCTTTGCAAAATTTTGGGCTTTGCTTATTTGGCAAAGTGATGAATGTGGATTGTAACCAGTCAATAGTAATCTGTCCGGTGCCATATATTCTATTGAACAGGTGCACTATCACATCCAGATTCCTCTCGTTAAGTAGCCGAAATGATTCTGCGTACATCTCGTCAGGCCCTGGTGCTTTGCCACATTTTGTTAATTTAATTGCCTGCATGACTTCGGTCTTGAGGATACTTGGACCCATTGGTGGATTATTTTCAACTGGGCTGTTTGTGTTCTGATGTCGTGGAACAACTTTGATGTATATGTCTTCAATGCGTTACCGTTTCTAGGGCTTTCAAAATCGCATATAGTTCATCTGTATATACACTGCAGTAAATAGGTAGTCTAACATTCGCTACAGTTCTTTGTGAAGTAACCCCAGAACATCCTACTCCAGCGTCAGTTTTTGAGGCATCGGTAAAAAGTATATTTTCATATTTGATCGTGTTAATTATTTCCGAGAAAGCTTTTCTTAGGATCACGTTAAGGGTTTCTTGTTTAGAGTATTCAAATAAGGATGTATTGAATTTGAGTAGTATTTTGTGCCATGGTGGTTTATTTGAAATCGGTGTTGGGACTGTATTGAACAAATTAATATCTTCTGAGAAGGTATTTATATTTTGTGGTGTTGATTCTTGCAGTAGTGTGTATACAGGGTTTTTTGGACAGGCTGATACTCTAGAAATATAGGAAAGTAGTAGCTGCTGACGTTGGAGGGAGAGAGGCAGTTCGTGTGCTTCACAATAGAGACTTTCTACTGGGCTCGATCTAAAAGCTCCGAGGCAAATACGTATATCGTTTTTTTGGATGGTTTTTTAGATTTTGAGGTGTTGAGACAAATCTGACGAGAATAATCTAACTTGGATCTAATTAGGGCTCTTAACAAGACTTCCTCGTCGGCACCCCAGCAATAGTGACAGAGAGATTAAAGGATATTCAGTCGGTTTGAGCAGCTTGCTTGGGGTCTTGTAGTTGTTATCTTCAAGTGAGTTTACTATCAAAGGTAACTCCTAAGAAATTATGGTGGTCAACAATTGCCAACAGCTCACTATTAATAGTGATGTATGGGACTTGGACACTGCTATATCTTCTGCTAAATTTAATAACTTTGGATTTAGAAGCTGCAAAATTGAATCCAGTTCTTCTTGCCCATTCGGTTAGATTGTTGACGGCGTTTTGAAGTAAGTTACATGTGGTGGACGTGTATTTTCCTGAGCAGAACATGATGAGGTCATCATATTTTACCGGTTGTTGTACGGAGGAACATATGTCGTTGATAGCCAAAAGAAAGATTGTTGAACTCAGCACCGAGCCTTGGGGAACTCCGTTTATGGTGGAGAGAGACATAGATGTTTTACCATTCAATTTTACTTTAAACGTTCGATCTGTTAGAAAACTTTGTATAAGTTTCTGGATTATACCTGGTTTCCAAGTTGTGTCAAAAGTAATTTCTATATCAAAAATGACCGCAATGACGTCTTGCTGGTTACACATAGCGTTTTCAATTTCTTTATCTAGAAGTATTATCCTGACTGTGCTTTTGATAGAATGTTGTGCTTTTCGAGATACCAAATTAAGCGTTTATTAATCATCTTTTCTAGAAGTTTACATAGTGTGCATGTGATTGAGATAGGTCTGTATTAGTTCAATGTTCCAGATGCTTTATTCGGTTTCTTGATAGGAAGTATGATTGATTGACGCCATATTGATGGAAATTCTTGATGTGACCAGATACGATTGTATATCTCATTTAGTTTGGTTAGAGAATTGATAGGCATTTGCTTCAAGAATATACCCGGAATGTCATCTTGTCCAGCGGCGGAATTTTTGGTGGAAGTAAGAATGAATGTAAGTTCCTCTATGGAAAATGGGCTGTTGAGGAATTTGAAGTCTTGAGATGGTATCGTTGGTTGTTGTTTTTAAAGTAGCGTTACCATATTATGTCTTTTATTGCTTTTTTCTTGAAAGTGTTTCGCAAAGTTGTATGCGATACTTTGACTGTCACTGATGACTTGGTTTTGAAAAGTGATGGCTGGTATTTTGTAAGTGGTGTTCTTGCCTCTCATTTGTTTGATTTTAGTCCATATTTGTCCAGGAGGGGTTTCAGTCGATATTGAGCTGGTAAAGTTGTTCCACATACATCTTTTAGTTTCTTTAATTACACAATTGCATTTGGCTTTTACTTTTTTGAAATTAACTAAATCTTGTTGGCTTCTAGTTCTTCGGTATTTGTTAAGAGCCCTATTACTTTCTTTGATGGCTGTGGCACAAGTTTGATTCCACCATGGGACTAGTTTACTTCTTATGGTTGTTGTAAATTTCTTGACGTGCAGCTTCCTCAGTGTTTTCTGGAAAATTTATTAACTCTATTTCATCTTAAATATAAGAACTGAATTTATTCCAGTCAGCTTAAGCTCTTCGCCATCTTGTTGTACTGTCGATTAGTTCTGGTGCATTGTCGGAGATGAGGATTGGGAAGTGATCACAAAGGCTTAAATCTATTGAAGAGAAATTGCCAGAAGAAATATTGAAATGTGTGCTACTTCCGATATTAAGTAGACATATATTCAGGGAATTTACCACTTCTAGAATTTTACCTCTACCAAAGGTGGAATCTGAGCCCCACATAGTGTTGTGTGCATCAAAATCTCCAGTCAGGATGAATGGTGAAGGAAGCTGTTTTATTAAGTCATTTATTTCAGTTTTTGTCAGATTGGGGCTTGGTGCAATATAAACATTGCAAATAACGATTTTTTGAGGGCACCATGAGGTGACTACAATTGCTTCTAAAGTCATGTTTAGAGAAAAACTTCTGGAATATTTGTCGCTAGAGACAAATATTGATGCTCCTCCACTGGCTCGAGTACAACCAGTTCTAATATGGTGATAGCCAACATAGTTTTTTAGGTGAGGATTCTGAGAGTCTTTGAAGTTGGATCCGTTCTACGCGTGGTTAGAATCCATCGCAGTTCCATTGTATCACAATGAAAGTTTGATAAATGTTAGAATTAGGAGTGAATAGATACTTGAGATGTGTGAGAAAAATATTCGTCATCGCTGTTTTTCTGAGTTTGGGACTCTTTGCTTATTATACTTTCAGTTTTAACGTTTTCTTCTTTGAGATGCTGTTTGAGTTTCTTGGAGAGGCTTGTGAATCTGTTTTTCAATGTTCTTTCTTTCAAAAACGGGTATATCGAGTGGATGTTTGGTCTCAGTTGTAAATTTAAGAGCTTCGTTATAGGGTATACTGCTACCATATGTGTTTTCTAAAAAGGCGAAGAGGGTATCTACAGGAATGAGGAATGATTCAGTTGTATGTTTATAGGCTTCTATGATATTCATTTTGGTTTGTTCTGTAAGACCCGATTCAGCAGGTAATTCTGTTTTGCGTTTTTTCCTTGTTTTTTTTTCTACAGGAATCAGTATTCTGTAATGGATTCTCTAGAGGTGGCATTTCTAGGGGTGATAAAATGGCTCCCTCTAGGATGTTGTTGTCCTCGCTAGTAGTTAAGGTATCTGAATGGGCTCTTTTTTGACTGATTGTTGGTAGAGTTTGATGTGGCTGGGAGAGCATTAGTGGTTCTAGTAATTTTGATCTGTTACTGTAGTGAAGTGTAGTGTACTTGGTAGTGTGGCCTGTTTATTTGCAACGGAAACACTCCATTCTATCAGAAGATAGAAAGATTCTGTGGTTGACTAAATATAAATGAATTACTACTGATGTTTGTAGTGGAAGAACATAAGCTTGACGTCTAAAACTAAGGATGTGGCTGAATTCGTCTCCTGGAATACCAGCCTTCAAGAAAGAAATCGGAGACGCGGGAGTCAGGCCTAATCCATTGATTACATTTGCAGCAAAGTCGTGGGGGATAGACGGAGACATGTTCGATATAATGATTCTTTTGGTAGGAGAGACTAGCCGTCTTATATTTAAGATGACATTTCCTAGTTGTATATTTGGGTTTGATTTGATGATTTGGTCCACTAGATTTGTACTGGCGAGATATATAAAAATCCTGTTATTCGGTATTCGGGACGCAAAAGTGATATTTTTGGTTACTATGATGTCTGCAATGACTTTCACATAATCGTATAGCTTCTTTGCTATCTTCTGGGTGTAGAACTATGGCTTGATCTTTTTTGGGAAATGTTGGTTTGGGAACTGTTTTTGCTGCTGTTACATATAGCGTGCTTGGTGTATTACTTTGGTTTTCTGTAGATGTATTTTGAGACATTATGGTTGTACTAACGGTAAGTGTATTAGTAATTGAAGGGTTGCTCATGTAGTCAAAAGTAATCTTTGTTTCAGTGATGAAGCTTTAATTAATGGTTTGTTGTAAATAACAAGTAACGGCAACCAATTACAGAACATGCTGCAATTATGGTTGCCGTATATCGTTTCGACATCGATGTGTTGTTGAGGTATTTCACTTTTCACAACCAAGATTATCAAATAAAAATAGTTTATTATTGATAATTATACCTTATATAATTTGGCTATCACAGTCTAGTACGTGTCGCCTTAATCCCCGATAATCGTGTGGGGGAACTTCTCCATTCAAAAGGGGTATTCAGGTAAAGAATTGATCGCTGGGCGGAATTCGGATACGTCCAATCCCTGAAAGAACAGATAAATTCTGGACCACTCCTCATCCACTGAACAATCAAAAAATGGAATAAAAAATTTCTAAAAATATATTCAGAAGTCAGAGACATCCCAAGGATATTAAAAGACGACAATGATTTATTTCAGAACAATGAGTATTAACCTCTTAGTGATACCCACAGACAACTAAAGGTGATACCCCAACTCCCTCTTGTCAGCAAGCAATACCAGATCAAGAAGTTGACAATTCTCTTATTACCAAGCAAACTATGAACTAGTTATATTGTTAATAATTATCATCATGTGTATTATCATGTAAACTTATCTAACATTAGAAGATGCATTAAAACAACTAAGATAATGTTATTGATTGTTACCTCTAAATTAACAAATCGAAGAACACCCCTATACGATCTATTATTAATAAGAGCCAATAACCTACTTGGACCCATTAAAACATCTGAGGAATTTATAAGTCATTATTCTTCAAAAAGATATAAACTTGGATTAGGCTTAATATCGTTGGAAAAGTACAGAAATATCTTTATGGCACCCCGGGGGCTGATGATGGTACGATAATTATAATAAAATATTACAGGAAAATCAAGATACTCTGCAAAAAGACATTTCATCCAGCCAAACTATTCTTAAAAAAGTAAAAAAAAATATCGATACCCAATTAACAACTATTAATCAGAATCAAATGAAGGTACAAGGAAGACTAAATGAATTAACAAAATTCACATAATATATGGTCATTATAGCTAAACTACAACTGTATAAGCTGTGGCTGAACCATGTATTAAAATAAGGTTATGTTGTAACGATAGCTGATTATGCATTATAATTAAGTATATATAAATAGGTAGCTGAAGATCTATGATTTATCTTTGAGTTGACATTCGTATTTAACTACATACAACTACAATTATTGTTAATCTCTTTTCATTGAATTAAGTTTTTCTAGATTTTACCAAAGACAATTATTTAACTCCATTTTCGGCTGTTTTAACTTCTTAACCAGACCCAGTAATTTTTGTCTCTGTAACGTTAATATTTCGTGTTACATTTTTGTTCATTTGGACCAATTCTTTTAATCGAATTAAAATGACTGAATTAGAATAAATAAAATTGAAATAATATAATATAAACATTAACCCAAAAAAAATATAACACGAAATTTGCCAGTTGTATTATGATATTTGTCAATCGGAAGAGAAAAACTGATACCTAGTTACGACCCTTCAACCCGCTACCGAGACGCTGACATCGCGGATCAACAACCAGTGTGCATCCGTCAGCATAATTATAATATAAAAACATTTGTTCTTAGATTTAAGATGCTTTTTGTCTTATCATCTCGTCATAAGATCATTTATATAATTAAATAAATATATTTAAAAAGTCTCTTGTGAGTCACAAACATATAATTGGCGCAGTTTTAGTGGATGTGCGAAGTCTGAAAAATTATCGCATGGTGTCAATATTATCTTTTTCCTGATTTGAAGCCTTTTCTTCTTCATCGCACAAGAACCTGGAAGTTCCTGGAGAACCTGTGACTCTTGGTAGACCATCAACGAGCAACAAAAAGTCGAGGAAGGAGCGGAGACTACAGGACAACCATCGTCAAAAACTGTAAGTGCCAAATTCCTTCTTGCCTTTCCCAACCTTCTGTTTAAGGATTTGAGAAAAGATAGCTTAGTTAACAAAATTTTTTTTCAAAAAAAAGAATAAAGAAATAATTATATATTAAGTATATGTCTGAATTGGACGAATTAACAGATCAATTGAATAATTTTCAAATAACACAAAGTAGAATAGATAGAGATAGTTCAAAATTAGATATTACGAAATAAAAATGACCACACCAATACCAACAGTCTACTGGGACCTTTTCAAGTCCAGAGTTGATAATATCAAGCCTTATGGTAACACCGATACTTTGAACAAATTTATAAATCGATGTGACACATTAGAAACTTCTTATGGTATATTTAATGACCGTGAATTGAATAAACATATCATAGATTGCATTCAGGATAAATTAATAGGTAAAGCTGAAGCTATGGTAGGAAATCGTGTTGAGCTTAATAATTGGGAAAGTCTCAAATCAGCGCTTATACAATGTATTTCCGACCGTAGGGACATAGAATGTTTAATTCAAGAATTAACAAGAACTAGACCTCAGAAAGGCGAACATCTCCTTAATTTTGGCCCCGGTTTACAGTTATTACGTAGTAAGATTGTTCAAAGAATAAGCAATGATACAAATATGACACAAGCAGAGAAACTATTGAATATTAAACATTACGACAAAATTGCCCTTTATTGCAGGATGTACCGGAATTTTGAAAAATAATATGCATATCAAAAAACGATTATCTTTAAAAGATGCTATGGCTTATGTGAATGAATTTGAAAACTTTGAAAGATTATACGATAATTTTAAAATTAATTATAAACAGACATCACACTTTAATCCCACACTCCAACCAAGACAACAAATATTTTCTCAAACCTCTCAAAATTTTCCACTTAATCAGTTCCCGCAAACAACTAAAACAAATTTTTTAACATCAAATAATCCCTTTTTCAATCAAAGATATACCAAAACAAATCAAATATGGCCTAACCAACCACTGGATATCAAACCCATACCTCAGCCAGAAAAGAGATATTTCACTAATCGAGAAGTTTTCGGACCCCCACGTAATGTATTTGCACCAAAGCCAATTCCTCAGGCACAACTTTCGAAACCAGAGCCAATGTCCACCACCTCCAGAACACCTACTATAAATAGTCGACGACAACTCCAGAATCGCCCAAATTTTCAAAAACAAGTCTTCACTAATCGTCGATTTAATAATTCCCCAAAATACACTTTTGAAGAATTATATTCTAATGAATATGATGATGATACATACTTAGAATCAGATTATAATCAATACCCAAACATTCATCAAGATGAATCTCATTCACAAATGCACGTAAAATACGATTACGCCAATCAACAGGTACAGTCCGACAGCTCAGATTCTATCAAAAATATAGATACTCAAGAAAATTTTTACCAAGACCCATCTCAAAATCAACATCCTTGATAGAAATAAACATTTCATCTAGTAATGCCCTTCCATACTTAGAAATAAAAAATCCAAAATTAAAATTATTAATTGACACAGGAAGCTCTAAATCTATCATTAGACCTTCCATTATTGAGAAATATTATCCAGAAACAATTTATCAATCACCCTCTGAAATCAGAACAGCTATAGGAAGTAAGAAAATCAGATATAAAGCATTATTACCAGCTTTTCAAGAATTTAATTGCCATTATAAAATAAACTTCATTTTATTTGACTTTCACAATTATTTTGATGGAGTTAGGTTAGGTTAGGTTAGGTTAGGACTCAGATTTAATGAATATGAATTTCAACATCGATTTAATAAATCAAAGGCTATGTAACGAATATGTGAAAATCCCTTTTAAATTTAGGAAACCTTCAGATGTAAATTTTTCATTTTCATTAGATGCTCATGAGAAAACTATTAAAAATATTCCAGTCAGCATATATCAAGGAGAAATAATATTAAATAAAGGTAATTTAGGAGAATTAATCATTCCTCAAATTTTAAGTATTGCTAATGATGGATATGCTCCAATAGAAATTGAGAATCCGACAGATAAATCTATAACAGTTAGAATTGATAAACCCATACCAGTTAAATCATTTGATTCTAATCTATATGAGATTTTCAATTGCGAACAAATATCTTATTACTTCAAGAATAACCGAGAATCGCTGTTAAAAGAGACATCCGTAGAAAAGTTCATTAACACGTGTCATATGAATTCCGAGGAACGAACAGCTATACATAAACTCTGCAAACAGTATAGCCACGTATTCTTCAAATCTGATGACAAATTACCTTTTACATCTGGAACAAAACAAACTATTAACACAACAGACAAAATGCCGATTCACGTGAAATCTTATCGCTATCTGCATGTACATAAGAACGAAGTACAAAGACAAATCAAAAATATGCTAGATAATGGAATTATTAGAAAATCTACTAGCCCATTCTCATCACCAATATGGATAGTTCCCAAGAAAATAGATTCATCGAACAAACAAAAATGGAGACTCGTTGTAGACTACAGACAACTAAACCACAAAACAATAGACAACAGATACGCCATCCCAAATATTAATGACATACTGGACAAATTAGGAAGATCGCAATATTTTTCAATATTAGACGTCGCTAGTGGATTCCACCAGATAGAAATGAACGAAGACTCAATTGCAAAGACAGAACACGGTCACTACGAATTTTTAAGAATGCCATTTGGACTGAAAAACGCACCCGCCACATTTCAACGTGTAATGGACGAAGTTTTGAAAGATCTTCAAAACAAAATTTGCATGGTATATATGGATGACATAATTATATTCAGTACAGGGTTAAAAGAACACATTCAAAATTTAAAATTAGTATTTGATAAGTTGCGAGATGCAGGCTTCAAGGTACAATTAGACAAATGTGAATTTCTTAAAAAAGAAGTTGAATTTTTAGGTCACGTAGTTACTCCGAATGGTATTAAGCCAAACCCAAAAAAGATAGAAGCAATTAGAAAATTTCCAATCCCAAAAACCCAAAAGCAAATCAAGTCATTTCTTGGACTCTTAGGATACTACAGAAAATTTATAAGAATTTTTTCAAAAATAACAAAACCTCTAACGAATTGCCTTAAAAAAGATAACAAGATAATACATTCAAGAGAATTTATTGAATGCTTCGAGACATGCAAAAATTTACTAATTTCAGAACCAGTCCTTGCTTATCCCGACTTCGAAAAGCCCTTCGAACTCATAACAGACGCCTCAAACTACGCAATTGGCGCTGTTCTCTCACAAAATAACCATCCCATCTGTTATGCTTCTAGAACCTTAAATCCTTCAGAAATTAACTATTCTACTATCATCATCTCGTGATTTCAGAGTATGTACAAAATCATAAAGAAACAGCAAAGAAAATCTACAAAAACATAAAACAAATCAACGAACACACAAAAGACAAAATAATCTCTAAACTAAACCAAGCTAGAAACGATCCACCTAATTTTGACAATCAAAAAATCGCCTTTATTAAAACTAAAGCAAGAGATAAAAAATTACCTAAATTCGAGAAATTGAAAATTATAGACTAATCTAGGCTAAGACTCACAACACCCAAGGGAACTTATCATAAAAACCTTGCTAGAAAACCACCAACCAATATAAAATCTTTGTTACAGGAAGATAATGAAGATCCATTGTCAAGTCATATCAACCCTCAACATGATTCTTCAGATAATAGTAGTTCATAGTTTGGACTCTGACATACAAATGACAGCAGTCGACAATCCCATACGCCCTATCAAATTAGGAAAAGCTAAATTAATTTATACAAAACATAAGGAGGGAGGAGTTACGAACCTTCAACCCGCTACCGAGACGCTGACATCGCGGATCAACAACCAGTGTGCATCCGTCAGCATAATTATAATATAAAAACATTTGTACTTAGATTTAAGATGCTTTTTGTCTTATCATCTCGTTGTCATAAGATCATTTATATAATTAAATAAATCTTTTTAAAAAGTCTCTTGTGAGTCAGAAATATATAATTACCTTATTATTGCCATTTAGATTTAGTTAAAGTATACGTTTGACAAATATTATTTATTATTGCGTTAAAAATGTACCACACAATAAAAGGGATGTTTTTCTAAATAATAAATGATTTTAAAATCATGTTCATTATTACATTGTTGGTTTGACTCAGGTATTTACCCGACATTTATATCACTTAGTTATTTATCCGACATATATATATATATATATATACAGGTAAAATTTCAGCACCGGCAACACTGTATTGTTTTTAGAAAAATAAATCGCAGAATCCTATTTGGTTTTACCTATACAGGGTGGGGCACCTGGCGATATTTGGTTGGTCGTGGCTGCTCTATTAGAGATAGAGCAAAATTGTTGCTATTAAAGTTGTTCAGGATTAAATCGACTACATTTTAAAAATGGCATTCTTCCGGTTATACTGGAAACTGGCCGTAACTTCATTATTTTGAATGGAACACCCTGTATTTTTTATATTTTTGAATTCCTTGTGAAAAAAGAAGATCAATTCGTTAAGCATTTGTTGGGTATAAGTCTGAAGGTATCGATAATATTTTCAGTTTTCTGAAAAAAATGACAATTGCAGCATCCTCGAAAAATGGCAATAACAGGAAAAGTAGGAGAGATTTTAAAGTGCAGCTTTTTGCAATTAATTGAGTTGAAATCGTCCCCTTATTCAAGGTTAGTTTGAAATTTCGAGGACAAAGGGTTGCTCTGAAATGAATTTTTGATTTTAGAAAATTTAAATCATAGATAACTCCGATTATTTCAAATAGCATAGTACTAAGCAAATTATATTAATAGATGCGGATTTTAATTCTCTTTCGATTTTATTAGCACGCATTGGCAATTATTTTTGATAGTTTTGGAGTAATTATGTTTTTTTGTGTTTACCCTTTCACGGAATATGGCGCGGTAGTTTGGCGTTCCTCCAATAATTCAATTAAACTGTTGCCCAAGAAATTGCAAAACATTTGACTTGTCAACGATCCATTAAAGAAATGGGGGGTGGAAATGTGCCAATTATCTGGGTGCCAATAATACCTCCCCATATATTTAAAGACCACCTAACTTGTAGGTTTGTCTCTAAGAAAATGTGTAGATTCGTGTTGGAGAAGTAATAAAAATTGTAGCTATTTACTATCCCGTTATTATGGAATGTCGATTCATCCGTCCATAAAACAAAATTATAAAAATCATGTTCCTTTTCAAATTTATTTGTCAGCAACTGACAACAGTTTATCCTTGCCTCATAATCACTCGGTAGTAATTCCTGATGTAATTGCACTTTGTAGAGATGAAAGTGGTTCTTCTTTAATATTCGACAGATGGATCGAGAGCTGGTGTCTAGATTAGAACTTTAAATTCATCGACTTACGTTCGGGTCTTCGATAACAGCAGCTAATATTTGAAACTTATTGCCTCTCTTATTAACTGTTTTTTCTTGAAAAGATGTAATGTATTTCACACTTCTAGTTGTAACAAATCTTTCCAATACCTTCTGAAAACTGCTTTCTTGCGGATGTCTTCAGTCCGGGAACCTTTCTTGATAAACTTTTGAAGCCAATAAACAATTCCTGTGGCATTCACCTAGAATAAAAACCATGTCGATCATTTCTTCAGTATCTACTTATTAAGTTATCTAACATAATTTTCAAAATTACATGAGCAAAAACAAACAGTCTTCGTAAAAACGTGTCTTCATTCATTCATTTGTTTTTCATTAGTTTCAACGCCAATTTACCAATTCCATAAAAGGGTAAACACAAAAAATTAAATATCTTCAAAAATATCAAAAATAAGTGCCAATTCGTATTGATAAAATCGAAAGAGAATAAAAATCCGTATCTATCAATGTAATTTGTTTAGTACTATGCTATTTGATAAAATCGAGTAGTCTCTGATTTAAGTTTTCTAAAATCAAAAATTCATTTCGGAGCAACCCAATGTCCTAGAACTTTCGAATCAACCTTGAATAAGTGAAAGATTCCAACTTAATTAATTATAAAAACCGCACTTCAAAATCTATCATACTTTTCATGTTACTGTTATTTTTCTGGGATGCTGCAATTGTCATTTTTTTTCAGGAAACTGTAAATATCTTCGAAACCTTATTTTTCACAAGGAATTCAAAAATATAACAAAAATACAGGGTGTTCTATTTAAAATAACGAAGTAATGGTCAGTTTCCGGTATAACCGGAAGTCGGTCACCTTTGAAAATATTTTTATATTGTAGTCGATTTAACCATGTTTCACTTTTACAACAACAATCTTGTTCTATTTCTAATAGATCAGCCACGATCCACCAAATACCGCCAGCTGCCCCAACTTGTATATTGATAATTTAAATATAACAGCTTTTTACGAGTTGAAAACATTTTCATATGATTACTTATCATTGTAGAAATGTATTATATACCTTATTTTTAAATTATTCAGGAAAACCCATTACGTGACTTTGAAAATCCAACATTTTTCTGTAAATAATGCTTCTGTAGGCAGAAATGCGAATTTCTGCAAGGTACCACTCTCATCTCTGCAAAATACAGCTTACATTGATTTATCAACTTAGTAGCCGGGTGTATTTAGAAATAAATTGTGCCGTTATTAGCACTGGTCAGGGTTATATTATTACGGAACACCCACATTGTCTACCTGAATTTTGAATCAAGTTTTGAACCACAGATTATGAAATGAACAATACAGGAAGAGATGGGAGAATAAAATTTAGTCACCCATTTTATTAAGAGTAACGGTGAAAATGAATTATTTCAAAAACCTGCAAGTACAGCCCCCTTATGTTATATAGTGATAATACTTTACTTTTGCTCAAAGCTTGATTAACCAAGAATTCGTAGCACGGGTAAACCTAGTGCGTTTTTATTTATAGACTTTCATTCAGGTTCTGAAACTTTCTTATAGTGATTTAAAGTATATTATGAATTAATTATTTCTTAGGCAATTTTCCAGTAGAATGGAGTATCTTTGTCACGGAAAACTCCCCCCGTACGTAGCGTGGAATTCTACATCATTTGTGAGTGTGCGGAGTCAGCAATAGCATGTTATTAATGTACCCTACAAACCGCAATTCATCCCCGTTAAGGGTACGAACCGACGTATATAGTATATACTATGGAACGGTGTATGTGTATATATATATGCTGATTACTCATCAGTAACACCCCCATGATTAATGCCTCCAATTCGGCTGGTTAATTAAAATCTTTATAATTATATTGAGAGTCAGACCGTGTCGTTGGTTGGAACCTGGTGTGGAAAAAATGGAACAAGTTACATTGATTTATAGCATGAAGATATTTTATTTTGTGCCACTGTGAAATTAGGGAGGGATACCTACTTACATGTTTCTTCTTCATAGCGTCTGGCGCAATAGTTGTTTTGTTGATATATTTATAACTGAGAGAGAAACAGTTTTTTTGTAGAGAGTGGGAATTGAATTGAGATCATTATTTTTTCATGCTGAGGTTCCTTTCATTCTAGATGAGTTCATCAATTCATTGGCGTGAGTTCTTTGATTTTTCATCGATACACATATCAAAATAAAGTACAAATGTAAGCTATTATTGGAAAATTTCAAATACTTATTCTACAATTGTGCTTCAGAACCTATCATTTGCTAAATCGTGTGGCTGAGGAAATATAAAAGAGCCAAAGAAAAATTCTTCATCTAATGGAAGAATAAAACATTCTAGCTGTTCCAATTTTCCAAAATCTATTTATTACTAAACTTGTTACTGTATCACTCATTCATTGATAAGTTCCATACGCAGCATGTTTAGTGAACTGGTTTTTGATTCATTCATTCATCATATCGGCTTGTTGGTTCATCTTTTTTATCTGCTGTTTCCTTGATTATTCAAGTAGCTAAATCTATAAAGTTATAATAAATAGCATGTTAAAAATTTTATTTTCTAAAAGAAAGGAAAGGCAGAGGGGCTTCTCTGTCCTTGTACAACTGTACCATTTTTGGAAGCTTTTAGATTAAACTATTTCGAAATCACAACGCTGCAATCCTTCTTACTGGAAAAAGGTACTTTGTTGAATATTCATATAATTATTAGAAGTCATTATTGTGAGATTTAGTCTTGATCTTTCTCGAATAACAATTTATCAGCAGTGGTGCAAGATGTAAGACAATATTACTTAAGTTAGAAACATTTATTCTCCTCCTGTCTATATTTCTTGAAACAAGGTCATCACTTTTTTTGTAGCTGGTTTAAAAATTGTAGTAAAAGTTATGTAAACAAAAAACTTCATTTAAACATTTAAGCACAGCATCGTCATCCTGGATTTCAAGAGTTTTTAAAAAAACGTTTATTTGTATATTTTTAGCTTCAATGTTTATAGGGGGCATACATTTCCTCCATTTTTTAAATCATTTCTCCATTTATTTCATCATCCCAGCCAATTTTAGACTTCCAAATAGCCTGAAGAAAATTTCTTGCATTTATTGTGAAACTAGTTAAAAAAATAGCCATATTAGTTTTAAGTACTTATCTCTACATTACATGAATTTGTCATAAAAATCATATATATCTTTGTCAGTTCATTCTATTACAAATGACAAACTGTTGCTGTTAGGATTCCTAATAATCCTAATACCTACTTTCTCAGTTGGTAAAAATATATCTTTGTGAAAATCCATTTCTTTAACATTTGAATTTCTATAATTTTTAGGAGTGCTGAACAAAACATCCTTGTTATTTCTAGAGCAATTTCGAATTTTAAAACCTCTTCGACTCTGAACTTCAATGACTGACGAAATTAATTATTTTGCTTCTTCTATGTTGTTTAAACTGTCAAGATAATTATCCACATGATGTTGTTCTCTAACAGGTTTATTTGCTCCTGCAAATATATCCATAAATCAGCTACGTTCTTTCTCATTACAAATGTTTCAGTAGATGGCGATGACGCGGCTCCACAAGTCATAACTACTATTCCATGAACGTTGGGTTTAGTGAACTTATTTTCTTTTCCCCAAACAAATCGCTAAGCTCCTCTGTCTTCTGGTCTAATCTGAATTTGGTGAAACATTTCCATAATATTGGCAGGGTCCTTTCATAAAAAGTAGCTGTTGTATCAAAAACTGAACGTATTTTCCCGGGTTTATTAGGGTTTGTTACAGCAAAATGAGGTAGATACCATCACTTTTCTTTATTTGATTCAGTTTCTTCTTCACTCAACATCCTTGGGTATCCCTTATCCAGATAATTAAGGATCTTTTTCTGTACTCTGTACCAAATTGAGGGTTTCTGTTTATCTTCTTCTCTATAAACTTAAGTCTATTAGAGCCATGGCTCTGCTGTCATAACTTTTCCACAACAAACTGGTTTCCCAACTATTTTCACTGATGTACGTTGTACGATATACAATTTCTTCTAAATTATATAAATTCTCGTTACGTTTGACAACTGAACTTTCAATTTTGAAGGAATTCTTAACAAGCTCATTTGAATCATCATTTTCATGATTAACAAACAGAGAAAATTCCTTATGCGAATACCCGTCATGGATTTTGCATAAGTTTCCGTGGATAACCCAACCTATTTTTGATTTTGATAGTACCTACTGGTGCATTTTTTTCCTCCTTCATATACTTCTCCTGGTATTATCAAATCAAGATTATCTTCTCCAATAATAATTAAATGTTTTGCGTAAAAAAATGACGACAAATTAATTTATTTTAGATGATCCCATTTTTTTCTTATATTAGTTACATTCACTGATTGTACAGGAAGAGACAAATTTTTAGCAGTCATAGCATTTTTTATAATATATTCGGGTTTTTCGTTCTCACTCCGATATTTTATTGATATTCTTCATGACAGTTCATAGAAATTGTCCATCGGATTCTCAGTGGATTGGTAGGTCCGGTAACTCCAATGTGTTTGTCTACTTGATCATCCAACATAGTCACTGTTGAAGCTTCTTCAAAACAAGCAACGGTTTTGAATTTTTCATTTGGGCCACTTACTACAATTGGTGCGATTCACAGGAGAATTTCATGTTGGCTTTTACCACTAACATAATGATTAGATAACACCTTGGGGCTTTTAACAACATCTTTGTACAAAAGAGGATTATGTCTAAAATGGCAACCATTAATACCACCATTTTTCCAAAGATGAAAAAATTTTGTATGATGTGAAGAGGTATGGCAACTGAAATATTGTCTATTGTTCCTTACCCCGTTCCAGCGATTTTCAATATGTAATTTTCTGATGTCGTTGCATTTTATCTCTTTATGGCCATCTTTATGCAAAATTTTCATCTAAATATTATGTTTTCATTTTAAAGAGACGTGGTGCATACTTACTTATTTTTTTTGAATGTTCTCAGCTCTGTTAATAAATTTTCTTTGAAAGTTCGACATGTATGTGTGTCGGGAAGTTTAGTTATAATCTTTATTTGCGAATAGGACACCCAGGTGGAGGGTTCCATATCCATATTACTCAGAGCTTCTGGAGAAATTTTCCTAAACTTTTCGCTTTTTTGTCTGTTGGGAGGATACGTGAAGGTATGTAAGTGGGACTGGGACTCTTAGGTGGAGGGCTTCATACATGTGGATTTTTGACTGACTAGAGAATATTTGTAATAAAATACTGCGAATAGATTTCCAACAGTGGAATAGAGAGATTATCTTCGCTCTGTTGCCTCCTCGTAATACGATTCTCAACGGACCGACCACTCCAGGTAAACGGTTATGGAAAAGTTGCTACTGTTTATTTATGCTAAGGGCGAAGATATGAGGAAAGGCATGGAAAACATTGAGACAGAAAAGTTATTTCATAGTCTCGGAGAATAATTTTGAGGAAAATCTTAACACTAGATATTTTGAAACCAGAGCTTAGAGATATCTGGTGTTTACACTCACAGGACTTGCCTATCGCTCTCAAATAAATGTCACCGATTATGTACAACATCCAATTGGCTCGTGCGAATATATAATTTATAAATATGAAATTTAATTTTAGCATATCATTTGTCTTGCTTTTTTCAAATATGCGGCTCATAGCAGATGACTCGATCAAAATCGATAGAGTAGCCTTAGCCCTACAAT
Organism: Crioceris asparagi; assembly: GCA_958507055.1. Classification (NCBI taxonomy): domain Eukaryota; kingdom Metazoa; phylum Arthropoda; class Insecta; order Coleoptera; family Chrysomelidae; genus Crioceris; species Crioceris asparagi. The sequence goes on along the minus strand of OY293826.1, from coordinate 58,242,094 downwards.
CTTGATCAAAGCACAATTTTGAGATATTGCGCATAACTGCTGCAAGAATGATTTCTATTTCGGTACCCTACATAGCAAAAAGAAAGCAACATAATCAATCCGTACATTACTTAGAGAATATTGACAAAGACAGACAGATCAATTGGTTAAAAATAAGTTTCTGGAACCTGAGGACACTGAAGCGTGAATACCGGACACTGAAACTTGTACCTACACGATTTTCAGACACAGCTACTAGGGATAATATAAGTAGGAAAGTTCAAGATAAATGAACTACAATAACTTATTGAGAAGTCTTAAAAATAATGGATGCTGGAAACAATTTCTGAAATACCTATAAGAAATTTGCCAGAACAAAAAATTTATATGTCTGTATAATATAAGAACACTCTCACATTGAGAAAATAACCAAGAAACAGGAGATGACATTACAAGCATAAAAAATAAAATTTAAATAGAAATGTTATGAGATAAGCCTTAGAATTCTCCCATCACAAATAATCTGTTTGATTCTCAATTTACCTCAAATTTATTTCTCATAATTAAGAAATATGAGTACCTAATACATTATTACCTAGGATCCCAAAGGTGCATAACAGGGCAAATTGATAAACTTTATATGTGCTTCAGCTTTGATCAGCCGATCCAAACTATGACTAACTTATCAATTAACTGTGTTTTCTTTATTAAATCTATTGATGATAGGTAATTGTTTCTATTTGTTATTTTTAATATAAGTTCATTGTAACTGAAATTTTCACATCATTTCTTATATTCCCACCGCTACCCGAAGTCGCTATGTGAGGAAAATGATCATTGTGTAAAATTTTCGGTGTCTGGTTTTCAGCCGATATCTACGTCTCAGTTACCTGAGCTCAAATAAGATATTTTTACCCATTGGTCTATCTGTCTGACGATCAGTGTTAGGATTATCTCGGAAACGTATGAGCCGATATTGTGGCTTTCTTTTTTATTTCGTCTTCTACCTCTCGCCAGTGATACAGATTGACTGATTGTACTCGCACTGATTGCTGGGCAAGTTCTTCGCTCAAGACTGCGGTGCGCAAACAGCTTAAGCTATTTTGATGAAACTTGTCTAAGACATTCTAATTAATTCCCTTTAACACCAGCTATAACAATACGTGTATCTCTAAGAAAAAGCAAGAAAAAAGCAATCCCCACATGAAAGATTCCTCCTTCGTCGAAATTAAATATGACAATTCGGCCTATTTTTTTATTCGACGATATTCATTTGAACGAGAATCGTATGTGTGGACACAACAGATTTTTAGTATTTAAGTAGAAACTATATTCTTCCATTAGCTATAAGATTTTGTAAAAAACAGTGCTAATTATGTGGCATTGATTTTGTTTTTACTTCTATGGTTTGGATATATTTTTTTTATTGAACTTTAGTTTATAATCAGCTCAACTTATGTCTATGAATGTCACAAAAATGTATGAATCAACTCCTGCTTTGAACTATACGTGGACGACAACCTTAAAAAAACATCCGTTGGTAGAACGACTTTTCTCTACCGTGGCCCCGGAAAATATGAAGGGGAAATAAGACGGAAATTGATTTTTATTCTGTGGTAAAGAGTAATTGCAGGAGAAGTTATTGAATAGCGTCCTGCTGAGAGCTTCCGCGACGGCAGTATTCAACAAATGTAACGCAGTGCTGGCTGCAGAATTTGCGCCGTACTGGTGCCTCGACACTATGTGCATCGACTTCGCTGATAAGCTCTCCTTTTGCTCAAGAAAATAAACACTTATATTGAGTTCAGAGTTATACCTGCGATAGCATCTGATAAGAGAAAGAACTGGAGAGTAATTGAATGGGAAGCTCTAGGGATACAAACGTGGACGAGTAAAATGGCTAGATTCGCGTTGAATTGATATATGTTTCCCACTACAGTTGGAGGAATGCATAAATTGGATTATTCGACTGGAAACAGAAATTGTTCAGTAAGAATTCACCCTAGTGCTATAATGATATTCATAATATAGTTAAAAACTATAAGTAATAGAAAAATTAAATACTCGACGTAAAAAACTATAATCCAAACAAAAAAAATTCAAAAAATAAATGTTATTATACCTACATACCAAAATTCTATTATAGCAACCGAATATTTGATTCATCTTGATAAAACAATTGAAAATGGCATCTTTAGTTAAAAGTGAATATGTGAAATATTAGGTACCTAGGGAAAGCTGTAAGAGATCATCCCTTGTGGTAAGATGATCCTTTGCAATTACAACGAAACTACTAATGCCATCTAGGTATTTTTTGTATTAAAACGTTGCTACCAATACCCCTTCGCATCAGTCAATTCGTAATGACGATATGAGTGGCGAGTGAATATTTGTGTAAAAAAAATTAAATTGTGTGACTTTTATCTAAGGTAAGGTCGATTTTAAGCTTAGGTAAGTTTTATTCTGGGCAATTTTTTGCAAAAATTGTAGTATGCGTGGCTTTCTGTTATGCTCTATTTAGTTGCTTAAATGCCAAAGTAACAATAAAAAGTATCTAGGTTATGTTAGCGAAAAAATAGTAGAAAAGTTAAAGTTGGGACAAGATGATTATATTGTTGGTGTACGACATGATCCGTACGGATCATCTAGTACCTCCTAATGGATGATCTTGTACTATACACATGTTCAATATGTATTATCTTTAGTTTACATGCTTCTTGACAACATCTTCCAATAAATTATCTTGCAATAAACACGAAATAGAAGTTGACTTATTTTATTTCATTCTTGTGATCTTGATTTAAAACAAAAAATAAATATTTTTTATTTTACACAATTGCCTCGTAATTACAAAAGTAAAACGTATCGTGGTGAGTGGGCGGAAGACTCAATGATAAAATCAGTGGATGCAGTAAAAAATGGTATGCCATATAGATCGGCTGGTAAAAAAGTAAAAGTAAAAAAAAACTGCGAAAGAAAATAAAAAAAAATCAAAAAACACATTGTCAAAAAAACTCTCCCCAAAAAGAACAAGTGAAATTTTTGAAAAAAAAATAAAAATAGTTTTTATTGGGCATTTAAGATTTAAACCGTACCGATGAGTACCTACTATTGCTATCATTTTCTCGATTTTAACTATACTTATGTATATGTGTTTGCCAGCAACAGCAATCCCATAACAAATTACTGTTTGTCTACCACAACACAAAATTAAACTTTAAATTAATAATAACGTCTGACGTCTGACAATTGCGACATAACCACAGATGATCTTCCAGAAAGTACCTATATACCAGAGAACGAGACGTATATATACGCTCCATGCTCGTGCTAAATTCCAGTAACGGATCCCATTGTCGTTCCATGTCGACAAAATAATGATCTTGGTTGAATGAGATTGAATGAGATAATTATAATTACCAATATTGGATCACACTTGGAGCTTAACAGGTGGCGAGATGTCTGCGATCTAAGTACGAATTCGAAACTTCAAGTCTCTAGACCGTATGGGGCCTGAGAAATCGCTGCGGAGTCCATTGATACAAGAACCGAAAGTAATAAAAACTATTTAAAAATAAAGGGAAAGGAATAGGCAAGGGCACATCAAACAGAAGTAAGAAAATGTCCTATGTTCTCGAGTTATCTGATGAAGAAGAAGGCACACAATGTTTATTTTACACAGAAACATTTTCCAAAGATAACTTTGGTGAAGGATGGATAAAATGTTGTGCATGTCAAAAGTGGGGCCATGAAGCTTATTCGGGGATAGAGTGCTTATATTTTTTCAAGTTTAGTTGATTTAATTATCCTAGTTTCAAGAGATATTCATACGTTTCAAATGGAACAATACCTAATTTAAGATTTTTTTTTATTTTTGTTGTTTTTATGATTTTAGAAGATTATATTATGTTTTGTTATAGCTATATCTACTATAAATTTGATCTCATATGTAATTAATGATATTTATGATATATTTTGAGACTGAATATTAAGAAGATTAACTCTCCTAGTCTCTTCTAGTTCCTGTCTAGTTCTTTTATATAAAAATCTCCCAAAGAATTATTTGCTCCCGAAATCTAGAAGTTACTTTTTATAAGATAAATTATATAAATATAAACATTGTTAGCTCTAATAAGTTATTATTTTCATTCCAGTCGTCCAAAAATCAGAACTTTTCCAAAATAGCATCAGGGATCATCTTGCCCATACCCCTGGGATCATCTTAGACACTGGGGTGTCCAAGATGATCCTTTGGTATGGTTTTGGAAATTATGTAATATAATAATGTAAACTCAGTAAATTGAACATTTTTAGTACAGCAAAAGTTAGACAGAAGAAATTGCTATCTACAAGCACTTCTACATCTGCAATAAATTGAATATCGTTTGAACTACAAGCATTCTCCCTTAAGGGGATCATCTCGTACACCTTTCCCTACATATTATAGATGAAAACCAGCTCCCTCAAAAAAACATTCGTGTATTTATATAACTCAATATATTTAGATAATAAACTACAAGCCACATGAAATATTCTTTACAAGAAGCTATTTTACTTGAATGGCTTTAACCTGGATAAATCCATATCAACTGGAATATGACATTCATGTGAATTCAAATTGCTCTAGAAGTATAGCTTGTGTGCATTGCTAACCCCAAATTATCACTTCGGTAAATTATATACGCGTCCTGAGCTTGTGAATTTATGGTTTCTAGGGTTTCTTGTAATAAGTTTATTCGCGAGATATAATATTTTGCATACTTGATTTGAATTCAGTTGTGAGAATATTTGTTGGGAATGTCTAAGTGACATCTGAGAAATAACCTATTTGCTTTGTAATTGAAATAGTTGAGGCTGGTTAGCTTTGAGGGTATTTAATCAAACAGTTTTGAATTGCTGCTTGTACTTTACATCACACAGACATGAATTCTGGTAATCTAATGTTGTCTTTTATTATTAACAAAATTATGGATATCTAGATGTTGAGTATTATAGTCATAGCTGTTTAGAATGTCTATTTGAATGGCTAATATAGAAATATAATTTGAGAACACTCTGCAAAGTCATATTGAAATAAAGACTAACCTAACCTAATCTTGCAAATAACTATCGACCGTCGATTGTTGTTGATATTATTTTCTTTAAATATTAACAAATATGAGAATATCTAAATAAAAATGGTATCATGGTATCTTTTACTATTTCCTATTTTCCAGTTGGGTGGTATAATAACATTTTATTGAATTTATGGCACTGATCATAATATATGATTGTCTGTCTTTTGCATTTATGTAATCGTCTCAATAATAAATAAAAAATACATTTTATTAGAGATACGCCTTCATTATACACTAAACTTTTTTGAAATGCAACTGAAATTCAACTAACAGATACTTCAGGGAAATTTTATTAGATATACTTAGGGCAACTGTATGGAACCAATTTGATAATAATAAAAAAAAGATTTTTTCTTGAATCGATTGATTGAATAGAAATCGATATTTTTCAAAACATATAATTCTTTTATGGAAAATAAGTAGGTACTACTTGGAAGTTTTCTTTTCTATTATTTTTACTATATAACTCAAATATATTATCATTATATTGAATTGTCAAGTTTTCTAAATATTTTCTCATATTCTGGCTAAACCGTTCCTTGAATATAACCATTAATGTACATTCTGAAGTACTGAAAAGAAATGAATGGTCACACCAGGTTTTTTATAAGAAACTATTCTTTATCTTGCACATATGAACTAAAAAACGGCATCCAAATTAGAAATCAAGGGATTCAATCGGTCGACATAAAAATAGATCTATTGAATGTTTTCCTCATCAACATTTGTCTTGTAATATAATTAAATTGAGTATGGCCATATACAGGGTGAGTTTTTAGTGTGTCTACGTTCGGTAAGTGCGATATTACAGGAATTAAACTCTCAAGATCCGTATTTTAAAATCAACTAAAAATGCACAGAATGTTCTTTAACAAGGTGACTGATCAATATTACTATCTATTATTTATTTAGTATTGAAATAATGACCCATTTTCACATTATTTTCTAAATTTTGAACAGGGTGTGTAAAAACCCAAATGACATATTTTCTCAATATTTTTAAATGGTATACCCTGTATTTTATATCATGAGCGAAAAGAACAGTCCTTGAAGTTTCAGTTATCTTGAATATTCCCTAAACTTGAAAAAATAATTTCGAAGACTTTATTTCTTCTTAAAATGTTATTATAATCTTTGATTTGTTTAAATGAAAATACATTATATTGGAAAAAACATATAAAATGATTAAAAAGCATTCAAAAATTAGTTTCAACTACCTTATATCCATTTTCAGTATCAATAGGAGTCTAAGACACTGTTATATCAACTGGATTATTGATAAAATAAAATAGCTAATTTTAATAATATTATTAAAAATGCTCGAGCAAGCCTCATATTAAGTAGGCTGTGAAAAATAGCATAAAAATATAATTTACTTGTCAGGTAACCACGTGTTACTATGTTGAGTTTCGAATATCTAATATGAAAAACTCTGTGTAGGTTTTCAGTTAACTGCATTTTTGCAGTAACTTTTCTCTTGCCTGAATATTTCCATCATTAAAATTATTTTACTTTATCAATTATTCAGTTGTCATAATATTGCGTTGCATTGCTAGAGATACGGAAAATTGATATTGGATAGCTGTAAATTATTTCTTATTGATAGTTATTTTATTATAATTCCAATTGTATTTCATTTTCATTCACACGAACTACAAATAAAGGTAGGCATAGGGATTGTCTAAGAAAAATGTAACTAAAATGACTGTACATTTGTTCATGATATAGAATACAGGGTGTTTCATTTCAGAATATTGAGAAAATATTGCTTTGGAGTTTTGACTTTCCGTTACACAATTGATTGATTTCTCAATATATATAAGGGTCAATTTTGTGAATAATAATAATGAGACTAAAAATATATCAATAAACGCAAACGTTCAGATAATGTCCTCAATGGTATGTCCATGTCCAGTCCACTATTGCATTTGTTAACTAATTACTAGCCATTAAGATTTATATTATAAATAGGAACAAAAAATCATAGGCATTAGTTTATACTCACATTTGAAACAATTGTTTTTTTTTGTGTCGCTACAATCACAAAAACACTTCTTTTCACTAAACTAGCATCAGTTGTACTTGATTCTCTCTGTACCATTGTGATAAGACTTGCCAAACAATCTTGTTGTGCAGTAGCGAAAGTAATGTGAGCATCTTTGATATCTATTTTTCACTAAACATACCCATTGTTGGGTTGGATGTGTCAGGGGCATATAGGCTCGAACTTAAAAAAAAACTAAACAAGCAATAAGTTCATCAGAGATCCATCGAATAAAGAACGTAAAAAATTATAAAATCATATGATCAAGACTGAACTGGAACTGAGCTAGTTACGTAGCAAGAAACAAACAATAACTTGAATAGAAGAGGAACTAGATGGAGACCCTGGGATGTCCTTAACCCAACACAGCAACTTTAATACCATGACATATAACGCACAGTAGAATTTAACGAATTTAGGTTTTACACTATAGTAACGCTAGGCAAAATTTGAGAGAGAACATAGATGCTCTGGATATAGATCCAAAAGAAAACGGCTGAGAATAAGAGAAAGCAACCATTTTTATTTCCTTCATAAGGGTACAAAATGTTTGGTAATATGAACCCTTTATTGGAACAGAGGTTTTGATCTTTTGAGTAAAAATCCATGATAACATAAAATATCGGCTTATGTAGGGAAATATAGAATAAATTACTAAGCATCTACTCATTTTTATAATCGTGCTGTCAGTTGACAACACTTGATCCATCAATCTTATGATGGTAGTAAATTGTTTGCTTATTTATTACTTAGGATCCAGAGTAATAAAGACGTTGGTATCTGTAAATATTGTAAAGATGTGTTCATCAATTTGATAGATAATTGTGCAAAAAACATCAGGAAGTGTAGCTAATTAATTCATGTATGGACGCTCTGAGGTTCAGGTAATGGTATCAACTGAAACCAAAGAACTAGTCTTGTCTGTAGAACTCACAATAAAGTTTCCAAATATTCAATAGATGAGATGAGCAGCATCAACACAAATAATCTGAAAATCATCTCGTATTATTCAAAAATATTGTTCTTAGAATAGATAAGAACAGACCATTATAATTTCTGTAGCCAAAATCCCTAGAAAGAGTGATGGCAGAAACAACTGTAAAGTTGCTCCCCAAAACAGTTATAATCACAATAAAAATGGATCTCGAGTAATGATAATATAACAAGGTAAATACTTTTGAATTGTATAATATTAGTTTTATCCTAAATTAATATTTGTATCATTCAAAGTACCAATGCCCTCTCATATACTAATTGGGGTTATGAGCAAATGTGAAGTTTAAAATAGCGCAAAACGAATAGGGACACTAAAAGAAAATAAAGTTATAGGTTTTGTATTTTACTTTTAGAAATATCATTATTATGAGACTAAATACATAATATTATATCTCAAAGGAGTATTTTATCGATCTATATCGTCATATCTCCCTTTATACTGCATCAAATAAAAATGATTAAATCATTAAAAATGAATATAGGACGATGGTCCTGTTTCAGCAGTCTTCTTTCATGTGAAAAAACAAGCATAGAGTCGAATTGTACCTAGACCTTCTTCTTTTAGGAATTCGGTCAATAAAAGAAGAGGCAAATTTTATTTTATAGCCTAAAAAGCTTTTAAATGTACTTATGTATGCAACATTATTTCAGAGAAAATTGCTAAGATATTCTCGTATGACATTCTACAACTACAAATAATTTTCCTGACCAAAGTGAAAGACTCCCCTCCAACGTTACGTTCTCCGATGAAACATTCGTACTTAACATTCAATATAAAGCGAATGGAAACTAGCAACGATATTATTAATTTCACAGTATTCGAGTTTGCATAATTCAGCATATTATTTTGGAATGTGGTTTTCACTGTTCCGGTCAGCGAAATATCATTATTTTCATTTCGGGAATTATGGAAACGAGGGGACGTCTGCGTCGATCGTTTATTCGGTTAAGTGGAAATAGTTCGTCCGTTTTGTTCTTTTGATTGCATGAACGTAATATTCGCTGCTTTGACATTTGATATAATATATATATATATATATATATATATATATATATATATATATATATATATATATATATATATATATATATATATATATAGATTATATATTTGATTCTGAATTCTTGACTGGTTTATTATTTGATAAAATAGATTTTTGTTGGGGATGCAGTCATTAAATAAATAAAATTCTTTGGATTATGCTAAGCTTTCGAGAATGTTTATTCTCTTCGTCGGGGAAAAATTCGTGAATTTAGATAAAATTAACCACAAACAGGAAAGATTTCATAGCCATCAATCAGAAATGTCATTAATTAATGACATTTCTGGCATAATCCAAAGAATTTTATTTATTTAATGACTACATCCCCAACAAAAATCTATTTTATCAAATATATATATACCGACATTTAAATATTCGATCCATAGAATAGATGTATTTATTCAGTATGGTCATGTTTGCATTATTGACATCGCAAAGTGAACATGAAATACTTTAAATAAATAGCTTATTATTTATGTCTCCGGATTTCCGCTGATATCTTCAGAGATGAAATATTATAATATTATTGAAACAGATGGCAATCAGATGATAATGCCCTTATAGCTTGGCATTTCATAATATATACAAGTTTACGATACAAAATGAATGTTGCCTATAATTTATACATCACTTAGTATTTTTTTACAAAATTTGGCAAGCAGTCTCATTACTTCTCGTTTATTGTTAACATTTTTTTGTGAAAACATCGTGAAAAAGTTCACAAATAAAGAAATGATAGGCTCGTACACGAAAGTACTAACATGAAGGTTTTATTTTATTCATACATTTGAATTCCCTCATTTTGATGAAACCGTTTCTCATTTCATGGACGTGTTACAAGAGAACGTCAATTACTAATAAATATTTGTTAAATAAAAAATACAACTAAAACTTTGATTTATCCAGTGGAGTCAAAGTTAGGGAGAGTACAACTCGTTATCAATAACTAGAGACGTGAAAAATTTACCGGTTGTACCATTTGGTACGCTCTGGAAAATAGAATGTAAATAGCAAATTTGCTGTTCACTTCGCCTCGAGGGGCGTGTCTTATTTTAAATTTCTCACATCTCCAGCTTTGTTTGATACAAGAGGCTAGCGGCAGCGCTTGAATTCTGGCTCCCGGCTCTCAGACATGCGAATTTACAACCTTGCACTTTTGTTTCGTTTGAAAGAGGAGAATTGAGAAATGGTCCCATAGTGAGAAAAATTAAATCCAAAATCTCCTTCACTACAAAAACCGCCCCCAATGGGGGTGAAGCGGGAAATTTTTTCCAAAAATCGAAATCCGAGATTTGAAAATTAGAAAAGGGACCTTATCCGGAAACCTTTACATTGAACATTTTTTCAAAAGAGTTACGGTATCCGAGTTTCGCAATGGTAATCCGTATTTTTTTAAATGAGACGACCAAATTAAAGAAAAGATAGGGTACATATAGCAACATTTAAATTGACTTACGGTTTTCGAGTTACAGCAGCAAACTCTGAAATATGCACATTTTTTAATAAGTTTAAATATCCTTAGTAACTCTTATAGACCCAACTTAAATTCTGTTTTACCCGAGCCAAGCTCGGTCTCCAGATATTAATAAATAACAAGTACATGGGTGTTAGTGATGGTTAAACAATTTTCATGACAAATGTTACACCCAAAAATGTGAAATAAATATTTTTTACAAGAAATTAGACCGACTTTATTAGTTGTTGCACTGAAAAATACAAAATAATAATAATTCTATTGGTGCTGGTAAGTTGTCCCATTGTAGGTCATTTCGCCGGTTAGCCGGCCAGTCCCTGTTGTCGGCCAGTTTTATGTATAAACATGAAAAATAACCCACAAATCTCATAATAGTACTCACTGTCGTTTGCCCGATTTTCGGTTTTCCTTAGTGAATGGTAAGGTGGTTCTCTCTTAAGGTGGAATATTGAACTAACAGAAAACTTAAAAGATGGCCATGTGAATAGCAGATCGCTGCAGCAGTTACCAAATTTTTAGTGTCTGGGTACAGCGCAAATAGTAAATAATATATTACATCTCAACCATTAATCTGTTTTTTGCGATTGGTGTCGCTTATTACATATTAATCTATCGATTTGTGCAAGAAAACGGCCTAAAATCAATTGTGGATTTGAAAAAAAAAGTGGCCGGTAACGGGTATAACAAAAATTCGTCATAGCCCTTTCTCCGGTATACACTATTGTTCCTTCTGATGTCTTTGTTCAATGTATGCGGAATTATATGGGTCTGTCCTTTTACCGCTTGTGCCAGCAATGATATTTAAATCTCTTGGCCGGTTTCCGGCCACTGTTTATTTAAAATATTTGAAAATGTACTGAAAACTTGTGGCCGAGAAAGGGTTGACCTGCTCCTCATTAGTTCGGCCAACTGTATATTTATGCATTGAAGCCTTTTGCTAGGTACTAAAAGTCACTAATAACTATTCTAGATGACACCGAAATTAAAAAAACAAAGAAGGGCGTATTGAAATTGAAGAAGGCCAAACAAAGACACCTTCTTAAATATTGCCATGAAAATCTTCTGACAACTTTCAAAGAAATTCGAGAAAACAAGGTGGGCATTTGGGCAGCAAGCAATTTTGGAGTTCCAAAATCTACCATTCATGATTGGTTAAATGGCAAAAGTTTGGTAAATCCCAGCAAAAATACTGCGAATTGTTCAGGACACTAGTAATAACAATCTAAAAATTACCAGCGAAAATGGAGATAATAGTGTGAATTCTGGAGCAATTCCTGTGTTGGAATAACAGCACTAGAAACCTACTTACATCTTAAGACCCTTTTGCTAAACACCTGAATTATCCAGAGCTCATAAGAAGCCCAACAATGTAAAAGCAAAATTCAAACGGCCCAGCGCTATATTATCAAGCGCATGTAGACAATTCTATAAGGAGAAAGGTGATTTGAAATAAAACAAGACCTTGAAGAGAAAGGACAACAAGACAACAGAAGCAGAAAACTGCAGTGAAGAAGAGACGCTACATCAAGTAAAAAATTAAAGAAGCTGAAGAAACTGACATGCTGCCGTCATCAGAACCTGAAAAGAAAATCATCTGTTGCGGCAGTTGTTCAGAAGAGCTTTTCAGCGATGCTGAAGATGAAAACGAGAAAAACATAGGATGCGATCATTGAATCATTGTTCGCAGTAGTACCACATAAGGTGTACATAATTTTTCGGAACGCCTTACGAACAATATAAGTGCGAGTGTTGTTCATGAAATGTAGGGGTACCTACCAACTTGTTTCAAGAATAATCATTTTTTTTATTGTTTTGTTTGAGTTTCTATATTTTGTGATAACGAGTGACTAAATTATATTATGTTTTAGACCTTACCAAAGTGTATCTACCATATTTTTGTACATATAAAAGATTTTGTACTGTCCGTGGTGAATTCATTGAGTAATATGTAGTAGGTATGTCATGACCGGTCATCCAGCAAATCAAATTCCTATTTTCCGGCCGCCAGCCGAGAAGTGGTATCGTACTGACCGGAATTGAGAAACTAGTGGCCGAAAACCGGGAAAATGAGGAAATTTTATCAGTTTTGAAGGTGAAAGCAATTAGTTATCCAACTGACACTGATTCATTATAGTAGATTAAGGGTTTCCAAGAATTATATTCAAAATTTGAGTACCATATTTGTAAAAATAAATATTTTATAATTGATTTCTGCTCCTCAGTTCACTAACTGGCCGAAAACAGGCACATTGACAGTTTGTTGTTGTAGGCACCAAGTCCAAAAGAACCAGCATCAATAGAATTAATATTATTTTGTGTTCTTTAGTGCAACAACTAATAAAGTTGGTCCAATTTTTTGTAAAAAATATTTATCCTAAACCGTTTATAAAAGTATTATTATATTCATCATCAATATCTTGTGATGCCAAGCCAACACTGTCGCAACGTAACTACCACCCAACTGGTGCTAATTTCGAACTGATTGGGACCATTTGAACTAACAAGCAATTATCGCTCGCTCCATTAATGTTAGCTGGATATGTTATTTGAGTTCGAAATTATGCTAATTTCCCTTTAATCAAAAATCACTAGACAGTTGACCAAGCGAATTGTAATACAATTTAATGGGTATTGTTCGGGACCTCAAATATTTTAACCGTCGATTTAAACAATGCGATAAATTTGGATTGCATTATATGTCATTTCGCAAATTATTGAGCGAATCCATTTTATCGCCAGTAGGTATGGAATTGGTTTCGAGTCCCACAGCTATGGAACTGACGTAATTTGAATAGTAAGGTAGCTATTTATTTGTGATCTAATATTCCTAATCGGAAGAGCGAATTTATTCTATTAGGTCTTGGTGCTCATAATAAGCAACCAAGACTTGGATCTAGATACAACCGATCTTTATAATCTTTACGTAGTATAAAATAAAGTCGCTTCCGCTGTCTGTTAGCTTACAACATTTAAACTACTCAACGGATTTAAATGCAGTTATCAGCAGTGCAGTACATATAGTGATTCAAGAGGAAGGTTTATAAATACATACCTACATATTAGAACAGAAAAGCCAAATAATTCAAAGATTCTGAATGCGATAAATATATTTTTCTGCGCTTAAATCGCAAACGCTGGCTAAAACTTAATCTCAAATTAATGTACTACGGAATTGTATAACTTAAAGAGATCTACATAAAAGTCCGCGATGGTATATGTCTATTTTTCATGATTGACCCACAATAACCATTTTTGTGCTAACCGTGCGAAGCAGGAGCAGGTCTCTTGTGCATAGTAATATGACCATTTTTCTATAATTAGATGCCGTACAATACTATTCTGGTATTTACTTTAGATCAGTATATAATAATATCATAGGAATATATTCTACGAACGAACGGTCCTGACCTTATTGTTTACATAAATTGATAGTCTCAGGTGGCGACATTAGGATTTTCGGTGTCGCGTTATCGGACACCTGTCATACTGATTGCAGGCCGGAATATGTCACCTTTATAATTGAATCCGTGAGGCAGCGATGGAGAGTGGCCGCCAGAGATCGAACTGGATTCGATTTAACGTACGCGCATCGACATTCAAATTGCACAGGGATGGTCCTCAGGGAGACTGGGGACTGGGGACACACAGCCGCTATCCTCGCAACCTACGTCATCATTGGCGATTAACGAACGATGCGGACATCAATAGCGGTACTACTGATAAATTTTCATGGGGGAAATATTTAAACATTTTTTTCCAATTGTCGTTATCGAATTCAGTCACAAAAATATTTCTGTTCCTATATTAGATTTTTATTCTTCTTCCTGTATTCTTAGAACCAAGTAAAATAGCATCGATTTTTTGCCGATTTATTGAAGTGGTTGGTGGCATCAGCGATCGAAAATATGGGACTTTCTATAACCAAGAAATATAAATTAAATTAAATATAAAGAATATTGTCAATGTTCCTTTCCTTCCTTTCCTCTGGACAGTTTTACGCTACCGAAAGTTTCTTCCAACGTAATAAAATGTGCTCCAAGGCGGCAACTGTCGGGTATAAATTTCGATACTCTCTTCTTGCGGCTATAGCATTCTTATTATTTTTGTAAAATAAACAAACTATTTCACACTTTTCTTCTTCAGTGTAATCCATTTTATGGGCATCAACAAAGAAAATTACCATTATTTGATAGTTTATTTGTTGCTTCTATGGCTACAGAAACAAATATGTATAAACTATATATATTCGAAGAGAGGATCTTAAGCGCTATCAATCTGGGACATAATATTCAGGACGTTCCATTAAAAAAGGCAACTTTGGTTCACCAGATGTTTCTGATTAACCCTGTATAAGCGATAACTATTTTTCCTGATGGTTTAGGATGAACCCTACATCTTTCGTTTTGATTTTTTTTCGGCTCTTATAATAAAACCAGCAGAAGCCGTTTAATTATGAGGAAAGACCTTGAATCCGGGAACGAGAGGAAAATAAGGAAAATTCATCTCACAGTATGGAACTTCCAATAAAAACCTTTCCATTTAAAGAATTATCGAAATTCGCTATATATTTGATGAGTCATAATTTATATGTTCTATTAACTTATAGACCACCTTTTGAAGATAAGAGAAAAAATTAAATATTTAATAACTGACCAGGGCTATTGACAGAGTAGGGCATGATAGGAGAATACTTCTGTGGTAGGTGACTTTAATGTACATTTTTGGACGAGCCAAGCAAAGGCGACTTGTTTATGTCGTGTACTTGAGACATATGACCTGTATCCTAAAATGAATGAGAGTACGCGTATAGAAAAGTACACTGACAATGTTTTTACAAACTTTAACAAAAAGAATACATCAATAAATGTTATAGATAACAATACATTGCATCGAATTGAAAATATCTTTTAGAAATAAAACTAATTCAGACAAAATCACATCTAAATTATGTAGACCTATTACTGAAAAAGGGAAATGGCGGTTTTATCAGACAGTAGAAAATGTACAGTGTAATTTTCTAAACAACAAGGATATGAACATAGACAATACATTCAGTCTTTTTGTGAATATATCAAGGATGCATTTTGTCAGGCATTTTCTCAAAAAATGTATTAAGATGTAAACATCTTTTTTCCGTTGTTTAATGAGAGTCTACGTCAAATAAAGCAACAATTAAGTTTTCTTCATGATCTTTATAAACGAGATCCCTCATTATGGCTACTCTATCAAAAAATAATATAACAACAAACTAATAATCAAATCCAAAGATCAGCCGAAAGGGATATGGAGTATTATTAACAATAACCGTAATTTATCTCCAAAAAGTGACATTCGTCAAATTGAACCGGATCAATTTAATGAGTAAAAAATCATTTTGTTGGAGAAGAACCGAGAGAGAGAACTTGAGGCTACTGCTCATCAGCACATTGAATCAAACAAGGATATAAACTTTAACTTCACGTTAGGTTAGGTTAGGTTAGAGCATTAAAAAGTAAAGAATCCAAAGACTGCTTTGAACTAAATACCACTATTATTAAAATCATACGGTAGCGATTGTCTTGCCACTAACTAAATTAATTCATTCAATTTTCAAAGAACAAAAAATATTTCCTGCGTGTTTGAAGGCAGCATTAGTTATCCCAATCTTTAAAAAAGGTGACAAAAACCTACCAAGCAACTACAGACCGATCTCCCTACTCCCAGTTTTCTCAAAAATTGTGGAGAAATGTATGACTAATAGAATGGTTACGTATTTAGAGGAGAATTCTCTACCGAATGAACAACAGTTTGGGTTCAGAGCGAATAGAAACACACTTTCAAGAATTTCGAGCCTAGTATCATACATAATGCTAGGACTTGAGAATAAAAAATGTATAGGTACTTTTTTGCGAACTTAGTGAGGCGTTCGATTGCGTATCACACGAACTTCTCATTGAAATACTGGAAGATTTCAATTTCAGTGCTAAGAGTTAATATCTTATAAAATCATACCTATCGGAGAGAACACAAAGAGTATATGTAGGTAAATAGCCTGTTGTCAGCTAACAGGATCACTAATATAGGTGTACTACAGGGATTAATATTAGGACCCCTACTCTTTCTGCCTTACGTCAACAACTTGGTTGAACAATACTTTGGTAAAAAGTATGTTCTATACGCCGATGACACTAGTATAATGGCGCAGAAAAACAATCAATCTAAATTGATAAGTGCAGGTAACGTTGATACATGCATGAGCGAAACATTAGTCTCTGAATCACAGGCTTATCATAATTAATGAAAAGACGGTACACAATGTGTTCTCTTTGAGAGTGATTTTCAGATCATCCCTTATCTCAGTCACCAGTTAAATTTCTTTGAGTTTACGTTGATTATAGATTAGGATGGTATGCTCATATTGAGTCTGTTACAAAAAACTGAAAAGCATAATATTAGTTCAACGTAAACCAGTAAGCCTATTAGCCTATTTTGCCCTGTGTCACTCTGTCATGTCTTACGCTATATTGACTTGGCGTCATGCTCCCCAATGGTGCAGGGTATTTTCAATGCAGAGGTCATGTATCAGGATACTTGGAGGCTTGGAATAAAAAGATGACTGTAAATAAATGTTTAAAGCATTAGGAATCTCAACCCTTCCATCTTCATATGTTAACTTAGTTCTTATAAACCGCAACATACCTACTACTTATATCCCGCAAATGGTAAAAAACATTCTTCTGAGACGCGATAAAAAGAGAAGCTTATTATCCCAAAACGCAGATTGGAAAGATGTCATGATGGTGCATACTGTCAAGGAATCAAATTCAGCAAACTGCCCGAAATATACAAAGAGATGCAATTGCGAGGGCTCAAGTCTGGAATTAAAAAAAAAAATGCTCGAAAATCCAATATATGACTGGAAAGAATTTTTATATTGTAATATTTTGTAGCAGATTGTCATTTTAGCATGTTTATTTTTATTCTTAGTGAATTAAGACATTCTGTAAGAGTTTTTTTCAAAATTCTATGAAATTATGTTATGTATACTATATTTATATATATAGTCCAATAGAAAAAATGAATAAATAAAACAAATTTCAGAGTAACCACTTTAATTATTAATTTATTATCTCAATTTTGAATGACGATTACTTACAAAAATAACTTCCTGCTTTTATACACTTCAGTAATAACATAATATTTTTATTGTAATGTTTTATAGTACACGATATTTTTTTACTTGCTGGATTATTTTAAATAATCTTCTATTATCACCTATATTTCCACAGTGTAAGATGGAGTAGGTTTAATATTTGTCCCTGTCCCTACCAGAAGTTCTGTCCTCTCGTAGCAAAAGGCCACACTCTTCTCAGGAAAAAAGGCTCATTGTTCCAGATAATATAGGTGTTCTTTGGATAATGGTTCTTGACGTGTCTAACATATCTGACACCACACTAAGAAAGCGTATGGGAAAAGTGGTTTTTTTCACTATTTCTCTCGCAATTTTTACGATTTTTCTCTCCATAAGAACCTTCCTCATGCCTTAACAAAAATATTAAAAAAAAAATTATCCAAATTCTTCGAAACTTTCTCGAGTTTTGCGCTTAGCATCGCATTTGGCGATTCATTTCTATTTATATAGATAGTTATGACGAATGCACCACATTTGTAAATGTTAATGACATAACAAATATATCTATTCTATTTATCAAATTTTACGATCGTAGTAAACGTAGCGATTATACGGTAGGTATCCTTCATACAAGATCCTTAACAAAGTACTTCCAGCTTTCTTTCTACACATCAGCAGTGAGAGGGCAGATGATTGCCTATGATTGAAGGATTCCGTCCTTCTATCTAGAACAGTCGCCACCCTTATATATACCTAAGAATAGGTTTTATAAAGATTGATCAACCGATGACTGAAGCCAAATGTTAAATGTTTGACTAAACTGTCAGTTGCGGTCAGTGCAACCTTCGGTTAGGGGGTTTATAATACGAAAAGACGCTGTTGACCCTCGAACGGGATTCTGTCATCGATCAACCAGTAATTATAAAACAGGCATTAAGAAACCTTAATGATAAAGCAACTTCGCTCCGAATTTTTCAACCGACGATTTAGCTGCAACTAGCGACCAACCGACGGTTGAAATATCCTTTATAAAACTGGCCCTAAGTCAACCATTATCTGACAATTGACAAAATTAATTTAGAATCAATTAACTAATATCAATGAATAATCTGTACGATAACCAATAATGCTGACCCAAATATCATCAGTTGCAACTCCTGGTGGAATTTTATAGAATGTCAATGAGAAATGAGTTATTGACAGAAGAGTATTGTCAGCCTATAATTGATTGTAATAAAATGTTGCCAACTGACAAATGAACGTGAAATCAGTGAATAACAAATCACACGTCAAATACACTTGTCGCCGTCTAAATTTGTCGTCAGGGAAATTATTATTTATGTAATTGATTAAACTACATAATTAATGGATGCAGTGTTATGGCCCAATTTAAAATTTGCTCTCTAGTACACTAATTGATATTTAGTGATTAATTATATAGTGTAACTGGGCCGGGAAGGTTCTATAAATGACTTTTCTGCTGGACATTCTCTAACAGATTTGACAGCCACGCTGGTTAATCTTTCTTTTGAAATTTCCATTTTCTTTATCATAGTACCTTATGTCAAAATTTACTTCAGTAATAATAATATTCATGAATCAATTTGTTTAAGTATCGGCATATTATTATCATTTGATCAAAAAATAGCATATCTTCTAAGGGAAGTAAAAATCAAAACGGCTCTATGTTATTCAATCATTTTCTTTTATCTACAGCTCAATATCACACTAAATTTTAGCGATAATGGGAAGGTGACACAGTTGTTCAGATAGTATAAGATGTTTTTTTGCATACCATATCATAAAAATGTGTACTGCCCGATGTGAAATCTTTGGAGAGAACTTTTCTTTCTTGTCAAAAAGAAATGTACGCTGCTTGTGCTTGATTTGTGAATTGCATTAATGTGGGTATTCAGAATCAAATTGACGATGATTTTTGTCGGCTTTATTCTTCCGGCAGAATTAAAAATCTTTGTTTCTTGCTTGGGTTACGTTATTCTCTTTTTGTGAAGGTCTTGCACAATTATTCTCATAAATAAATGTACACATTTCCTGGAAAATCATCCATAACAAAACGGATGTTAATATTTGTTGCTGTTTGATGGCTCGGTTATTTACTTATCATGAAATGCATGTTTAAATCTTTATTCCAGAAAATAATTGAGACAGTGTCTCTTATAATGGTTGATAAATACACGTATTTGAATGGTAAATATGTTTTATCCACGCTGTTTAATTCTCTGAAATCTATCCGATGTTGGGTAGATTCGGGACTCTATCACTGCGATATGTTGAAGTGTGTATCCATAATGCCTGATATAAAAAAATCAAATGGAATTTGTATCTTAGTTAAAAATGATATAATTACTTAGGAATTCTTTCTAAGTATCTATACTTTATCTAATTTGATAGCTTAATTTTGAATAATAGGTTAACGTTATAAAAATCTTGATTTCTAAAGCCGTATTCAGTTGGCATTTGACTTTTAATTTTCATAATAATATGGATATCGCATGTATCAGTTATAAGTTTGACGAAAAAGGCGGTGATGGATAGTAATTTATATACCCTTTTCAACATAGTAGTATACCTATTTTATACGATTTTCCCACATACATAAACCATCTGTTGAAGTAGATTCATTGGAACCCAAGCACATCTCTGATTTTCTCATACAGCCGCATCGAAATGATGTTGCTGGTCAGAGCTTTCTTTTTATATGCCATGCGCCCACCTATTATGAACATTATGTCAAAGTAAACTCATTCGAA
This sequence comes from Crioceris asparagi, assembly GCA_958507055.1. Lineage (NCBI taxonomy): Eukaryota > Metazoa > Arthropoda > Insecta > Coleoptera > Chrysomelidae > Crioceris > Crioceris asparagi. Next base: position 58,221,559 of record OY293826.1, on the reverse strand, counting down.
CTGTCGAATTACTTTACATCCAGACTCCAAGCTGTAATTTATCGCCTTCTAGGTTTTAATTGCTGTGCCTTATACCTGAAATTGTGCTCGAGTGGAAGAAAATAGTACTGCCTCTGCTCTTTATGATACTAGTCTAGATCCTATTTCCTCAATCTAAATCTTTTAGTCTCTAGCATAATGCATATCACCAGCTCGCACTTCTTTTTAGCTGTGATGTCCATGGCGATGTATGGGGTTTGGATCTTTTTGAATCAGCTAAGGGTAGAAGACCCCTACAGAAAGCTTCCTTTTCTTTTCATTTTTCACAAAAAAATTAAAAAATGCAAAAAGCCTAAACCTTTCCTCGGACAAAAGGACGGAGTAAATGGAAACCGACACATGCAAAGAAAAAGGACAATGATTTTTGGAACATTAAACACAGGGTTGTAGAGGAAAATTGACAGAGATTGCTTATGAATTAAACAAACATCATTTTAATATAATTGCCCTAACAGAAACTAAAAAGAAAGGATAGCATTGAAATAGTTGGTAATTATCTTCATATATATAGCGGTGTACCGAAAGATCAACACGCACAACGAGGCGTCTCCATACTAATAGATGAAAACATAAATAAAATTACGGTATTTGGAATCTACGCGCTATCAAATGACACTAACGATAACGAGAAGGACCAATTCTTATATATATAAAAATGGATTGGGGATACTGTCGGAGGACTGGGACTTAAAAAAGCATACTCTGTTTGCTCACCGAGCTTTCGAGAAAATTTATTCTCTTCATCAGGGCTAAAATTAATACAAAACGATGTATAAATTCAAAAAAATTCGATAAATATATATTAGACTTACTGTGCAACTTGAGGTTTAAAATATGTTAGTTAAACTACAGTATGGAAAGAGCATCCTCATTACATATAATTACAATATTGGTATTGAAACATCTAATAAAATAGTGAAATAAAAGCGAGAGAAATTAATAATACACTCTAAGGTAATAAACACATTGATAAAACTAAGAATTGTCATTACAGAATGAGAGGGAATTGAAATATTTCTGTTTTTTTAAACCTATGTATAGTAGAGGGAAGAAATATGAAGAAAAAAGTAATTGTTTTGAATTTGCAAATTGTATTTTGCGGGTAAAATGTGACAATTATGACAGTTGATTTTATACCTGTCACCTTTCATTCAAACTATCTTGAGACATCACAGGACGAGAAAATTGTTATAAGACGAACCAAAAACAAAATAAACACAAGGTTGCTTAACCACAAAATTTTCCTTTTAATTTTGAACGCAATATTTTGCAATTAGATATGCGTAAATCGAGCTGAGCCCGCGTAAGTCAGAGCATTTGTTCATTGCTTTGGGTTCCTTGCTAATCTCTATCATTTCGTGTATCAGTCTTTTTTTGTAACAGGACTCGGTTTTTAAGATGCAGGCCCCATCATAGTTAGGAGTGTGCTGTTTTATATTGGAATGTTGGGCTAGGGCACAATATAGTTTTTTATTCTTACAGTCACTTTTGTGTGAGGTGATACGGTTTCCAAGTTGTCGTTTGGTTTCTCCAATATATACAGAATCGCAATCATTGCATGGGATCTTATAGACCACATTTCTCATTTTTCTTGTGGGAATCTTGTCTTTTATGGTAGAGAAATGATAACCAAGTAAGTTTACATTCCTTTTGGCGACCTTCTTGGTAACCACCACTTCCCTTATGATACTGACCAATTTAGGTGTGAGATCCCTTATCCAAGGAATTGTGAAAAAACCCTGATGCTGCTGAGATACGGGATTGTTTAAGATGTTCTGGTTGTTGTCAATGGAAGGATTGCTGTATAGAAGCTTACGTAGAAGTTTGTTGGGGTAAGAGTTATCCAATAGGATGTGGTATAATTTGTCAATGTTCTGATTAATTAGTGATGGATGGCAAATCTTTTGTATCCTATTCTTCAAGCCCAAAACCAAATTAATCTTGACTCTTGCATCATGGTAAGAGTGATAATTGAGGTATCTTCCACTGTTGGAAGGTTTCTGATACCAATCTAGGACTATGGTTTGGTTCTCAGTACGTATGCATCTGGTATCCAGAAAGGGTAAGGAATTATTGGATTCTTGTTCAATTGTGAATTTCAAGTTGATGTTATATGAGTTGAAAATTTCAAGAATTATATCAGATGTATCCGTAGGAATTGAGCAAATAATGTCATCAACGTATCTCTTGAGATAATTTGGTTTTGGGCTTGAAGAATAGGATACAAAAGATTTGCCATCCATCACTAATTAATCAGAACATTGACAAATTATACCACATCCTATTGGATAACTCTTACCCCAACAAACTTCTACGTAAGCTTCTATACAGCAATCCTTCCATTGACAACAACCAGAACATCTTAAACAATCCCGTATCTCAGCAGCATCAGGGTTTTTTCACAATTCCTTGGATAAGGGATCTCACACCTAAATTGGTCAGTATCATAAGGGAAGTGGTGGTTACCAAGAAGGTCGCCAAAAGGAATGTAAACTTACTTGGTTATCATTTCTCTACCATAAAAGACAAGATTCCCACAAGAAAAATGAGAAATGTGGTCTATAAGATCCCATGCAATGATTGCGATTCTGTATATATTGGAGAAACCAAACGACAACTTGGAAACCGTATCACCTCACACAAAAGTGACTGTAAGAATAAAAAACTATATTGTGCCCTAGCCCAACATTCCAATATAAAACAGCACACTCCTAACTATGATGCATCTTAAAAACCGAGTCCTGTTACAAAAAAAGACTGATACACGAAATGATAGAGATTAGCAAGGAACCCCAAGCAATGAACAAATGCTCTGACTTACGCGGGCTCAGCTCGATTTACGCATATCTAATTGCAAAATATTGCGTTCAAAATTAAAAGGAAAATTTTGTGGTTAAGCAACCTTGTGTTTATTTTGTTATTGGTTCGTCTTATAACAATTTTCTCGTCCTGTGATGTCTCAAGATAGTTTGAATGAAAGGTGACAGGTATAAAATCAACTGTCATAATTGTCACATTTTACCCGCAAAATACAATTTGCAAATTCAAAACAATTACTTTTTTCTTCATATTTCTTCCCTCTACTATACATAGGTTTAAAAAAAAGAAATATTTCAATTCCCTCTCATTCTGTAATGACAATTCTTAGTTTTATCAATGTGTTTATTACCTTAGAGTGTATTATTAATTTCTCTCGCTTTTATTTCACTATTTTATTAGATGTTTCAATACCAATATTGTAATTATATGTAATGAGGATGCTCTTTCCATACTGTAGTTTAACTAACATATTTTAAACCTCAAGTTGCACAGTAAGTCTAATATATATTTATCGAATTTTTTTGAATTTATACATCGTTTTGTATTAATTTTAGCCCTGATGAAGAGAATAAATTTTCTCGAAAGCTCGGTGAGCAAACAGAGTATGCTTTTTTAAGTCCCAGTCCTCCGACAGTATCCCCAATCCATTTTTGTAATTGTTGTGATTAACAAGCACTGTCGTTCTTCCACCTACTATATATATATATATATATATATATATATATATATATATATATATATATATATATATATATATATATATATATATATATATATATATAAAAAGATGTTCTTGGGGATGCAGTCATATAATCAATAAAATTCTTTGATTAAAGCCGAGCTTTCGAGAATGTTTATTCTCTTCTTCAGGGCAAAAATCGTGAATTTAGAATAAATTAGCCAAAAACTGGAAAGAGTTCATAGCCATCAATTACAAAAAAACCAGTCAAGAATACAAAATCAATATATATATATATATATATATATATAATATATAGTAGGTGGAAGAACGACAGTGCTTGTTAATCACAACAATTACAAAAATGGATTGGGGATACTGTCGGAGGACTGGGACTTAAAAAGCATACTCTGTTTGCTCACATATATATATATATATATATATATATATATATATATATATATATATATATATGTATATACATAAATTCACATGGACAAAGACGAGAAATATCACTTGGATAGCCTCTATCACGACAGCACTAGATAACTTTTCCAGAAAAGATTAGATGAGTATCTACAAACGGAAGAATACTAAGAAATATGATGGAAAAAGAAAAGAACTATGAAGATGAAGAACAGTGTGGTTTTCGAGCGGATAGATCTTGTACGGATAACGTATTTTGCTTGAAACAAATTATCGAGAAAAAGTGTGAAAGAAACAGAACAACACATATACTGTTCATAGATTTGCAAAAAGCATACGATAATGTACCCATCTCTAAACTTTGGGAAACACTCCAACAAACTAACATCAATTGAACACTTATTAAGGCCATACCTCTATAAAGACATGAATTCTACGTTTAAGATAGAACAACGAATATCGGAACCATTCAGAGTCAACAAGGGCCTTCGTCAAGGGTACTGTATATCCCCTTTTTAAAATATATGCTGCTAAAGCGCTGACTATATGGAAGAGGAAATGCAGTGGGATGGGCATTCAAATTGACGACAATACCTTCCTATATACGCTTCAGTTTGCCGATGATCAAGAGATATGTGCCGATGATAAGGAAGATCTAGAATACATGGCACGCAAACTGAAAGAGGAATATGAAAATTGGGGTCTATATTTGAACATACAGAAAACACAATACTTATGTGTGGATGAAGAAACAGGCGACCTTACATTGGAAAACAACGTGATAATCAAACAGTGCGAGAGCTATAAACATCTTGGGGTCAACTTCAATAGAGAAGGAACAGACGAATCTGAAATAACGGACAGAATAAACAAAACAAGAAGAATAATTAACGCTTTAAAAATGGAATACTATGGAGTAAAAAAATTGGAAAGACACGTAAGATCAGAATCTATAATATTTTGATTAAAAGCACGTTAATGTACGGATCAGAGACATGGAGAATCAAGGAACACCAAAAAAGAAAAATTGAAGCAACAGAAACTGACGCCAAAATAATTATGTTGATACCAAGGAAAAACCGGAAAAGAGGAAAACCCAAAGCATCGTGGATCAAGGGCATAAATAGGTCAATGAGTGAGAGAGGCCTAAGAGAAGAAGACTGTAACAACAGAGAAAATTGGCGTTTGAAACCGATTATATATATATATATATATATATATATATATATATTATATATATATATATATATATATATATATTATATATATATATATATATATATATATACAGGGTGATTCACGGTCAATGGTACCTTAGACGTAGAAGGAAAACTATTAGTAGGATTGTTCTGAAAATTTTATTATGTATATTATACCTAGAGATCTATCGACTGAAAATATTTTCAGCCTTGCGACGTTGCCACTTATATCAAATAGTATCAACAACTTTGATTTTTCAAATGAGACACCCTATATATTATTAATTTATTCGATTCCCTATCGCCTTATTTCGCGTTATTTTTTCGTAAGATACCCATACCTATCTCTAACAGTTTCCAGTGAATTAATAAATTTTCTTTTGTTTTCTTCAAAACAGGGCTCCAATCAATAGCCCATTACTCTGAATTTAAGAATTGTGAAATCATGAAATTTCAGTAATAGCTTTATGAATACTTCTCTCTTAATTATTATTGAAGATTTTCTTTATATGTTATACATGGTCGCTCAAAATTCTTGATCTTTCCATCAGATTAATAAAGACCCAAAAATGCGTTTTTTCAAATACACCCTATATTTTATTATTCCTTCAGATAGAGAATCAAAATACCTTTGAAATGATATATCATGTTCCTGTACCAAAATGGTCAGGTTTTCAAAATATCAGCAACTATCTATTAAAGTGAGTTATTTCTTGCATTTTTATGGTAGGTATTTGCTGGTTACCATGTTGATGGAAAGTTTAACAAGTAATTATCGTGAGAAAGAGTAAGTGTTTGTTGAGTTGTTCATTCTTCATAGATAATGTGATCAAATTAGTGCAAAAACATCCAGAAGGTTTAATGTAAGATACCCACAAAGTTCAAAAAAGGCAACAAGAATAAACCTATTCACAGAACAAATAAGTAATTTTCTGATTCCTAGAGGCTAATTCAAAATGTTCATTTACGAAACAGTTTCGTTACTCATCTTTGGGATGATAAGTAGACTGCTGAAACGATTTGGTTACGGTGCTCTGTAAATTCCTTTAAAAATAATAATGAACTTTCATAGGTATCACACTCAATTTGACAAAACCATAATGAGTAAGTAGATTCATCAGAACCTGAACTCGATTTCAAGTTAAAATTAGCAATAACTATGCATTGACTGATATTGGGAAAAGGAAACCAGTTCAACGATATACTTATGTATTTTGTGATGTTTATTTATTTATTTAGACTTATAAAAACAGTATAATATCTAATTAATAATCAATAACCAAGTGATAAGGACGAAGGTTTTAACAATAATAATTAGTGCAGAAATATAAATAATTAAACATTTATAATACATTCTCAAAATAACAAGCGTTTCTTTTCAAACATCTAAGAATACGTTTCTCCACCAATAAAATAGCTTTTCTTATTTCACGTGGACCTATCTCATCAATGCATTTAATTACGCGTTGACACAGTTCATCTTTACTTTATAGCCTAATCCACTAAAGACGCAGACTATCCTTATTAAACATCGCGACGTCACGAAACAAAAACATCAATATCCGGAGAATATCCGGTTAACATTGAGGGGTGAGAGATTAGATCTCTTGGAACAGGTGAACTACCTGGAGGTGCGTATAACGCGCTCTCTATGGTGGGGCACTGACATCCAAGATGCCTATAATAAGGTCAAACAAAGGTCCTCTCTTCTCACGATGTTAAACCGACGTTTTGGCAAATGTACCTCCGCAACTTTAATTTTCACATATAAGACTTTCGTGAGGCCGCTAATGGATAATAAGTTCATACAGGCCTCTATCTCTTCAAGATATCATACAAATAAATTCACTACACTCGAGAGGAGGGTATTACGTAGGTGCCTGAATCTCGAGTGGGACCACCGCTCAGCGGACCTCTATAGAATTCTAATTAATTATAATATCTCTCCTATTTTCGACAGGTACACCCAACTCCAGCACCGGTTCTGCCTTCGAGCCTTCGGCCACCCAGGTCGGGAACATGCCAAGAATACCCTGCTGTCACCATGGAGCAACAAAAACCGTCCAACTAAAAGACCTCTCTACCGGTATCCCTTCCCACCTTTGTGCCTTATGGAGGCTATGACGGCACCACCATCTGAAGCTATCAACCACATCGACCGAACACCGCTATCCTACAGAAGAAGACGAAATTAAGGCCGCCCCTGTTTGTATTCCGCCATGGACGTGGGTTTTTGCTGTGGTTTTCCCCGTCCCCAGCTTCACTGGGCATTTAAAGCATGGCTGGTGCCCTGGTAACATTCCACAGGTCTAACCCGGCGTTCCCCCATAACATTGTAATTACAGGGCCAGTCTGAAAAGGGGTAAAGTCCCCAATCAGACAAGAAGAAATGAAATAAATATACATATATAAACATTTGTAAAAATTACCGAAACAAAATAAATGTGTTTGAATTTAAATGAATTGAATTTACTTTATACTGGTATTGAATACACTTTTTTCTTAAAATCTTTGCGTTTCAGATAAATTATTATATGGAATACCTCAAATAATGTTTGTTAAATAGTAATTGTGTTTTATCACCAAGGTAACCGTAACCAGCAAATACCTACCATAACAATGATAAAAATAATTCACCATAATAGATAGTTGCTTATATTTTGAAAACCTAACCATTTAGGTATAGGAACATGATATATCAGTTCAAAGGTATTTTGATTCTCTTTCTGAAAAAATAATAAAATATAGGGTGTTCTATTTGAAAAAACCCATTTTTGGGTCTTTATAGATCCGATGGAAAGATCAATAATCTAAGAAAGAAATCTTTCTAAAGCTATTACTGGAATTTCATCGTTTCACAATTCTAAAATTCAGAGTAATGGGCTATTGAATGGAACTCTGTTTTAAACAAAACAAAATAAAATTAATAGATTCACTGAATGGGTATCTTATAAAAAAATAACCAGAAGGCGATAGGGAATCTAATAAATTGATAATATATAGGGTTTCTCATTTGAAAAATCAAAGTTGTTAATACTTTTTTATATAAGTGGCAACGTCGCAGGGCTGAAAATATTTTCAGTCTATAAATATCTAGGTATAATCTACATAATACAATTTTCAGAACAATCCTACGAATAGTTTTCCTTAAACGTCTAAGGTACCTTCTACCGTGAATCACCCTCTTTTTGAATACATAACTTGTGATATTTGTTTGCGCATCGTTCGAGTTTTTGCCAATTTCTGACAATTTTCTAACCTCGTGTACTCTAAAGTATCGATTTCTGAACCAGTACGTATCCGATAGTAGACCCTTTCCTTTTACAAATTCGATAGCAGTATATTCTTCCAAGTCATTTTCTTAGAGCAACCAGTAGACGTAGGTTTTTCCTTTTAGTAGATTCTATAATATCCATTTAAAGGCATGGATAGGAGAAATATAAAAATAAAATAGGATCCATAACTTAGAATAATACAAGAGGCATAGATTTTATTGATAAATTATTATAGAAATGTATTAATCAAAACAAACTTTGTATACATTATTTATACACAAGTAGCAAGAGAGAATAATCTGATCAAAATCTGTACAGCTATTGAAAACTCAATCTTAGTAAATACGACCTGCTTATTGTCATAGTGAAGGGTTCAATGGGTGAATGAAGCAGAAATATCTAGTTGGCCCAGTTAACAATTTTGATTCAATGCCATGAAAAAAGAATGTTGAAATTAATTTATATTAAAAATGGTAACTATAGGATTCAAATTTTCTATTTGTTTGTGCGTATAGATAATTACTTTGACTCCATTTTAATAATAATGTGGTCACAGAGGAATATGAGATTTGGCATAGTTAAAGCTTATTTGTCGAAGGACTGCAGTGATCTAAGCGTGATTAATAATATTTGTTACAGGAACATTAAATTAAATAAAGTAAATTTATGTTGACCAGCCGTTTCTATTATCAATGGATTTTCAAGGCCATGTAATGGTTTTTCCTGATTAATTTTAAAATAAGGCTTGAAATAAAGGAGATATTGTACATAATACATTTCTACAATGATAAGTAATCATTTGAAAATGTTTTCAACTCGTAAAAGGCTGTAATATTTATATTACATATGATAAAGAGATTAATTTTTTTCAAGACATGATTGTAAAATCATTTATTATTTATAAAAACATGCAATCAACTTCGCTTTTATTCGAAAGTACCACGTTTTCAACGCATTAATAATATTCGTCAAACGTATACTAACTCTATCTAATTGACAACAATAAGGCAAATGTCATACTTAAGTCATAATACAACTGACAAATATAAGTTATAATTATTTATTGGTTTGGTTTTGGGTTACGTACAGAGTGTATGTTCTCTGGTTAATTATTATCTTATGGTTAATTATTATTCATTCTATCATTCGATTAAGAGAATTGGACCAAAGTGTAGCAAGAAACTAATGGTTAATTTAAAGAGAGAGAAGACAAAACCAACTAGGTATGGTTAAGTTATTAAAATAGCCGAAACTGGTAAGTTAGAATAGTTTGTCGTATTTATATTTATCTATATACTAATATCAATCAAATGGAGATTATACTATATCTACTTATTTTATGTTATAGTTATTATGTTCACATTAGTAGTATGGATTGATGTAAACTAAAGGTGCCACACAAGGTTTCGTGTCGGGATGTTTTAAAGTTGCAAGGCACATGCTGTAGATTCACATTAAGACAAGAAGGGGAGCTCATTAATAACCGAATCATATAATGGCCAGCAGACGTAGAAGAAATTCTTGCCGCTTGGGTGGCCAAAGAATAAAAATCTTAAATATATCTAACAATTTCCAGAATATCCTAGCTTTTTCATAATAGTATTAAAAACTAAGGGAGTCTTTGAAATATTTATGAAAGAAAAATAAATAGGAATTGGTCGTCCTAAGAAGTTATGTTTGGATGTACCGCCATAGTTGGGTTCGCTTCAATATAAGTTTACCACAGAATGATCAGGATTATAAAATTTGTATAGCTTGAGTATCACTAAAGCTTTTGTATTAACAAATTTAACTTCAGGTATACGGCATTATATAAGCAAACAAAACCGATTTGTCTACCTCCTCTGTCTGACGAAGTCTGTCAAAGACATCGAAATCACTCTTGAGCAAAACGTCTGTTATCAGTGCACTTTTGAGAAAAGTATTGCCTCAATAATAATATCAAGATAACATTTTATATATATTTATTGTCTATGAAAATACTATAAATATAAATTAGAATCAGTTCACAATTGAATCACTCGTACTTCACTATTCTATTTTTTAAATATTAAGGTGATGTTAAAGCTTCTAGCAAAGAGAAAATGTTATTTTTATATCCATAGATACTAATAACAATAGTAAAATACAATATTAATACGAGTACAAATACCTACCTATAAGTATTAAGAAAAGATATTAAAGTGTAAACTTTACATTTTTCACTTAAAATTTCCTTCAGTGTTTCAGGTATATGGTTTATTCTTGCTTGGTGGTGAACTGGGCCATCACGGAGAATGTGTTTTACTTTTAATTATTTTAAGAATTATTCATTTATTTTAAGCATTTGGTGTATACGTATGTATATGTATATTTGTGGTGATTTAACTACCAGCAAATAAAGAATGTTGAATTTATTTATATTCATACTAATATTTTCATATCTTATGTTTCGTTCTTATAATAAATTGTTTATATTGAAAATTTATTATGCTAAATTTTCTATCTTGAAGGATATAGGTATATAAAAAAATCAGGAAATTAATAAATGAATTCAGTATCATACGTCTTAAATAAGATTAGAAATTGAAGTTTTTTTTTCTATTATTCAATATGCGCAAGCTCTTATCTATACTAATATATACTCAAATAAACGGTCTCTTCATAGAAGTTAGTGCGTGACAGTTGAATTTAATTTACCAATTACCAAAAAGTGTCCATATTAACAAGTAATAATTCAAAGGTAAAACATAATTTGGAAGGGCTCCATTTTAAAAATAATAGATTTATAGAAAAGAAAATTCCAAAAAAATCCATGTCCCCAAAAAACAATCCCAATGTAAAATTTTTAGAGGTGATAGCTAAGTATATTCTGAAAATCTTGACAAAAAAATTTCAAATCAGCATACAGTCTATAAGAGCTGAACCATACCGATACAATTTTTGGTATGTTTTTTGTATAAGAATTTTGCTTTACTGGTACATTTTCATCAAGTGATTCATTGCTTCTCACCGCCCACAAAATTCCTTCCATGAAATTACAATTTGGCGTTTTATATTCATAACCCACATTTACAAAAAATGTTGAATCGGGCATTTCCAGTCACTCACCTGCTCGTTTTTATTGATAAAATTGTCACTATCTTGCTAACATGCTTGAAATGAATGTACACTGTTCTGTTTCAGAAAAGAAGATGAAATATATCTAATAGAATTAAAATTGTATTTAAACCTTTATTCGCTTTTGCGAACTGTATTTGGCTTTAGCAAATGCGATTAAAGGTTCAAATTTTTAGAACAAATAGAATTTGTTAGTGATTTACAAGATTATTAAGAAGAATCGCTTGAATATAATTGAGAATTGTTTATGTATATAAAATATATTATGATATATAACACAAAAACAGTTATAAACATCACGATAATGAATGCAGTTATGCCAAATGCTAAACTATTTCATGATATATCTTAATCCGGACCTGGGAATGTTTCAAGGGTCACACATTTTTATTGCTTATCTATATTTCGAACAATAAGTAATAATGAGGATCGTCGGCTAATATGGATTTACGACCTTCTTAGATTTCTGTTTCTTATATACGATACGTTCTATTTTTAATATATTGTAACGTGCAAGGGGAACAGCCGCCGGCCACGGAGTCACGGCGTTCTTTTGATGCATGCGCGAATATTGGGAATCTCGAGAAGCGGTGAATGACAAAGAGTGCGATGTCCGCATGTCGGCATCCTCAAAGGATTTCGAGAGAAGTCCAATGGCGGCTAGTGAATCAAAGACCGGCTCGAAAGATCTGGAGTCTTTATCGGGTGTATATATATATATATATATATATATATGAGAGAATTGTTGGTATGAGAGGGATCTAGGTAAATTATTCGAAAGCAATTATTACCTTTTTCTTCGGGTAGAGAGCTTAGAGTGATTACCATGTAGGTGATTTTGGGCATTTTGTGGTTTGTATTTAAGTAGAAGTAAAATGTATATAGTTAGTTTTGTTTTAACAATGGCTGAGCATAGTGTCATTTAAGAAAATTGAATACGTATGCAGTGAAAAAGATAACCCTAACTTGGTACTTGAAGGATTCTTTTTTTGTGAAAGCAAGTTGATAGTAGAATTTATTGATAAGTTACTTATTATTTCGTAATAGAAAATGTGAATACTTTCTAACAAAAAAATGCCGAGCCCGTGCAGTAACAGAAAGAGGTGCATTGGCAAAAGGACCTGGTGAACACAATCACGGGGGGGATGCAGCAAACCTAGAAATTGTAAAATTCATGGACCAAGTTCGAAAGTCTGTTATTAAAACACAGGATACGCCCCGATATATTATCTCCTCGCAATCATCAACCGTCAGCAACATTTCTGTAGGACGCCTTCCAGATATGAACAATATAAAATGGACCATACGAAATGTACGAAACACCCATGATAAAGTACCAGCAATACCACATTCAAGAGAGAATCTTGTCATTCCTGATGTATACCAAAAATATGTGATGGAGAGCATTTCTTGCAGTTCGACTCCGGGAATACAAATAAAAGAATTTTCATTATTGGTACACAACGCTCTCTCAAAGTTCTGTAAAGATACGAACACTGGTATATGAACGGTACTTTCAAAACAGTTTTAACCGACTTCAAAAAAAAAGGAGAAGGTATACAATTCGGTTGTAAGATTGCTTTTTTATTTTTTTATGGCTGTTCGCGGGTTTTACATTGTAAACGTGCTCCGATTTAGACAATTTTTGTTTCATTTGAAAGAGGAGAGTTGAGAAATGATCCCATATTGAGAAAAATCTAATTCAAAATCTCTTTCCCTCCAAAAACCGCCCCAAATGGGGTGGAGGGGGCAATTTTTCGAAAATTGAAAATCCGAGACGACAGAATTAATGGAAATTCCATATCCGGAAATGTTTAAATTGGACTTTTTTAAAAATATTCATACGTTTCCGCGCTATTGTCTGAAATATTTAATTCAGCTATGTAGAAGGGGCAAATTTTTCCGAAAATTGAAAATTTGAGATTTGAAAATTAGAAAGGGGACCATACTAGGAAATGTTTAAATTGAACATTTTTTCAAAAGAGTTACGGTTTCCGAGTTTCGTAATGGTAAAGTCTGAAATATGTGATGAGCGTATTTTCGCTATGTGGAAGAGCAATTTTTTTCGAAAATTAAAAATAAGACACGGCCAAATTAAAGAAAAGATTATATGTAGCAACATATAAATTGAGTTACGGTTTTCGAGTTACAGCAGTAACGTCTGAAATATGTATATTTGCGCCGCGATGTTTTGAGATCTCTGAATAGTAAATAACAAGTATAAGCTAAACCTACCTATAACTTTTTGGGTATTGGGACTTTATCAGTTGGTGCACTGATAAATATTTTTTACAAAAAATTGGTTCGACTTTAGCATTTGTTGTACTGAAATATACAAAATAACTTTAATTCTATTGGTGCTCGTTCTTTTGGAGTTGGTGCCTACAACAACAAACTAAAACGACACAACTTCAAAATTACCAGCACCAATAGAATTAAAGTTATTTTGTATTTTTCAGTACAACAAATGATATAGTCGGCACAATATTTATTCCAAATGTACACCATCCATGGACTGCAGCAAAATACCTCTATTCCACTATTGTATGTGCTGAGAAAACAGAGACCAGTTATTCAACAATGTAGCAGGAAATTAAGAACCTTTGTCATACAGCTGCACCTACAACAATAATGTTGGATTTCGAGAAAGCAGCATTAAATGCAATTTCAAGAGCATTTCCAGCGAGCAGGACAAGAGAGTATTTCTTTCACTTTTGTCAGTGTCTCTATAGAAAAATTCAAACCTGTGGTCTAAAACAATGTTATGATAACGACCCTGGATTTTCTTTGAAAATGAGAATGTTAAATGCTCTAGCATTTGTTCCAGTTCCTCACGTAATTGAGGCATTCAACGAGCTGTTTGATAACGATATCTTCCCAGAAGAAAGTCAAAAGTTCGTTGATTATTTTGAAGATACCTGGATTGGTCGCCCAGACAAAAGACAATGACGAAGATCGCCCTTGTATCCAATAGAAATGTGGAATTGTTTTGAAACCTCAAAAACAGGGATGGCAAAAACAAACAATTCTGTTAAAGGTTGGCATAGGGGCTTTGAAAGTCAAATCTCAGCTACACTTCCAAGTATTTGGAAGTTTATAGAAGCTATCAAAAGAGAACATACCCTCAACGAATTAAGAATTAAGCAATATACGGCAGGGGCTCCATGGTTTGCACCCCGAAAAAAATATGAAAACTGCGCTGACAGGATACAAAGAACTGTGTTTTTTCGAGCCGACAAGCGTTGTGGACTATGTTAGAGGAATTGCGCAGAACATTAGTTATTAAATTGAGTTTAGTACAAATAAGTACCTAATTATAATCAGTTTTAGATTCTCCTGTGTCGTGTTACCGCAGTAATTTTCAGCTGTTATAACCTAATCCTTAATGAACCGCACTATATTGCAATAAGCTATATATAATAAAATAATTTAGAAAAAACAGTTCTTTTTTTTGCGTCACCTTAATACTAGCACAATAATTCTAATTAAAATGCAATTTTAAATTACAGATACATTTTTAATCAAAGTGTGCTTCGAATAACTGTATTTCGAATAATTGAAATTAGAATAATTGCTCATTCGAATAATTGTTTTCGAAAAACTGCATTCGAAGAATTTACCTGCACCCGCATGAGAGAGAGAGAGAGTGTAAAAGACAGTGTGCAATAATAGAAATAGTCTGATTAAGCTAAAGAGAATATAGTAAAGTGAAATTGTAATTATACTACTTTCTAGTGCAAATAAAGTTTATTTATTAATTGCAAGTTAGACTCACTTATCTGCGAACCCGCATACGCAACAATTTACTTAAACCTAATAGAAATAATTGCTAACACCATATTAAGGAGAGTTAGAAAGGAATGGAGTATCTACAAAACATATTATTAGTTGAAAAAAAGAAACAACTTATTTGTCAACATCAAACAATTACTTTTTATTCTTTATTTATACTATTGAGCAGGAGCAAGAGGAGGAAGGAGGTAATACTTATGATATGATGAAAAGTTTTACTATTGCTAATGACGATGAAGATCAAAATGCGTTAATATTGCGAACCATAGATGCAAAATGTTGGGTGACTGGAAAAGCTCGAGTCAAGAATTACTATAAACGTGGGTTATGTTTATAATACGTCAAGTTGTAATTTCTTGGAAGAAATTTTGGGGGGCGGTTAGAAGCGATTGAATCACATGATGAAAATGTACCATTAAAGCCAAATTCTTATTCAAAACAACATATCAAAAATTTAATTGGTTTGGTTCAGCTCTTACTGAGCGTATGCGAAAGATTTGAGATTTTTTTGTTAAGTTTTTCAGAATATAGCTCTCACCTCAAAAAGTTTTACATTGGGAATGTTTTTTCGGTATCCATGTATATGGCGTCGCCCATCTCCGTCCGGAAAAGCAGGTACCGTACATAAAAATATCCCAAGTGGGTCCACAACCCTAAATCTACCTGTTTCGAAACTACCCATCTCCACCCGACCTTTAATAATTATTGCATATTTATTACAGTGTTAACTCCTGCAAAGAAATCATATGAATAATTAATAAAAAACAACATATTTTTGTTTGAAAGTTTATTGAAATTGAGATGTGCTTTAAAATAATATTTTCTATCAATATACAAGATTTCTGCTTTACACAAAAAAAATTAAATTGGAATGGCACGAAAATATAATGGCGTTTACAGATTGGTCATTGAATAATACAAAATCTTCACCCTTATTCGTCATCAGGTCCATTTCCGCCAACTTTGTGTGTACTTCTGCAATTGATCTTGGTAATGCTGGTAGAATTTTCCTCCGGACATAGTAAATGTTCTTCCTCACTCACTCCAGGTCCTTTTGGGTGAGATCATTCTTTTGACTTTCTTCTCTTAGAGCTTGTCTCATTATGTTTGAAGGTTTTCCGCATATATCGTCATCCGCTTTCCTTTTAGCTGTTGTTGTCAAAATTTGCCTTTGCAAGATATTCTCCAACTCTGGTTCATGGTTATGATTTAGATAGGATGTTGTAAGAATTCAATCAGATGAATTGCCTATATATTTTAGATAGGCATTGCAGTTTTTATCTATCGATTCAATGCCAAAAGAAGTTAGCCTCGTTGGATAGATAATTCACTAATCTAAGCGGAGTCACTCAATTTCACGATTTATCACTCTCCGGATGAACAAAAACTAGGAATAAATCTCTTTAGAAGCCTTATTAATTCTTAAAAATATTCTAAATGGTTTTCCCCATTTCGGGGGGTTTTCAATTGCGTTTTGAAAATGAACGGAGATGGGGATTGTACTGATCACATTTTACCTAGTTTTGACCTTTTCCGGACGGAGATAGGCGACGCCCGATCCTAAATATAAATGCACTGATGGTGTAGTATTAAGAAACTTGCCTTTCGTATAGCTGAATCGGGTTCGATTTTTGACCACCGCATTATTTTTTTTATAAACAAATTCCAAAAAAATATAAATAGTGTTCAAATTTAAATTTAAATTACGGTCGAATTTCTAACACTAGTCAATCTCGTATGACATTAATACAGTAAGGTACTTCACGAAGAAATGCCGAATTTTACATAATAATAACATGTCTGTTATCTTCCAGGGGGAATATTTGTGGTGCCAATATATAAATTTAAACTGAAATAAACCATTTGTAAGTCATTATACTGTGTTTGATTTTATTAGATTATGTTGTAATATATTAGAGACTTAGCAATGCAAGCTACTCTTTTTCCTCATATTAACTTGGATTTTATGCAAATAATGCCAATACCAAAACAGTAGGGCATAATTCAAATCCAACCCTTAATAAATCTCTTCTTGGATAGATCATTACCCTCATGTTCTCATTAATGGGACCCCCTGACAGAAACACCTGTTCGGATCGTCATCAGGGAGTGCTAACTGCCATCATTGCAAGACCTACTAATGGGATACCCTCGAAAGGAAAGATAGCGTTATCTGTCACTAGCAGACGACTCTAGAAAAGGGACCAACTGCTATTTTCCGATATGTAATGTCAACGATCCCTTTCACATTGCTGCTGAATAGAAAGCACTTTTTTCCCCAGGTTTATCACAATAGGTGTACAAGATTGTCCTTCACAGAAGTAGTAAATAATTTGAATGATGCACAACTTGAAAATATAATAATATATCTAAGTCATAGATCCATGGTGGCTGTTATCTCTTAGAAATCCAGATTAACGAAAATAAAAGTTCTTAATTGATATTCTTTAGGGAGGGAATTGTTATGTTATTTTAAAATATACCTACTGGAAATTATTGCCGACACCATTCCAAACAAAACACAACTATGAAATTATGTCATGAACCAATCAAAAGTTCTTATTTCTGTTTTGTATGAGATGGTGAAGTCAGCCTTTAACTAATCTATTAAATACTATATGAAGCTGCGATGGAAGGGTGAAAGTTAACGTTGACGATATGTAACAAATAATACTTTTCCCAAGAAGAGACGGCACGAATAAATTCTGATCGGATTGATGATTCAATCGAACAGATTTACCTCAAATAGTTGAATTGTTTATGGGAATGTCACTTAGATGTCACCCTGGTTCATGGAGTGTAGTCCGAATGTGCTCCCCGTACCGTGGTTTATGCCGTGACAGATTTATGTGGCGTGCCTTGCTGATTTATGAGAAAGGCAATCGATCGCGGGGCCAAGAGCAGTGGCGTGCGAAATTTCATATTTCATGTCGATAATACAAGCTATGCATCAATTAATTCGTAATAAAAGGTGGCTCCTCTCATTTATTCACTGTTAATATATTATGAGATTGATAATTAGACTTTTCAGTTTTAGTTCTGTTTAAAAAAATATTAGAAGTCTATTATTTTCAACAGTTATTTCGTTGAATTTTTCACAAATACTTTAAGTACTCATTTTTTTATTCTCTTTCAGTTGCTGCAACTACGATAAAGATATTATCTGAACACGATCACCCTTATAATACCAAACTGGAATAGGAACACATTAATGTGACAAAGTTTATTAATTAAAGTATAGTCCGTATGAAGTTAAAATGTGTTAGCTTCAGCTAATATGTTTGGCTGTCATTTATCATTTAAAGATCCATTAAATAATGGAAACTGCGAAGTTGATCAAAGTCACACAGAATAATTGCAGTTATAATTATTAGAATAAAGGTGATATCAACAATGGGATGATACATATGTACCTACTTTTAATATGGTATTGCCTTTATGATTACTTTGTTATAAATTCAATCTACTTCTCAAACTATTCAAATTCTGTGTTTGCTCTAAAAAAGTTTCTTAAAATACATGCTACACATTTTCATCATTTATTACACCCAAATCGAGAGAAGGTGACTATATTCTCAATGTGTTAAATAGTTAACTAGCGTAATTCAAACTGAACGTCAAGGGCAATAAGTTGCAGTCACTCGGTCTGTTAATGTATCTAGCTAGGGTGAATGACGGTCACGTGACTTGTAATCAGAGAATAGCCACTAATTAGAGCGAGTCTTTCCAACGCCGACCAGGATTACAGCCGTAACTACTCTTTCCGGCCGGGTCGCTTTGTGATTAATCATTCCTATCGGTCGAACTACTTCCAAAAGCACTTGTTAATCAAGTTTTTTTCCGCCTGCGTAGCATTTTGTTCCTTTACTTTGATCATTTATGTGCTTTCACTGTATTGGAGAGTTGCTACTACGATTGAAATACCGAAGATCAAATAAGTAATTCTAAAAGTAGTTAGTTAGTAGTGTCATTTATAGGAATACGCATATTGATGATGTTATATAATGGAATTTGTAACAGAAGTTTCTAAAATTTAATATGGTTTGATGATCTCACCTCATTTGAAATATAAGGAGCTCTTGGTAAACTATTTCATGATAATACTTAGGATTTATTATTTATTCATTCATTGTTAAAGAAAATCGGGGCAAGTGAGAATATTTCTAGAAAATATGGACTTCGGTAAATCATATTAGGATAGAAGTTGGTCAATTTCTTTCAACAATGAAGGAAGATCCAAGAGTTCTTCAAGACGTTCATACAACTGGGTTTATAATGCAGATAAACATGTAACAGTAAGAGAATCAAATATACAAAAATTGACGGAAGGCTGTTTTCGGTCAATAAAAAGTAATGTAATTTTATAACCTTGAATTTCTCCAATTTTTTGATAATATTAAGAAATACTCCTGGAACCAGAAAAGGAAACAACACAAATAAAACCAAAAACAACGACAAAAGTTCTAGATAATCCGTGGAGATGGTCTCAACAGGTTCCAAATATCGAAGAGCTTCAACAATGACACGAGATGTAATTTACAAAGGGAGCTCATTTGGAGCTAGTACCCTCTAGAAGCGCATCCTAAGGTTATGAGACATCTTCTTCAGTGCCATATCCGAGTCGAAGGTTAGTAATCGTCATCACTGTTTTTACTTTGGAAGCGGCTACCTTAAAATGTTGATTAAAATAGCGTCCTATAGCTGCCTATACTGCATTTTCTCTATATTTTGCCTAGGATAACCAACTGTAAGAATTCATGTTACCTATTCATGGTGAAAATTACACCACGCCAGCATGTTTCTCCAAAGACTGGCTGAAAGAAAAATGCGGACTTAAATGTATGAATTGTGGTTTCCTCTTTAAATATCTTAGGAATATCATTTATTTCGACGAAGCCTCATCAAAGTGTTGCGAAATTTATAGCTCAGAGGTTAATATTGAACATGAACTCGATGATGACCCTGACGTATTCTTGGATAGTGCAAGGGACCCTAAAGGTAACAGAAAATCTATTATTTTATGGTATAATCAAGCAAAAAGATATGATCATTGAAAACCTAAAAATTGCAATGAATGCTCTTAGCGAGCATTTAGGGTTGTTGAGTTAATTGATAGATTGTTTAATGCTGGCCATGTAGGTACTTATTCTAAGAAGATCTTAAGAATCATGATATCCAAAGAATTTCGGTATTGGTGTCACGAATTATCCTATTACTTCCCAAGATGGGCATACCGAATTTCCCTCTCTGTTTATGTTTAACTCTGTAACATACGCCAGGAACTCTTCTACATTTGGATTAACTTGAGATGTTACTGATCATTATGAACCGAGGCAAAATTTCAACCTATATATAGGTATCTAAAAATCGTCTGTCGATTTTTGCTAATAAGTCTTGCACATTAGTCTTGCCAGCTAAATAATTATATATCAAACTACTTGCAAATAATAAACAAATAACCATATCAAGCAAGTTCAATAAAGCGTCAAAACTTTTTGTTATAGTGAAACCTCCTACTCAGTGCAAGAGTACCTCGATTACAACACCTAATTTAAAATAAATAAATATTTTTTACAAAAAATTGGACCGACGTTATAGTTGATGCACTGAAAAGTATAAAATAATATTACTTCTATTGGTGATAGTACTTTTGAAGTTGTGCAGTTGCAGTTAGATTGATAGCTTTTGGCACCAACTTCACAAGTACCATCACCAATAGAAGTAATATTATTTTATACTTTTCAGTGCATCAACTATAACATCGGTCCAATTTTTTGTAAAAAATATTTATTTCACACTTTTGAGTGTAACATTAGTCCCGAAAATCGTTGAACGTTCACTATACCATATCAATGAAGATAATACTTATCCTATTACCCACGTATATTCCTTGCTTGTAGTGGTTATTATTGAGATCTCAGAACATCGCGGCGGAAATACGCTTGAATATTTTAGTTGTTACCATTTAACACCGATTTAAATCGAAAACCGTAATTCTAAGGAAAAAATGTTCATTATAAATGTTGCTACAAATAATTATATCTTTCATGTAGTATCGAAAAATTTTCAATTTTCGAAAGAAATTGTCCTCTCCACATAGCAATAATACATATTTAACATGCGTCTATCTCTTTTGAAAAAATGTTCAATTTAAACGTTTCCGGATATTGTCCTATCTTTAATTATACCAACTCAGATTTTCGATTTTCGAGAAAATTCGCCCCCACCACCCCTTCGGGGGCGGTTTTCGGAGGGAAGGAGATTTCGGATTTGCGTTTTTATAAATATGGGACCATTTCTCAATCCCCTTCTTTCAAATGAATCCAAAATCATCAAAATCGGAGATCGCCTACTATATAAAAGGCGCGCACGAACCAAAAAAAAAAAAAAAAAAAAAAAAAAAAAAAAAAAAAAAAAAAAAAAAAAGCAGACAGTCGAATTGTATACCTCCTCCGTTCGGGGTTCGTCGGTCAAAAAGTTTCAACTTATTTGTGTCTTTAAAATTCTGTGCTAATAACAGTTTATCTGACCAGAACCTATTATGTTTTGTATCTTCTAACAGTTTAATATTTTTTTAAATCTTGGCAATATCCCACACAGAATTTTGTGAGTGTGTAGGAAATATATTTATTATTATTATTATTATATGCTCTAACAAACAGTTCATTGAATCCGAATTAGACTGCGTTACAATACACACCTTCGATAGACATGAAATCCTACATTAAAAACAAGATGAAAAACGTTTGGAATACTCACTCAAAATCAATTAACAAAAAGAAGACAACAAGTGATAATGACCTGACTTCGCCTAGGACACACCAAACTCACACATGAACACTTGATATCTGGACAAAATGAACCAACTTGTGAATTTTGTGAAGTGAAGCTAACTGTGAAACATATATAGTGCAATGCCCGTCATACCAAAACCACAGAGACAAATTTAACATATCTTGTAACTTAAAAAAATGTTAGACTATAGTAATAGCAACAAAATAATTCAGTTTTCATATACATTAGATTTAATTAAGAAGAAGCTATGAATGTTATTTATAAACTTCACTGCTAATGACCCAAAGGGTTGATGCGGTTATTTGAAATAAAAAAAAACAATTCATTTCAAACTCAACTTTTACCAACTGTCCTCAATGGATGCAACAGCACTATCATCCGCATATGAAAAAAATGTATCATTTAGGATCATTGGATACAGGAGAAATAATAATGGTCCTACTATTGTACTCCTACTATTTTTTACAGTTTCAGGTTTACTTATTTTATTATTGACTTTCGTAATTTGTTGTCTATCATCCAGATAGTTATTTAATAATTTGTTGGCATTCCCTCGTATACCATAATTATACAGTTTTTGTATTAATATCTTATGATTTACCGTATCGAAGGCTCTGGCCAAATCAAGAACGGTGATTGCGATTGGCTTGCTTATATCAAGTCTTTGTAAAATAATGTTCGGTAATTTATTTAATGCATCTCTTGTACCAATATAGACTTAAAAAAACATATTGCTTATTCAATATTATTTTATGCTGTCTAATGAATTTATCAAGTCTATTACATATAATTTTTCATATATTTTTGCAAGATTTGAAATCAATGAGATAGGTCTGTAATATGATACGTCATATTTGCTTCTGGCTTATATTTAACGATACAGTTATATAAATTTGTAATGATTTTATAACTTTTGCATGTATACCATGTATTCCACCTCTTTTTATTCTCATTTCATTTACTATTTTATCTATTTCATGGTTACTGACAGGGTCTAGATAAATTGATTCTAGATTTGATTTAGTTAGCTTAGGTTGTGTATTTGGTAGATGTATTATTTCGTTACTTAAAATTTGAGCAATATTGCTGAAGAAGGTATTCATGTAAAATTTGCTGTAAGCTTGGGCTCTAATTATTTTTATTTATCACATCCCATATATATTTTGGATCATGCGCATGTTTTATCAATTAAATTTTTATCAGCTGTTAGTACCGCTCTAGGTATCACTTTATTTCTTCGTTTATTATTATTGTATTTTTAGTTAGAGTTTAATATTGTACTTCATTACTGTATTGTAATCTTTTATTGTATGAATTTTAATCCTATATAACCAATCTTATACCTCAAGCTTCATTTATAATCTAAGCAGAATACTAACATTTCACCAATAAAAATGGATAATAAAAATGGATAAATACATTCGTGATTATCGAATTTAGACCGTCGATACAGCAATCGCTAAAACATAATGTAACTCGATGATGTTTTTCAGGAAAACAATCTCAAGACAAATTTTAAAGTATTCCAGATGAATATAAGGAGCATTAACAAAAATTTTTATGAACTAAAACTCCTACTCTCAGAAAGTAAGAACCAAATAGATATGATTATCTTATGTGAAACATGGCAAGTACCGGACTTTGCTCTTCACAATATAAGTGGTTACTGCGGTTTTTATAATCAGGGGGATATAAATCAAAATGATGGATTAGCTATATATGTAAGAAACGAAATTCTATCAAATTACTTTGCCATAAAAATAGGCGAAATAAAAGCAATCAAATTAGAGGTTAAATATAACAGTATGCATTTTATCATCACAGCATTGTACAGGCCACCATCAACGAACATAAAAACCTTCAATGAGAATGTATTTCAGTACATGGAAAACTGCAGAAAAACTGTAGACCTTCACATTTTCATGGGTGACATAAATGTAAATATACTTTCTAACGATGAGGATTCCCATAACTATCTGAATCTCATGAACGAACACGGATTTATTTCCACGGTAAACAAATGCACCAGAGTCGATATTGATTCAAAAACATGTATTGACCATATATTCGCTAAAACTAGGGAAGACAAGAACATCAGCATCAAACCTATAATACTTGAAACCAGCATAACAGACCATTTCTCAACCATTGCGCAAATCATCCTCCCAGAAATCAAAGAAAATAGAATAAACAGCCATCAAAAACATTACGTAGATAAAAATAAACTTGAAACTCGAATCAGTAAAGAAACATGGGAGAATGTATATTCAGAGGGAAATAAGATCTTGTACAAGCAAAATAAATATAAAATTATATGAAAATAAAAGGCAGGAGGATGACTAAAGGGCTTGTGAACTCGGTGAATAAAAAATGAACTTTTTGAAATAGCGAAAGAAATCCCACAGATATTAACATGTATGAATACAAGAAATTCAGGAATAAATTAAATGATCTCATCAAAAAAACTATTATCAAAACCAAATAAATAAAAATTCAAATAACCCTGCTAATATATGGAATTGTGTGAACAAAATTTTCGGGAAAAAATCATACTTTTTTGGCATAAACCGAATTAATAAATATAACGGAGAACTCACCCAAAACGACATAGAGATTGCAAATGAATTCAATGAATATTTTCCGCAGGTAAGGAAACAGCTAGCATCCAAAATAATAAACACCACCAATCATCCTAAGATTGAAAAAATGTACCTCCAAAATTCCATATACCTAGCGGAAACAAATGAGCAAGAAGCATTATTGTAGCAACAAACACGATTTCGATACATTGACAATTGACAAAGAAGACAATCAAATGAACATCCATCCAGTTAAATCAATCAAATACTTGGGCATTTATTTGAACAGTCATTTGAGATGGGATACTCACATTAATTATGTAACAAAAAAGCCGAGGTGCACGCTTTATAAATTCAAACATTAAAATATTGTCCACAGAACAACAGAGGATTCTGTACCATGCTCTAGTACAAAGTCCCCTTAGTTATGGAATAATTGCATGGGGTGCAGCAAGCAATGTCCATATGAAAATTTTGGAAACAATACAAAAATATATAATAAATCTAATTTATTCGAAACCACGTATGTTCTCTTCCGATCTACTTTATAATTTAACTGAACTGAACTCACCGATGTGGTGAGGCAACATAAACACAAAAGTGACCTCATCCCTTCAACCCATATACAAAACACGAAATAAGGAAAAGTACAGTGTAATATCAAAAACGAAATAAAATGTTTTACAAAGATCTTACTATTACTTAGGCCCTAAATTATTCAATAAATTACCTCTACAACTGCAAAGAATTATTTCAACAATTCAATTCAAAATGAGAGCCAAAAGTGGATTAAAGAAGCACCGAGATTAAAAATCCACGAAATAATCAATGTCGGTTATCACCAACATGCTTAGATTCTGTAATATTATGAATTTTAAATGCTCCATCCTACTCGCCCTCTCCAAACTAGTTTCTACAATTTGCCAGTTTAAATTTGCCTCTTGATACTTATAGATACTCCATACATCCGAACCCACAACACATTTACCTAAGATAACTAATTTTTTGGTCACTTTCAAGGTTCTCCTTTTGTGAGAGAGTTTTTTTTTGTTTTTACCGTAGTACATGAATAAATATTATTATTATATTATTATTATTTAAGATCTTAACATACATAAATTTTACATTCTGTTTTTGTTTGAGGACTATTTCGATCAATTTTCCATATATTAGGTATATAACAATTCCTTTTTATTATAAGAGACAACAATCGCAGGTGTTATCCAGTTATTTCGAGGTATACTCTGCAATTACATTTATTTAGTTTTGATTTAGTTTAAGCAACACTTAGTTTGATTTTATCCTGCAATTTATCTATTGCAATATTTGGATCAGGTATCGTCATTTCATTCCAATGAATATTGAGGCTACAATATTCAATTAAGTAATTTATTTTTGATTGAAAATTATTGAATCTATTTTAGGACATATTTTTTAGAGACATGAGTGACGAATAATGATCTGGCATACCTAGGCTGTTTAAGTTTAAAACAACTAGTATTAATAGAGCAGTTTTATTAATAAAAATATTATCTATGCAAGTACCTTCTTTCTTTGAATTTCCAATCAATGGTCTAGTTATATCATGAAAACAAGGTAAGTCTCCTTCTGTTTGGACAGAGAATGTAATTTTGTCATTATTATCAAGAATAATAAATGAGTTTAACATTTTTAGTCTATCTTCAACTATAGCTTCCGTCTCTTCATTAAGAAAGGTAATGTTTTGAATAGATAACTATACCATCCGCTCTGTTGATATGGCTATAATGATAATACATTTTATACTGAAATGGTAAGTAATACGAATAATTTCCAAGTTTCGGTTAAAACTTTTATAGTAAATGTAATAACAACTCTTTCTATTAATATTACAAGCTCATTAAAGTTAGTATTAGATCTTCTTTTGTTCATGTTCAATGTGCAATATAAATATTTTATTATATTGAATATAATTATTGAGTTTAACTAGGTCATATAACTCATACTCCTTGTTGATAGTTCCTTCTTATTTTTCTATTGTTTTCTAATATATTGAGATTTATATCCATAAGAAACAATAATAATAAAAATAATATATTTTGTGTATGACCTTGATTTGTGATCTTCTCAGATCATCTTCTCTTCGCAGTTAATGTATTGTAAGGGTAATTCGTTCTTGAGATCGTTTGGTTCAGTAGATAGCGTTAGGACTCACCCATATTGAAGTTATCTGCTAAATGTGTATCATCCCTCTCGGTCTTATCTTTTGAGTTGTATTTGAAGCTGTTTATACACTTTTTCAAACCTTTCTTCGTCACTTTTTGTGTTATGATCATAGCTGCAGCATCGAGTTATGTCTGATTGAAGTTTCCAATTTAATTGATTGCAAAAAAACCGCACTTTAAAATCTCTCATGCTTTTGATATTATTGCCATTTTTCTAGGATGCTCCAATTGTATTTTTTTAGAAAACTGAAAATATCTTCGCAACCTTCAGACAAATGCTTAACAAACTGAAGGAATCTAAAAATGAAAAACAATATAGTGTATTCCATTTTATTTAAAATAACGAAGTGATGATCAGTCGGCCATCTTTGAATATATTTTTAAATTGCAGTCGATTTAACCGTGAACAACTTTTATAAAACAATTTAGCTCTATCTCTTATTAGAGATCATTGCTTTTTATTTCCACTCATTTATTCCCATTGTCTCTATGTCAGACCTCCTGCATCTATCATTTCCACCTGACACTCTGGGTTCTGACTTGTTTTGTAATTGTAGATTTTCCATAGATGTCATTTATTTACTTGTTTGTACGTCTTCTTCTCCCTATACTTTCATCCCCCCATAATTTTTTCTAACGGCTTCCCTAAATCTCCATTTTTTCCGATTCCATTCTAATCATTATCTAATCTAGTGCATTGTTTAGTTTGTATGTTTGTGCCTATTTAGAAGGAAAAGAAAGATATTGAAATTTATATTTATATAATCTTCCAGAACTTAGTATAATGAGCATAATACGTGTTTAGATAAGAGTGTCTTATTATTTATGCTTATTATGAGTAATGTAATTGTAAGTTTTTCTCATGTCCACGTGAGCCTTAAGCTCCATGCTCTAATAATTGAGGGTTGCAAGAAAGAGACACTGCATCCTTCCAAATGTAATGGAAATCGTCTCTATTTTCTACGAACACAAGAGCAATAGAAAATACAAAAATCAGAAGCTAGGAAAAGCACGTATCATTAGATTCATTTGAAGTAGTGCTGTTTCAATCATTATAAAAATAATAGAGCTCTTAAATACGTGCAGCGTGAGAAATAATTTTTTGTGTTATTATAGTGTAATTTTATTTTTAATCTAACAAATTCACTGAAGTGGTTTGGCATTAAACCGTTTTTAACTTAAAAATAAACGTCATAGTCAGAAAGTAGAGTCTTTGTTTTACTGTCATCCATTTAAGAATTTGCAACATTATCTTTATTGGTATATATCTATTAAATCTCAATATTGTTCGCATTCCTCTAATCAATTACTCCTGCAGTGCTTCAATGTGTTTCTTAGACATTAAATATAATACTTGTGGTACAGTAATCCAAACACTATCGTTTTAAACAGCGTAATCCGTGCATATAATGTTGAATGTTTAGTGGCCCTTGAAAACAAAAATAATTTTCTTCTCATTGTCTTTCTAATGTATTCAAAATGTTCGTTGAATGTCAGTTTATCATCAATCATAAAGCCTAAATATTTCATACAAGCAACCCATTGAATTTCTTTACCTTCCAAAATTTTCTACATTTGTTTTTTTTACTTTCATTTTAGTACTAATTAACATGGCTTTAGTTTTTTCTTTGTTGAGTTTCAGTTTATTTATTTTTAAAAATTCCTCAAATTTAGATAACAATACCTGGACCTCACCAATTACATTCTCTAACGATTCCCCACTAATTGAAAATAAAGTGTCGTCGGCAAACAGATTAATGAACTCTATACCATCGATAAAATTTATATCATTTATATATATTATGAATAAAATTGATCCCAAAATACTTCCTTGATGTAATTCAAATTTATTCTGCTTTTCCTTAGATTCCGAGTTTCCTATTTTGGTTTTCTGTTATAAAATATAGAATATAATATATATATATATATATATATATATATATATATATATATATATATATATATATATATATATATATATATATAATGTTTTATTACGTTTTCTTCTTATTAAAGGGAATTATGACATTAAACCAATAAAGACACCATGTGTTGCTCTGTAATTCAAAGAACATGATTTATTAATTAACATATTACAAAAATTAAGTATCTATAAACCCTACCTGTAATTCAAAGAAACGACATTTAATGTCCTTAATTACAATGTCAGTTTCCCAAATCCAAGTTTTAAATAATTATTATAACACAAATTTTTATCAAACAAACTTTGACAGTTTCTCCTGTCATATAATTATTATTATTATCATATCAACGAAGAGTTGATTATTTACTTTCTAGTTTCACTGTCTACGTAGTCTACACTTAAGCGAGGCAAAACCAAAACTAGGAATTGAATTTCTTACATATATATATATATATATATATATATATATATATATATATATATAAATATATATATAAATATAAAAAAACACGCTAGCTAGCTTGAGTTAGCTAGTTTCATTTCCAGCGCTATCTAGCACCGATGATAGCTTTTTTGCACCAAACGTACCCATTGACTGAATAATTAACATACTTCTCTCAAAGTTTAAAATAATTTTGTAAATAAAGAATTTCTCAGATTAAGTTATGAAATGTTAAATAATGCTAATATATCTATATAATTAAGTGATTTCTTTTTTCTGTCTTTTTTAAATTTAGAATAAATTATTCGATAGACTTGGCGCAAACACATCTATCTAGAAATTAACCGGTAAGATCCGAGAAATGAATTACAAAACATTAAAGAAGAAGTAGCAAGATAAATAAAAATCAGGTCCACATCAAAGAGATCATCAATGTAGCAGAATCATGTGAAGAACAACCGTTAAACGAGATACTTGGAGAGATGAAAAACCATAGAACATATGCCGAACAATCAACGAAACATAAAACACAAATCACAAACAAAAAAAACAGAAAGTAATGAAGACACTTCTCTAAAACGCAATATCAAATTCCTGATGGAAACTCACTATATGGAAAAACCCAATAAAAAAGGAATGCACTACCAAAACTAAGGTATAAAAAACACACAAACAAGTTGAAGAAATGATCAAAGAATTCTTAAACGAGTCATGATGACTAAATAAGAAATGTAAGATAATTTTATCTTCACAGAACGCAAAGAACAAAACAATGATAGAGTATAAAGAGGCCTTCCTAAAGATCCTATAGCCGAAGAAACAAAAAAATGGAAGAAAACGCTAATATAAAAAATCCTAACCAACCTATCGGGAAGTATGAAACTATCACAAGTGCACACCATTAAGAAAAATAAATAACAACGAGACAGCGAAACTGTTAATTTAGGCTGTAAAGTAAGCCGTGAAGGAAACCATCAATTCAAACTCAGAACAACATAAAAACATCACGAGTTTGAACAAACTGGCCTACGCAGCAGCAAAGAGAAAAACCAAAAAATAACAACAACAAATAAAAAGATCCACTTTGGATAAGCAGAGTATTGAAAAGGCAATTGGGAAGAAAAAAATGCACAACAGCATGGATCCAGAATGTGTACGAGAAAACAGCCTCAGTGAAAATAATGGAATGGCCTGAAATTAGCGAAGCTGAACTGAAAATAAGACTAAGCACAACCTTGACCTGGAAAGCGTCAGGACCAGATCGAATGCCAAACTGTCGGTGGAAAAATCAATCAATGCACGAATGTCTTGCAAACACATTCAACGACATGATAAAGGAAAAACAATGCGCACCCAAGTAGCTGACAAAAGGTAAAGCATATCCCCCAAAGTTTTCGCTCGATCTGCTGTCACAGTTACATTAACAAAACACAAACAAAAATAATATCTGAACGATTACACGAAACAGATTATCTCCAGATGAGCAAAAACATAGCAAGAATAATAACTGAATGGAAAATCGACCACCACCTTTCAAAGAAAAAAACAAACCTGACTGTAAGGAATATCTAAATGAACATCGGTATTTATCAGGGTCATTGCTTGACAAACAACAAACGCGAAAACGTAGAAGATGGCGAAACCGACACCACCAACCCTAATGAACCTGAAACAAAGAGAGTTAATATTATTTAACAAAAAAGTCAAACCAAAGAAAAGAGAAGAATTAATACAGAAGTGGAAGGGCATTTCGAATAGAAAGTTAAAAAGGATAAAATATACTTGATTGGAACATGAGTATGGCTCAGTAAAGCAAATCCGAAATCGGAAACTGGAAAATTGATCACAGAATATTGCGAACAAGCTATTACCACCAACTATATGAAGGAAAAAATATGAAAACCAGCAGTTACCATAATGTAGAATATGCCGAAACCATAATTAAACGATACATCTCCTGGTGTGCGGCTGCCACATACTTACCATGAAAGCTTACCTGAAACGTTAGACTACAACTGCCGGAATAAATATTGAACGCAAGTAGTACAGATACATCCGGGACGCATAAATCCATTGCCTTGTACAGTAGAACCATGGGATCGCGTTGTATCAGTTGGGAGAATGGTGCGGATAATTGCGTGTAACATAAGGAAAAATTGTTGTGCAGTACAACGCCCACGATTTGATTTTTCACAACCACATAGCACCTGTATGTGTTCACAACACTCAGTTATCACAAGACTGTTTTACTCTTGACGTTATAGTTAGAGCTAAAGTGTGGCAGTTGTTTATTACATTTCAGTGGAGGTGTACGGAAATAATCTGAAATAATTGCAATTCACTGATTTTTGCAATCCGACCATTTACTGTAATATTCTATATATACTGTAATGTTTATAATAATAAATGAATTTTTACAAATGATATTTTGCTATTGTTTTCTGTTCGTTACTTTTCTAAAGATATGTTACAAAATGGCTGAGAAATCCGTAATTGATATTCTGTAGAATATATGCATAGGCTTGCATATTAAAACTATTAAAGTGGAAAGTAATGAATATTTTGCAGTCGATTTGCAATGTAAACTAATGAACGGAGAACATTCTAAGGAACAGTCTAACAACTGGTTGTCAAAATTTTCCAATCCGACTTATACCAACTGGATATGTAAGTGACGTTTTGCAAATCCTTCACGTTACATATTTCGGAAAATATTCTCATGTCAGCATGAAGATGTTAACAAGGTAGTTAAGCGACGAAGGAAAGATACCAGAAACAAGAAATGTGACGCGACCATTGTTTTTAAATTGAAAAAAATCTATCGTGACACAATCAGGAACGACTGCTTGTTAAAGCTAGATGAAATGCAGTTATACTTACTTATCAATAATTTTTGGCATTCTGAATGACATGAACAATAACACCATAGAGATATTAGTAAATAACAATAACTCTATACGTAGAACCGGTAGAACGTAGCTACCGTAGCTATTTCAGGTTATTTTTTATTTTGCTATCATTTAATTTGGAAGATAGGCGTAAGAGCCGTAACTGTCATAGGTCTCAGGATTACAAGAAAATTAAAAATTCCTCATTTTTTTGGGTATAGACACTATATAAGAGAAATTAAAGTAATATGATGGTACTTCGTGTTTACGATATCGAAAAAATCGTGAAAATATTGCATTTGAGTTTTGAATTTTCCTGTACATATTCTACGCAATAATTTTAAAATAGGTCATTGCCACTAAATAAAAGAAATCAATAGTTGCAAAAAACAGGTTTTCTAGTTATATACAGGATGCTGAGTTCATTTAAATTGTCTGATACATTCGATCATATCTTTTGAAAACCATTGTGTAACTAAGCCAGTATAAGTTTACATTGTTGGAATTGTGAAGAAGTGTGGATTCCATTCAAAATTCAATATCTTTTCAAACAATTATTTGAAAATAAGAATTTTTCTGATTTTATATTCTTACTTCTTGACATTTCATGGGATTTAAGAAATCTTTTTCTTAAGAAATATTTATTTCACACCTTCGTGTGTTTTGTAGAATGTACACTTATATTGTATAACAATTATTTTGATTTCTCCTGTAATAATGGAATTATCGATTGAGACACACTAAAAACTCATTCTTTATATTTTTTAAACCTACTAGGAGAAGTAGCTTAATAATCTCCTCAAGGTATCTATAATGTATTATTTGATGATGGGATTGAATGATATTTTTTCCTCGGAGCAGAGAACTAATGATATTAATAACTAACGAGAATTTGTGAAACTGGCACCACTAGTATATAAAAAAGTTTTAATGTGTTTCATAATCAAGTTTTTTTAATGACTTCTACCTTCTCTCGATAAATGCACAATGTGCAATTCTGTAGCGAGTATTTAAAATTTCAAATTTCTAAATCGTACAATATAGCGCTCCATCTGGCATACGACCCGCAGTAGATAAGAAGTCCCACAGCACAGAGGTAATTTTAAATATCAGTTGACAATAAGCGATGCATTTTCATAGAGTCTCTCTTAATAACTTTTTGGTCTTTCATAAATTTCCATCGGGAGGTACATTTCGCCCTGGATCTATAAATCTCTAGATCAATAATATATGCTGTATCTGCAGAGAAATCTCAACATAAAAAATCTATAGAAAGAAATACTTTTCCAAGTTTTCATTCTGTTCTGAAACCTTCTTGAGCGATTTCATAGAAATAGAATATCTCTTGCACCATTCTCTTATTAATGATGGTGCCTTTACCACCTTAGCCTTTCCAATATACGTAATTCTGTAGTATCGAATTTATGGTTATTGTCCTTCCAGTATACCAGTATCAGATAGTCATAATTATTTTTTATAGATACTTAGGTATTCTTTAGTCGTTTCAGTCGTCTATAGCCGCTATCAACCTATCACAAATAGTATGTTCCAAACTCTTACTTGCTGTATCGAGCATACATTTCTGGCAAAATGGCAACGGCTGCTTTAGCGATTATTGTAGGTGACGCTGAATGTGCACATTTTCTAATCATTAAACCATTCATATGAGGTATTGGTGTACATAATTGTAGATATATATATATGTATATATATATATATATATATATATATATATATATATAAATATACTTACTACTTACTTTCTATCCTCCTGGAGTCCATACATTGACCATTTTCTGGGTGTCCAAGTTCAACCGTATATAAGGACGCCCAGATGTATCTCCATAAAAATTTTACCGCCAAGCCTTATTCTACGAAAATAAGTTTGGCGCTCCGAAATCCGGAAAATTGATTTTTACATACACGAGTGTATATCAGTAGTTCTAGCACTTGATCCGATGGGGGCGTCTGGGTTTCTCGACGTATATATATATGTATATGTCGGCGTCAAATAGTGAAATCCGTCATTCCCTGAAATGCCAAGTCATTTCACGTATTGCCGGCAAACAGCGTAACTCTACATTTGGTACATCGTTTGCCTAATAGTCTCAGGCATTTCCTGTAATGACGGAATTATTTAAGTCAAACGCTGTAGTTAACTAAATGATTTGTGTTACCTTGTTTGGCTGTTTTAGTCAATCATTGTAATTACGACAGTGTTGCCAGTAGTGCATGAAAATCATAAATTTAAAACATAAACTCATTTATTTTAAGTATGTTATTATAATAGGATAATGGTTTGGACAAATAAAAAAAAAATATTATTCTGATATCTAAAATAAAGTATACACGCAATAAAAAATAATATAGAACGAAGAAATAAGAACAAAACTAAATAATAGCTAGATACAAAAATATAGATGGAAATGACTGATAATATGGTTTACAATTTATTAGCGCAAGGTGCGCTTTTATGACATCTTGAATTACAAATAACTTTTTTTCTTACACAAACACATCTGTTTGACAAACATTGTTTTTTCGCTGGTCTACACGAACATTTCAAATATCCTTGACCTCCGGAAAGTGAGAGCGACTGCACAGCTTCTCGTACAGATACAAATTTATCTGGAACGTCATCTACTTGAAGAAATGTCTCTTTGGTTTCCATTAGATCAGGTCGATTGAACCATGATTTGATTCGACCAGCTACACAACCGACTTGATAGACCCCATTTTTGTAATCCGTTACAACACACATCAAATTTTGCATGTCAGAAGGACCTCTATCTATTTTATCAATAGGTAAAAGAACGCATGAACCTATATTTATTGGTGGAAGTTTTTTCGCAGTATTTGCACGCATTTTTTCTGCTGCTCGCTTTTGACCCTTGCTTGCATCATGTCTGTTTTTTCAATTATTGCTGTATTTTGACATAATATACATTTACCTCCATCCTTAGGGCATGTAATGCATAACATAAATTCCTCTTGACTAAATATTTTTTCTGTAGTTTCATTGGTACTCACCAATGTTTCAATTTCTTCAAGATCCTCAGCAATCGAGTCAACAACATCCACGACAACATCCTTGTGACCATCAACCGTTTTCCCCATGCTAGGTGGTTCTTCTATTTCATTGGACTGTACCTCTTCTTGCAGGTTTTCATTTTCCATATATTCTTCTTCTAATACACGTAAGTCATCTTCATTTTCCACTTTATCCAATAAATCTCTAGGTAGATTCACAGGAGAAAATCCAGCTTTAGGTTCAACTCCAAATAATGCTTTGTACGGTGAACGTCCAATTACTTTGTGGTAGGAACAACTCTTCTGAGACTGTACGAAATAACAGCCCAGTGACCAGTTTTTTGAACTATGGTCGTACATCCATGCTCTAAGCATGTTTTCCACATCTTGATTGCTTCTCTCTATACTTCCCTGTGATTGAGGATGCCTTGGTCGACCATGAATAATTTTTAAAGATGGCCAAATTTGCACCATTTCCGATATCACACATGCCGTGAATTCTCGACCATTGTCGCTTTGGAGTATGCTAGGTGCACCAATTTCCAAAAATATTTTGAGCAATTCATTTGCTACTTCATTCGCAGTTTTTGTTTTAAGGGGACGTAAAAATAAAAATGTTGTTAGGTTATCTTGATAATTAAGCAACCAACGGTACTCATTGTCTGGACAGGATTGAAAATCCATAAGGTCCACTTGTCCTCTAGAGTTAAAGTTGGTTGAAATAATAGGTTTTATCGTCAGATTTGCATGAGACTTGTTCTTTCTCTTTTGGCACACTTCACATGTTTCGAGCAATTTTTCTATTGCATATCTTCCAACGTCATATTTTGTTTTTAAGTTGTGCATTATTTTATCCCGGCCGCCATGACCTACACTAATGTGTGCTTCACAAACAACATTAAATATTTTTTCATAAGGAACCACAGAAACATACTTTCCTTCATCATGTTTGTCCTTTTTAATAACAATTTTTTCTTCTCCCACTTCTAACACATCATATAAAGATAAAAGGTGATACTGTCGTCTCGTTTTTTTTTTTCAGAAGTTTGTTTAGCCCGCAGAATTTCCGTGGCAACCTAAACGAAAAAAGAATTATTCATGAAGTTAGTATAGCATTCACTATCTCTCTTTCTAAGTAACATTCGATTTTATAAAATACATTTGACTTCTTATATACCGCGTTCCTTTTCTATTTAAAATCTACATGCTCAAAACCCAATAAAAAGGCACATAATAAATCCCTCTTTCCCCAAGCATATGAATTCCAAAACCGTGTTACACGTGACAACAGTGTACAAGTTTGAAGCGATTTTGTAGGTTGCAGTAGTTTGAGGTTAGGTACGTTTGAAATCCTAAAGAATTAACTTACCTCCGTCAATTCCGCAATATTCAAAGGTTCTTTCTTGCTCCGATTGGAGTAATAGTCATCTAACTTCTTATAAAACAAATCCGAATGCTTCGTCATCGCAGTTCTCCCAAAAAAATCACTACACCCGTCACACGGAGTAACGGAAAATTACACCGTATGACTAAGGCAAATCCGTCATTACAGGGAATGCCTGAAACTATTAGGCAAACGATGTACCAAATGTAGAGTTACACTGTATGCCGGCAATACGTGAAATGACTTGGCATTTCAGGGAATGACGGATTTCACTAATTGACGCCGACATATATAAGGTTTAATTTTGACGATTACCAAGCGTCCGTATATCTGTGAGATTATTAGACATACCTATCCCTGAGCGTCCATGAAGTGGCCACATTGTACCAGCTTATATATTTGCCCCATTAATTTATTTTTCGTGTTGTCCGGATTTCTGAGCGTCCGGACTCCACTTATATTTTGTCATCTTAACATAAAATCCTCCTTGTATTATGGACTGTAGCTCCATACCTAATATCTTGCATTGTACCTATATGCTGTATTAACATTGATCGGAAATCGGAAGACTAGTATCATTTTCTGTTAGTTTGATACGTACTTAGATCTCAACACCCCTTATAATTACATAAGAAAGATCTACGAATGATACTGTTTTATAATTATATTTAAGGCACTATTTTTGGTATAAAATTTCAAATATGGCAAACATGGTTTGATTTAAGCATTCATGAATTTTGTGTAAAATTGTATCATAAAAAGGAAAGAAAAATTTCGCAAACTAAAAGTCAATTTTATGCCTAACGCTTGAGATTGTACTCACAGTTTCAAAATTATAAATTAACGTGCTTCTGGATAACGGAAATATCCCATATCTAAAGCTTTGTCAATATAACTATCTAAATATTGCATAAGAAATATCCAAGAAGCTCAACTAGGAAAGTGGAAATGGATTCTGGTATGTTTTAATATAAAAATCAATAATTAACCTAATCTAACGTTAATTTATTAGACTATAAAAATGCGGATTTGGTAATTTATTTTTTTCTTTATCTAATAAATGAACAATACTTCTGTATTTTTCTAAGAAATATTGAAAAACAAGAGACTCCCCAAATACCTACTTCTGTTCAAATGACTCAGTCGAACTTAGGGCTTATGTCGAATATCCTAATAATATTTTCCTGTGGAGCTTATTAACTCACTATTTCATAAGATACAGAGTAAGGTCTATTGTAATATTGACACTGGAGCCAAATATGAAATATCCAATTTAAAAAATCTTGGTTATCTCTTCTGGAAGAAAAGCCCTTTTCATAGTTTCAAGGAACTAAGCTCACAGACAGACGCGAATAGTGACTTTGCTTCATTATATTTAGAGATAAGTAGATTGTTATAATTTTTTTAAATACCTGACTATACAATTATTAGCTACATAAGCACCAAATATGTATTTTGGATTCTGCTCACTTTGCTCTGCTATCTTTAGGAACGTCTTATTATTAGTAGCAGGTGGCAACAAAGCAGTCATCATCACATCACGGACATTATGCCGCTATTGGTCTTACTCTTTACCAAATTTTGCTTGTCGGGTATATTAGATAGACTTCGAATTTCATTTCATAAATATATTTCTATGGATATCCTTTGAATTACTAATTCTACTGAAATTTGGTATTAGGATTTTAGAACTCTTAGGTTTGTAGCGAAAACTGTTAACATAACTATTGTACATTTTTTTTAACGAAAACTTCGAACAGAAATGTTTAAAATTTTCTACTTTTTCACATTTCTTAGAACAATGGTAGAAAAAACAATGAAAATTTTAGTTTTTTTTAATATCTTACGAATTACTAATTTTTAGAAAAATGGTATTGAGGTTTTCGATAGAAGTCTTATATTTCTAGCGAGAACTGGAAGCAAAACTATTGTGAAATTTTTTTTTGTTTTTCAATAATTTAGTTTCTTTCAAATATTTTATGAATTACATACTAAATCTACAGAATGTTATAAGAATTCTCAATAAAGCTCTTGCAATACTAACGAGAATTTCGAACAGAACTGTTTTATTTTTCTATTTTTTCTAATTTTCTTGAATAATGAAAGAAGAAAAATTTAAATTTAATTTTTTTTAATATATTATTTATTAATAATTGTAATGAAAAATGGTATCAGTATTTTCGATTGAACTCTTAGAGTTGTATTGAGAACTGTAAACAGCAGTATTGTGGGATTTTCTTCTGTTCAACAATTTAGTTTTTTTTCTTATGAATTACTAAATCTACAGAAAAATATAAGTATTTTCTATAGAACTTTTAGAATACTAGAGACAATTCTGAACAGAACTGTTCCACATTTTTTTATTTTTCCATTATTTTTCGCAAAAGTGGTCGTTATTATCATTTTGGTATTTTGAGTTTTTTTCACGAAATTCCATAAAACTATTATTTTTCTTACAAATTACTCTAGAGCTATTCCCAATCTACCAGGAACTTCGATGATATATTTAATTTTTGCCAATGTGGTTGGCTACCCCCATTTCGGTATTTTGAATTTTTTTCTCGTAACTCAATAGAACTATTTCAAATTCATGGAAAGTACTCTAGAACTATCTAATATCTACCAGAAACTCCGATGCAATATATCATTTTTGAAAATTCCTAGTGTAAGAGCGATCAATCGCGCTGGCTTTAAAGAAAACGAAAAAATGCCACCTGTACCCACTGCTCAATTTAATAGCTCCGCAGATGCAGAAATTGCATATATTTTAGACTTCACAGATAGAAATTATAAGGTAAATTAATATGGCAACATGGCCGAGCACTTAGAAGTGGGCAAAATAAAATAAAAGTAAACAAGATGGACACCAGGAAATCGAAAAATTTAAGTCTTGCCTATATATCGGGTGCTGTCATGATGATTTCATGAAAGGGCGCCAAGTGAATAACATGATGTAAACTTATGCTAGAAACAGACTTGTGTAATAGCAAGCCTTCACATAAACATATAAGTAAATGTATATATATTAACTATAGAAACAATCTGGTTCAGAAGATGGATAAATTCGAAGGGGACGCCCGCTGACGAAGTTATGAACGGACGCTTCGAAGATAATGAGATGTATATATATATATATATATGTTAAATCACATAACTTGGAATTAACTTTTTAAAAACAATTATTTATTAACACAAAAAATATAACTTAACTTTACATGACTGTATGAATCTAGACTCACAAGTATCGACTCACAAGTGATGCCGTTAGCTAGAGATCTAGTATTTATACAATCAAAAATGTTTAATCATCAAAAATATAAAAAAAACGTAAATTAATACAATGGATCTTTTCTCCTAAGGTTAAATCGAAACTTCTAGAAATATTATAAATAAAATACATAGTAATGTCTTTTTGGAGACCAAACTGGATAACAACTAACAATGCTCTTTATGGTAACTTGCTGACTACTGGTCGGCATCTCTGGCACGTAAATATCCTTATCACTTTTGTTATCTTCTTAAAACTGCGTCTTGCAGATGTAATATGATATGGTGCAATACTACTGCGTCTTGCAGATGTAATACGATATGATGAAATACTGCGTCTTGCAGATGTAATATAATAGTATGAAATAATATTTAAATAATACTTTGTTGTTATTATAAGACTTTAAAAATAATTCAATTATAACTTTATATAACATATATAAATATATATATCATTCCCAGCTTGTCTGAAGGTCTCTATGGTCATGCCTATACATAAAAGCGGCTGCGTAAATTCTCTGAACAATTATAGGCCAATTTCTATAACACCTATCATAGGGAAAATATTTGAGACACTGTTAAAAATACAAGTCGTAAACCATTTTGAAACCTTCTCTCTTTGTAGTCACTCACAATTTGGATTTAGAACTGGCAAAAGTACAACGCTAGCTATAAATGAATTAATAAATATGATAACAGACTGCTTCGAACACCGTCTCTATTGTAGTGCTTTATTCATAGATCTAAAGCGTTTGATTGTGCTGATCCTGATATATTAATATCTAAACTGTCTAGGTATGGTTTTTCTACTATCTCAGTTGCACTTATATCATCTTTTCTTCATGACAGATCTCAGCTGGTAAGCTATGGTGGATCGAAGCCTGAGATTTTACCAATCACACTTGGTGTACCCCAAGGTTCGGTACTGGAACCAATCCTTTTTTTGATTTACATCAATGATATAACCGTATCTGTTTCTGTCTCCGCTATTTATGGATGATACAACTGCTCTGGATAGGGCGGAAGGCATTTCTAACGCCATATCGGCATTAGGTGTAGCACAGGCTGAAATATCTGACTGGTTGACTGCCAATAAACTCACACTAAATGCATCTAAGACCAAGAAAGCTATCTTTTCACTTCGTCCAGTTACACCGGAACTATCCATTAATGACATTCCTTTTCTTGGAGTCAAACTTGGGACATCCCTCACTTGGGAGTCTCATACTGACTATATTGCAGGACATATCGCGAGGGGTATCTACCTGCTCCGTAGTCTTCGTGAATCGTTTCTAACCATATCCTGCTGAGTGTTTACTATGCCAACATACACTCCCGTATAAGTTATGCGTTACTAGCTTGGGGTCATGTTACCTCAACTCATCGCGTTTTTCGCTTGCAGCGAAGAGCTGTTCGCTTGATTGCAGGATTGTCATACAGAGCCAATTGTAAGGAGTATTTCTCTAAGTTAAGCATTCTCACCCTACCATGTTTATATAAATTTCACTGCATCAATTATTGGGCCCCTCACTTTTTCAATAAACTGCCGTTATCAACGAGGTCATTACCTCTAGAACTCCTTAAACCTATGGTTAAACGCTTTCTGTTGAGGAAAATATATTATGTTTTCCACTAATTTCTGAACGATGGTATCAGTGTCCATGACTTTAGTTAATTAGTCTGAGTAATCATTCTCATAATACCTATTATTTTCTCATTATTATTTTGTTAAAATTATATTTGAATATACATTTTTTTATAATTAGAATATTATCATGTATTTTGTTTGACTGGTGTAAGTACTCGGTATGTTAAGGTCAAACTTTATGATCATCCAAAAATATATACATTCAAAGATTACTTAGAAGTTCAAAAGGCACCCTTGTAAATGTGATATAATTTATATATATTGAGAGAGAGAGAGAGAAGAACTCGGATCTGCCCAGTCTGGTCCAAAAATCGTGGATATGGCGCAGACAACTGACCTATTCAGCCATTTTGCTGGTTGCCTAGTCATTCCAATCGATTCCAAGAAAAGGCTATCAATGTAATGTTGCATGGTTTTCGTCCTAATCTGAGATACCAATAATTGTTCATGACTCTCCCTTCCAACGTGGAGATTTTTTTGCCTATTTAAGGGCAAAATATAGTCATCTGAGTATGTTATTTGGAAATTGCTCTTAATTTTCTATTAAAACATTGCCACTGATTAAGATCAGTTAATTACTGGCTCAATAGGTTATGATCAAGGATATGTATCCGTCCTTGCTTATGACAATCATTTGTGATATTCGACGTTCAAATTATTTCTCATGATTAAATACGAATCGCCTACAAACATGAAAATTTCCCTTGTGATGTGTGTAGACATCACTAATGAATGGATTTGACAACTATGTAAAACTGTACCTAGTATTCAACTAAATTTAGATGCTGGCCAGTTAGTCTGAAATATTGACACTAACCAAATACCTAACTACCAACCTACAATTTGAGAACAATCTATACATTATCTATGTATTCCCAATACTTACAAATGATATTGGTGGGTGAAGCAGAAAATCACTAGTTGATGACATAATCACATTGTTCATTAAAATATATTATATTTATAATTGGTAAGGAAATACAAACATATGTATAAAACATATTAATGTGATACTCCCTTGCTCTCAAAAAGACACATAAACATCTATTCTGAAATTCATCTCAGGAAAAAATATATCTAAGATTAGCAAGTTACGAAATATTTACGGCTTTCAATATTACTCTTCTGATTATTATAATAATAATTCCTAAAAAACATTCCCAATGTAAAACTTTTGGAGTTAAGACCTATATTCTGCAAAACTCAACAAAAAAATCACAAATCTTTCGCATTGTATGTTGCTTAGTATACGAACTTTGCTTTATAGGTACATTTTCATCAAGTGAATCTATCGCTACACACCGCCCCCAAAATTCCTTCCATGATGTTGACACATAAGTTAGTTGTATACTTTTTTTCAACTCATAAGACGTTTATACGGTGTTAGCAATTATTTCCATTAGGTTTAGGTATATATTAAAAAATAGATCGTATCGTACTTTTGTGTTTTTTCTCATTTAAGAATTTTTTTATCAAACAGAAAGAGATCAATTTCAGGCAAGTAATACATTCTCCAAAAACTTCTGTATAATACAAAAAAATGTTCAAGCCTTAAGTACAGCTTTCAATAAATTTAATTTAGAAATAGTTAAACAAAAACCTGATCTATTCGCAATCACGGAACATTGGCAGGATATCAATTTTGAAGAATATAAATTGGCTTCAAGCTTTTGTAGAGAGAAAGGTAAACATGGGGGTTGTGCCCTGTACGTACACAACACCTATACGTTTAAGGAGAGACTAGAGATAACATTAATCAGTGTTTCCAATATTTTTGAGTGTTCAGCAATTCAGATTGACTTGGAAGCAACTAGCATCATAGCAGTCTGTATTTACAGGTCTCCTCAAGCTGATGTTAAAATATTTTTCGAAAAAATAACAACCATCCTCCAGAAATGTCTACAGGAAAAAGCACAAATTCTAATAATGGGAGATTTCAATATAAATATTCTTTCGGATAACAGGGAAACACATGATTTTATTTCCATTGCAGAATATTTCAGTCTAAAGATCACTATCAAAGAGCATACACGTCCAGTGTCTAAAGCATGTTTGGATAATTTCATGACTAGTATAGAGACAGAATTACAAATATTGAAATTCATATATCGGATCACTCTACCTGTGTTTTCAGGTTTGTTCAAAATGGACCTGAAGGTAATTGCTAGACAGAAAACGTCAAACGAGCAATAAATGAAGAAACGACAAAACAATTTCTGGATTGCCTCTCGGAGCAGGACTGGCAGGATATTTTTGAATTGGAAATACACGAGGTAAATGAGATGTGGAATGGTTTTGAAAATAAATTCAAAATCTTATTTAATAAATGTTTTCCTTTAGTAAAAATAGCTAAAAAATCAAAATCTAACAAATTTACAGAAATTCCTGATCTAGAAAGAATGAAAAATGTTTTAGACTATTTACTGATTGCATCGACAACGACACAGGAACTAAAAAGCAGTTACAAAAAAAAGAGGGAAAAATATGATAGGGCTATCTCAGCGGCTAAACGCACGTAGACAAGCAAAATAATAGCAACATCATATAATAAAAGCAGGACAACATGAAGGTTAGTAAGCTCATTAACGGGAGAACAACAGAACAACGAATGTCTCATAAAAACGGATG
Organism: Crioceris asparagi; assembly: GCA_958507055.1. Taxonomy (NCBI): domain Eukaryota; kingdom Metazoa; phylum Arthropoda; class Insecta; order Coleoptera; family Chrysomelidae; genus Crioceris; species Crioceris asparagi. Next base: position 58,177,441 of record OY293826.1, on the reverse strand, counting down.
ATCCGAAACAACTGGCGAAGAAATTCAATAAATTTTTCGCCAATGCTGCACCGTCATTAATTAAAAATCCCTCAATGATACCACCGCAGAGAAAAATAAAGCTGGAAAACATAGAAAAAAAATTCAGATGCTCTGAAGGTAGCTATTGTGAGACCTGTATTCAAGAAAGGAAATGAAGAGGAATTTGGTAATTACAGAACCATAAGTCTACTTAGTTCATTGAAAAGATTATAGCAACGCGATTAATCTTCTGGAAATTCAATATCACTTCAACATGGCTATATGAGAAATAGCAATGCAGACACTGCGATTTATGAGCTAACATTGGTTATTCTAGAGGCTTTAGAAGGGGGAGATGTGGCCTTGGGCTTGTTTCTTGATCTCTCTAAAGTCTTTGATTGCGTTGACTATAAACTGCTTCTGGACAAGCTCGAAAGGTTTGGTATTAGCGATAAACAACTTGAACTAATGAGAAGTTATCTGCGAAACAGGAGACATAGAGAGGTTATATCTAGAAATGGTGAAAAGTATACCTCAGAAGATATCGATGTAAGCATGGGCATCCCACAAGGCAGCATACTGGGACCTCTACTTTTTCTTGTGTATATTAACGACCTAGACCTAGCACTACCTGAATATTGTGACCTCGTAAATGATGATGATACTAACAACCGCCAAACATCATGTAATTTATTCAGCTCAGTGCTAGAGGAGTTATGCAACTGGTGAAAACATGCTAATATTGAATATTCAGAAGACTGCTTGCATCTACTTTAGTACGGATCGATCAACACAAGTTTCTCCTAACGCTCTGAGATGCAAAGATGATGATGTTAACGTCAAAGATGTGGTGTCTTTCTTAGGGGCTGCAGTTGATCGAAATTTGGAATGGAAAGAGCATGTTTATCAGCTGGGTAAAAAGATGAACTGTAATTTATACACTGAATATTTTGAAAAGTAGTTGTGATGAATAGAATCTTCTTAAAACAAAAATGGGCTATTAGAGTAATAGCTGGTATCAAATATCGGGAGAGTTGTAGATCTATTTTCAAGAAGAACAAAATATTAACAATACCAGGTCTATATATATATATATATGCTTGTGCGAGCCATGGGAATATCCAGAGCGGCCGCTGACAAAGAGTGAGACGCATGAACTCACTAGAATGGCGACAAAGGATCGAAAGATCTTGAGTTTTTATCGGGTATATATTAGAAAGAATTGTCGGCATGAGAGGCAGAGTGTGGAAAGACTGTGTGCAATATGTTTATAGAACTATCAGAGTAAGCAGTAAGAATATTGTTTTTGGTTTATATAAATTTTTCTTCAACGTTTCTTTCATGTGGTCTATTTCTTCTTTGATTGTTTCGTCGTCTGTTAATCGGAATGATCTGGATATAAGCGTGTCAGCTACTGCTTGGATTTGTGAGGGATGGTGATGGGAATTAGCATTTAAGTATCTGTTTGTGTGGGTTGGTTTGCGGTAGACAGAGTGTTTTATATTTCTATCTGGCGATTTTGTTATTAGTACGTCCAAGAAGGGTAGGCTGTTATCGTTTTCTCTTTCTATAGTGAATTCTATATTCGGGTGTATTGAATTGAGGTGATCTAGGAATGTGAGTAGTTGTTCTTTGCCATGTTGCCAAATGATGAAAATATCGTCCACGTGACTGCGCCATATTTTTGATTTGAATGGAGATTTGTTTAGAGCCTCTTCCTCGTAATATACCATGTACAGATTGGATAATACTGGTGACAAAGATCATCCCATGGGTGAACCTTCTAATTGTCTATATATTTTGCCTCCAAAGGAGAAATACATGTTTTTGAGGCAGTGTCAGATGAATGATGAAATAACAAAAAATGAGAACTTTCCACCATTCATCATTTCTACATGTCATATTAAATCTGCAAGACGCAGTTTTAAGAAGATAACAGAAGCGATAAGGATGTTTGCATGTCAAAGATGCCGACCCGTAGTCAGCAAGTTATCAAAAAGACCATTGTTAGTTATTTATCCCGTATGGCCTCCAAAAAGTCATTAATAAGTATTAATTAGGGGAGAGGCGTACAAAATGACATACTAGCAATAAAATCATTCATAAAATCTTTATTTATTAATAATTTTGAACACTTTAGGTAGCCTTATATTCTTTGGTTCATTACCTAGTCGAAATAATAAAGATTTAATTAACTTAAAGCAAAAAAACAGAATTATTAACCATTTGGAAAAACTTGTATAAAAACCATTTTGTCCACCCTAGGTGGGAAAAATGATACACGTGGTACGGACAAAACGGCCTACAAAAATTGTATTGAAAATAAGTCTATTACAAGCAGAGTTCTCACATATAACTTTTAGTTTCTTAGAAATATCTGCACACGAAACATGTGCCCATCTTTTACATCTCAAGCACCTCAGCCAAATCTCTTTTGGCTTAGACCTGGAGAAGAGGTCGTTGCAATAAATGCAAGGGCAACTTTATCATCCCCGGCTTCATTGTAATCTTTTGAGGAAGATAAATCATTTTCACTGTCGGAATTAACTTCCTTCCGTATGAATCCAAACAATCTCGTTTCCAATGGCTTAATATGTTCAACTAGCTCTCTTTCCATCCCATATGTGAATACACTCTTGTACCTACCCATACCTGAAACAATAAGGTTCTCGATTATATCTACTCTAACCATGCTAGAAAGCGTATTTTTTTTAAAAATAGTAAATATCCCATGCCTCCTTTTGTTGTTGGAGCTAAGTTTCATTGCATTACAATTTGATGTTTTTTGTATATTTGCATGCATTTTAGCATTCAAGACTTGCACTCTATTGAAAAATGTTAGAGCTGACTCATTCGATAATTGTTTTAATCTTTGTAAATCATGAATAAGAGAAGTAAGGTCTCTTGAATCACCAAAATGAAGATTTAAAAGTTGTCTTATCTCTGCGTAAGTCTGAGGATTTCGCGAGCTGATTAGTTGAGCCGCTTTTCCCTTTAATTTATTTTTAATGTGAATCACTAACAGAGCCTTTTGGTCTCTGGTAGACATATTATAAGCACAATCACATGCATTTAAAAATGTTCCGAGAAATATCTGATCACCTTCAAATTCAGGTACGATACAAAATATTTCCGAAATTCTATATGGTTCAAGCTCAACCTGTTGAGCTGGATTTCTTTCATTTGCCATTTTGATTTAATTAAATATAAAGTATCAAATATATAAAAAAAATATTATAAAAGAAAATCGAACAGTATAAAAAAAATAAAAATTAATATACGTGATAATTCACTTACAGTAAGATGTACATTGATTTGTCTTGTTCTCTGCGATGTGGTTTACAAAGGAGTGAGGACGCCTAGTTGGACCTCTTCTGTAAGTTGTTGAAGAATCTTATTCTTCTTTCTTCAGAATTACTGGTTTTTTCCACCGTTGATAATGAGGGGAAACTTGTTGTTGAAGTTAGCCTTGTTTTACCAACGTTGAAGTTATCCTACTCTTCAAATTGTAATAATTCTTCTTCTTCTTTTGGAGCTGTTGATTCTTCACTTGAAGGTTTGGAAACCACCGTGATAATGAGGGGAAACTTGTTGTTGAAGTAGGCCTTGTTTTATCACGTTGAGTTATCCTACTGACTGCGCCAATTTGTTAAATCACTTAACTTGGAATTAACTTTTTAAAAACAATTATTTATTAACACAAAAATTAAAGTACAAATATAACTTAACTTTACAAGACTGTATGAATCTAGACTCACAAGTGTCGACTCACAAGTGTCGGCTCACAAGTGATGCCATTAGCTAGAGATCTAGTATTTATACAATCAAAAATGTTTAATCATCAAAAATATAAAAAGAAACGTAAATTAATACAATGGATCTCTTCTCCTAAGGTTGAATCGAAACTTCTAGAAATATTATAATTAAAATACATAGTAATGTCTTTTTGGAGGCCGAACTGGATAAACAATTAACAATGGTCTTTATGGTAACTTGCTGACTACTGGTCTGCATCTCTGGCACGTAAATATCCTTATCACTTTTGTTATCTTCTTAAACTGCGTCTTGGAGATGTAATATGATGTGGTGCAATATTACTGCGTCTTGCAGATGTAATACGATATGGTGAGATACTGCGTCTTGCGGATGTAATATAATATTATAAAATAATATTTAAAATAATACTTTGTTATTGTTATTATTATTTGACTTTAAAAAATAATTCAATTATAACTTTATATAACATATATATATATATATATATATATATATATATATATATATATATATATATATATATTTCTCTCACTAATCATCCTCTAAATTTTTGGGTGAAATAGATGTTTTGAAATCCTAGACTTACACTCATTTGAACAAAATACTCTTTAATGCAGTTACACATCTATTTAAAAAAATTAGAGGTTGATTAGTGAGAGATATCGGCCTTTTTTGGGTGAATAAGTATCAATGCATTTTCCAGAATAATCATTTACATTACTGATGCAATAAATACCTTTAAATTTTCAGTAGATTCTGGAGCAGGAATTTCTATTTTTAAACCCTATATTTGCCAGAAATTTCTTCAAAGATTCCCTGAAAACGGAATCATCCAAGGAATTACCGACCAAAAAATTAATATAACCGAATCCACCTTCGTTCCATTCAATTACAAAGATCCTCATAAAGCTTATATCTGTTATCTAGATATCGACTTTGATGGATTGTTAGGATCAGATTTTCTAGAACATTATAAGTGTATAATAGATTTTAAAAATAGACAACTTGTAACAAATTTTAAAACGGTTGCTTTATTCAAAGTATCAGAAAATCCAACATTCGAGACAAACATACGCACAGACCCGATTCCCAATGGTCACAACACTATTTCAATAGACTTCCGTATATAACAAGTAGTTAAGCTTAAATGTACCCTTTCCAATACCGAAGCTATTCTTTCAGCTAAAGTAATAGAAAAGGTACGACTTCCTCATGCAATTGTGAAAGTCAAAGAAAATGGTGAATTTCTAACAACTATTGTGAATCCTAATGCAATTCCTACAATCATAAATTTCACAAACTTAACTCTAGAATCTATTCAACACATTTCATTAAACAGTCTCAACGAAAACGAACATATGATACTTACTGACAGAATACCAGAGATAAGAAACCAACTTCGTTTAGAACATCTTAACGAAGAAGAATCTGAACTAGTAACAAAACTTTGTCTCGATTACTCAGATATATTCTATTTAGAAGGTGACAAACTCACCTTTACAAACGAAGTCAAACGTACTATTACCACTAATTTAATTAAACCAACATTTTCGAAATCTTACCGATACCAGCACATCCATAAAGAAGAGGCCAAGAGTCAAAAAATAATATGTTCGAAAAAGGAATAATTAGACCATCTAGTACCCAATTTTCTTCCCCTGTCTGGGTAGTACTCAAAAAATGGATGCTTCCGGTAAACAAAAGTGGAGGGTAGCCGTTGACTACAGGAAACTAAATGAGGTGACCGTAGACGACAAATACCCATTACCTAACATATCGGACTTTCTAGATCAACTTGGCAAATGCCTATATTTCTCCACCCTTGATCTTGCATCTGGGTTCCATCAGATCGAAATTGACCAGAAAGATATCGAGAAAACCGCTTGAGTTTGATAGAATGCTATTTGGACTTAAAAACGCGCCATCAACATTCCAACGTGTATTGGACAACATCCTTTTAAGTATTCAAAACAAAAGGTGTCTGGTATACATGGAAGATATCAGAGTTTATTCCCCATCCATACAAGAGCATATAGACTAACAGACGTTTTTAAGAGACTAAGACAGGCAAATATGAAGATCCAGCCAGACAAGTGCGAATTTCTCCACAAAGAGGTAGGCTATCTTGGCCATTTGGTAACCAAAGATGGTGTCAAGCCTAATCCTTCTAAAATCGAGTGTATCCTCACTTTTCCATAACCCAAAATTCAGAAGGATATAAAATCATTCCTAGGATTAGCCGGATACAATCGAAGATTTATTGAAAACTTCGCAAAGATCTCTAAGCCACTTACCCGTCTTTTAAAGAAAGACGTACCTTTTGACTTCGATTCGGATTGTAAGAAATCATTAGAAGAATTAAAACTAGCACTGACTTCCACCCCAGTCCTTATCTATCCAAATTTCGAAAAATCCTTTGTACTCACAACAGATGCTAGCATTTTCTCAATTGGCGCAATACTTGGAAGGAAATTCATTCTTATATCCGACCACCGTCCCTTAACATGGCTATTTTCCGTAAAAGATACAGGTAGCCATTTAGCCCGCTGGAGACAAACTAGAAGAATACGATTATGAAATTAGGTACAAACCTGGAAAAATAAACCAGAATGCCGATGCTCTCTCCAGAATCAGAATAAGTCATCTTGAAAACTACTCCAAATTTCAAGCCAAGGAAAAACTCCCTATCGAACCCTTGTCACGACCGACAACATTGACGAAGACAATACCTCGGAAAACCCCAACAAAATTTACGAAGAGCTCGACACTTTTGTCCAACTTTACAAAACACAATCCATAATAGATTATTTCAAGATTGAATTTTCGAAGGGACAATTATTAGATAAGAACAACAAAAACATAATTAGCTTTTTCAGACAAAACGAACAGACTGAAATTAACAACCGAATCATCGAGGACATTTTCGAAGAAAACGCTGACTTTGAACTACATAGAATTAACGTTTTTTCAAGTAAGAGTAAAAATTAGAAAATATTTCATTATCGTCTTACCTTTTAACCCAGATACGATAAACAAATATTTATTTGCTTCTTTGTTCAAAAGTCAAGATGTTTTATTACCCAATCATACTTATTGCATTGAAACAAACGTAAATTTTATTAATTTCGAAAAAAAAAATCGAAATTTTCCAAAACGTTACACGAACTCCAAAACATGATCAAATACCTATTATTCATGACACAACGAAAAATCTAACTAACATCGCGGTATAAACGAGACAATCAGACGAATCAGAGAGAAATACAAATGGAACGGACTTACCAAGGAAGTTGTAAGATTTATAAAAGACTGCGACATATGCCAAAAGAACAAAGCATGTCGGAAGATTCTTGACAGACCTTTTGTCATAACCGAAACTCCAAAATTCACCATCCGAACGCATAAATATTGACATGTCGGAAGTTCCTACTGAAAATTACGCCCTAACTATCAGAGACGAACTGACGAAATTTATCCTGGCTTACCCTATCAAAAACAAATCAGCCAAAGCAGTTGTGAACACACTTTTACTCTATCTCCAACATTACGGCAAACCCGCTGAGAATTCACTGCGACTTTGGTAGTGAATTTGACAACGCCCTTCTACGAGACCTCTGTAAATTATACGATAATAAAATCACTCATTCTAATGTAGGACATCCGCAGTCCAATGGGTCTTTAGAAAGGTTCCACTCAACCCTATTAGAAATATGACGTGGTTCTTTTTCGTCTTACCATTTCACTCCACTTCGAGAGTGAACTTCTACAACCATTACCTATTAGAAATGATACGAATCAATTTAGCTGAACATCCGCGCGAACACCCTTTTAATATCTTTCCATACGCGGTAATTTTTTATAACAACTCCGTGGACAAAACACATGGATTCACTCCATATGAACTTGTCTTTGGACATTGTTTAAGTAGACCCCCTGAAAAGTTATATAAAGAAAAACAGCTTATAACCAAATACGTGAGAGACTTAAACAACTGTCTATCTCACTTCTATAAAACAGTTCGAGCTAGAACAGAAAAGCAAAAAGAAAAAGCCAAAGTTCGATTTGACCAACATGTTCATGAGAACATCCCAAATTATAGTGTAGGTGACAAAGTGTATGTAAAAGAATCTCAAATAAAAAATAAATTAGCAAACAGGTTTAATGGCCGATTTGAAATTATAGAAATTCAGCAACACTGCTAAATCCTAATACTAACCAACAAACGAAAGTAAATTTTGACCGAATGCAGGTACCTTCTGAAATCTAATCGGTTTCAGGTTTCCAATACTAGTCAGCACGACCCTTTGCCAGTATCAGATCAAACCAATAAATAATACATTAGGCGTCTTCTACCATGACAAAACACGAATTGTCATCTCCAACGACAAATGGACCTTACTCATTCACAAGAACATATCTGGACTACTACAAGTTTTCAAAAACAATGACGATATACTCCACGCTATACATGACACACTAAAACCAGACTATCATTCAATGAATCTTTTTCACTCCGACGTTAAAACGCACGTAAGTCTCTTAACTCAAATATCCAAATCCATTGAAGATAAATTTAACGAAGTAATCATCGATACGAAACGTTCAAAACGAGGTATAATAGATGGCATTTATAGTATAGTTAAAATCCTTACGGGAAATCTAGCCACAACTGACGGCGAATTCTTTACGAAAAGTATTCATCAATTAAATTCCAATCAACACCATATAGAAAATCTACTAACAAATCAAGTATCAGTGCATTAATTTTGACCTTTAATCAATCAATTCAAAATTTAACTATTGATAGGAAAACATTCAATGATGATCTCAAAAATATCGAAAGAGTAATACACCAAGTAAATAACAAGCTAGCACTAGTTCAAGTTAAACTTAAGTTTTTTGAAATATGTGAAAAGCTTATGGAGGGTTATTTGATTATCGAAGATAATTTAAATGATATATTAAATGCTATAACTTTTGCCCACTTGATGAGAATTACACTCTTCAATAATTACTCCTAATAATCTTCCATCATCCCTTCAGGAAATATTACAAAATCTTGTAAAGAATAATCTACTATTATCATTAAAACCTTCAGAAATTATAAAGTACCTACAAATTATTGACCTTCAAGCTTATCAAGAAGGAAACGACATTATCTTCATTTTAAAAATACCATTAGTAGAACAACAAATATACACCCTGTTCCACCTATTTTCCATCCCAATACTGGATGAAAGAACTGGGCTACACCATATTCTCTCAATATCACATAAATACATTGCGCGAATTTAGGATTCCTTAATGTATATTTCCGTCAAAGATATCAATGATTGTAAAACCTTAAATCCACAAAGTGAGCTGTGTTACAACCTCTATGCCTTATGCCTATCTGATAGACAACAATGCAATCTTCAAAGCCCAACTGTTGAAAAATATCCAGAAATTACCAGATACCTGTGTTAGTGCCATAGACAGCCGCGGATACAACGTGTACAAACTAGACAATAATGTATGGTTAGTGATAATCGCAGAACCATTGCAGGTAACTATAAATTGCCCCAAAGTGACCACAAAAACTATTACTCTCTCGAAAAACTCTATTCTCAAACTTTACACTCAGTATCATAGTGTTATAGGAACTACGAAATTGCAAGCCTATAACACCAAAACTACAAATATTTCCGATAATCCACATCCAATCTTCATCCCATAAGAGTGTTGTAGTCACATTGTCATAGAATACACCTTCCCAAACTGAAGCCTCTTAAACTAAGCGAAATCAACGTAGAAGAATTTGACAATGCCAATAATAAACTCCAGCAATATTCTAGAGAATTAGATCACCTTATCAACCAATCCTTTATAACTAGAAACATGACATGGTTTACATATTCCAAATTAGCTACTATCTTCATCCTTTTCTGTAGCTATGTAACAATAAAAATGTCGAGAAAAAGGTCAACACCTCTAAAGATGTTTAAAAACCTCCTCCCAAAGGGAAGGCCGAACATTGAAGAAGAAACCCACATCCCTGTGACCGAGAACATTATTCTTTCATAAAAGTTGCTGCATTGCGTAGCAACAACTTTTTAATGATAAGGGGAGTTGTTATATCCTATTATGTGATGACGTAGCGTCTACAACTAACATTGCCCGATATCCGCTCTTACTAAGACAGATTATGATGACGATGCGTCTGGGACCTTCTTATCATGAAATCAATCGCAGGTGTCGCCAGATACAGTGCATGCAAAATAGTAACAACCACCCACACCGTCTGTCCAGTCACCGACTGGTGTACTACGTCAAACCTGCAGAATCATCATTATACCATATTATAAATACGAGCAAATGTCGAACTCCTCTCATTATTATACTTATAATCATTTAGTACGTAGTCTTTTAGTTAGTAAGACTTAAATTTAATGTAACTCACAAAAACTTATAATAAAAGTGTGATTTTTTTAAAGTTATTTTCAAAGAAGTAAATCTAAAATGTATAATGTATAATGTATAATGTATACTGTATAATGTATACTGTATACTGTATACTGTATACTGTATAATGTATAATGTATAATGTATAATGTATAATGTATAATGTATAATGTATAATGTATAATGTATAATGTATACTGTATAATGTATAATGTATACTGTATACTGTATACTGTATACTGTATACTGTATAATGTATAATGTATAATGTATAATGTATAATGTATAATGTATAATGTATAATGTATAATGTATAATGTATAATGTATAATGTATAATGTATAATGTATAATGTATAATGTATAATGTATAATGTATAATGTATAATGTATAATGTATAATGTATAATGTATAATGTATAATGTATAATGTATAATGTATAATGTATAATGTATAATGTTTAATGTATAATGTATAATGTATAATGTATAATGTATAATGTATAATGTATAATGTATAATGTATAATGTATAATGTATAATGTATAATGTATAATGTATAATGTATAATGTATAATGTATAATGTATAATGTATAATGTATAATGTATAATGTATAATGTATAATGTATAATGTATAATGTATAATGTATAATGTATAATGTATAATGTATAATGTATAATGTATAATGTATAATGTATAATGTATAATGTATAATGTATAATGTATAATGTATAATGTATAATGTATAATGTATAATGTGTAATGTATAATGTATAATGTATAATGTATAATGTATAATGTATAATGTATAATGTATAATGTATAATGTGTAATGTATAATGTATAATGTATAATGTATAATGTATAATGTATAATGTATAATGTATAATGTATAATGTATAATGTATAATGTATAATGTATAATGTATAATGTATAATGTATAATGTATAATGTATAATGTATAATGTATAATGTATAATGTATAATGTATAATGTATAATGTATAATGTATAATGTATAATGTATAATGTATAATGTATAATGTATAATGTATAATGTATAATGAATAATGTATAATGTATAATGTATAATGTATAATGTATAATGTATAATGTATAATGTATAATGTATAATGTATAATGTATAATGTATAATGTATAATGTATAATGTATAATGTATAATGTATAATGTATAATGTATAATGTATAATGTATAATGTATAATGTATAATGTATAATGTATAATGTATAATGTATAATGTATAATGTATAATGTATAATGTATAATGTATAATGTATAATGTATAATGTATAATGTATAATGTATAATGTATAATGTATAATGTATAATGTATAATGTATAATGTATAATGTATAATGTATAATGTATAATGTATAATGTATAATGTATAATGTATAATGTATAATGTATAATGTATAATGTATAATGTATAATGTATAATGTATAATGTATAATGTATAATGTATAATGTATAATGTATAATGTATAATGTATAATGTATAATGTATAATGTATAATGTATAATGTATAATGTATAATGTATAATGTATAATGTATAATGTATAATGTATAATGTATAATGTATAATGTATAATGTATAATGTATAATGTATAATGTATAATGTATAATGTATAATGTATAATGTATAATGTATAATGTATAATGTATAATGTATAATGTATAATGTATAATGTATAATGTATAATGTATAATGTATAATGTATAATGTATAATGTATAATGTATAATGTATAATGTATAATGTATAATGTATAATGTATAATGTATAATGTATAATGTATAATGTATAATGTATAATGTATAATGTATAATGTATAATGTATAATGTATAATGTATAATGTATAATGTATAATGTATAATGTATAATGTATAATGTATAATGTATAATGTATAATGTATAATGTATAATGTATAATGTATAATGTATAATGTATAATGTATAATGTATAATGTATAATGTATAATGTATAATGTATAATGTATAATGTATAATGTATAATGTATAATGTATAATGTATAATGTATAATGTATAATGTATAATGTATAATGTATAATGTATAATGTATAATGTATAATGTATAATGTATAATGTATAATGTATAATGTATAATGTATAATATATAATATATTATGTATAATGTATAATATATAATGTATAATAGATGTAAAGATTTGTTTTGATAAGGATTGCTAGGATGGCACTTACTCTGCATGGATTTTTAGACTGAAAACAAAACAATGAATGGTATTGCACTGCCCAGCACAGGCTATTGTCTATGAAATGTAAAATTAGTACGGAATTGAGTTTGAGTTAAAGTTAATTGCTGGAATGGGCGTTACGTCACTCTTAGTAAATAAGTTTTATAACACACCCGTCTTTCTGTCTATCAATAGACGCCATTTGTCTATTTAGGTATAAATCCTTCACAATGGTCTTCCATCATTTGCCTCACAGCGACTATGGCAAATAGCATTTTTTAGATAAATGACTAAAAAATCAATCATTTGCTCAGACAGATAACATTAACCTAGACTTGAGCCATTTACCTAGAACAGTCATTTACGTAAGGACGCAGGTGGGGCCCAGTGGGTATAACGTGAGACGTAGGATTTTTTTTAGATTGGTTCTATTCACTACGTTTGAAGAACATCTCTTCAGGTATGGACATTTTTACAGCCCCTCCAAACCAACCGCGTGTAGTCTCGCGGAGACTTCGCACAACAGTCACAAATGTCTCTCTTACATTCTCGTTCTCTTCTGGTATGAGCTGCAATTACAAAAAATACCAACAATAGAGAAATAGTCTCGCCAATAGCGTCCCATTAATAGAATCAGTATTTCCAAGAAATGATAAACGAAAATCTAAGAGAGTTCTCACCCTTCGAGAACTGGCCAGATATATGCATTACAACACAAGAATCTCAAATGAGAATTAACATCACTTAAGTGAAAGAAGTCGGTCTCTGAAAATTGCATATCTCCCGGCCTTGGGTTCATATACCTACAGAGAATTATTAAAGTTTGGAACAAACAGAGTAGGTATATGAGACGCTTACAAGCCTTTTCTAAAGATGTAATAATGAAGCAAAAATACCAGAGTATTGGAAAATATACACATGTATAAACAATCCACAAAAAGGGAGATAAAAGTAGCTGCGACAATTATCGGGTCACAAACTCAATTAGCCGGATATATAGTAAAATATTAAATAGAAGCAGAACAGCGAGCCTGCCTAAGGGCAGGTAGATCTACAGTCGAACACGTTTTTACAGTCACCTAACTTATCAATAATGGCTTTGGACCAAAACAATACATTACCTCTCTGTCGACCTCAAGGAAGCTTATGACAACGTACCTCTTTTTAAATTATGTCAAACCTTACATGAAACGAATCAACATAGAAATAATAAAAGATTTGAGATCCCTTCATGTTAATAATCGATCAGTGGTGAAAATTAGAAATAAACTAACGCCCTTCAAAATATATCTACAACGAGTTCTCATTAACTGGAAAAGTAAATGCCATGGCATGGGAATTCCTCTTGACGACATCTCAACTCTATACACCCTCTCTTTCGCTGACGACGAATGTGTGATTGCTCAAGATTCTGACGATATCAGTTATATGTATGACTCGGAAACATATCGGAAAGAATATATCTCTGATACACGTACGAGAATTTAAATTCAGAAAATCTATCTTTTTATCAATGTCATCTTGGCCAAAAGCGAACACTATATCATTACCACGAACACGATCAATACAGAATCATATAAAGGCATACATACAATCTTATTATAAGGCTTCATAAATTGAATGCTTGCTCATGGATATATCAGCTATAACACGGCTTATACAATGTGCTTCTATATTCTATAACTCAACAGCTTCACCTATCAGTTCCATCTGCACCATGGATGCGTGCTTAAATCCCCCACTCTTACTTGTCACATTTTTATTGTAGCTATTTCATTATACCACAAAAAATTATCAATATCCGAATTATTGGTATGTCTAGTCACGTTAATGCAATAGGTACTAAGTAGAGGTGATTCAATTTCTGAATATTAATTTATAGCAGCATTAATCCTCATGTATTTTTTTCCCAAAAAAAATATTTTTGCATTTTTGAAATTTTGTGCATTTCAATTTCAATTTGTTTTGTTGAACAACACTATTTTAATAAAATTTTCATTTTAGTGTAAGTTTTCTATTAATATTTAATAAGTTATAGGACTGTTTCAGAATCTTAAGAAAATTAGGGGGTGCAGAAATTTTGATAGTGACCTTATAAATAAGTACATTATGGATGTAAATTGTAAACACTAGGACATAAGTGATTGTTCTTGTAAATACCTGCAATATTAGTGTAAATAAATAACTGAAAGTAAATTACTACAATGATATGTATGTCCGGTACAATACAATATTATTACAATATGTACTCGATTAGTAAAAAAAGCACGAACTTTCCACTCAAGTTTCATATTTTCAAGATATTTGCTTCTGATTAATAACAATTACCTAATCTACAGCGCTTTGGAGACTGAACTTATGAGAATTACACATTAGCCAGTTTCTGACTTCACACATGATTGTCTATATACGTTATATATAAGGTAATTTGGCATGTGGTTGTTCAGCCTCCTTTAGGCATCTGAAACTCGCCGCATAGAATTAATTTGAATTTACCGAGTGAGCGGGCTGATGTCCTTTTTTGATGGCGTAATTACAACAAAATTTAATAACAACAACGGCGGCACGATGCACAGTTCTGCTGCAAATTTTAGCCCTTTATTAAACCGTCGAAGGCAGTCGAGCGTAGGACCAAACTATCAGGCAGCGCACTGCGGTTTGCGATGCGGCTGTATAACAATGGGATCATCGTCCCATCATGGGCTTACGGCATCGATAAATTTCCTAGAATACTAGGATTGAAGTGCCTATAACGACCAATAATACATATTATGCAGCTGCACACTATCAAATCAGGTGAGTTAGAATGACCACAGCAAATTTTGTTTAAAGGCGCAATGTTGTTGCTAAACGTCGATACTGTCTCATAAATAATGATCAGAGTTAAGCAAGTTTTAACCAGGAAACAGATTGATATTAAATGATTGTAAAGTAAAAAAAAGTCAATAAATAGGCTGTACATAAATGTCAATTAAAAAATATTATCGGTTCCAAAGATTAAGTTAAAAGCTACCTACCCAGATCCATTGATATTTTATTCTAAACGAGAACTAATATTGCAAGAATCCCGCCATTAATTTGACATGCGATGGACAAAATTATATACCAAATCTAAAATGTTACGTACTAAGGAATGAACTGAGAAATAAGGTTATCTACGTACTAGGTATGCTAAGCAATTCTTAGAAATCCGACATACACAGGGTCGTGAAGTAGCGGATAAATGCTGTAAAAACAAAAATGAGATTTTTAAAGACGAGTCGACTCTTACTTTTCTTTTTATTCGATGAAATATTCAGGGATATATTAAGTTAGTAGCTTCCATCACTCAGTTGGTTTAAATCGCCGCTTACTTATTATATGACTGGTTCAATCTCGGTCCCTCGACCATTTTATATAGGTGAGTTAATTTTCATTCCAATAATTTCAGTATAAACATAATATAATTATTAACAAAAGCATCATAATTTAGTTACCCACATTTATATTTATAGTTTAAGTGAATTGATATTTACAACTTCCCAGTAAGAAGTTTTTGTGATGGGTTTTCAAAAATGGAATTTAAATAAATGAACGTTTAGGTAAGCTTCACAAAGTATTAAAATGATTATAAGGAAAACACCTGTGTGAATGTTTTGTGTTTAATTATACAACCTAAACCAACATTTCTGGATGTCGGTGAAACTTAGCGCCAAGTAATAACCTCTTCAAGTGACCCTAGAAAGAAAGAAAAACATTTCTTAAATCAGACGAAAATTCCAAGATATTCACGTAACCATTTCTATTTTTTTATGCTAATCGTAAAAAAAATTATAACAAATTAAAATTTATCTAAGAAACAGTTATTTATAAAAATTCAATCAAAGTAAATAATTCCTTTGAACTAATTTTCACTAAATTTAGGAAATATTTATTCAGAAAAAAACTCGATCACACTTGCTCGAATTTTATTTATTTTCTCACTTTAAACAATACATATTTCTTTTAACGAGTGACCAAGTAATAGGTATAATACAAAAAGGCAGAAATCCTTTGTGGAAAATTGTATTTTCGTAAAGAAACCGAACACACATCCGATTGCCCTGTCCTCTCATATGAGAATAGGGTTATTGTTACTGTTAATTAGCATTGAGAACAAGGAAGGAACATAACTTATTAGCTACTACATACTTAGGTTCAGAAAACCTATGATTCTTAAATCTCCAATAGAGAATTTATTGAAAATAGGTTCACAAGGCTTTATTTATTTTAATTCCGTTTTTAAGAATAACAGTTTTTTTGATAGACTTGGGTAAATTGGTTATATATATATATATATATATATATATATATATATATATATATATATATATATATATGTTATATTTTATTGTACCCAATATTTACTTAACACCCTGTATGACATTGCACCATATACGCATCATGTAATTTGATACTTATTCTTTCTTATCAATCTTGAAAAGACGTAATAATTTTAATATCAAAGATTAATAAGTCTTTGTTATAACTATTGAAACAATAACTTATTGTTATAATTAAATATCATGTTTCTCTGCTACTAAGAATAGGAATTAGCAGTTTATTATCAAAAGACGTAATTACATCTTAAAGTGCAAGATATGCAATATTGTGAAATAGTGGAATACTATTTAAAGGCAAGAAAGAGCCTCCCTAGATTATTATTACTAGAATACTGCTGCACATAACATCAAGTTAAGCCTAGTTAATAATCAAAATATTATATTATAATATATTATTTATATTGGTGACAATAATAAGTTTAAAAATAAAATTTAAAAAAAAAATAATTGTTGGCCGTGATACGCAACAATTTGGCGCAGTCAGTAGGATTGCTACAACGTGTTTGATTGGTATTTACTGGAGCTGGTGCCTTACAAAGTAGGATTTCATCCCTCGAAGAAGACGACATCTCCTGAGTGGACGGTCTCTTTGACCGTAAAACATCCAACAACACGGTGGTTTTCAACCTTTAAGGTAACAAGAACCTTAAGATTTATTAATGTGCTGGATAAAAGTTAAATCGACATCGCAACATTGCAACGAAGAAGTTCCCCCTCACTATCATACATCAATTGGTAGAACAAGGCTTACTTCCCAGAAGCAGTGGTCAATTCAACTTCAATTCAAAGGAGCAAACGATCAACTTCAATTCAAAGGAGTAAACGATCAACATCAATTCACAGAAGCAAACGAGTACAACCAGAACTCCAGGCCATAGTGCAGGAGGCGAGGACAGCTCCAACCAGAGGAATTGCAGAAATTGATATAAGGTTAGTGCATGACATTGAATCATCACACCTCAATATATATTGTCACTAAAATTATTTTAAAGTTAATAAAATGTCGGTAACAAATCCACAATCACCAAATCAGAGTGATGAAGCGAAATATTTTCCTTAATCCCGGAATATGATTCAATATTCCTCAATACTTTTATTAATGCTTGTAATACAGCAACAGAAATAAGTGTTGACAACCAAAATATATTTTTGACTTTACACATAAAAAACAAATTACGTTCTAAAGCAGCAGAATTGATAAATTCTCGAAATCCAAAAACATGGATAGAAATTAGAACTCTTCTTGAAACACATTTTGGAGATACTCGAGATCTTACATCCCTAATACAAGATTTACCAAGAATGCGACAAAATTCAAATGAATCTCCTTTATCATTTGTAACAAGATTAGAAACCCTTCAATGTAAACTTTATTCTGCAATAGCTAGACAGAATATGAGTGCAGATATGAAAAAAGCACAAAACGCTTTAATTCATACAATGGCATTAAATATATTAGTGATAGGTTTACAACCATCATTATCTACTATAATACGAGCATCGAATCCACCAGATTTGATTACAGCTAAGAATAGATTAAAACGAGAGTTACAATTAAATTATTATAAAGGACAGAAGAAAAGTTCATTGAATACAAATAACTTTTCTCAGAAAACGAATTTTGATAAATCAAAATCAAATTATAATAAACCATTTAGATCTGGAAACACGAATCATTCTAATCAAAGTCATTACCATTCAAATAAACCTTCGACAAGTACTTCTGGTAATAATCAGAACAGTTTTATAAACAGATCACCAAGTTCTCAGAATCAGAGTTCTAGACCTCCAGGTTTTCAGAATCAAAATTATAGACCTCAAAATTATCAAAATCAGAGTAATAGACCCCAAGATTCTCAACCTATACAGTCTAATCAAAAACCGAATTATACAAAACCTAAGACATATTTAATCAATGAAAATGATACGGATAATGACGAAAGTGGAAATGAACAAGATTTATCGAAGATGGATTTTCAGTTTGTAAGTCTCAAAGACGAACCTCCGATAAAGAAGTAATTATTAATACAATATCATCAAAAAATCTATATTATATAGAAGATGAAAAGAGGAAATTTAAACTATTGATAGATACTGGAGCAAGTATATCAATTGTAAATAATAAATTAGTTGGAAATATTAAAAAACGACGTAAAGAAAATATACGAATACAAGGTATTACTCGTGAAACATTATTGCTTACACAATCTATTGATATTGAATTTAAAGATAAAGATCCACATAAAGTCTATGTTTATGATCTAGATATTGAGTTTGATGGTATACTAGGCGCAGATTTTTTACAACATTATGATGCTGTAATTGATATTAAAAATCGGAAATTATTTACAAATTTTGTAGTTACGCCTTTAATGAAAGTGCAACAATATCCAAAAAATATAAGGCGTACTGTGTCAAATAGAGTAACTATTGAACCAAGAAACGAAGAAGTATTTAAATTAAAATGTGATTTAATTAATACTGAAGCAGTTCTGATATCACAAGAAATAGATAGAGTTAAGATACCAAATGCGCTTGTGAAAACAGATCAAAACGGAGAATTTTTGACAATTTTAAATGTAAATGATGAAAAGAAAGAAATAATATTCCAGAATCTTGAATTTGATGAAATTCAAAATACTCTCAGCGATAAATATACGGATAATGTAAATTCGATAATGGAAATTAACCGTATAGATAAAATTCAAGAATCATTACGAGTCGATCACCTAAATGAAGAAGAAATGGATTTAATAACAAATCTTTGTCGTGAGTATATAGATATTTTCTATATAGAGGGAGATAAACTGACATTTACAAATGAAGTGAAACACTCTATACCAACTCGAGATTAGAAACCAATCTATACAAAGTCCTATCGATATCCTTATATTCATAAAGAAGAAGTAAAAAAAACAAATTACAAAAATGTTAGATGAAAATATAATCCAACATTCAACATCACCATGGTCGAATCCGGTTTGGATTGTTCCTAAAAAATTAGATGCTTCTAATAAACAAATATGGCGAATTGTCATAGATTACAGAAAATTAAACGAAATAACAGTAGGAGATAGATATCCTTTACCAAATATAACAGATTTATTAGATCAACTTAGAAGATGTGAATATTTTACAACTCTAGATTTAGCATCAGGCTTCCATCAAATAGAGATAAATGAATCGGATATACCTAAAACTGCTTTTAGCGTAGAAAATGGTCATTACGAATTTTTACGGATGCCATTCGGTTTAAAAAACGCACCATCTACTTTTCAGAGAGTAATGGATAATGTACTCAATGGTTTACAATGAGAAAGACGTCTTGTATATATGGACGATATAATAATTTTTTCACCTACGTTAGATGAACATATAAAACAAATTTCAGAAGTATTTGATAGATTACGAGCCGCTAATTTAAAAATACAACCTGATAAATGTGAATTCCTAAGACATGAAGTCATTTATTTAGGATAACAAAAGATGGAGTAAAACCAAACCCTGAAAAAAATAAATGTATTCAAAATTTTCCACAACCACGATCACCAAAGGAAATTAAATCATTTTTGGGATTAGCAGGATATTATAGAAGATTTATTCCAAATTTTGCTAAAATATGCAAACCGTTTACTAGACTTTTTAAAAAAGATGAACCATTTGATATTAGTAAAGAATGCGGTGAATCATTTGATACTTTGAAGGATTTATTGACTTCAAGTCCAATTTTGATATATCCAAATTTTGAAGAAGAATTCATTTTAACAACAGATGCTTGTTCATTTGCTATTGGAGCAGTATTAAGTCAAGGACCTATTAATAAAGATTTACCTATTGCCTTTGCATCACGAAATTTATGTAATTCAGAAACGAAATATTCAGTTATAGAACGAGAATTATTAGCTATTGTTTGGGCGGTAAAGCATTTCAGACCGTGTCTGTATGGAAGCAAGTTTAAACTAATAACAGATCATAGACCATTGACCTGGTTATTCTCAATCAAAGATCCCGGTAGTCGTTTAGCACGTTGGCGATTAAAATTAGAAGAATATGATTACGAAATAATTTATAAGCCTGGCAAAATTAATAAAAATGCCGATGCATTATCACGAATTAAGGTGAATTATTTTAAAGAATGTTCTAAATATCAAAAAATACTAGCAGCAAGTTCTGGAAATTCAGAAACAGAAGAGATAGAAGAAGACTTCAATATTATGAACAATGAATTCAATAATTTTGTTCGACTATATCAAACCACTTCATTAATCGATTATTCTCGAGTAGAATATAATAATGAGCAATTACTCGATAAAAGACATAAAGATATTATTGCCGTATTTTGGGAATCAAAAACAATGGATTTGCATGAGGAAATTTTAGAAGATATCGACGATGAAAATCCTGATATTCAGTTTCATCAATTAAATATTAGTACTAGCTTAACTGTTAAAAATAGAACTTATTATACTATTTTTATACCATTTCAACCTGATGAAGTAAATGAACGACTGTTAATATCATTATATAAGCCAAAAAATATTTTGAAACCAAAAACATATTTTGTTGAGAATAATATTGATTTACCAACCTTAGAAATGTTATGTTATATATTCACTGAAGAAAATTTTAAATTTATTATTTGCCAAAATATTATAAAACCAGTTACGGAAGAAGATGAAATACAAATAATTTTGGATGAATATCATTCAGGAAAACGAAATCTGCATAGAGGTATAAACAAAACCCTACGTAGAATTAAAGAAAAATATATTTGGAAAAATATGAATAAAGATGTTGAAAATTTTATTAAAAAATGTGAAATTTGTCAAAAAACTAAAGTCTGTAGGAAAAACTTATCCAATTAAAGATAAATCAGCGAAAAATATAATTAATACTTTATTATTATATTTTCAACATTATGGAACTCCATTAAGAATCCATTGTGATTCTGCAAGAGAATTCAATAATACATTAATGAGAGATTTATGTACTCTTTATAATATAAAGCTGACATTTTCAAGTACTGGACATCCCCAATCAAACGGATCAATTGAAAGAATTCACTCAACTCTTTTAGAGTTGATTAGAGCACACATGAGTGAAAATCCAAATGAACACCCTCATAACTGTTTACCATATGCTATTATTTGTTATAATAATACAAAGAATAAAACCCATGGATTTAAACCATACGAATTAATTTTTGGACGTACTTCTGTAAGACCACCTGAAGTTTTGTACAATGAAAAGGACATAATTTCAAAGTATATGAGAGACTTAAATGCAAGAATAAAATTTTATTACGAAACTGCAAGGAAAAGAACCCTACAAGCAAAATAAAAATCTAAAGAACGTTTTGATGAAAATGTACAATTTTCACAACACAATTATCAAGTAGGAGATAATGTGTATGTTAAAGAATCTCAGATAGGTCATAAATTAAGAAATAAATTTTATGGACCTTTTGAAATTATTGAACTAAAGAAAAATTCAGCAATAGTCAAAAATCTTGAAACAAATCAGACGTCTCTTATAAATTTTGATCGAATGAAACCATATATTGAAACAGATTAATTTTGTTGCAGGATGGCAGATGGATGGATGGTGAAAAGAACATGAACCAAACCAAACAATTACAAAAGCTGTTACATCTACTACGCAATGATTCAACAATTTTATTTGAAGTAGAATTTGAACAATTTAATAGTAAATATCATTATTTGATTTTGATAATTATTGCTTGGTAATTAGTAAGATATGTATTATAAAAATATATACCTAATATATATTGAAACAGATTAATTTTGTTGCAGGATGGCAGCATACAAATTAATGATTTTAATCAATATTATATTATTATTTAATTTTACAAATAGTCAGTATAGCTTAGTGCATGTGAATAATACTGTATGTACCTATATATTATAACCAACTTAATCATTTGAAAATATCTAATAATAAATGGACATTATTAGTTTATAAAGATTTGGAACAGCTAAGTACAATTCTTGAAAAGAATGAAAAACTTATCGAATCATTGGAAACACTAATGACACAACCTTATCAAAGAATGCAATATTTTTATTCGAATGTTAAAACACATATTAGTTTATTGAAGAAACTAGCTAATGATGTTAGTATGAAATATCATAAAATATATTATGATACCGAACCATATCATCGTAAGAAACGTGGTTTACTTGATGGAGTAGGTACCGTTTGGAAGTACATTACAGGAAATCTAGACGCAAATGATGGCCAATATTATTCTGATAGTATTTACCTTTAAACCCAACATTATCTAATATTGCTAGATATTATCAATTAACAGAACTACAAGCTTTTCAAACGAAAACAAAAATTATATTTGTGTTAAAGATTCCTCTAGTAGAATCAGAACTATATACTTTATATAATGTCTATCCATTACCCATTAAAGATGAGAAAACAGGACTTCATCATGTTATTACTTCAAATGTAAAATATATAGCCCGTGATGATGATTCTATGTTATATTTAACCATGTCAGATTTACAAAATTGTAAAATTATTGATGAATATCTGTTCCAAATATGTAGTAACATATTACCATTACCCATAGATAATAATGCTATTTGTGAAGCACAACTCTTAAGACAGCAACTTGAATTACCCGGAACGTGTCAAACTTCTTTATTATTTGCAAAAGGATATAATGTTCAAAAACTGAAGACAAATGTATGGTTAATTTCAGTAGCCGAACCAATTCCTATAACAATTAAATGCAGTAACAGAGATGCACATACTGAAAGAGTTTTTGATAACACTATTTTAAAGCTACAACCAGAATGTAGTGCTTTTATTGGTATTACGAGAGTGAGATCTCAATATATCATAAATGAAGGTGAAAGAATCACTTATAAATTAAATCCAATAATCATTCCATTTGAATGTTGCAAAAATTTACCAGAAAAGATCTATTTACCAAAACTTAAACCACTAAAATTGAATAAACTCAATACAGATTATTTGAATATTGCTCAACATAAACTTGATCAGTATTCAGATGAATTAGATAAATTGATAAATGAACCTTTTATAACAAAACATATTTCATGGTTCACTTATTTTATTATTGTTCTAATTATTGCTTTAATTTTATTATATTGCTTTTGTAAATGTAAAAGACGAAAATCTAATCGTATTAGTATAACTGCTGGTTTTGGCCCAGATTCACCACCACCTCCACCACAAACAAAAAGATTATCCAGAACTTTTCAGAAATTTTTACCAAGTAAACGTCCTAATATTCGATCTTCTGAAACCGAAAATGATGAAATTGAACTAACTTGAACGTTGTGCTTGTATTTTACAATTATTATAAAATTCTAATTTTATATTTTTAAAAGTTACTGCACTTTATAGCACTAACTTTTTTTAAATAAGGGGAGTAATGTTATATTTTATTGTACCCAATATTTACTTAACACCCTGTATGACATTGCACTATATATGCATCATATAATTTGATACTTATTCTTTCTTATCAATCTTGAAAAGACGTAATAATTTTAATATCAAAGATTAATAAGTCTTTGTTATAAATATTGAAACAATAACTTATTGTTATAATTAAATATCATGTTTCTCTGCTACTAAGAATAGGAATTAGCAGTTTATTATCAAAAGACGTAATTACATCTTAAAGTGCAAGATATGCAGTCTCATACAAAGTAGTTCACTGGGAATAGGAATGTATCAGCAATTCTTCCAGAAAAACTTCTAGAACATTTAATTATTGTTGTGCAATATTGTGAAATAGTGGAATACTATTTAAAGGCAAGAAAGAGCCTCCCTAGATTATTATTACTAGAATACTGCTTCACATAACATCAAGTTAAGCCTAGTTAATAATCAAAATATTATATTATAATATATTATTTATATTGGTGACAATAATAAGTATAAAAATAAAGTTTTTTAAAAAAATAATTGTTGGCCGTGATACGCAACATATATATATATATATATATATATATATATATATATATTTAGATTATCACACGAAAATAGGAATGGTTATTGGTATTTCATCTGACTTGAAAATGTTCATCTTTATTTCTAGAGTTACTTAAGACGGTGAAATGGCAGTTTCATCGACATCCATTTTCGGTTTTGGTTATATTTCAATTATTTTTATAGTTTCAAAGTCAATTTTATTCTTATTATATAAATACGAATATGAATAGTTATAGTTTTGAAGCAAAGATATTTTCAGTAACCATTACTATTTAACACCAAACAAAACTGTGTCTCCACTTTTTCAAATATCTTAAGATTCACCAGAAGAAGAGAAAACACTACCTACCTATTTCTGATTAAGATTAATATTAGTTTTGTATCAACATCGTAGTATGGCCTCCTCTACCGCTTGATGTAATTGTGGATGACAAAATATATGAAATTATATTTCATCTACATGAATATTATCAAGACAATCAATTATAAAGCCACGTGAATATTAAGTATACGCATTTTTATTCGATAACTTTTCTTGCTTTTCCAATGTTTCTGTAACATCCAAATCGTCTAAGACTTTTTGATAAATAATCTCAAAATCTCAAGCATGAAAAAAGGGTTTCTCGTTATCTTAGTGCGTAACAGTGTATTTATTTATATTTATCAACCCTACCTTACAAAATTGCGGCAAGAAATACTTTTTGATTTGATTTGATTTTTACGTAATGATCTATTTGGAATCATAGCTACCAAAATTTATTAAATAGAAACATTCTTATCTAATAACAACGATGATGAAGTATATTATTATTTCTAAAAATATTTGTACCATGGGCATATCAAGCAAATAACTTAAAATTTTAATCTTGATTAATTTGCCGCTCCAGTATGGATGCAACCAAGAATGCTTATATTTCGCAAATATTAGATAATGGGGACTTTCTGATGACTTCCACATAACTCTTTTGATTCCTTCTATCAATGGCACATTCATTTAAGAGCTGAGTACTTTAGCTAAAAATGAAATATAGTTTATTTTCGAAAATCTCTTCATGCTAAAAATGACAAATTTGTTATGAAAGCTGATTTTGCACATTCTGTGGTTGATATTTATAGTATGGTATGTAAGTGTTAAGAAGGTCGAACTTGTTGGCTAGTTTCTGATGAACGATGTTACACACTTGATTATGCCGATGCAAGTAGTCTGATGTTAGATGTTGTAAAGTCTCAGGATCTTGCTGACATTTTCTGCATTTAACGGATTGGGTGTTGGGATTTTTAATGACAAACTTCTTGTAGTTGTTAGTATTGATGACTTGATCTGGAATAGTGATCATGAAGAGAGTACCGCTAGAAGGCCATCTATTTGAAGCTTCTTTATCAATATGATTTTGGTTGAGTTCATGATGATGCTGCCAATGGAGTGCTTTTTGGGACCACTGTTCCTACTTCTCAGTATCTCAGAATATCAGAATTGACGTAATTTCTTTACCTGTCGAGAGTGTAAGTTGGCGAGGACAGCTAAACCCCTTCCTCCTTCTTTTCGGGGTAACGTTGTTCTAATAGTGGATGATTTGGGATGGTGGTTGTTACTTTTCATCATCATTGTTCGCGTTAATCTCTGTATACCTTCTAGCTCGGTTTTTGTCCATCTTAATATTCCAAATGAGTAAGTTAGAATTGGTGTGGCGTAAGTGTTCATTGCCTGAACTAAGTTACCTACATTTAATTCTGATTTTATAAGCGATTTTACTCTTTTGGTGTATTGCTCCTGGATTCTTCCTTTTGCCTGTTTGTGATCTAATAGTCTAGCTTGCTGAAATCCTTGGTATTTGTAGGCTTCTCCATTTTCCGTAGCCTGAATGATGTCTCCACTTGGTACTTGCACATCTCCGTATATAACTAATCCTTTCTCAATATACAGCGTTTTGCATTTAGATAAACCAAACTCCATATGAATATCACTGAAGAATATGTAAGTTATGTCCAGAAGATAGTTAATTTTCAGCTGATTTGCTGCATATAACTTGATGTCATCCATGTAGAGAAGATGTGAGATGGTGTGGCTAGAGTTTCTGCTAGCTATTACATTAAAATCGTATTTTGTGTCATTAAGCATAGTGGAGAAGATGTGAGATGGTGTGGCTAGAGTTTCTGCTAGCTATTACATTAAAATCGTATTTTGTGTCATTAAGCATAGTGGAGAGGGGATTTATTGCCAGGCAAAACCACAGTGGACTTAGGGAGTCTCCCTGGTAAATTCCTCTTCGGATGGGTATATCATCAGTAATAATAGAGTTGGAACCGACCTGTAGGTGTAATTTTGTTCGCCAGTTATTCATTATTGCTGAGCCAGGTATGAGGCACACTATCAAATGCTTTCTTGTAATCTACAAAAGCAGTGTGTATATTTCGGTGATCTCTTTGTGCTTGTCTAAGTATCACAGAGTCTGTTACAAGTTGTTCCTTGCACCCTTGATGATCTCTTCTGCACCCTTTTTGCTCCTCTGCCAAGATGTTGTTATCCTCAATATGTGTATAAATTTTGTTAGCGATACATGCTGTAAGTATCTTATACATAGTGGGCAGACATGTAATAGGTCTGTACTGGGTAGGGCCATTTGTCGGAGAACTCTTTGGGAGCATATGCTTCAAACTTAATGTTGAAATGCTGGAATGTTCTCTGGATTATGCATTAGATAGGTAAATTGCCTAGCGTATTCTTTATGCACACTAGAGAATTTCTTGAACCAGAAGTTTTGGATATTATCAATTCCCGGTGCTTTCCAATTGTTAGTATTTTGGATAACTTCATTGATTTCTATTAGTGAAACATCGGTGAATTGCATCAGTGTGTCGCTTAGCCGCTCTTCATACTCAATCCAGTTAGCGTTTTCATTGTGATCTTTGGGTATTGACCATAATGAGAACCAGAAGTTCTCTAAATCCTGTCTAGATGGTATAAGTTGGTTTTTGCTGTTAGTTGTAGCTCCTAGCTTCCTAGACAAATGTTTTTGATAAGTATAAAAAATATTGTTTTGTTGTTTCTTTTTTGTGTATCTGATGTATCTGGATAAACGTTTGGATTTCGCCTTATTATTATTACTATTATTACTACTACTATTATTATTATTATTATCATTATTATTATTAAGTTAGCTCTTAATACTTGAAGAGATTTTGATATGTAAAGAAAATTTCAACTACTTTACTAATAGAACTAAAATAATATTACATAAAAAGGAAACTATAAAAATCTCTATGTGAGTTTCATACTCATAACAACATAAAGCAATATTTGAAAATAAGTCGATAAAAGGGTTATTACATAATATTTTTTTTATCGTTTCTGATGACTTTCAGGATTAACAGCAAATCAGTACAGACACAGGCGTAGCCAGGCGGTGGGGTGTTAGGGGTTCATTTAATCTTTTAACACCACCAAAAACTGAAACCTGGCTACGCCCGTCAGTACAGATACTTCCTGCTGCCGTATGCGTAAGATAATTTACATTTTTGAACGACTTCAAAAAAAGGAGAAGGTATACAATTGTTGTAAGATTGCTTTTTTATATTTTTTAATGGCTGTTCGCGCGTTTTTGCATAGTAAACGTACTCCGATGTTGAGGAAAATCAAATCCAAAATCTCCTTCCCTCCAAAAACCGCCCCCAAAAGGGGTGGAGTGGACAATTTTTCTCGAAAATTGAAAATCCGAGACTGCAGAAATAAATAATGAAAATTCCATATCCGGAAATGTTTAAATTGGACATTTTAAAAAATAATCATACGTTTCCGCCCTACAGTCTGAAATATGTGTCAGCTATGTGGAAGTGGCAAATTTTTCTGAAAATCGAAAATTCGAGATTTGAAAATTAGAAAGGGGACCATATCCGGAAACATTTAAATAGAACATTTTTTCAAAAGAGTTACGGTTTCCGAGTTTCGCAATGGTAAAGTCTGAAATATGTGATATGCGTATTTTCGCTAGTACAAGCTAAACCTACCTATAACTTTTTGGGTATTAGTGAACGTTCAACAATTTTCATGACTAATGTTACACTCAAAAATGTGAAATAAATATTGTTTTCGAAAAAATTGGACCGACTTTATCAGTTGTTGCACTGAAATATACAAAATAATATTAACTCTATTGGTGCTGGTTCTTTTGGAGTTGGTGCCTACAACAACAAACTACAACGGCACAACTTCAAAATTACCATCACCAATAGAATTAATATTATTTTGTATATTTCATTGCAACAAATGATAAAGTCGGTCCAATTTTTTGTAAAAAATATTTTTGAAGAGATAGTCTACAGATACAACTTACTCTCAGTAGAGCCGGCAAGTGAAAAGAACATGAACCAAAGTTCCAACAATTACAAAAGCTGTTACATCTACTACGCAATGATTCAACAATTTTATTTGAAGTAGAATTTGAACAATTTAATAGTAAATATCATTATTTGATTTTGATAATTATTGCTTGGTAATTAGTAAGATATGTATTATAAAAATATATACCTAATATATATTCCAGAGAAAAGTTATTTCATTGATAATTATTTCTTTTAACAAACCATCACTTTCGGAATGAAACGATCAAACATAATTATGTTTATGGATTTAACTAATCTTAAATATATCTGGCTTGAGTGTGGAATTGGAATAAAACCAAACTATGAAAAATAAAATTTTATTATAACAGATCTTGATAATATGTAACGGTAATTATAATTATGAATTTAACAAAAGAGATAATTTCCTATCTTTTCTAGAAGTAACTCTGGAAATCATATTATTATTTTTTAAGAGAAAATATATTCTTAATCTAATAAACAGCTTTAGCAAATAAATAAGGGGAAAATTTGGGCAGAGATGGTGATATTCTACATTAATAAATATTTGAAATAATCAATTCCCAGGATTTTTTCGGAGCAAAATGGACACTGCAGACACGATTAATGTTGTAAGCTTTAGATGCATCAAAGTTAGCATGTAACACAGTATATATACTGGGGAATGTAGGGTCCAATCACTTAGAGAAAAGGCCACCTACGTCACAAAGATGCGCGAAGTGCTGACGTCACGTCAGTGTCGTACAATGTACATTACCAACAGGTAAACAAACACCTGGCGTATGGGACGGAATGTCAGGGAAAGGTAAAAAACACAAAATACAGCGTTTATTTAAATCAGTGCACGTTACCAGTTTGTTCTACATATTATGTTTCAGCGGTATCTGAAATCCCCGTTCAGCTTCGTCTTGCATAAAAGTGGCAACGTTATTTATGATTTCACGGACTTGGTTCTGAATTACCAACCCTTTCACACCAACAAGCTTCTTCGGTGGCATATTCTAAAACAATGTCTGGAACATAAACTAATATAAAGTGTGGAAACTCACCTTCCAGAAAATATAATAAATCACCATAAACAAAAATCGCATTCTCAAATCAACACTTTCTACAGAACAGGAATCTGAGGAATGTGGAGGACGAATTCAGTTCGTAGGCGCACAACGGAACGTAAACAAACAGTAAAGTAATTATAGATACCATGAACCACTCACCGTTTAAAGCTTCTGGCCGTCCAAGCATCTTCGAGTGACAAGTGGCTATATCATCAGACGCGGGAAATTCATATGCAATATTTCCTTGTTAGAGAAACTTAAAAACGGGCGGATTACGAATAAACTTTTGTTGTTTTCTTGATTCATGTAAGCAGTCAAAACTACGCTTCCTGTGCTACGCCACTGAAATGTGTCGGCAGCTGATCGTTGCTAGGCAACGAGACAAAGTGACCAAAACTGGTTTCTGCGCTGATGACGCGGTGGCCTTTTCTCTAAGTGAATGGACCCTAACAAATCTTGGCGTCTGCAAGCCTCAAGCCATTGTCGACATCTGCAATAGAACAGTAATTTCCTATTATTAATGTTTTTTATATTATAGTTTTGGATAATACAGAGCAATGGTTGAAAATATCAACACGATGTTTTTTTAATATATTTAATGCTCGAACTATCTCAGTATCACGGGAAAATTAAGATTATTCGAAATTTTTTACCTTATTTCATCCTTGGAAACTCGAAAAACACTCACTTTTTTCTTATCAGTACACAAATAAGACGTCTTTGTAAAGAATAAAACAAAATAATTGAATCTCACGCTACTTAATGCATTCAATCAATGACACAAATAGAGTATTTAATCGTTGCTAAACAACCTTGGCAAGAATGATGCGCCAACGCCATTGAAATCGCCCACCTGGCTCTTTAAATAATTTAATTATTGGTGAGCTCGTGAGCAAATTTTATCTCTCTCACATTTTATCTGCCTTGTCTGAATGTCCTATCTTGGTGTATTTAATATTTGGCTATGATCTATACTCAATTTATAGACCATGGACAATGGCGAGCTTTCAGCTCAGACCATGCAAACTGCAGGACCCAGGCTTGAGATTCGACTACCTGCGTATTTTAAAGATTGTGTTACATAACACATTTATGTATTTGTAGTTACGAAATATAACGTGTAATATGTAAACATTCTTATTTTTTTCTTAAAAAACGGGAGGTGTTAAACTCTAGTTTTTACCTCCATATCATTATCTGTAATATATCATATTCTGTATCATTGTTTGCTCATTGTCAAAACTGAAATATGCTATGCGCAGTGTGATTTTCTACAACTACTGGAGTAGGAAAAAGAATCAGACTCCATCACAGATCATTATTGTAAAAGGTTCGTACATAGATTAATGTCTGAAAAATAAAATTACACGTTTGTGGATAGATTCTACATATAAAAATATGAAAAAAGTTTATATAAACATAGGTCCGGAGATGCTTCGTTTTCATGAAACGGGGTGTTTAAACTTTTCCGTTTTCAATACTTTATCTTACATTTATCGAAAACCCGGTGAAATATTAAGATGAGATTTGGTACCCGCAAATATATCATTAAAGGTCAAATTTACATGAACAAAATTATTTTCTAAGGCCCTTGCATCAGTGGCGTTCGTGTCAGTCAGTCATTATATTTAGTAAAAAACTGAACGCCATTGGTTTTTGCATGAACTAGTATCGCTTTCCTAAAGATAGATTAATTTTATATAAAAAGTGCCTCTTGGATTTTTTCGTTCCGACGCACTGTTTTCAAAATAAAAAATATTTTATTACTGAATACATTAAGCTGATTTCGGAATCCTATTTAGAAAATAGTAATCTAGTTAGCTTTTTTTAACGTCATAAAATATAAGGAATGTCATAAGAAATGGCATAAAAAGACCAGTGATTCGAGTTTGCGGTATTTGAGTTAATTATTAAGAAGTTCTCTATAAATAAGTGCTATTAACATGGTGCATTATTCGTTTGAGGATTTGGCAGACATTCATTTTATGTATGGAAAAGCGAATTGAAATTCCTACGAAGCAAGGCGACTCTATGAGGAAACATTTCCTGACCGTCGGTTACCTTGTGCAACCACCTTTGTAAGTATTCATAGACGTTTGAGAGAAACAGGCAATTTTGTTGATTGTGGGGCGCCAAGAACTGCTCAAACAGTGCAAAATGTGGAAAATGTCTTAATAGCGATTGAACAAAATCCAGAAAGAAATTCAAGGCGTTTAGCAAACGAATTGGGGAATACTAACCACGTTAATGAATGGCACATACTTCACGAGGAGCAGTTCTATCCTTACCATTCACAGAGAGTACAAGCGCTTTCTGAAACAGACTTTCCAGCCAGACAGCAGTATTGCCACTGGCTTAGACAAAGAATTGTAGAAGACTAGCAATTTATTCCGTTCATTTAGGTTAGGAACATTTATCAAAAATGGAATCTAATTTCCACAATGAACATTACTGGGCGGATGAAAATCAGAATATTATTCATCAATCGCGACATCAGCAGCAGTTTTCAATCAATGTGTGGGCAGGAATAGATCATAATTATTTGATTGGACCTTTTATTTTACCCAGAAGGTTAAACGGACAAACATACCTGCATTTTCTACAAGAGTATTCTCCCAATCTATTAGAAGATGTCTCTCTTAATATTAGGCAAAATTTATGGTTTATCCATGACGGAGCTCCTGCTCATTTTAGTCTCAATGTAAGAGATTATTTAAACGACACATTCCAAGGAAATTGAATTGGTCAGGGTGGGCCTATTTCCTGGCCACCCCGATCATCTGACTTGAATCCCTGCGATTTCCATGTTTATATGAACTTTTTTTCATATTATTATATGTAGAATCCGTCCTGAAATTGTCCTCACACCATTCTGTAGCACCCTGTATGTTATAGTCTGTTTCACGAATGATGTCTACGTACATCACGCTATACTTCTCATCGCATCTCATAATCACGAAATTCTCTACTACGTTTGTCGGTCTAAGTTACGACCACATAATTCTATACCTATAATTTGATCCTTGAATTTTTTTGTGAAGTTCACTATGGGGATTGTGAGTTTAGTACGCATGCGCGAAAGGGGAAGTTCGGGGAGGTGGCTTGGAGTCAAATATGTATGCCACATATGGTATCCATGGTAACAAAATAGGGACATGTTCCTTCTCTTACCAAAAAAGTTCATGACGCATGTGCATATCGCCAGCTATCCCCAGATGTTTGGCTTCATTTTTGCCTATTTTTTTCCACAAAGCTAGCGGTATAGAAGTTTAAGTATATGGCTACCACATACCATGATAGGAACTGCTTGTATGTCATTACAAAGTCAAAGCTACATTTCCTAGATCTCAGAAGAATACATCTATATTTTATATTTCAAGCGAAAGATTTGAATTTTATGTTTCTGCATTATTATCTTCTATAATATAAAAATGAATTGCTGAATGTGTTGCTAAGCGCAAATCTCGAGAGCAGCTGACCCGATTTTGCTATTAGAAAATTTAGGAACATTTATGAAAACTTAAAGACAATATTAATTTTACATACAGTACATACAGTTGTTTGACAACTGTCAGTTGTTTGAAATAACTGTCAGCAATTGACAGATTGCGCGCTGCAAATATCGTTTATCATAGATGGATCGGTTGATAAATTAATAATAGTTTCATTTCAATTTATTATACAGTGGGTTTTTGAGAAGTGTTTATTCATCTCGGTAAATTAAAATCATTCACACCTAATATTGAAAGTTCAATTTAATACAGAGATTCTGATAGGTTTTAAAAAACTATTTTGATTGACTTGATTTAGTTAGACATAGGTACAAGAACACGTCAAAGTGACGAGCAGCGCGAAACGCTGAATGAAATTGAACGGAATCGATGGAATCGAAATCAACAGCATAGAAGTGTTGCTCTTAACCCTTAATGAGCTGCATTTAATTATAACAACGAAATCGATAACAGTTCACAGCAAATCGTTGGTAATGGATCAATGAACGTTGTCTGTCAATATTGTAAAGCATTTAAGTTTAAAAATGAAGCCCCTGGATTGTGTTGCGGGAGCGGTTAAGTCAAATTGACGCCATTGGTACTACCGCCAGAGCCTATGCATTCAATGGTTTACGGAAATTTGACAGATTCTATACATTCTTAACTCATAAACAGGAATACAATAATTATTATCAAATTAAGTCATTTGGCGCAACAAAAGTTATTTAAGAAAATTTTATGCTAACTTTCAAGATAACTATATTGTAAAACAATAAACTTTTACCACAACGTGCCTGAATACGTTGGTAATTTTCAACTGAAATCATATATCAATTAAAGTAGCGTACAATAGGTTTATAGCTAGGTAAATAACCAAAAGCAGCCAGTCAAAAGTTGATGGGGGAATGGCAGTGCTGACAAAGTATCTTGAAAGTCACATAATGGTACAATTTTTACGAATTTATTTCATGGGCGTTTCAGCAAAACAAATCGATCAGCGTTACGCCCTCAATAAATCGGTGAACAGACCAAGAGTGGAGCAACTTCAAATGTTTTTGCATCAGACAACGAATTGGTTTTATTATTCAAGACTGCATTAAACCGCATGCCATCTGATTACCACAAAATTGTCAGCAAAGCCGATAAGACGCCTGCAGGACAACACGCAAGACGCTATAATACGGCAACAATTGATGAAGTTGTTATTGTTGTCATGGGTGAAAATTTAGAGAACCAAGATATTGTTTTTGCTTTTGTTAAGACAGGACAACGTCTGTCGGGTCAGCTAGTTAATAATAAATCTTTCATATAATTGTATATTTAATCAATTGATATTATTTTCTCCCTAATTATATGATATTTCTTGATGCATATGGAAAAATTTAAATATCATATTTTATGTCGAAATTGTTACGCCACCGATTTACTGTCGTCCATTGAATTGATCCGTTTCTCGTGTTTTCAATGCAGACGCCATCATTCGTGAAACAAACTATAAAATGAGTGGAGTATGTTTAAATTACATCCACTATATACAAAAGTTGTAAATTGAGCTCAAAACATAGACGTTGTCAATGTAGCCTCTCCCCTGATTGAGCCTCAGGCTTAACACCGATTGCAAACTTCCAGGTCAAAAGCATCTACAGCAGAACTTGGGTAAATACCTTGATTATTGTCTTAAGAAATTGGATCATCCTATTTCTGAAGTATTTTAAAAATAAACTCGATGGCACTCTACAGGAGTCACTGGAAAGAAGAGTGCAACATTGAAGAAGACAGATTTGCGGAAAGTGTCTTGAAAATTCATAGGAGATGCTATCTTGACCTGGAGGTCTATCTACGGAGAAAGAAAATGATGAGATGTTCCTGTCAAGAAAAGTATCGCGAGCACCGTAAAACATCACAATCAAGTCGGCGTTTTATTCCAAGTACCTAATACTGGCGAATCGGAATTACGTAAAACTGATGTGGACGCCAGGACATCAGGGCATGGCAGGCAACAAAAAAGCAATAACATAACATAATAACAATAAACAATACCAAAGAATGATATTAGGAGTGCCTAAATGCACAGTACGCGTATCAGTCAACCAATGTGTTTTGGAGAAACACAAACAAGACTGCAGCAACACACCAGGTAGCAGACACGGGAAAGAATACATTCCAATCCCATGTAAAAGAAAGACAGGAAAATGCTAATGCTAAACAGAAATAAGCTTAAAACTGTAACGGGGCTTATGACTTGTCATACACCTCTCAAGGTGTACCTCAACAAAATGAAGGGGATTTATTAAGCAGACTATGCGGTAAGAGACCGGAAACAGTTCCTCACATACTGTGCGATTGCGAATCCCTAGACCGTAAAAGACAACAAATATTTGGGTTACCAAAAGGTGACCCAGAATCTTTAAAGTCGTACCCAGCAAAGGACAAGTACAGGGTAGTACAAGATAGAAATGTCCTGGATTGGGTACCTAGAATATCGCTGTTTGAGGCACTGGGCTTAGTCAGGATCTGGAGACCAGTAGTGGTCAGACAAACCTACACGGGGTGGAAGTTTCAGTGAGTCTGAAGTGCCTCACACTATCGTGTGGGTAAGGTCCATTCCATGTACATAAGGAGGGGTCCCTCCACCTCGCGCAAACAATAGAAAGGGAATAATCAATGCTTCAGTAGAAGGAAAGATGATGGTAAAAGTTAAATCTGTACTCACAGTAAGCCCAGAAATCATGTACAAAGGCACTTTCTAGTTACAAGAAAAAATGCCACAAACTATGTAAACAAATTCAGCCAGACTCGCAATAAGCATACCTCAAATTTTATTAAAGAACAGCACAGCCTAACATATATGTAGATACTACGTACATCTAAGTCTATTTTCCGGCAAAATCAGGGATTGATACACTTTATAGAACTTAAAAAATGATAATGGTTTCAATAAAAAATCAAGTAATCAATTGGAGTAATAGTATACTCACCGAAAATATTTAGCATTTCGAAATGCAATTGAACAGAAATCACCATGCTAAATACATTATAGTCTAGTATATATTTATACTATACGAATTACTTAAATTGCATTATAGCTTAAAAAATTAAGACTCTACTATTAGCCTTTCCTGGTGCTAAACAATGGTAAGGACATATGTGTAAATGTGCTATGATCGTAGTTCGATAAAATTGAAACAATTGACCATCGAAATTATCTAACTAAAACTTCTTTCGCGTGTAAATTTATTATTTTTGAATAAAAAATTAAAATGTTCGTTCAAATGGAATTTGTTATACAACTTCAGGGATGATCCAATGCCACCTTTCTGTAAATGCTGCAGATTGTCTAATTTAAGCGTTTGAACGGCTCTGCCCTTCTCCGTAACCGATATTTCTTTTTATAAAAGTTTGCTGTCGTATTCAAGTATCAAGCATTATCATCAGTCTTAACCCAACACGACACTTGGCGCTACTTTACGACAGAAATATTTAATTCAAAATATCACTAAATATATGTGCAGGAATAGAAAAACATTCACGTTTATATTAGTATAAAGTGAGTGAGTAAAATCAGGAAGAATATTCATGAAGTATAGGTACAGGGTTGATTTCTTTTACTATCTGACTGACAACAGTAACGGGCTGACTGCCTCGGACTCGTACTCATACCACCCAGGCAACACCAACGTCCGTACGCGTCAAGATGATCCGCCATCTGAAGGTTCGCACATGTCTCCTCATAATAGCGCCGAAGCTACATCACAAGCTCGTTACATTGCCCCCTCCTTAATTGTGATCGTCAACAGCTGTATACCGTCGCTAACCGTTGACCTAACAGCACCGCCTTGACATTGACGGACACTCGCTGGTTTACAACAAATTCAACGGCACCTTCCTCTTGAACTTCAGCATCAGGCTTCAGTCACAGTCCAACATGCTCTCTAATTCCAGAATGAGCAACTCTAAACTCAAAGCACTGGAAATTTCATGGCCATGCCGCCATAATCACCAGGCGAGTTCAGATAGAAGCTGATCTCTACATACAGCCTGTTCACTTCGTTGAACCATATCACGTTCTCGAATGTTCTGCAATACCTTGGATCTCAGTGTCTGAGTTGGCTCATATTTACCATGGAATAGTCTTTATGTTGGCATAAACTTGAAATTGGAATTGATGCTCACAACTACCACAGTCTCATTCTCCATGCCTAAATTCTCCTCGATTACCACGCAAAATTCTATACTGTCTGTAACTTTGGCCCAGTTCTCGATGCCGATCCATATCTTCCACATCTTTCGATTTCTCGACAGCACCCACATGAATCTTCTCACCAAGTCTAGCAAGCTAACATACTATTCGGCAAAGTAACACAGCTTCCAAACTTAGGTACATCTGTACCACTGGATCCCATCCAGGACGCAATAGTCTACACCGTTGGCCTTTCACCCACAGCATCTCCACATTTTCCGCTATCGCACAGGCAACTGTCAGTGACATCCACAGGAAAGTGGTCAGCAACACCCAGCAAGTTGCCACGCCATTCGGCAATGCAGCACCACTTACGAGATTACATCAGCACCGTCGGATCCTTACCATCGTTCCATGGCCAGGGTAGATGACCTTTTCCATGATTCTGTCGTAGACTTCTAACGTACCAGCAACCAGATCCCAGTAGCTCTTGAGTGTTCAGAAGATGACGGTAGCCAGACTGTTTAGGCTCTTTCAGGGCGGTGGTAAGCCAGTTGGTCTTTAGAAGCTGGATACTATCATAAAATGCTGGCAAAATAAATTCCTTAACCAACTACGAGGAACATTTTCAACACCTTGCCTTGCTCTCCTCCATTCTTATTTATGTTTTCCAGCTCAGGATCGTCGCTGCAGCAGCATAACAGCAGTTATCTCAACATACGTTCCACTATAAGCAGAATACCGAAGGCTCCGAGCTGCACCCGTTATTCCAGCCATCTCTTTCTCGATAACGTTCGAAAGAGTATTCCGGTATGTTCTAAAAGGTCACTACCGAAAAACCGTGAGGCCCGACACAATTGCGAAATCTGCAGTCACACAGTTCAGTCCAATGGTCATTCTTTCCAGTCTTTTTGACCTCTATAACCCGTTTAATACACCAAACTACCCCAAACCTAACACTAGTTACACCGGGGCATATAAAAGTTATTTTTTTGTTTCTACACTAAAAATATTAGTCTGTTTATACACACTATGTATATCTCTTACATGTACATTTTATATTCATTATTTACACTATTTAAAACCGTATTTGGACCGAGTGTTATTTATGTTGTTGTTGGCTTCTACAAGGAACCCACCAAACTGCCGGACTGCACCATACTCGGGTCTCCACCAAGCCGCTGGTCTCCACCTTACCACCGGTCTTCACCTTAATACCGGTCTCTACAGTAATACGGTACTGACTCACTACCTGACTAGCTAGTCATGTAACTGACTCACTATCTCACTGACTCGAATGCACAGGGCTGACTGCTCCCACAGCAAATCCTATCCAAAATATAGACAAGCCCCCTCCATCTAGATACTTCCACCGGCATCTTCCAACGTCCCGAGCATTCCACCAACAGTGCGAACTCACTAGATGTATCGGTGGCCAATATAATATGCCTTACATAAATACCACCCGGGCCCCACCAACGTCCATACTCGTCAAGATGTTCCGCTCTCTGATGAATCCCAGATGTCTTCTCATAATGGCGCCGAAGCTACATTGCAAGCTCGTTACAATATAGAGATTAAAAAAAATTTAACTCATTCAAAATAGCATTTAATTAACCATGAAAATTTCATAAAATTGGGAAAGTGCTGTCAAGATAAATTTGATTATATAAAAATAAACAAAAATCAGTTACTAACCCTGAGAATGAGTGTGACCCTCGAGGTCCACGATGAACTTCCCAGTAGATTTGACGACGAACGACGGACGAACATAAAAACTCAATACGAATTTTCAGTAGTTTTTAGTTATTATCATAGATCTTGATTTCTAAAATTTTATATAAAAATATTTTACTGATTAGTGATTAGTAAAGTAAAATAAACTTCCTTCGCGGATTTCATTGAACCCGTCTCTCCGCTACGATGCTTGCCTATCAATATGATGCTCTACTTACTAGGCTATCTCAAACTTGCATTTTCGATGGTAAGGACATATATCTAGCGTTACGTTAGCTACAGGCTGTTCAGAATTTTCTTAGATTTTGAATTGCAGTTACAAATCAGCTGACGTGACTCGACTGGAAACTTTTTCTGTTCTTAAATACTTAATTACGCGTCGAATGAGCCTACCCCCATATTCATATCAGCATTGGTTCGCGAGATAATAGAGACGGAAAATTTCGAGCGTACATATGCACCCACGCATATATACACATACACACACACACACACGTAAATCTCGATAAAAACGTTGAATTTGGGTTCTGTTGACTTTGAAACGTGGAGATATGCAAAAACTGAGGATTCACAAAATCGGCCCATTACATTAAATTCCTCTGGAAAGTTAAAACAAGCCATAAAATTTAAATGATGAAAAAGAAGTATTTCCTGTTTCTTGTCTTATCGTTCAATCGTTTCAAATGTATTTGAAAGAGTGGATAAAATATTTTGTGGGTATCTGATCTACAATGAAATTCATTAACTATATCTTTGTAATATATTTGACAAAGAGAATAACTTATTTCATTAATCATTATTCATTAGTCATAAATTTTAATATCTCTGTAAAAAATATTTTTTCAAGAAGAAGATAAGGTTTTTAAAAGGATGAGTAATTAAATTATATTTTTTTTTGTTCTTCATCATTATACAGCTACAACCAATGGCCTGGGATATTGTTCAAATATTAAACAAGAATTGATTATATTTAAATTTGAGATAAAAAAAGAAATATTACCAAAACATAAATAAGTCGGAAAAACTTTGCACCGAGTGCCTACAGGTTTTATGTCTAGAAAAAAGAGTATATTTTTCAATTCCAAGAAACTCCTATATGAAGGTATATAAAGGATGAGTTTGTTTATGTTAGTACAGAGATCTGGGATACTATGGCAGCAAGGAAATTTGTAAATTTGCAAAGAATCGTAGTTATACTCAAAACCAATTTTAGTTTTACAAAATATGACAGCTATCAACAGAAATTTCAAAAAAACGCATTTCTGGCGATATCTTTAAACGTCCCTAGCTCCACAAATACTAACTTTAGAAAAAAAAATTGAATACAAAAGTTATGGAAAATTTTATTTTAAATGTAATGATCTAAAAACTGTTTTCGTCACACTTGTCATTTTTGACATATGACATAAGCTTTTTTTTCAAATGGGAACCATATTAAATTTTATTCTTATTGAATAAAGATTTTTAGTGCGATTCTAGTGATATAGGATATAATAGGATTATTTTTATTCTTAGTTCTTATGGGTTTTTCTGAATTTTTGTCTGATTCACGTATAAGGTACCTCAAGGTTGTTAGTCTACTTATCTATGGAAAAGTAAGCTCCAAACAAATAAAAACGAAAACTGAAAGATTGGGAAATTGTGGTGGCCATATAACGGGGGTATTTCTTACTATCCAAGATCTAGGAAATATTTCATTTAGATAACTCCGAACTAATAGAATATTATGGGGTGGACCGCCATGATATTGAAACCCTTGTGGTATAATATAATACAATTTTATTATTTGTTACTTACTATGGTAACCAAACTAACAAAGGCTTATTCCATTTGATTTTTTCCATAGATAACTAGACTAACCGCTTTTGAAGTAACATGTGAATCACAAAAAATACAAAAATGCCCATAAAAACTTTATCAACAAGGATGAAATTCCATATGGTTGTCATTTAAAAAAACACAGGTTTTAGTTAGTTAGAATAAAATTTCCCAAACTTTTGTATTTAACATTTTTCTTCTAAAACTAGTATTTCCGGAGCAAGCGACGGTTAAAAAAATCGCCATAAATCAGTTTTTTTGACATTTCTGTTGATAGCTGTCAAATTTTGTAATACTAAAATTGGTTTTGAGTATAGCCTTCAAAACAGCAATTCTTTGCCAATTTAAACTTTTTCGTATCTGCATTGGATTCCGAGATCCCTGAACTAAACAATAAAAAAACTCACCCTGTATAGATATTTTCAAATGGAAATTAGTTTGTTTTCCAATTTATGTCAAAAAAATATTTCCTCAAATAATTTTAAATTGCTATTTTCATTTATTCATATAAAAAACTATTCACAACTTTTAAAGTCAGTCTGATTTTAATTTTGTCGTGTCCTAAAATTTCAAATTTGATTTGAATTTAATTTAAAAAAACACTATTTAATTCTTGGATAATAATAAAAATACCCGTAATATAATGTACTTTTATTGCCAACAGATCTTACATATAAAGACAAAGCAACCTTAGAACAAAAAACAAAATAAAATGGGTGATTATTAAGTTGACACAAACAGGAATGCTAAATTACAATAAAAATTACAAGTATTCTGTTCATATTAATCATGTTCTCACCGTATACTTGAATGGAATATCTTTAAGCATAATATAATCATGGTCCACTTTTACCACAACTTGAAACTTATGTAGAGTTCTCACATAGAAAATGTTCAGTGTTAATTGGGTACTAAATTATTTTTTTATTATTAGGATTTCTTGTATGAAACTCTTCTATTTGCATACTATCATCGTTCAAAACAATCGGAATATGAAATTCTCTGGAACATACCACATTATATTTTTTTAAATATTTGCAGATCTCCTGTGGTATTGAATAGCGAAAGATAGATAGTTGTCTGGTATTCTGCTGTCACCTTTCTTATAAATAAGTTGGTTCTAGTAATATGTCATTCTTTTTCATTTTTATTGTTTATTATTGATTCTTTATATAAGAAATTTGAGTTGTGTTTATAGCATTTCCTTATCATATTCTTATCATTTTATTAGTGGTTTGGCCGAGTCCTGAACTCGAAATATTCCGATTCATATCACAGATATACATATTCTGTGTTAAGTTTCATCTTTCTTTGTTGACTTCTAACCAGAAGGTCTTGGGTTCGAATCCGACTAGCTCAAGGACTTTCTCCTATGATGAAATTTTTTGGGGACACAAGAATACCTGGTAAATGGTAAAACTAGTAGTCGACATCACTTGCTCCTTACAAACCTGCATTGAGGCAGCTTGGTATGGTACGCCTTAAAACCTCCGTAATCTGTCCTTATTTTGCAACACTTTAAAAACATTCAAGGAATGGCCTGGTCAGTAATGGACATACCAGAAAAGGCAAACGATCTATTGCAATAAGCTTATTAAAATTTATTAATTTTTCTTTGATGAAGTCAATAATAAATTTTAATATCGATGAAAGACACAGTTTTCAAAAGGAGGATAAGGTTCTTAAAAGTATGAATAAGTAAAATATACATTTTTTGCTTTTCATCATTATACAGCTACAACCAATGGCCTGGGATATTCTTCAAATCGCAGAGAACGCAAGTGAATAAGAGATTACTTACCAAGATCCTTGCAACTATTCTAGTAACATAATCCATTTCCTATTAAAGTATCCATTGCAAATTGTACTCGCCCTTCTTAAAGCGGAAAGAAAGAAGAAGGCCTTATCAGACGCGAGTAAGCCGCCTAAAAGAGTAATAAAATACACAATCTGGATGGAAATGGATTGCGTGAGTCAAGCCAGATGCTATAATTTCTGTCAACAATAGACATAAATCAGTGAGACCTAGAAAACCTGTTTCATAAAAAAAATACCCAAATTAGTTGTTGTAGTGCGTGTTACTATCAGCAAGAAGGCTGAGCTTATAAAGGCAAAAAATGAAGAACATAATATGAAAATTTGGCAAAATTAACAGTAATATATCCAGCAGTCAAATAGACAAAAGAATACACAGTCCATATAGTCTACTCACTGTTTCCTTAGTAGCACATGTGTTGATTACATAAGAGTTACTAGTCCCAAGTACTTCTGAGCTGTTCTGATTGTACCTATCCGTATTTTGAAATAAGCAGTTATCCTGTATCTGTAGAAATATTCATGAACAGTTTGAAAGTACAGAATTGACTAAGCAGTTTTCTTCAATTTACTCTAGATTTTCATCCATCTAAGTATATGTATTAAAAATTTATAGTATGGATGTTGATTCTATAAAAAAGATCTTCCATATAGACAAATAAGAAAATAAGACCTTGAGTATCTCATGTAGGTAGATATTTATGGCGTTGCTTTATTTAAGATGATTAGTGCAGGTATATTTGCTACAAATATATACATCTGAACAGAATTTATTCCACCTACAAAACTTAATTTGGCAATAAAACGTACTATTAACTCCACCTATCTAGCGATTAATAATGAGCAGAAGTCGGGAAATATTTACTAGCAGAGGGCTGCGAATGTGGTATAAAGATTTATACTGACTTGTACAGAGGGGTAAAGTTAAGACACCGGAATGGCAAAAGTTCTGTTAAACTACGATGTTATTTATAGTTGGGGGAGCGGTAATGTGGCCTGGAGGGTAAGGGGATCTTATCCAGAAACTAAACATTTAGGAATTTGTGCACCACATCGCATTCAGTATATTACTACGTCAGTGCATTTGGCATTAGGCCTTTGTATACATATATTTATACTGCTCGATCCTCTCAATAAGAATTATATTTCCGATGTACCTATTGAAATCCATAAGAAATTAAAAAAGTGTCCAGAATTTAACAATACTCAAAATATCATGGAACATTTTCCGGAAAGGTATGAAATTATTCCAAGAGGATTCAAGAAGCCAAGATAAAAGGTAGGAGAAATTATTATTATATTATTATAATCTATTTTTACTGGAAATACATATTTAGAATAATTTTACATTGTGCTGTCAATTTCAGTATATTGAGATTGTTTGCAGCGGTAAAATACCTCCTGGGGCACTGAAGATGTTGTGACTGCGCGCAACGGAAGGATTAAAGCGATTAAGGCAGGTGGTTAAATTTTTTTAGAAAATTTATCTATCCTTAGGGTATATAAAT
Organism: Crioceris asparagi; assembly: GCA_958507055.1. Classification (NCBI taxonomy): domain Eukaryota; kingdom Metazoa; phylum Arthropoda; class Insecta; order Coleoptera; family Chrysomelidae; genus Crioceris; species Crioceris asparagi. The sequence goes on along the minus strand of OY293826.1, from coordinate 58,132,654 downwards.
AATTAAGAATTATTTGACTCAAAAGAGAGTATTCTGACAAGGACATTGAGTTAGGGAAATGGTTACGCTGGTCTTTTGACATCATATATTTAGACAGTGCTGATGTTTCGGAATGCTTCGTTTAAGTATTGATTGCAGAAGCCTCCAACGGTACCCGTACAATGTCCTTCTGCGATTATTTAACGGATAATTTCATTTCCGAATCTGCGAGATAAATATAAATTAAAATAATTAAATAATATTTAGTTTTTTATTGTATCATTGCGCGCAATCACAGCATACCTTTTTAAAGGCGTGCAAGCAATTGCATGATGGGATTAGGACAGCCACTTGAGAACACTGACCGCTGCGCGCAATTGCAGCCTGCCCGTCAATTCAAAATACTTACTTACATGCTCATTGTCGACATTAACCAGGAGGGGTGGAATTTTAAATTAAATTTGGTCAATATACTGCTGGAAAATTTATCTCTATCAATAAAAAACACTTCGTACTTCTGTCGCAACCTCTGAGCTACAGTGAACTGAAATCCTTACCTAACCTTTCAATAAATATTTCTTAGCGCATAGGCAGCAGAAAGTTGAATTTCATAAAAAAATGTATAATCAATTTTCAATTTCTCCATTGTTACTTATTAGTAAGACAATGAAAGATTCTCCACAAACCTTCATCAATTTCTGCTTACTTTGTATTGCTCAGTGCCTATTCCATAAAGTTCAGTTTCCTCAATACAATTGATTCTTATACCAAATTTGGCTGTGAAAGAACGGCATACGAATTGTAATAATCGTTCATTTAATTAACCTACCTCAAACAATATCATATCCGGAAATACACTATGTTCTCATTCAAAAATAATGTTTAGAAAAAGTCACAATTTTGTTGCCAATCAAAAAATATTCACCTGTTTTCAACTTCAAAAATAGAGTTGTTATCAGATTGACGATTATAACTCATTATGGCTACTATTACAGTAATAAATATAAAAAGAAATTATGTTTCGTCATATTTCTCGTGCTATATAAAAACAGTTAGCATTATGGCAGTTTTTGCAGTTGATAGACCCTAATGTTTCTTATAATTTGAGTATCTCAGAGTGCCCTTGTATATTCTCGTAACATAGTTATCAATAAATCAAAAAAACTTCTAAAGGAGATTGATCGTAGCTGTAGCTGTTTTAGGTAGGTAATTGTTTTATTGAAATGTTCCTATTACTATCATACATAGTCTTCGATGAACGTTATTCATAGGATTCTTCATGTCCAAGATCTTGGACTATTCATTTCATATATTAGCAATTGCTAGTTTTGTTTGAGTATTTTGAAAATATAATTATTCTCCGCCCTGTCATGGGTGCGTATACAAGCAGCAAACTTCAAATTAGATTCTTCACGTTGGATCAAATCCGATTCTAAGTTTAGTTCTTGGCAAAGTGCAACGTCGTGTGTTATCTCATGCTGATTAACTAAATATAAACAGTTGATATTTAATCATGATTAACTATACTTAAGTCTCCCTTCTGCCACGATTAACACTAATCCAAAGAGGTATGGCTTGTAACGAAATGCAGTAAATCAAACATACATAATGTTAAGATCATACGGTAATACGGTATAGAATGTCGTTCGTTGGTAGGTAATGCTTATCGAAAATTAAGCTATGTTCATGATTAATTCCATATGAAAAAGAAAGATACCCTCGATTCAACGGGAAATGATACTCTGGGCTGGGCATTGGTCATCTCGAACTCCATTTTCAATAAGTACAAAATGGGTCGTGATTATTTAGAAATATCCGCCCATATCATGACTGAACCGCCAGGATATGACACTTGTTCTGATGTGCGAACTCTTTAATTTTTACGTCTGTATACCCGCTCATGACTATTTGGCAACCTTACAACAAACCCTGGATGCATCAGTGAATACTACGTACCTACGTTTCCTCACTTCTCTAAGGTCCAGCCAGAATGCGATCTTGAATAAATCGAACAGTAGAACGTGGAATTTTTTGAGCTGGGACAAACTCAATAATCGCGTTCTTAGCCAAAATCGACAATTTTTAATAAACAATAGCTTGACATGCATTATTTAAAACAAATTACGTGAAATTGAAACTGTTTTATATAAAATTTGCAGCTCACAGTACAGATGAGATAATGGGATGAATAAGAAAACAAAGTTTTTTGGAATACATTTAAAATAAGAGCAAAAAACTCTGTAAATAAAACTATCCGCCTCAATTTTTCATGGGATTTTTAAAGTTAAGACAAATAACACAATTTTAATTTACTCCTGCATAATGTTACCGAAACGAAAACAAATAGGTACTTATTAAAACCATTTCATGAAATCAAAATAAGCCGATTAACAAATATATAGAAAATTCATGAGAATTGTATGAAAATTTAAAATGCTATTGAACATCAAACTTGGACGAGATTGTAAGGTGGCGGAATTTTAGGCTCAACAGTATATATACAGGGTGTCTTATAATAAGATGCTAATCTTTAAGATGGTGAATCCTAAGGTGATTTTAAGGAGAAAATTTCAAATGAATAACTTAACTCGCTGCAGACGGAGTATATTTTGCTGCATGATTGCATGCTTGTTTTGCTGCACGGTCCGATAAATGTTGCTGCGCATGGTGTGTTGTTGGCTCCCTTGCTTGTGTTGGCTTCACACGATGCACGATGTATGTAAAAAGACATCAAAGAGAAATATGACTGTGAAAAATGATACTAAATATTGAACATTCTAGTCAAGCTCTATTTCTAATAATTGTTACAACAGAGAAAATGTTCCAAAAATCAAAAATAACATGTTATCATGTGCAAAATAACTTTTGACTACGACTCGACTGGTAAGATGCGGGAAAACAGTCACCGAAAATAGCACCGGTTCTATCATCAAATCATGCAGGATTTCAAGCAACCAACCGTGCACGTGATGTCATTTTCTTACACGGAAGCATGCATAGCACCATGCCCAGCTCCCGTCAAGGAAACATGCAGCAAAACATACTCCGTCTGCAGCGGGCTTAACTTTGAGAATATATTTGTATGCAAATGATGAAATCAACTTTATCTTCAGGTAAACAAAAATCTAGATGGGTTTGAACTGCATACAATTTAGGTTTTAGATGACATGCTTGAGAGGTACCCATGCTCATTCCTAATTTCAAACCGAAGCGACTCGAAAGTTATGACCATCTTTTAAAAATGTTTCGCAGAGAGAATTGGCAAAAGCCAAACGTTCTTATATCAGATATGGCCGAAGTTTATTACAGTGCATGGGCACAGGTCATTTCTTGAAAATTGAAAGTCATATATTTTGAAGAGTATGGTGTACCTGGCATGTTGATAAAGCTTGGCGAAAAAACTGTAGAAAATTACTAACAGGGAAAAAAGTAAGTACTTAGTAGTTATACATAATAATTGGCAAGCAAAAGGGGTTTGCTACATTTTGAAACAATATAACAAGTCTAATACTTTTTTTAAATAAAATTCATATTCTTAGGTTCAGGTTTATCATTTGATCAGAACACTTCTACAAGAGGGGAATCTGGCTGCCTTTAACAAATTACAGCCCAGCTTTATTACCCACTCTAGAGAAAATCCTGAGCTAATTGAGTTTGGGATTGATTTTGAAGGTGCCATCATGAAAATTGTTAGGGATAACATGCACTTGAGTCTGAAGCTGCAAAACTGGCGTCCAGAACTCATCTCCATCTGGGACAGATTCGATGAGTTGGCCTAGTCCATAGTACTCAGAGGGTGTGTTGGAACTGTGGACAAGGAGGACAAATGAAGAAGAATTGTTCACACTTTCAAACTAGCAATTTGCCAGAAAAATTTAGTACTCCGAGGGTATGTTGGAATTGTAGACAAGAAGGACACATGAAGCAGATCTGTCCACAATTTCAAACTGGTCATGTACATGAAAACTTCAAAATTCGGAAGAAAGAAAATTGCGCCCAACAGAGATATCATTATTGCTCTAACAAAGACAGCTCAGATATAAGCCTGATGTTAAGAGGGAAGATGACAAACCTAGTTCAAAGGAGCGCAGTATCTCTAGAGATAGATCAAGCAATATAATAAAAAGTCCTCTTAGAAGGAGCAGTATATCCAGATGTCGAAGAAGTACCAGGCAATGTGTAGGCAATAGCGGTCGTGGGAAAAGCAATTAATGTTGCAGTTATCCACAAAGGGGCACAGGTTCTACCTCCTAGAAGGTGCTTCGGCCGCAAAAGGAGAAACCGCATGAGGCAACGCAGTGTCCGAGGCAGTAGGCGCAATCGCAGTGTTTACGCACTATTGAAGATGAAAGTGAAATACACTGTCGTAAATTGTCACATACCTAGATCACATGATCGCAATCTAAGATCAAGAAAAGAAGATCAAAAGGAACACTAAGTAACCTGTCTTCCTTGGGAAGCGAGAGTCAGGATTGGGACAAGAGGATGCAAGGAGCTCCACCAGATGAGATTGAAGAATGCATTGAGATTATGTTTTGATCGGGACGATCAAAGCTAAGAAGCGGGCCGTGTAAAGTGGATAGTTATTTGTTTGTTTATTAGTTTTACTATTTTGTTTACAATAGCAGCTGGTTTCTTTAATTAGTTCTAGAATTGGTAAGTTTATTCTCGAAACTTACAGCATCGATATGTGAGATACGTATTACAATATTGTCAGTTTTGGTCAGTTTGACAAGCTTCTAACATTATTATGGGCGTCTGAATAATCATAGAACATTCTTGATGTACGTCATGTCATGATTCAGATATATAAAGCCGTGTCAAAGTGACAAGGGGTGACAGTTGTACTACCACAGAAGATCGTGTACAAGGTGTCGAAAATAAACCACTGGAAGCAAAGAACTTTTGAGTATTACGCAAGTGAACTCACCCCACAACGTTTAGCCCATGGTAAAACGTTACAATATATATCAACCCTATACCCATGCAAGAATCTACCGCGGACTAAATATTATTCGAAGACGAAACATCAGTTAGTATACATGATGAACGGTTACTGTATGTTGTGAATGAGATAGAGGATGCGCGATCACGAGCAAACGAACTTCTGTTAAATAATGAAAAAATCGACAATACTTTTTAACCTTCGAGATCTTAAAAATTTCCAATCAAAAGTCAATCAAATTCTTGATTTACATCTTAACCAAAAACTAAACAGTGATGTGCATGTGAAACCTGTGTGTAGCGTATTTTTGCTAAGGGCATTGTTAGGATGTGTACCAGGCACAATATTACTCTTGGCTTACTACGTCCTGATTCATTCAGTGATATCTTACAGTATTATCATGTGGGGAGGGGCTGCTTCGGTCAATAGAGTTTTAGCCTCCAGAAGAGGGCTATAAGAATTATTTCTGGTTTTGGATCTAGATAAGATTTTAAACATGCTTTTGCTGAGCTAGGATTCTTTACTCTGCGAGACACGTTCATGACCATCTAACGCGTGCCAGAGAAAACTTGATGACTGCTCAGTTGGAAGGTGTCAAAGCAGATCAGAATTTATAGTAAAAAAACTTTACAATAAATTCCTTTCAATGTTAGAGGACTCGGTTACGATAAATTTAAAAACGTTTTAAAGACTTTCTTAACAAAACATGCCTTTTAGTTTTAATAACAATGATTCAAATATGTAATACGAATTGTCCACCTTATGTAATCTTACCTTTTCTCATGACGACTGTGAAAATATGTTCTGTATTTTTTGTCTGAATGAATAAACCAAAAGAAAAAAACTAATAACGTAAACATACTTGTAAAACTGTAGAACTGTCACCAAGATTTCACCGCGTCCACAACATATGTTGTTGGTAATCACTTTGACATCCATGTTATTGAAATGCACTCATTTATATTCTTCGAGAGAGAAGTACATTTTAAAATTTCTCAAGACCTTGTAAAAATCCCCGATGAAAAATACCAATACCATAAAAGCAAAGTAAAAAAAATCATTAAAACCTGTGACATCTAACAAAAAATCTAAACTAGTAGGAACAATTTATATAATCACCTCATCATAACAGATACTAATTAGCAAAAAGCACAGCTTTGTCAGGGCTCGCAAGATTTAGTGAATGCGGTACATTGGGAGGAAATAAGGATTACTTGCACAAAACGAGTTATTGAGCTAATAACTTGACAGCCAGTATCCTATGTGATCTATACATCACTGAAATTTTATTTTAGTAATAAAAACACAAAGTAATTTACAGGTACTTTTTATTAAATTAAACAATTAAATTTCTCATACGGATTTCTTCTAATTTTCTACATTTTAACATATGTCAGTTTTTAATGTTACTTAAACTATCGAAAGCTAATTTTCTATGTAATGCTAATCCTTCAAATGACATAACTCGTGAAAATGCAACATAAGTTAAGCCAATATCAATAACAGCTTTATTAACCAAATGCTCCATAATGAAAATCTAACCGCTTATGAAATAAAATAAGAAACTATCATAGGATTTGATTTTAATAATTTAGATTTACGAAAAAAATCACTGTTTTGATTGAGATTGGCATACAGTTTGTTTCACGAATGTTGGCGTCTGCCTTGAACACGAAAACGGATCAATCCAACTGACAGAAGTAAATCAGTGACGTAACGATTTCGAGCTAAGATATGGCATTTGAGGAAGTTCATCTAATTAGAGGGAAAAATATCGATTGATTAAATAAGCAAACATAATATGAAAGATTTATTATCAACAATAATGCAGACACACAAAATACAAATTTATTGCTTGAGTTATGAAATATAAATTTATGCACCTGAATTATCTGAAATGTCACAATGAGTTTGTGACGCCTATGAAATAAAGATTGCATTGCCTTCGAACATACGTGCAGCGCCCTATCATTGTATAAAAGGACATAAGCTTAACATACTGATGTCGTAGTTTACATCGACAAACGTAGTAGAGAATTTCATGATAATGAGACGCGATGAGCGATATGTACGTAGCTCGTGAATGATTACACACAATAGCCATGATTCCTGAAACAAACGGTAGTTATAGTCAGGATCCAATATACGATACAGCTCTACAGATAACGTCATTAATATTGTTGGACTTCCTAATTCTTCATCCATCCACTAACTCTCTAGATCTTGTATACCAATATGAGGTAGATGATCTCAAATTAGCATTATATGAGCTGTTCAATCGTTTCAGTATTGTGCAAACGTGATCTTTTTACTCAAATAGTCCCATTTTGCAAAGCTGACCAAAGCATCACACTATTGAATGAAAAACCGAAATCGTGGATTTTTTGTAAATCTACTATCATCATATGAAATTTGAAATATTCATTATTAGAAATTCTACAAAGTCGTATATCTCCAAGTTCGCCTTTGCTAGTAGGAAGTAAAGTTGGAAATGCTCTACAAATATACATAACCATCACATTATGTAAATTCATTAATTGGTACAACATCCAGTCTAGGCCAAGGTAAAACACAAGATCTGTCATGTGCTTCTGGAATATTCCATACACTATTTAATACTACTCGATTACTTTGAAAGATCACAGTCGTAGCTCCAAATTCATAAACATTATCATACACTATACTATGATCATCATTTTCCCTATCTAAATTAAATTAAAGAATTTGTCTTTTTTGCCTTAATACAATTTGTTGGAAAACACTTTCGTGATTAGGTAAACATTGTAAGTTGTTTTCATCTATTGTAATATCACGGTACCAAGGATTATTATTTTTGACCAATGAACCCCGAACGGAGGAGGTATATAATTCGACTGTGTGCTTTTTTTATTTGTGCGCACGTTGTATATAGTAAACGTACTCCGATTTTGATGATTTTTGATTCATTTGAAGGAGGAGACTAGAGAAATGGTCCCATAGTGGTAAAAATTTAAATCCGAAATCTCATTCCCTCCGAAAACTCGAAAAACTAAAATCTGAGGTGGTATAATTAAAGATAGGACAATATCCGGAAACTTTTAAATTGAAAATTTTTTCAAAAGAGTTGTATTTTTGCTATGTGGAGAGGGCTATTTCTTTCGAAAATTGAAAATCTGTAAATACTACATGAAAGACATAATTATTTGTAGCAACATTTATATTAAACATGTTTTGCTTAGAGTTACGGTTTTCGTGTTAAATCGGTGTTAAAATGGTAACATCTAAAATACTTTAGAGTATTTCCGCAACGATGTTTTGAGATCTTTATAATAACAACTACAAACAAAAAATATACGTGGGCAATAAGATAAGAGCTATCTTCATTGGTATTAATCACAGTATAAATATACCCAGTAGTCCAACTCAGCGGCCGCCTTAGATGTAGTTTCGGAGCATCATTTTTTGCTGTCGTTTATTTGTCAAAGGCCACCGCGATTCCGTCAAAGGACACCGCGATTTCGTGTCTCCCGTTTATTGTACGCGGGAGACACTGCGGTAAAGGTGGGTGACATAAAGAAATGGCTTGAATTGGACTACTGTGTTTGTCTATACTGTGGTATAAGTGAACGTTCAACGGTTTTCGTGATGTTACACTCAAAAATGTGAAATAAATATTTTTTTACTAAAAATTGGACCGACGTTATTAGTGGGTGCACTGAAAAATACAAATTAATATTAATTCTATTGGTGCTGGTACATGTGAAGTTGGTGCCAAAAGTTATCAATCTAACTGATATTGCACAACTTCAAAAGTAACAGCACCAATAGAATTAATATTATTTTGTATTTTTCAGTGCACCCACTAATAACGTCGGTCCAATTATTGGAAAAAATATTTTTAAGATATATTTTCTATAAATCTTTATACCCTTCACCATCATTTCTTCTAACACAAATATATTTTGAAATAGTACGTATTATTAGAATGGGGTAAGGATGTTGTAAATTCTGCAACATCTTGATGAAAATTGATGACTTGACCACTTATATCCAAACTAACCACCTCTCAGCTTATATGCAGTAATAACAGGGTGAACTTGAGCGATTAATTGTTCTTCAAGAAATGTTATTTTTTTAAAAACATCAGGTTGTGGTCCGTGGTCCATATTATTGTCTGTTGAAAATTCATTTCATTTCATTTCGTTTTTTACTTGAACTTCGTGACAAAATGTATAAAGTCTTTCTTCTTGTATATGAAAATCAATCTTATGACGATGACATAAATTTCAAAGTTTTAGATCCAAATTTTTCAGAGCAGTCTCAAAATTTTAACAGTACGTTTAAATAAGTGTGCATTATCGCGATAAGAATTCACTTCTGCATCTATATAATATAGCTTGTATCGTTCGGTGACGTTCTCTTGCAAGGTTAAATTCGCGTTCATTACGGCCACTTATCGAACGTCTTCGTGGCATTTCGCTTTAAAAAATATAAGAATATATGTAAAATTTCTATTTCTATTATGCTAATGTTTCTGTTATATGAAACACGAATTTGATAATAATTTTAAAGCAAGTCATTAGACATAGCCTATTTTAATTTTAGTTTCTTTTGTATTACATTATTTATATATGAACGTTTTCGTAGTGTTTCATTATTATATTTTGAAATATAGAACTTATAATAAAACCCAAAAATTAATAAAACTGGGGCCGTTATCATTTAAATATAACATTTCATAAATCATGCTAGTTATATTATTATGATAAGATATTAGTTTTTTCTCATAGGTACCTACTTACCAGCTGTTTATTTATAATCACTGTTACGTCTCATGAATAAATGCTCCAAAAATTAGTATATGTCCAAAACTATTATTATATTTCACAACTTTCACCAAATTTAAAGGTAACACTTGTCTGTGTGACAGATGTCGAAATGTGTTCGAAAACTGTTTGATAACATTGACATAAGTATACACGATCTATGAAAAAGATCGATAGATGCTGTTAGGTCTACTTGGATTTTATGTATTTTTTAAACTTTTTGTTTATAAATACATATATTACTTATAAATAACACATCTAAAAATTATTTTAAATTAGTGTGTTAAATGCGAAACCTCCAGGATTTATAGTAAATTGTACCAGAAAATGTACCGGTTGTGGGACAGGGTTAGTGTTCGCTTCGCTCGCCCTAACAATACGAGTCGAACTGACAGAATTTTCGCAAGTTTACGGACGATACGCTACTACTGTATTTTCAACACTTTGGAACCACTATAAAAATCCACTGCGAATAGTGTAGAGAATTCAACAACCGCTTATTTAGGGTCTTATGCAGTTTACTGACAATAGTTTATTGACAATACACACTGCTAAAGTTCAGTCAGAACAGTTGTGCTGTTACGCCATTAATTAGTTATTTGCATATAAGATGTCATGCTTGACGTAACAGCCCAACTGCTCTGATTCTATAATTATAATTCTAATAATATTTATTTATTTATTTTCCAATGCCATGTAAGGTTATGTATAGGAAGATATTTCTACATGCTAGAAATCGAGGGACTTTGGCAATGTAACGCAACAAGCGTTCCTGTGCTAGAAAATCAGAGCCCAAAAACGGCGAGTATCTCCAAAGACATACCCCATACTATCTACTACCTGCTATCTATATAAGCATAATATAAACTTACAATTTGTTGCTTCGTTAAAATATTTGAAAGGTTAGGAAATAAGTAATACGTTGAATTAAGTTTGCTGACAATATATTCCAATGAGATTTCCAGTTTATGCAGCTATCGATCTTCAAACCCAAAAACCTTACACTGTTTACGGTCGGTAACTCTGAATTGTTCACAGAAACACTCAGATTATTGCAGTGTCTTTGTGCCAAATTTTATTATCTGAGTCTTATAAGTATTCAAAATTAATTGATGCCTTACGAACCAGTCAACAAGATTCCTAACTAGACTATTATATATTATTTCCAATTCAGTAAAGTGCTAACTTGAAGCCAACAAAGATAAATCGTCGGCATATAAAGAAAAAGGTACTCGTGGATTTAGCGAGTTATTATAAATAATAAAAAGCACAGGGCGCAGAACTAATCCCTGTGGTACACTCATTTTTAACGAAATATATTCTGAATTATATGTTGAGCAGTTGTTATTCTCCACATATTGTATTGAGATGTACGGTTTACTAGAATGTAGAAAATTAACAATCCATTCAAGTGGCACACCACTGATACCATAATCAAAAAGCTTCGACAATAGCAATTCATAATCAACACAGTCAAATGCCCTGCTAAGATCTCAGAAGATATCAACAGCGCACTCGCCTGTATCTATACAGCTCATCAACTGACAATAAAACTCAGGAAGAGCAGTAGAAGTGCTCATGTTATTTCTAAAACCATGCTGATCACGAATAATAATGTTGCATCCAACAATCTTTCTAAAAAGGCATATTCAATTTTTTTAAACAGCTAGCTATGGGTCTATAATTTTCTAGGCTAATTGGATCTTTCCTTTTGAAGATTGGTACTACCTTACCCGTCTTGAGACTGTTTTCGGTCATGTCATGCCAAGCTTTCGAGAATGTTTATTCTCTTCCTCACGGCAAACTAAAAATCGTTACAAATTATCTTAACCACATACTAAATTATTATTTAAAGTACTTACATTCGTGAATTTACATGAAACTAACTACAAACGGAAAGATTTCATAACCATCAATCAGAAATGTCACTAGCTATTTATCAATATCATAGTAACGGCATAATTAGATTTGAAAGTGTCTCGATTTTTTTTTTAGAAAAGATCTTATATGAATTATCTTTGTGTTTGTAGTTATTTGAACAAGTCACACATTAAGCTTTGAAAGATTAAGGCAGATATAGGTTCAGTAAAAAGAAAAAAAACTATTATTCAATTATTTAAAAAATAAACATTTATAATAGACATAGAAACAGATAATATAAATAAGTATATACCCGTTCACAGATTAGACTATCTGGAATCATATGATTGCAGTTTAAATTGAAGTTTAGTTATGTCTATAATGCTAGAAATCCTTATTGGTATCATAAGTTTTCGTTAGAATATCTGTGATATAAGATGCCAAATTATTATTTGGTGAATCAAGAATGAATGAAGATAAGTTCTGGAATTTTTCTGACAATATGTGAGAGCTTTGATAATTTTAAAATTTTTATGTGTAATGTTTGTCAAGATATTAGTGTATCTAGCTCTCACGCTATCTTAATCTTCTATATTAATTCTTTTCAAAATAAGTTCAAGATCAAATATAAGGAATATTAATGGGCCAATATCAATATCAAGATGGCAAACTTACAGAATAGGAAGGTATTTATCATTAAATGCAGATCCTTTGTTGTCTTTCCGAATCATATTGGTAATGGACTAAATGCTATTGACCTATGATCGGTCACACAAGAGGCAGAACAGTTCAGTAAATTCCGCACTTTAACTCCAAATTGAAAAAAGATCTACTGAGTTTAGAAATTGATGTAACATTTAGTAATATTAATATTTTGACAAAAAGTTAAATTCAATTATCAGTCGGATAAAGTTAACATTGCCGTTACAAATAATTGTCAGAGAATATAGTCGAAGACTCTCCATTAAATATAACCGTAAATTCAAAGAAATTAGGCTTAATAATATAAGAAAACTAGAAAATCTTAAAGACAAGATGACATCTCAAATGAAAATATATAATAAATGGATTAAGAATTTGACAAAGAGAGAGAATTGCTTTATTGTCGAAAAAATATAAATTTTGTAGATAAAGCATAATAAAAATATCAAAATCAAACAATACACAACCAAAACAAAGTCAAAACTAAAAATTAAATTAAAATTAAATAAATTTATATAATATAAAACAAAAATATAAAAATATTAAGATGTAAAAAGCTGTATATTCGGTTAGGTTAGGTTAGGTAATATTCAGTCAGAAGGTAACCACTAACTAAATCACATATAAATATTTTTTACAAAAAATTGGACCGACGTTATAGTTGATGCACTGAAAAGTATAAAATAATATTACTTCTATTGGTGATGGTACTTTTGAAGTTGTGCAGTTGCAGTTGATTGATAGCTTTTGGCACCAACTTCACAAGTACCATCACCAATAGAAGTAATATTATTTTATACTTTTCAGTGCATCAACTATAACGTCGGTCCAATTTTTTGTAAAAAATATTTATTTCACACTTTTGAGTGTAACATTAGTCCCGAAAATCGTTGAACGTTCACTATACCATATCAATGAAGATAATACTTATCCTATTACCCACGTATATTCCTTGCTTGTAGTGGTTATTATTGAGATCTCAGAACATCGCGGCGGAAATACGCTTGAATATTTTAGTTGTTACCATTTAACACCGATTTAACTCGAAAACCGTAATTCTAAGGAAAAAATGTTCATTATAAATGTTGCTACAAATAATTATATCTTTCATGTAGTATCGAAAAATTTTCAATTTTCGAAAGAAATTGTCCTCTCCACATAGCAAAAATACATATTTAACATGCGTCTATCTCGAAAACCGTAACACTTTTGAAAAAATGTTCAATTTAAACGTTTCCGGATATTGTCCTATCTTTAATTATACCAACTCAGATTTTCGATTTTCGAGAAAATTCGCCCCCACCACCCCTTCGGGGGCGGTTTTCGGAGGGAAGGAGATTTCGGATTTGCGTTTTTATGAATATGGGACCATTTCTCAATCCCCTTCTTTCAAATGAATCCAAAATCATCAAAATCGGAGATCGTCTACTATATAAAAGGCGCGCACGAACCAAAAAAAAAAAAAAAATAATAAAGCAGACAGTCGAATTGTATACCTCCTCCGTTCGGGGTTCGTCGGTCAAAAAACAAAAACAAATTTTGTACAAACAATAAACCTGTGCGTGAACTGAGCAGAAACGTGCCTTAGTGAAAAAAGTCGTTAACTGCATAAATGTAGACCTTCCATCAGAAGTGAAAAAAATCCTCGCATTAGGTCCGAAATTATCCTTATCACCAACTTTTAAATATATTAATATTCCTTATATTTTGTCTGATCTTGAATTTATTTTGAAAAGTATTTATTTAGAAGATGAAGATAGCGTGAGAGCTAGATACAATAATATCTTGACAAATTTTACTCATAAAATCATCACATCAAAAAATTCGTCGGTTTTTTCGGAAAGAACATCCAGAACTTATCGTTGTATGAAGTGATAAAGGCAATGTTATAGCTGTTATGTTTAATGAGGATTATATTGATAAAAGTCAGAAATTATTGAATGATAATCAATATACAGTGCGGCCGTACAGTAAGGAATAAATTCAATAATTACTCTTCTATACAATGTTTTTTAAAATCCTGGAACATGTCGATTTTATTTTTTGTCAAGCATTTTTCTAAGAATAAAATTAATATACAGGGTGGTCACAGAAAACCTGGACAGGTAGTAAACAATTTTTTTTAAATAGACACCCCTAATTTTTTACATATTCAGATTCCAAGCATTTTTCATGAAACATGTCCTATACCTAAATTCACCTGTTTTCAAATTACGGCGTGTTAAAAAAATGTATTTGCCAGTATTATAAACATGGGCAACAATACTATTTAAATCAAAACAGGACATGAGCCAATAAGACACTAGAAAATGTATTACATAGTTTAATTAATTTCATTTTAACAAATATTGAAAATGTATTCCATGTGATAATTGACAGTAACCTAAGCGATTAATAAACTCCCTCTGGACATTATTAATGACTTCCGGTGTAATACATCCTATTTCTTGCGCAATACGAATTTTTAAGTCGTTTAAATATGTAGGTTTTGTTTTAAAATCTTATCCTTTAATGTAACCCCACAGAAAAAATCTAAATGTACCAAGTCCCGGGACATTGGAGGCCATTCAATCGCACCTCTTCTTCCAATCTCCCTAGGTATTTGGAAACAAATAATTTAAGAAAGCGCGAACGTCTGCCTGGCAATGTGGTTGGGCGCCATCCTGTTGGAACCAAATGTTTGCATTAGGTAAGTCTGGATCTTCTTCTCCCGTAACTAATGTTGAGAAAGATGGAATCAAATCGTCCTGCAAAAATCGCAAATACCTGTCACCAGTTAAATTTTCGTGAAAAAAGGGTCCTATAAGAGTGTCTCCTACAAAACCAGCCCATACGTTGATTTTTTCTTTATTCTGACTAAGGCCTTCTCGCATCCAATGCAGATTTACGTCCGATCAATAACGTTAGTTTTGAGTGTGTACCTACTTTTCCATTTAGGATGAACATAGAGTCGTCCAGAAATACAATATTTTTCACTAAATTTTGGTCCTCAAAGCACATAACTTGTAAACGCTCAAAAAATTCCAGACTGTCATAATCGTCTTCATAAAGTTCTTGAAGAACTTGCATTTTGTAAAGGTGGTATTTGCTTACATGCAATATTTTGAGCACTGTCTCTAGATATCACAGGAGGCCGTTCTTGGACACAGTATAACATCCAATTGCTTTTCTTCAGAAACTGCTCTTTGGAACATGATGATTTTTTTTCTCAATCTTACTTACTTTTGAGTGCGAAATGGTTGGCCGATCAGGATATTTTTGATTGAATAATTCGCATACTTCTATCCTCTGCATCTCAGTAGGTCTCATTTCAATAATAAGATCTTCAATGTGAACTTTACCAAAACATAAAAAAATTATTGGATCTAGATAAAAAAGTACTTAAAATATTTGAAAATCGAGAAACACATTTAACAACAAAGAAATAAAGTACAAAGTACACAGCCCACTCATGGCCTGCTTTGATTTAAATGTATTGTTGCTCGAGTTTATGATACTGGCGAATGATTTATATAATACGTTGTCATTTAAAAACAGTTGAATTTAGGTATAGGAAATATTACATGAAAAATGCTCAGAAGTTAATCAGGAATCCGAAAACGTCCAACAACTAGGGGTTTCTATTTAAAAAATGAAGTTGCTATCTACCCAGCTTTTTTGTAACCACCCTGTATAATAATTTTATTTAATTTTGAAAAAATATAATATTGATTTTATTCCTTACTTTACGGTCGCATATTGAATTTAGTACAGCTTTTAGATGTTTTGCTGAAGTCACTGAATTTATCCAATTGTGTTCCCTGTATGTAAAACGAATAGTTGTTGTAGAACTGACATATGTTGAAATAAATAATAATCGAAATAAGACGTACAAAATTTGTCTTTACAAACAAAATCATTTTATAGTTTCATTTTCAGTTTACTCTAGTGATTTGGAAATCGATAAAACTCAACAGGTTATGGGCGCAGAAGTCGCTAAACAATTTGTATTTTCTGCAGCAAAAGTACTACAATTTTAAGAAGGCACCGTCAGATGATATGGCGATATTTATGTCAAAATTATTAGAAATGGTACAACAGTTGAGAGATCAGAAGATCATTTCTGATTCAATGAATATTTCAAAAATTTTGAACACGATGTCTGCCGAGTACAATAATTTCAACAGTGCATTGGAATCAGCGAGTGCGAATGATCGGTCGCTCACAAATCTGAGAGCGAAATTAATGATGGAAGAAATACGTCTCAAGTCACAGAGCCAAGTTGGTGAGGAGGAAGCGTTGATGGCCAAGCGGACTTTACCAAAGAGAAAAAACAAAGGGCGAAAATTGTCAAATGACAACAAAACGACGAATAGAAATAACAAGCCGACAGGAAAATGCTTTAAATGCGGAAAAGGCGGCCACTAGAAGCCAATTACCAAGAAAAAACAGAACAGCTTAAGGAGAAAGCAAGAAGAAAGTTCGGCGACACTTTCATGTGTTACACGGCAACAAGTGAACATAATGATACTTGGATTTTGGACTGCAACTGAACACATGAACTATCGGCGTGAGTGGTTTGAAAGTTTTGATGAGATCACTGAACCAGTTACAGTTGGCAATAGTGAACAGATTATGGCTCGGGGTAGAGGCGATATAAGCATTCTTGCATTCAATATGAATGGATTCGTAAACGAGTTATGGCGAGAGTTATGGACGTCTTGTTCGTGCCGGAACTGAGGAAAGATTTGTTCTCGTCGGGAAAAGTAACGGAACTTGGATACAAACTGAATATGGACAACAAATGCTGCGAACTGTTGGATGGTAGCGTTGTTGCAGTGGGAGTTTGTCGAAAGGGCTTGATGCAGATGATGTTCAGAGCAATTCATCGGACCGAACTGGAGATTGCAGTAAACGTGGTAATCAAGAAAGCATCGCTTCGTTCATGGCACGAGCTTGAAATATTGATTTTATTGATGGAGATTTCAGTGTGAATCCTGTAGGATATAGAAAACATCATCGTAGCAACATCAAAAATCGTGAGGAGAAGTCAAAAGCTTGGGGCGAGATAATTCATACAGACGTGTGCCGGCCATTCCAGACGGATTCGATCGGCGGTTCAAAATATTCCTTGTTACTTAAGGATGATTACTCGCATTTTCGTTTTGTGTATTTCATGAAACAAAAATCTGAAGTGGCAGGGATCATCAGGAAATGTGTTAAGCTGATTCAGAACGAGCATGGTCACAGCATTCTCATTATCCGATCTGATAACGGCACAGAATTCGTCAACAACGAAATGAAGAAGTTCTTGGAGGAGGCTGGAATTTATCATCAGCGGACTGTGCCGTACACGCCGGAACAAAATGGCTGTTCGGAAAGAGAAATGCGCATGATCGTCGAGTCAGCAAGAATAATGCTTCATTCAAAGCAGGTGGACAAGAAATTTTGGGTGGGGGCAGTAAACTTAGCCGTCCGTGTGCTCAATCGTACTGGAACGAGCACAGTTGCTTACAAAACACGGTATGAATTGTGGCACAACAAAGAGGCAAAATTGGATCATCTGAAAGTTTTCGGTACAGAAGTTCTCACCCATGTTCCAAAGGAAAAACGCCAGAAGCTTGATGCAATAGCACCAAAATGCATTTTTGTTGGCTATTATGAAACCCGAATAATGGTAAAATTTAAATCTCAAGGACGTAATTTTCCTACCAGAGGAGTCGATGGTCACCCTCGATGTTGGAGATGAGAATGGTGCTGAAAAAGAAAATGCGGATACCAACGGCAGGGACGAGAATGATGAAGGTGCAATTGATTATGCTACGCCAATTCAACAAAATGATCGCGGTTTGATTTTTGATCTTGATAACAGAAATATTGTCAAACTAAGGCTGCGCAATCGAAATACCATCAGACCAGCGAAACGTTTGACACCCGGAAGAACATATCATATATATATATATATATATATATATATATATATATATATATATATATATATATATATATATATAGAAATGAAAGTTTATCAAAATTGAAGAAAATATTAATTGAGAGTTCTTTTCCTAGAAAATTGGTTAACAAATGTTTAAAGCAACATCAAGTCAATGTAGAAAATCCTGAAATAAATCATGATAACTCGGTTAATGATAATAATAATATTGTCTCTAATACAAATATCCTCCCTATTTATAGATCTTCACCTCATATAAATGAGCTCACCAGTAAATTAGTTAATGTTTTTAGAAGGTGTAATGTTATTATTACAAGAAAGAATATTAAAACCGTATCTAATTTATTTTCCAAAATAAATACTCCTTTAGAAACGACAGAAAAATCTAGGGTAGCATATAAAATAAATTGCCTTGATTGTGAATTATCATATATTGGTCAAACTTCTAGAAGCATTTTAGTAAGAATAACATCCCGTAAGAGTGATATAAGATGTAATAAGAAATCTTGTGCCTTGGCTGAACATGCCATCAATAAAAACATAGAATTGATTTTGGCAATACTATTGCTTTATGTTCTGAAAAAAAAAAATTTAAACCTGGTTTCTTAGAAATGATACATATCAACAAGTCAAATTTTTGAAAAAAAAATAAAAATATTTTTTATTAGGCATTTAAGATTAGAACCACAATACAAAATTAAACGTGTAAAGTGTACACTAAGGTTAGGTGTTCCATGCCCGTGCGTAATTCCATTGATGTCCGACATTGTCGTTCCATTTTGAAGAAATAATTTGATCTTGCTTGAATAAGATAATATAATTAATCATTATTGGATCACACTTGGATCTGTGTTAAGCTTAACAGGCGGTGAGATGCCTCCGATCTAAGATCTAAGTATGAATTCGAAATTTCAAGTCCCTAAACCGTATGAGGCCTGAGAAATCGCTGTGGAGTCCATCTATAGAAAGAACCGAAATTAGGTAATAAAAACTATTTAAAAACATAATAAAACTATGAAAAAACGTTCAGATATTAAAGGACTTAAATCTTTATAATAATAAATTTAATAATTGTTCTCAAAATATTTTTCAAAATTTAAATATGTGTGAGAATATTAGATACCTATGTACCTAGCTATATCTATAGGCTATTATATTCTCATATACTTATGTGTGTCCATATGTTGTTTTTTATAGTTTATTATCAATAGATGTGTGTATATGCATATAGAGATTATACTGATGAAGGATTATTCAAATAATTTTATAACAACTAATATTAGGAATTTTGAGATCTCTAGATCAACTGATTGATGAGAGAAATTTAGTTGACTCAAAAGGATTTTCATTTCATGTTTATCTTATAGTGAGAATAATACGATTCCTTCCTTGTATTGCGCCATTTGCAATTTGTAGATCACTATTTATAATCTATTAAATAACATCAATTATGTTTACAATATTTTTACAGGTTAATTTGTAAAAGAAATCAGCTTATATTATTTTATTATTATTATTATTTTCATTTGAATGAATTGATGCTTTTCGGTATATTTCATATTGTGAATCGTATTGTGAAAGAATACGATGAAGATATATTATGTTAATATTTCTCTATTAGGTACATCTGCTATTTTAATAAAATTTTCAGGTTAATTTGGGAGAGAAATTGACTTGCTTCTAAAGTAATTGATGCTTTCCAGAGTAATTCATTTTAAAGTTATGTATGTCGTATTGTGAGAGAATATAATATATATAATTTACAAAAAATCTGAATGCCTAACAAAATAGTAAATAGTAGGTATTATTGACATAACTAAATTTCAATTTGAACTGGAAGCCTATGATTCTGGATAGTCTAGTCTGTGTACGAGAATATATTTATTTATATTATGTGTTTCTATGCCTGTTGTACATGACCAATTTCTATGCCTGTTGTAAATGTCTCTTTTTTCTATTAATTGAATAATAGGTTTTTTCTTTTTTGTGAACTTGTATCTGCCTTATAATTTCAAAGTTTAATGTGTGACTTTTTGAAATAACTACAAACATAAAGATAATTCCTATACGATCTTGTCTAAAAATCTTAAATCTAGACACTTTCATCTCTAGATATGCCGTTACTTTGACATTTACAAATAACTCATGAAATTTCTGATTGATGGTTATGAAATCTTTCCTGTTTGTAGGTAATTTCCTCAAAATTTTTGAATGTAAGTACTTTAATTATTAATTTTTTATGTGGTTACAATAAATTTAACGATAACGATTTTTAGTTTGCCCCAGCTTATTAATAGTAGATACATTTACGGCCCTCCATTTCCCAACCAGTTAATACTTCTATATAATGTTCTACATTAATCCAACTACTACTTAAACTATCTTACCCGTGCCACTACAAAGCATTAACGTAGCAACGAAAATTTCACAGAAAACCAGCACTAGCTAGTGGAGGTAATAGGAGATGCAATAGCACTTTGTCTGCAATTGCATTATTTATGAGCTGTCGATGGAACCATTCACACATACATACGCAGAGCTTATGCGAGTTTCCACACCTGACATCGTCGATGTTTCTCTCACTTTACTCCCGGAAAATCTCATGCAACCAATGTCGCATTGGTTAAATATTTACGAGTTTTGACAGAAGCTCCTACTTAGTAGAATACACTGCGGCACTGTATAATACATTAAAATATTCAATGTGACTATTTATATTTCTAAGGTTATCGTATAATATATAGAAAGGAATTTAAAATAAAAAATTTATAATACAATAATCATTATTGACGTTTATCAGAAAGCTCTTGTTCCTAATTAATTTGGTCATACCTAGTTATTAGAATTATTAGATAGCGGCAGCATTTATTATCAAGATATTGAAAATGAATTCTGTTGAATGAAGAGTTACAATAAACTTTATTCAGTCCATTATGGATTTTATGCACGTGCAGATGATGGAAAAGTCAATTTATACATGCAATAAAATGAATGAATGCGACTATTTCAATTTAATATTTAAATCGTTTAGCAGTGCAAAGACCTCTTTACATTTTTGACTTAATGCCTACTGAGTTTCAATAGTGCTAAATATGTAAATGAGGATACAATTTTTCTTGACGTTATTACTACAAACTGAAAAAATAATTGATTGCACTTTCAAAGGGCTCTTTATTTCATAGAGAGTTAAGTAGTTGCAGCATCATAATTAGAAATTTGACCGGTATGTGTGTTACGGGCAATGAGGTAAATTGGTCATTATTATATTAACTGGACATTAACATCAGCAACCAACTTGCCTGGCCAATATCGTTATTGTCTGGGCAATAACGAAAATGTCCATTCATCAACATGTTAACAATATTTTATGTTTTTACGCCATTGTCTGGCCATTAACTATAATAAACAGGAATTAGTTGGCAAAATCGACACAAAATCGGTATTTTGGTTTTAGAAACAAATTTATTTTCCTCAACGCTTCACAACAAGATCAATAAGATATATTGTAAAAATATTAACATATCTAACATAAGAGTTAAAAATACCAGTTAATCATTTTTATTGGAACATGATAATGATTCACTTTTTGCAACCCCTCTTATAGTGAAAACGCTTATATCCTTGTCCTCCAAAAATAGAGTTTTGTGTTGCGGCTACTCTAAATGTTATTTCTTTTCCTTTAATGGCGTCACTAAGGTTTTTAAATATTATGAACTTCTCCACACATGGATTAAATTCAGATTTTGGCTTAAGGGCTCCATTGTCCTTACCTACCTCAAATAATCACAATTTTAATACTTTATTTCATCCATAAGACGTTACTCGAAAAGTTTATACAGGCCGAGGGTAATTGGGAAAGGCAGCATAAATAAAAGAAGACTCTTTTAACTCAATCCGAGCTTTCGGAAATGCTCAGTTCCATTTTCAAGGATACTGAAAACATTTATTTTAAACAATACTTAGAACATATTCTTTAGATGTATATATTACTTACGTTAGGTGAGGCTGGTTGTTTTCAAAGATGTTAAAAATTGTGAGACATTAATATGGAATAAGGGGCAGTTGTATATAAAACAAAATAAAATATAAAAGTATATGGTTCCTGTTGTAGAACAAAAAGACAGTGCCATTGGAGTAAAAAAATGTTTTTTTTAAAATTAATAAAATTGGAATAAAATATATATAGACAGATAGAGAGGACTGATAAATTATTAACAATAACAAAAACAAAAATGAACTCGACACTTCTAGATATATGACTTTTGACGGAGGACATTTGGTTTGCATAAAATTTATATTCCCTAGCTATTTGGATAAACAAAACAACTTTTCTATGTATTGCTCAAAGAACACTTATGTTGGAAAATTGACCTTCCGATGTAAGTAAATATGAGTATATGGCACTCAAGTGCTTGATATCAGTTTTTTTGTTAATTGTTTCTGTATGTTGGTAAATATATACCATCTCCAAAAACTTTCTTTTGATTTGATTTTTCTCCTTTGCTAATATTTTTACAGAATCATAATCCATTTTATGATTTAAATCGTGTACATAGTGTGCTAAAGTACATCTAACTGGGTATAGTCTGCTGTCACTTTTATGAGAACTTATCCTATCTTTAACGGGTCTTGATGTTTCTCCGATATAGCTTTTCTCGCAATTCTGACAAGGAATACAATAAACTACGTCAGAAAGGGATAAGATAGGAGTTGTATCTTTTAATCGTGAGAAAGTTGTGTTTATGGTTAACACTGTTTTATTTGCAATTTTTATTCTGCTGAAAGGTCTAAATATCTTCGCAAGCTTAGACGTGATTTCTCTAATGTAGGGTAGACTGCAATATAAAATGGGTCCTTCATTCTCTGTTCGATTGTTTTCTTGGTTTTCTGCGGATGTTGTACTGTATAAAATTTGTTTTAATAGTTTTGGAGGGTAGGCATTGTCTACAAACGAATTAAACAATATTTTTAAGTTTTTTTCATGTAGTGTTTGATCAGATATGTTGAGTACTCTATTTTTCATTTGTTTGATTAAGTTTAATTTTATTTGATGTTTATGATAGCACCAATAATTGATGAACTTTCCAGATGCCATGGGTTTCCTATACCAATCAATGATAATGCTATTTTCCTCTTTTCTAACAAATTTGGTATCAAGAAAAGGGACAGATTGGTTTTGATCTTCATACTCAACCGTGAATTGTATGTCTGGATTGTAACTGTTGAAAATTTCTAGTGTTTCCCCAACAGCATTTTCTGGTAGAGATAAAATAATATCATCCACATATTTTTTTATGAAAAATAAATTGAATGGTAGCACTGGTACAACAATATCCAGTAAGTCGTCCATAACATAATTGGCGAGGATAGGCGATATTTTGGCTCCCATGGGAGTACCAAAAGTTTGTTTAAAATATTCTCCACCAAATGAAAAATAAGTACTGTTAAATAGAAAGGTGATCAGTTCAAGGAATGATTCCTTTTTGATGTTGCGAAAATTAGCAATGGGATCCCATCTATTTTCTATTGCCCGCAGGCATGATTTAAGGCTAATATTATTGAAAAGAGAAACCACATCTAAACTAGCTAGAACATAATTTGGAGGAAGTTGTAGTTTGTTGAAATGTTTTTTACATCGAATGAATCCTTGATGTAATATTCATTATTTGTTTCATACGCTTTGGTGAGAATATCTGTCAGAAATGCAGAGAGAAGTTGCGTAGGAGCACCAATTGATGAAACTCTTGGACGCATCGATAAAGTCGGTTTGTGTATTTTGGGTAGTGTATTTAATTTGGGACATACACCGCTGTATGACATAGGTTTCTTTTTTTGGGTCTCATCTATTTGATTGGATGTTCTGAGGGCTTTGAATAATGTGTTACATTTTGTCTGTATGTTAGTGGTTGGGTCTTTGTCTAGGGAGACGAATGAAGTGTTATTTTCTAATATATTAGACGTCAATTGTATGTAAAGTTGTTTTTCCATTATCACTGTAACATTGCCTTTGTCCGAATTGGTTAATATCAACTGAGGATTGCTTTTCAAGAAAGATTTTGTTTTCCTGAGGAGGTCTCGATGCAATGAGAAACATCCATATTTTTGTTTGTGGACAAAGTTCGTAATGATGTTCGTAGATTCTGCAATGGCAATGTTTCTTAAATTAGTATCTTCTATGCCGGATGTTACAAAATCAATGTCTGCTAAGATGTTCTTTATCGGAATGTCATTTCCAACAATAGGCTCTACACTAACTTTAGGTCCTAAGGCTAAAAAAGCTAATATATCTTGTGGAATATGGGAGTATGTTAGATTCTTTATCCAATTAGGCTTTGTACACTGTTTAGTTTTGAGTTCCTTTTCTTTCAGATTATTAAGTTTGTTGATATTAGTCCTTTTAATTTTGTGAAATAGTCTATTATATTTAAGTTGCATTTTATGAGAAAAGTTCAAAAAGATATTCTCGTTAATACAGGTAATAATTTTGATTTTGTTAGTATTTAAATTTTCTTCAAGTTTGAAGATAAGTTTTTGGTTTGTTGATATTTCCAAATTGAGTAACTTAAGTCCTAACTTTTGGATGAGTAATTGACCACTTCTTTGATGAAGATCTTGTCTATATGCTAGATTCTCAATACCTGTGGTTGCATCTATGATATGTCGAGGTAAAATTCCATTTCTTTTACAATTTAGTAGGAAACATCTCCTGTTGTATTCCTTAGCTATCTTAAGCTTTGTTTTGGACCATGATTTGAGATACATAACTGCTTGTCTTCCATACTGATTCTCAATATTGTGGTAAAATCCCATGATTGTCAACTTAAGTGAGAAAATTATAATTGCTGAATGTTGTAAATCTTAACGATGAGGGTAATTGGGAAAGGCAGCATAAATAAAAGAAGACTCCTTTAACCTGCGGGCAATAGAAAATAGATGGGATTCCATTGCTAATTTTTGCAACATCAAAATGGAATCATTCCTTGAACTGATCACCTTTCTATTTAACAGTACTTATTTTCCATTTGGTGGAGAATATTTTAAACAAACTTTTGGTACTCCCATGGGAGCCCAAATATCGCCTATCCTCGCCAACTATGTTATGGACGACTTACTGGATATTGTTGCACACTGGTTTAATTTGTTTGTAGACAATGCCTACCCTCCAAAACTATTAAAACAAATTTTATACAGTACAACATCCGCAGAAAACCAAGAAAACAATCGAACAGAGAATGAAGGGCCCATCTTCTATTGTAGTCTACCCTACATTAGAGAAATCACGTCTAAACTTGCGAAGATATTTAGACATTTCAGCAGAATAAATATTGCAAATAAAACACTGTTAACCATAAACACAACTTTCTCACGATTGAAAGATAAAACTCCTATCTTATCCCTTTCTGACGTAGTTTATTGTATTCCTTGTCAGAATTGCGAGAAAAGCTATATCGGAGAAACATCAAGACCCGTTAAAGATAGGATAAGTTCTCATAAAAGTGACAGCAGACTATACCCAGATAGATGTACCTTAGCACACCATGTACACGATTTAAATCATAAAATGGATTATGATTCTGTAAAAATATTTGCAAAGGAGAAAAATCAAATCAAAAGAAAGTTTTTGGAGATGGTATATATTTAACAACATACAGAAACAATTAACAAAAAAACTGATATCAAGCACTTGAGTGCCATATACTCATATTTACTTACATCGGAAGGTCAATTTTCCAACATAAGTGTTCTTTGAGCAATACATAGAAAAGTTGTTTTGTTTATCCAAATAGCTAGGGAATATAAATTTTATGCAAACCAAATGTCCTCCGTCAAAAGTCATATGTCTAGAAGTGTCGAGTTCATTTTTGTTTTTGTTATTGTTAATAATTTATCAGTCCTCTCTATCTGTCTATATATATTTTATTCCAATATTATTAATTTAAAAAAAAATATTTTTTTACTCCAATGGCACTGTCTTTTTATTCTACAACAGGAACCATATACTTTTATATTTTATTTTGTTTTATATACAATCGACTTCTTTCAGCAAATTTCCTATAACTTCTTCAGACTGCAAATTATTAAACTCGTCATAAAGAATTCCAGCTGAAAATAATCCAACTTTGCTGGAGTTCAAAGCAGGAACCTATGCCTACGTACAGAAAAAATAGTTTTAGGTAAACATTAAGAATCCCTTGAGTATTCACCAGAATGTAGTGATCGATTATTATTATGTTGAATAAATTTTATAGATACCATTGGGCCAATCGGTGGTATTGTTTTGAGAGAACCAATTTCTTCTGCCTTTTCAGTTTTTAAGGC
This sequence comes from Crioceris asparagi, assembly GCA_958507055.1. Taxonomy (NCBI): domain Eukaryota; kingdom Metazoa; phylum Arthropoda; class Insecta; order Coleoptera; family Chrysomelidae; genus Crioceris; species Crioceris asparagi. Next base: position 58,106,112 of record OY293826.1, on the reverse strand, counting down.
TCTCATCAAGACAAACTTGGTTAAATGATCCTGGTATACCATAATAAAACGATATCCGTTGTAACTTTGTGATTGCATATCAATCAAGTCAACCTGAACTCAAGAATTAAATTTTGAATGCAAAATTGGCTAAGCTAGTCCTTTTCGTGGTTTACTGCTTTCTTTCTGACTAATAACAAAGACGTGAGTAAATTATTAAAGACTCTTTTGTAATATTGCAGTACTGTATATTAATTTCGGTAGCCATTCTATATCTTCCGCCACGTCCGATAGCTAAAGGTAATTATGTCTAACAGCTGTTCGCTGGTCGAATAATATAAAACATTTAAGTGTGAATTTTCCGCAACCGATTTAATCAATCTTTTTTTCCGTTTATTGAAATAATGTCGTATGTACATTCCAATCTATAATGTTGTGCTGTTTTTTTGGACTTTGCAGAAAGCACTTCTTTCGCAGCTTTAACCTTACTAATGTCATATGCATATTAACTTGCGCTTAAAAACTCCTTGTTGATTTGATAAGTGAATATAACTTATCAAAAAAAGTTTCTCGTAGATCAGTCATGTTTTGTTTTTTTCAACAATATTCACAGACACAAATATAAAAATATAACCTAACCTCAAAACCAATGCGGAGAAAAATCAGATCACACCGGTCCATACTTGGGTGGGCATTAACGATAACGCCCGGACAAAGTCGTAAAAGTGTTATTTTTTTCAGATTACTAACATTGGCCAATTTATGCGGATATTTACGTTATTGGCCAGTCATTAGCCATAATGTCCAACCAAAGATGCCATTGGCCGGTCAATAACGTTAATGAACAAAATATCCTCTTTGATTGTAACATGTACATTGTATCTCAGAAATATTTATGATATTTTGTAATGAACCAAATCCACTTCTTGCAAATCATATCGATAGTAATTTATAAATGAACCATTGCCATAATCAGTATACATATAAAAGATTGTACAATAGGTATAGATATATGAAGAGATTTATTAATACGAGTTCGTTATACCGGTTTCTGCTATTTTATTAGAATTTTTTTCATTGCCTTTACATAGGTCAAATATAACATAAATCCGCGGGTGCCTTTTTAAAAATCGATTTATACAATTTTTATTAATAAAAACATACTTACATGACTGTGGAGCGAACAGGGGTGCGAGTGGGTATAAAACAGCTAAAATCCAATGTAAAATAAACGAAAATAGTAAATCACTTAACATACGGCACTCTGTTTCTATTAAAGGAGAAAAAAATATTTTTCAAAGTTTTAAATTCCACAATTCCAGAATTATGTTGTTCTCCGTGATTGTAATTGACTGTGATTCTCTGATTTTGGTCAGATGATATGACAAACAGAAAGAAAGATGCAGCGTTGCCAAGAGTTCCTATTTTATATTTTACAAGAAGGGCTAACCATTTGAAATAGTAAAATAAGATAATAAAAACTCACCTTATGCGGCATATGAATTTCTGCAGGACAACTGTAGAATCGATATGCCGCATAAAATGAGTTTTTATTATCTTATTATATTATTTCAAATGGTTTCCCCATCCTCTTAAATATTCTGTAGGTATCGAATGGCTGGCTCTGGTATCCACCATCTCCATAATCTGTTTCTTTGGCAACACCGGACTTATTTTTCGCCTGTCGAGGTCCAATTGCCCAGTACAATACGTAACTGTCGTTTTATAACCTTTTCATAAGACTGTTTTGAAACGTTTTTAATTTCAATAAATCATAATGTTTAAAAATTTTCATGAACACAAAATGCTGTGTGGGAAGTGATTTACTGTTTTTGTTTGTTTTACATTGGATTTTTGCTGGTTGTTCCCTACCCAGAACCCCAGTTCGCTCCACTGTCCCGTAAGTATATTTTTGTTATAAAATTATATAAATTTATTTTTATAAGGGCGCTCGCGGATTTATGTTATATTCGACCTATATATATAGAGGCAATACAATACAAATACAAATAAATTTTCGAAAATTTCTTAAAATAGCAGAAACCTCTATAATGAACCTGAATTTTAAAGGCCTTGCAGATACGAATATGAACGGAACAGTACAGCAAGAAATGTTTGTCAGTAGCAAAAAGCGATAATTTTTATACGAATCCTGTATGACACAATAATTATAAAGGAAATTTTATTTTTAAATACAAGATTCGATAATCTTGTGGCGATTATTCTTTGTAATCAGCATGTGAATGAATGAGCCTTCACCATCACATTTTCTCTCGTTGATTTGGCTAGAGCAATCCAAAATATTAAATAACAGGGTTACTAAGTAAATTAAACAATGATAGAGAATTAGACTCATGTTTTTTAGGACTGGCTTGATTCGAATTTGAAAGTCGAAGCCTATTGCTCATGAGGATGTTGGAATTTAAGTTTTTATTTTTAATAACGTCTTGAGTTTTCAGAGCTATTGATAATGAGTACCAATAGGCTACACTTATTTACGCATAAATTTATGATCATTTGCGAAATCTTTTCGATATTTCAAGGGCTGCTTCAGCTAGTATACAATTTCCAGAATGATTTCTTTTTTATTCTCAATTTTCACAATCATTTTCTCGAACATAAAAATTTTAGCAAGTTTTCCTTTGAAGTGTGTGAATTTCTCAGTAACTGAAATAAAAATAAGGTGTACTGCGTTTGAACAAGAAATTTTACTTTTTTGATCCCCAAAATTGACACAGCCAATCGAAAGTAGTTCAATAAACTTACTCTGTTTATGCAAAAAACTAGATTCATCCTTCATTAGATTTGAATAAAATAAGCTAATAGACGAAAAAACAGCACCACTAGAATCATTTTACCGTTTTGTATTTTCAATGGATGTAAAGCATCCATCAATATATTCTATGACTAGCTGACCCGACAGACGTTGTCCTGTCTTAACAAAAGCAAAAACAATATCTTGGTTTTCTAAATTTTCACCTATGATAACAATAGCAACTTGCTGACAATTTTGTGGTAATCACATGGCATGCGGTTTAATGCAGTCTTGAATAATAAATACAACCAATTCGTTGTCTGATGGAAAACCATTTGAAGCCGCTCCACACTTGATGTGTTCACCGATTTATAACGCTGATAGACTTGTTTTGCTGAATCGCCCATGAAATAAATTTGCAAAAATTGTACCACCATGTGACTTTCAAAATACATTGTCAGCACTGCCATTCCCCCATCAACTTTAGACTGGCTGGTATTGGTTATTCACCTAGCTACAAACCTACTGTACGCTACTTTAATTGATATATGATTTCAATTGAAAATTACCAATGTATTCAGGCACGTGGTGGTAAAAGTTTATTGTTTTACAATATAGTTACCTTGAAAGTTAGCATAAAATTGTCTTGAATAACTTTTGTTGCGCCAAATAACTTCATTTGAATACAATTGTACTCCTGTATATGAGTTAAAATGTATATCTAGAATATGTCCCATTTCCATAAACTAATGAATGCAGAGGCTTTGGTGGCAGTACCAATGGCGTCAATTTGACTTTACCGCTCTCGCAACACAATCCAGGGGATTCATTCTTTCAATATTAGGTGTGATTGATTTTAACTTACCGAGAGAGATGAATAACCACTTCTCAAAAACTCACTGTATAATAAATTGAAATAAAACTATTATTTATCAACCGATTCATCTATGTTAAACGATATTTGCAGCACGCGTTCTGTCAATTGCTGACAGTTATTTCAAACAACTGACAGTTGTCAAACAACTGTATGTATTGTCTGTAAAATTATTATTGTGTTTAAGTTTTCATACATATTTTTAAATTTTCTAATGTTCCGCTCAACTTTCTTATTTTTTTCGTTCATAAGAACCTTCTTCTGATAATAATGAACGTAATAAAAAAAGAATTCGCGAAATCGGTTCAGCTGCTCTTGAGATTTTCGCTTAGCAATACATTCAGCGATTCATTTTTATATTATAGATTTAAATAATATGAAGGAAAAACATATATGTAATGATTAAGGCAGCTTCGAAGCTATCATTACCTTCATCATCCATGAGAAGTGTGCACTTACCTACTTAGTTAATAATTTATTGTGTGAACTCACACTTAGTTCCGCCCTATTATGTTGTAATCTTGTGGATAACTATTCAGCATTAGAAACGCTTATAAATCCGGGATAAAAATTATCAGATTTGGTTCAGAATATAAGCCCAATGGCCAGTTTTATCAAAATTCTTCAGCTATTACGGTTGATATCGTCAATTTACAAAATCTAGAACAGATACTTGAGTAACAACATATACCGGCTGAAGATACACGGGAGAATACAATTATGATAAGGAACAAAGCAAATTAACATATTAACAAACATAATAGATCAAAACCTTGAATTTATTTATAACTTACAATCAGAATCGTTCAAAAAAATAATTTGCAACAGCCATAATGAACTAAATGATATTGTTAATAAGAACAAAGATTTAATAATGTATATCAATATTAGAAGCTTAAATGATATCATTCTAAACTACAGGTTCTACTTGAAAAGCTTGAGGTCAAATCTTGTACTATTTTCTGTTCTGAAACAAGAATTCTTGACTATTGTGACTATTTCACTTTGCCGGGCTACAAGTTATTTTATAATAATAGCAGAATTAATAGCTCTGATGGTGTTGTTGTTTATATAAAAAATACAATATAATAGAAAATACAGAAACCATTAAAGTTATAAGACTCAGTTTTATTCATTCTTCTAACAATATTGCACATAATATGTACTAGTCTAGTAATATCATCACTATACAGATCCCATAGCTTACCAAAATTAGAATTATCCTCCTAATAATCGGGGACCAGACCATCGTAATATAATACTTATGAAGGTTCTAGACAATACATTACATTCATCGAAGGCAGCTCATTCGACTTTGAGTCTATTAGATTGGAAGAAGTATTTACAGATCACTATCTATTATTTATAATGTTAAACAAAATACCTTATCACCATGCGCCGAAAACGTCCTACTCAACGCTGATAAGTAATATTAAGCATTGTATTTGCTTGTCCAGTAACAATCCAAGAATGATCCTCATAAGAAATGGATTACTATCGAAATTATTGAATCTTGTAATAAGAGACCGTCATTTTATAAGAAATGGAAAATGAGACCAATAAGTAATAAATTTACCACCTGTTCACTCCAAAAAACATTGAAGAGATTAATAGCATCATCAAAAATTGAACAGTAAAACGGTGGAAAACACAGTTTTCGATCAGAATCCAATTAAGATTATATAATGTCATTATCTAATGAATGCGAAAATTAATAACAAGTTAGCAAGACTAAGTAGTCGGAGAGAGTTCCTCATTGGATGTAGAAGGAATGGTATCGTTCCGAACCACATCATGGACAGCACTCAAAATTTACAAAGAGTACTGGACGTCACCGATGGACGAACCTTTGGCCGAATCGTCAATTTTACCAAAAGGTTGGAGCAAAGAACACTTTCGTTTGAAATAGAAATAACATTTCTTAATATTAATAAACTGAAGTATGAGTTAGGTCGATTAATTGAATTTGTCAGAGGACTAGTACCTGGTCATATAATTTCCGAGTTTAGGTGACGTCAGCTAGTTAGCTATAATAAAGTTTTTTATAACTATAGTAGTAGAACCAGGAATAAATTAAACTCTTTAATCACTTCACAGATTACTGAGCCTAAAACTAAACCGAATTGGTTAAAGAACTTGACCAATGAAACAGTACCTTCTGACATATTCAATCTATTCGTTTGGGACCAAGATTCAGCCTTCCACCAAAAATTAATTCTAATTTAGTACAAACGCTGCTAGCAGACCTTGAATATGTCCTGAGTAATGTAGAGGATAACAAAACTAGGAATATAGCTACTGCTAGAGCCACAAATTATATCACTAATTTTATGAACTTTCCTAAAAGTAGTGTGAGTCGGTATGATAGTTTGATCTCTAGAATGAAAAGATACCTTAATGAACACAAAGAGTTGTTAGTCTTAAAAGCTGACAAGGGTAACGTTACGGTCTTAATGTATCGAGAACAATATCTAGATTTATGTAAACAACTTCTCAATGACCCCAGATACTATAAGAAATTACCTAAAGATCCAACTCTTACACTACAGGGGAAGGCAAATAAGATTCTCGCTAATATGTGTGAAAATAATTTTATCAACCTTGTAACAAAGAAGCAATATACAGTATATGACTCTGTACCAGCCAGATTCTATGCTCTACCCAAGATCCATAAAGAACCTCTTTCTCTAAGACCGATCATCTCTTCTATCGGCACTCCCAACTCTGGCCTGGGCAAATTCATTACGCGAATATTAACGAATACCTACAATAAAAATAATAAATACTTTATTCAAGATTCCTTCCAATTTGCCAATTTCATGAATAACTTTCAATTACCTCCAGACTATGTGTTGATCAGCCTTGACGTATCATCCCTATTTACAAACATTTCTTATGATCTAGCGGCTTCCAGTATTAAAAGACATTGGCAGGAGATTCAATCGTACTGTGAATTAAGTGTAGAGTCCTTCTTGTTGGCAATTAAATTCATTTTCGAAAGTACGATCTTCACATTTCACTCACAGGTTTTTGGTACCCCGATGGGGTCTACAATTTCACCAATAATTTGAGCCTTTGTCATGGATGACCTATTGGACGACTGTTTGCGTAAACTACCTTTCGAAGTTCCCTTCTTAAAGAGATATGTAGATGACATAATTTGTTCAATTCCGGCAGATGCTTATGAAATTTACGATCGAAAGGGAACAGAACAACTCCTTACCCTTTCTTGACACCAGGACCATTCGCACTGATAACCAGACTGTCATCTTAGATTGGTATCAGAAACCTACGAGCAGTGGTAGGTACCTTAACTATTGCTTGTATCATGACGAAAGAATCAAGATCAACCTGATTCTGGGTTTGAAGAACAGAATTATAAGGATAAGCCATCCATCTCTGTTGAGGAATAATATTGACAAATTATATCAAATATTACTTGACAATTCTTACCCCAGTAAACTGTTGCGTAAGCTGTTGTACAGTAGTCCCTCTCGTGATAATAGCCGTACTTCCTTTGTTAATCCTATGTCTCAACAACAGCAAGGACTAGTCGGCCATTTTTCGATCCCATGGATTAAGGAACTAACTCCCAAATTGGTGTGTGTAATAAAAGAAGTCCTTAATTGTAATAAAGTAGCTAAGAGGAACATGAACTTAATTGGCTATAATTTTTCCAATCATAAGGATAAGTTTTCAATTGGCAAAACAAGGAATGTTGTTTATAAAATACCTTGTCACAATTGTGAATTGGTATACATAGGGGAAACTAAAAGACAACTTAGCAATAGAATAGTAGCTCATAAAAGTGACTGCAAAATCAAAAAGCTCAACTGTGCCTTCGCCCAACATGCCTGCCAGAAACACCATAACCCTAACTTTGAAGGGGTTGCTATTTTGGTTAAGGAGTCCAACTACATAAAGAGGCTAATACACGAAATGATTGAAATAAGCAAAGAACCCAATGCGATTAACAAATGCTCTAATGTGCAAGGAGTGAGTTCCATATATTCATTCATAATTTCCAAATATTGCACCTACAGTGAAAATAGATAAGTGGCATGTTACTTATAGGTTATATAATTGTATATAATTTTTGTCAAATTTGTGGTTCTATGGTCTTCATCTAAACTTAGTTTCAATTTATTTATGGTGTAAGGCCATCACTTCACTTCTTGTTTGTCTTATTCTTTAATCAAGCTTGTTTTAGGTTGAAGGTATTCCATCAATTTGTTATTCTCTACTCTCTGCTTTATAGAATAACTATGTTCTATACTTTGTCATTTCAATTGTCATACACGATGGTTAGCCCGCCAAATCCAACACATTCAAACCAAAAAAATATATTTTCGTTTCCCTCTATCCATCAATTTCATGGAAAGAAAAAGCAATAGTTCCGTTAAATTTTTTTTGTTATTTCTCATTCTTCCTTAGCTATTTCAAATAGACAGCCACTGAATCTTCACCTACTATATTTTCTACGTTAAATGGTTCAGTGATTATAATATGTGATGTTCCTTACTGTTTATCTAATGAAGAAAATGTATCCGTACTTCTGTTTTGTTAACTTAACAATGTAACCTCACTTGCATAGTAAGTCTTTTTTTTATATTTTTTTTTATGTAATTTGTACACTATATATAATTTTTTTATAACTACTTTGTATCCTGTTTTTAGCCTTGAAAAAGAAAATAAATTTATATAATTTATATATATATATATATATATATATATATATATATATATATATATATAACCCTAAAGCCCAAGAAGGGTTTTAGGCTCTGTCATTTAGTAATGAGTTGTGTTTTGAAATTTATTTATTCCATCATAAAAATAAAATTCCATTCCAGTGGTAAAAAAGGGGGATTACATCAGAACGTTTCGACTTTTTAACATGTCTTTTTTAATTCAGAGCACCCATAATCCCAAAAAAAAAACAGTAATCAGTAATCTTGCAGACAGATCAATTAATCTTACAGATCCAGAATATCGCAGTGAATCAATAAAAAAAGCTTAGTCAATTCTAACACAAAACAACTATCCGATTAAACTTATCAACTCAATTTTTAACGCCAAAATACAAGCAACATACAATACACACAAAATTTCAAAACGTTATAAAGATAACTAACAATAGTACCTTACACTTCCATATATAAAAACTTGTCACAAACCATACAAAAGGTTTTCGAAAAACATAATATACCGGGTAGTCATAAAGCTTACAACCTTCTGAAAAAAAAAACATATAGTAAACTAAAATCAAATAACGAAAAGAATAAAATTACCACAGCGTATATGAAATACCATGCAATAACTGCAATAGCGCATATATCGGTCAAACCAGCCAATACCTCATAAATCTCATCAGAGGCAGAGACAATACTGAGACATGCAACTCCTATACAAAATTTGTTCGCTTTGTCCTGTAAACTGCTATCTCTATCTAATAACATGTTGTCTCAAATACCTTTGTCCAGCAAAGCTAGAGGTGAACGTAGATAGCGCTGCTGTTGCAGAGGAAATCTGACATTAGTGACATTTTGGTTTGGTAATTAAAATTAACCTATAACCGCCATTGTGCTTTGTGCTAACTGCAGTTACAAATTAAAATTCTGTTCCAAGTTAGTTTATCAAGTATTACTTGAGAGTTTGTCTGCCTGTGAAACATATTTTTCAAAGTAGTTTCTAAAATATCAAATAATTATAGATCTCAATTGTGGCAAGAGAAAATGGGAATGGTGGTGTCCGATGATTCTTTAAGAAATTATCGAATCTGCAGTAGGCATTTTGAAGCAAATTCCTATTTAAACCTTGCTACCTGGAAACTTCGTCGAGACGCAGTCCCTACACTTTTTCCGTCTGTCACGCCTCTCTCAGGTAATTTTTATCTCTCTTTAAACTGGCTTGACTTTTTTAAATCATCTTTATATTATTGCTAATAAATAATAATTACCTCTAATAAGTGCTTTAAGCTCTGACCTCGAGGTTTAATTAACACTTTAAATACATGTTACATTTATAACAATTCTTTCTTAATTGAGTATTCTTATTCGTAGGACTATCAGATGATGCAGAAGCAGGTCCTTCTCGAATAACTAACGAGGACAGTGTTCAAGTTTTAAAGGAAATCATTATAAACGAGATTTCCTTTGCCTTTCTTCAGTGTGACGAGCATTCCAGTATTATTAGAGAGGAGATAGTGAAAGCTGTTATAAATATTTCACTCCCTTGGTGGTGTAAGCGTCAAAATATTGTTATGCAGAATGCTAGCAACGCACAGCGACAAAAAATAAAAAAATCAAACATATTTAATTTTATAGTTTTATATTGAGAAAAAAAACCCTTTTTCACCTTTTTTGCTGTGTATAAAACTTGATATTCTTTATTGAATCTATGATTTTCATGTATAAGTAGAATTCTGCTTTTTATCTGTGTAACTTTTCCAGTGTTCGAGGATTCGCTTCTGGAAAGTAAGTTTGGTTTGACCTATACATACTTTTTGGCTACCCAAGTCAATTTATAAACTCCAGATTTTTTACCTTTCGAAGTTATATCTGCATTATTCATTGCTATTCTGCCTAACGTAGAGCTTGTTTTATATGATATTTTTAAATTTTAAACTATACTTATTTCTAAAATATTTAGCTATGTTTTCTGAATATCCATTAATATATGTGAGTATTACATAATTGTTGCCCGATTTTTCTTTTGATTTTGGATAAACCAATTCTATTGCTTTTTTAATGATTTTAATTCCTTAATGTACTGTTTTTAGTAGAAGATTTTGGTAGCCATTATTTATTATTTGTTTTATTATGTTAATTTCTCTATAAAAATTATCTTTATTGAGGAGAATGTTTATTAACCTATTTATCATGCTATTATATGCTGCTAGTTTATGTGAGATTGGATGATTAGATGTATTGTGTATAGTTATGTCCGTGTGTGTTGGTTGTGGCATTTATTTACCATCATTATTTAGCAAAGCATTAAATTAATATAAAATTGTTATGTTAACTATTTTCAGTCTGTATTTCTTTATTTTCTACATTAAAAAAATGTTTGAAGTTGCTTTTCTTATTTATCATTATCGAAAAAAAAGTCAATTTCGGACTAATTATCTGCATCCCATTTTAACTAAAATATCTCTTTAAAATTTGTCTAGCCACTGTTAACTTTATAAGATAAATAGTGACAGATGATTTTTAAAGAGAACTTTTAGTTAAAAGAGGATGTTGAATATGACTAAAAGTCTTCGGATGAATATGCATGATTTAAATTTTCCCGCCCCTAGCAGTTTGCTGCTACTAGCGCCTCTATGTACACCTTCAGCTTTGTTTGACAAAGATAACATGCGTTATAGAACAATATTTCACCATGGAGTTGCACGTCTCAGTGTTGTCTCTGATCAGAGGTCATCAATGCAAACTGTAGTTTGCAGAGGTGAGAGCGGTACCTCGCACATCTGCCCACAGAAGCATTATTTACAGAAAAATGTTGGTTATTCAAGGTCACGTAATGGTTTTTCCCGAATAATTAAAAAATATGGCTTGAAATTAATGAGATATTGTATATAATACAATCCTACAATGATAAATAATCATTTGAAAATGTTTTCAACTCGTAAAAGGATCTAATATTTATATTATCAAAGTATGTAAAACCAAAAAGATGGATTTCACATTTTATTTTTTCAAGACTCTAGGGTGTTGCCGGTGCTAAAATTTTACCTGTTTATAATGTCGCATAAATACCTTAGTGAAACTAACAATATAATAATGAACATGATTGTAAAATCATATATTATTTAAAGAACATGCAAACAAGTTCATCTTTATTCGAAAGTGGTACATTTTTAACGCATTAATTATATTTGTCAAACGTATACTCCAACTAAATGGCAATAAGGTTGATGTAAGATGTAGCTGTATACTTTCCCAAATGACATACATAGGCTGTGTTCAAGGAGTCGCTATCTGCACTATCAATGCAAACACTACCGCTGCTGTTCATGGAGCTTATTGTGTGTTAGTAATAGCAAGCTCCATGAACACTATTTTGCGTTTGCTTTCACAAAATGATCCCAGTGTCCAACACACATCTAGCTAAAAAAGCGCTGCAACTTTTTTGACAGGATTTGCTGTTAGACGTCTTGCACTCTTAAGATGGTTTATAAGGAAGCTTTTAAAAATAACTGTTGGGGTATTTCTGATGCTGCTGCTTAAAAATCGCAAGCGTTTCATATCAACATCTGTCAAAGATGTTGCAGCGCCTTCTTAGCTAGATTAGAGCGCTGTATAGATACTAACAGTGCTATACAGTGCTCTAGCTAGATGTGTGTTGAACACAGGGATTTTCACATTCTGTCATTTGCTGTCACATTTAGGTTAAGGGGTTATGGCAATAAATATGAATGAGCCAAGAAAATTGATTTATTTTTGGTCTATGAAGAGACTTATCTGAGAAATATTCCTAATTGAAAATGCTTTTGAGTCTGAAATAGAACCGGAGCCAATATATAAGAAAAATTGGTAGCGAAGATGGTTCTCATATTCTATTCGTATTCTCACTAAGGATGGAATATGTACAAATTGAAACTACTTTCCCGCAGTAACTTAAGTATTGACTAGCAAATCTATTTGCCATAGCATGACTTTCAATTTCAAAAATGCGCAAAGATATCTACCTGAATATCAATGCAAATTGTAGTTTGCAAAAGTGAGAGTGGTAGCTTGCGGAACAAAGTGTTTTGTCGTTGAGATTTGTTTCATAATAAATCATAGTTCTTCCGTTAGACATAATTATCTCCTGTAGTAGTTTTTTTTATACTGTATCGAATGGGCGTGGAGTTTTGTTTTAGAAAACAGGAGATGTCAGATTATTTTGTGAGTGAGTTAATAAACCAATTTTATGGAGATTCGTTTTTCTAGCAGAGGTCCGTGGTTTGTAAAGAATATTGTGTAGCTGAAGTTATGCTTGGTGTTCACAAAAATGATGTACCTATTTTCAAGGGTATTGTAAATGGAAGTTTAGAACAGAGATTCTGATCAAGTCCAAAAGTTGGGGTGCAGCACTCTATCCATTGAAAGATAACGCTAATGAATCTAAAAAACTCAATGGGAATCCTGAAATTTGTAAGCTATAAATGAGTTCATCAAGTATGTACACAATAATTTACTTGATAAAATTGCTGAATGTCATACTGTGCAAGAGATGTTCCAGAAAATTTGATCGTGAATATGCAGTTAAATATATTGCTGAGAGGTTCAGATGCCAAAGCCAAAGAAGGATGATGCAACTGAAGAAGGGTGAAACAGAAACAGAAAAAAAAGCCAAACTTTCCAGCTCAGCATCGTTTCCAATCGCCAAAATTTCACAGTTAACCAAAATCTAGGTCCAGGTCCATCTCGATTTCCTGAACAACCTCCTATAGAAACCCAACCCAAGTTTTTCACAAATAGAGACGTTTTTGGACCCCCTAAAGATGTATTCAAACCTACCGGAAAAACCTCTACCAATAAACCCGAGCCCATGTCAACCAGAACTAGCTGCACTCTGCCTAGTTTAAGGCAATCCTCACACTCTAGAAATTACTTCAAGCCTTCTGGTGCCCGTAATTTTTTTGCAGAGGAACTATACCAAATTGATGGGGAAACTGTCGAAAACCCCGAAACAACTTGCAATACACAAAATCCAAATCACTCATTAAGATTTGAAGACTATCTAAACAGTTTCATCCCTGAAAATGAGAAC